>VDFB02193867.1:549977196-550157216 GCA_007258455.2 Sequoia sempervirens
CCCTTCCTTTATCTCTCTCACACACTCACTCCATCTATCTCTCTCCCCTATATCATTAACCATGAAACCCTAAACCATTATAACCCTCTTCCATAAAACCTTAACCCTTAAACCCTCTACCATATACCCTAAACCCTAAACCTTTAACCCTTAAACCCTCTACCATCTACCATTAACCCTTAGGTCTATGTGTACACAAATCGGATATCTGATTTGTAGAACAAAAATTATACCTTTACAAGTATCATAAATTTTTATCAAATGAATCGGATATCAGATCATAATAGATATCAGATTTGTGGCCCATAGAAAAGCCCCATGTGGGCCGTTTTGTGCATTCCAATGGACCCTATATTTTGTTTGCAGGCGACACACACACGACTTCAGATAGGAAGGGACAAAGATCAACTTTTTAGAGCATCTGCTATTGAAATTTGTCATAAGCAATGATTTTTAGATCTTTTATGAGGTATAATGGGGAGCATCAGTTGTTGGAAGCAAAAACGTAAGAGAAAGCTTACAAAAGAAGAAATTGAAGCATATAGACAAAGAGATAGAGAAAGTCATAGGAAGAGAAGACAAGGTATGTTAAATATTGGTGAACCTAACCCCTATGGTCTTTCAAGTGAAGAGGAAATTGAAGATGTTCAAGGTGAAAATATTCAGGGTGAAAATGTTGGAATTGAATATGTTGAACATGATATTCAAATTAGGAATGTAATTATTGAAATTGATAATGAAAATGTTTAAGATGAAAATGTTGGATTTGAAGATGTTGAACATGATATTGAAATTGATAATGAAAATGTTCAAGGTGAAAATGTTGGATTTGGAGATGTTGAACATGATATTGAAATTGGGAATGAAATTATTCAAATTGATATTGAAAATGTTCAAGGTGAAAATGTTGGGAATGAAGATTTTAAACATAATATTGAAGCAAGTGTAAATTATGTTTCACCAAATTACATGAGAAATGAAGAACCTTGTATGGAAGAAAGACATATTCCAATTTCAAGACCTTCAAGAACCCCTAAATGGTTACTTGAATTTGATGAGAACATTATAAACAATTTTGAAGGAAAGAAGTCAACACGAACTGTTCGGTTGTGGGCTAGAAGACTTTTCAACCAATATTTTAGTGATAATACATTGACTGACCAATGCCAACTTTTTGTACAATTGCTAAAGATGCAAAAGATGAGACCTTTGCTAGCCAAATTGAAGATTCGTGTGAACAAGAAGACCGAAAAAAATTCTATTATTGTCAAAAATATTTTTAATTCTCTCAAGTCTATTGGAAAAAGTAACAAGGAAAAGGATAAGAGAGCTGCTCAGAGAGTCATTACAACTGCCCTAGTAAGCAATAAATTGAAAAAGGCTCGCTTTATGAAACAAACTTGTATTGATTTTGACATAAATCATAAAACTTTAGATAGAGAACTTGTAAGAAGAGAAATAATAGATGACCCTCTTCAAAATGATACATGGGCTTTTTCTAAGAGGCTTCCACATGTTGATAAGAAGCTAACCGATAATGTAAAGTAGGTAATTCAACAATTTTGGCATGATAACTCTAGAGTATCACCCAATGCAAAGGATGTTTTAAAGTTAAGAATTGGCAATAGAGACCATACACCACATCCTAAACATTTCTTGAAATCAAGCCAAACAATGTTGTTCAAAAAATTTATTGAAACACATAAAAATATGGAAATCTCGCAAAGGACTTTTGAGGGTTTGAAGCCATGTTATTGTGTGCCTCTTAATATTCGTAATACTTGTTGTTGCAAATATCATGTGGAGTTTTCAATGTACGATGAGCTATTATGCTATATCCATTCTAGTTTGCATACTAATGAAATGTTGCAGGAGTGTGGTGCAATGCATCCTCCGAAATCATCAAGGGACTTGCTAGATCTATTTTTATGTTCTAGAGATTGTGATTGCTTTTTCTATAGAAATGATTGTTTAAATGCAAAGTTCTCACAATGTGGTGGCTTGTCAAAGTTTGTTCAATGTTTTCATGAGAGTTCTGAACATGAATTTGGAAAGAAGCTTGTTGAGAAAAAGAGATATGAGATAGTCAAATATACTTTGCAAAGTGGAGGTGAAGGTTCTAGATGTGAGTTGGTTACAAAAGAATGCAGTGTTGCTGATTTTATTTCAGATTTTAAGGACAATCTTTTCTACAAGTATGCAAGGCATAGTCATAGGTCTCAGTGGTTGGATCAAAAATTTAGGATGTGTAAGGACTCTTTTCCGATTGGCACTATTATATCAGTGGTTGATTTTGCAGAAAACTATGCATTGCAACCACAAAACAAGTACAATCTCAGTATTACAATTCCATTCAGATTGCTATTTTTGTCCACATAATGTTTAGACATGCACTTGATAGTATAGAGGAGGATCGAAAGATAATCAGAGAGTATCATTTTTATATGAGTGATGATAGATCTCACTCGTCTGAGTATGTCCAACATTGTTTTGAGAATTTTTTTGAGTTCTTGCAGGAGCATGATATAGCATTGGGCCGACATCTAATTTGGTCAGATAATTGCATAGGTCAATATCAAGAATGCTCATATGTTTTATTGGTTGAGTAGAATGCATGTAGACAAGGGTCTACCTCATATTTGGAGTCTTTTTGAAGCTGGACATGGGAAAGGGCAGCATGATGGAGCAGGTGTATGCATAAAGAGAGCTCTAGTTAAGGAGCAATTGAAGATTTCAGGAGAAAAATTTAGTGCTGCACATTCTATAGTTGATTGGTGTAGTTCAACATTGTCACAGGGAGGAACACTTAATTCAACAGTGTGCATATTCTTTTGGTTCGTTGAGGAGGGTATAGGGGGAGGCAGATTGGATTGTCATACAATCAAAGATTCTTCAAAGATGCATTCATTTTGAAGCTCAAATGCAGGCACATGGACCATTTGGACATGAGAGTTGTCTTGTTTTTGTCAAAGTTGTATTAAGTGCAAGTGGGATCAATGTGAGTCACGTGAGTGGGTGGATACATGGGAACCACATTATCTAACTCCTTTATCTCAAACAATATCCATGAAAAATGACACAATGGAAAGTTCAGTTGATTACGACCTACTTTCAGATCTACTACATATAGGACATATTTTTGTAGTTGTTGCACCACAGGGGAATGAAGAGAGATCAGACTATTGGTTGGATTGATGTGTGCGGGTAAAGAATAAGCTAACACAACTGATGGAAGATGATGATGGTTTCATCTATCCTACAGGTTTAGTTGTGGTTGCAGGAACTTGGTTGCGAACATACATGATTAGAAAGAATGGCATACCTGCATTTGAAGACTACGAGAAACACAAAACAATTCTCATGTATTTGCACCTTGTTATAGCAAAAAATGTTAAGTTGTTGAAGCATCATGCCAGACCAAAGACAAAACAACTATGGACACTTAGTAATGTTGATCATGAAGCAATATTGGATACTCTTAAGCAAGAGATGACCCTTCACGCTTGAATAGAATTTTCAAGAATGGAAGGTAGAATGCTTATGTTCATTATGATTAAGTTCATTAGTGTTCTTTATTTAATACTGATATTTTATATACTATTGCAATGCAGGTGTCTTTAATAGTGATATTTTGTATGCACTTTTGCGATATTTTTGGAAAGATTGATCATGGACCTGTTGCAACAATAGCCAACTCTTATCCTTTCGAAGAGGTATGCATCTTTATAGTTTCCATCACCAAATCATCATCATTCAAGCTGTTTAGATTAATATAGATATGTTAGTCTAAGAATTTTTTCTATTGTGACAATATAGATTTCTCATTTTCCCACTTTTTTGATATTCCTAGCATGATTGATCATGGACCTGCTGCAACAATAGCCAACTCTGATCCTTTCGAAGAGGTATGCATCTTTTATAGTTTGCATCACCAACTCATCATCATTCAGGTTGTTTAGATTAATATAGATATGTTAGTCTAAGTATCTTTTCTATTGTGACAATATAGATTTCCCATTTTCCCACTTTTGCAATATTCCTGGCATGATTGATCATGGACCTGCTACAAAAATAGCCAACTCTGATCCTTTCGAAGAGGTATGCAATAGATTACAACAATATAGATTGGTTATTTTAAGCATCTTTTATAGTTTGCATTACCATCTCATCATATTTTGTGTCATTTAGAATAATATAGATTGGTTATTATAAGCTACCTTGATGGTTTGTACAGGTGCTTGTTAGTCCAGAATGTTAACATACTACTATTGTTGAAGACTATGCGCTGAATGCCTCTAATAGGAAAATTTTGTAAAATTTCAATTCTCAAATTGGAAACAATGTAAGACGGTCATAATTGTGTATGGGCATAATCTATACCTAGTGAATTTTTTTGAAATATTGTCAAATGTTTGGCATTGTATAAAGGGTATGTTTAAAATGTAAAGGGGTTTGTATTTTGGAAACTCATAGGTTTTGTAAAGGGGTCTATTTTTGTTCTTAATCGAGCTACAATCAAAGGTTTTCTTCCTGGTTCTTTCCTGTCAGTATGCTCATTTGAACTAGGTTTTGTAATACTATCTAGTCCTCTCCCCTACTATCTCTTACTCTTATCTCTTACTCAAAGAGTAAGGAGAGAGCTAAACCCATCTATGTTTTTTGAAGAGACATACATATACTAGCAATCACATGTGAAGATGTAATGGGCACATTGATAGGTGCAATATGAAATTATGTGTGCTACAATTGAAGTTATTGCAAGAATTCTTGTTATGGTGAAAGTTTTATTAGAGAATACATAATCATGTTTTCTTAAAGAAGAAGTATTAATAGGTATTAATTTTGAAGTAAATTTAATCTATATGAAAAACATTTGTAAATCAATGTGTGTAATTGTAACAGTAAAATTTGTGCATACCATGTCATTTCCCACACAATTTTGTGTCTATTTTGAAGAAATGTCTTGATACATGTACGTAGTGACTCAACATCTAAATTCAAGCTCATCTCTCTAGCCTTTTATCAATTTGCATACTTAAATCACTATACGATCAGCCCTATCCTATTCTTATTCACACACATCTATGCATTTACCTTATTTTCCCATTTATCACATTCACCAATGGGTATGCCCTCATTTATCCATTAGCCACCTGGAATTGATTGTTAGCCACTTAGATTTAACTATTAGCCCATTCTAGGACACTTCTTCAATTGCAAGGGTGACCTCATGGTCACAAAGCTATTCCCTTCCATTTTAAAATTCAAAATACAAACTTTTGGCTAAGTGGCGTCATTCACCCACTTTGAGTTGACTAAAAACATGTTTGGCATAATTTGATGATATACGATAGCATTAATAACATACAATATATTCATTATAATCATGAAAACATTCATTTATCTTATAGCATTGAAGCAATTAATAGTGAGACATTTTGATTCAATGCAATAAAAATGAGTAACAAATTTGAACATCTAGAGTAACCCTTAATTATGTTAGGTTGATTGTGTTTGATTGATTGCATTTACTTAATTATCCTAGGTTAAATTCATAAATAAATTTTATTTTTCTTTATATTTTGTTGAGCCCAACCAATCCTACACTTGATCCAACCTTCTTTTTAGGGTTTTACATTATTAAGGTTTTCAAATCTACAATTTTCTAAGTTTACATTCTATTTTCAAATTTGAACTTTCTTATACATTCTTGTACGTCATTGATACATTTTTCTATTAGGTTTTGCATTTTTTATATTAAGATATAGTAAATTATATTGACTTGCAATTTGATGTGTAAATCTCTTGTATTGTTAGAATGAGTACTTGAATGATCATGAGGTGTTGACCATCGTTGCCATCAATGAAAGTGACCATCTCTCACATGTAATGCTTGGGAGTTACATTGGGAGAAGTGGATCATCTTTACATAATGTTATGGGTTCCTACTTAGTTGATATGTTCATAGTGGAGGGCTAGTTTTGGGAATTTGTGCTCTCAATGAGTTATTGGTCAAATACATTATCTATTCATGGATTCTATCTTGAGTGTTATCATAATTACACATTGGGGTGGTCCGTGGTTTTAAACTATCAAGAATGGTTTTGGTGGCAATTAGTTTGGGAAGTTTCTTTGTTTTCTAAGCATATTGGGGCCTAAATAAAGGTGTCTAAGGTGGTGGCAGAGTCTGAAAGGTTAGTGCTACATCCAATAAACCCTTAAGAATTACACTAAAAACAAGGGTTTTTTGATTTGATGGTTACAGTTTCGTAAAAATGGAATCCAATTGCAGAATCTTTGTTTTCTTGGAAATTAATTTGCTGCCCCAAGGTTTCAGGGGTTTGTGTGGTGTTTGAAGGTATGTTGCTTTGCATTTTTGGGCTAATTGAGTAGCATGTTGAAGGGTGAATGTATAGGAAGTCAATGCTGGTCAAAAGGAGTCTATGTTGTTTCTCATATATGTTGTGTAACTTGGATATGGGTGTTTAGATCAGTCCTGTGTTTGTCTAGTGTTTTGGAAGATTGTGGAGTAATTGGACAAAAACTAGTTTCTCACTATTACAAGGGTTTAAGGGGGTTAAAGAGGGAAATGTGTATTTAGTTGCTTGTCAAGTTTTAAGGGAGTTTTGGAATGTCCAAAGAGGTCAGAATAATCTTGTTAGATGCCTCAAATAGGCAAGTTGCAAAGAATTTATGATTGTGCCCTTGTGTTTGCATCAATTTTTTACCTAATTTCACTCGGTCCAATATAGCTTGGAGTGATTCGGCATATTTGGGTGCAAAAGAGACCATCCCTAGCGTAAACGTACCCATCCAGATGTATTGGAATAGTTTGTTTGGTCGTACGAGTTGTAGAATGAAAGTTGCACCACTTTGCAACTTTACACTGCTTGCATATGGCAACTTTTCCCTCCACTAAAAAGTCATCAACACAGGAAAACGCCTTTGAGATAGCAAAAACTGAGAGAATTTTTTGTAGATGATCACAACATGATCCCATAGCCTCAGATGGAGAGTCTGTAATCATCATGGTCTCTGAGAAATAGACGTTCAAAGATTGCTTCCTTTTAGCACTTTGGACTCTTAAGGGAAATCATTGGTCCAATGTAGCTCAGAGTGATTTGGTGTGTTTGGGTGCAAGAGAGGACCATCCCTAGCGTAAACGTACCCATCCGGACGTGTTGGAATAGTCCGTTTGGTCGTACAAGTTGCGGAATGAAATTTGCACCACTTTGTAACTTTACACTACTTGCATCTAGCAACTTTTCCCTCTACTGAAAAGTCATCACCACAGGAAAACGCCTCCAAGATAGCAAAAACCAAGAAAGGTTTTTGTAGATGGTCACAACATGATCCCATAGCCTTAGATGAAGAGTCTGTAAGCATCATGATCTGTTGGGACTATATAAATATGATGTTTTCACATGTTGGTTTTACTCATAAACTTCCAGATTTGGTCCTACCGTGTGCATATTTCACCTATATTTTGCCATATAGCCCCTTTGAATCCATTGAGTCATGAAATTTTTACATTCTAGTTCCTATCAGTGTGAGAATACCATTGTCTCCCTGACCCATTGTGCGTTTTCTGCTAACATGAGTCTGTGTTGCCTTTCGGCAAGACTCATTTGGTGTCACAATGATCAAAATTTTCTTGGAGGCACTGTTCGACAAGAGTTTTTCATGGTCTTGGCAAAAGAGGATGCTTCACATTTCGGCAGGAGTTTGGTCATTGATATAATGTTTCACTCAGTGCTTTATGTCTCAGTGACCGTCTTGAATGAGGACACTTCGGCAGGAGTTGCGGCGTCGACATAAGGTTATAGCGAGCTTTTTTGGTCTTGCCGACAAGCGCATTATGGATTCTCTTCGGTCATAATTGGCGGTATCGGCATTATGTCTTGGTGATTATCTTTTGTCCTACCAACCGGTGGTGGGAGGATGTGTCTTAGTATATGTTGGAGCTATTGAGAGGAGGTCTCGTCAAGTGACCTTCGATCTCGCCCACTTTGCACATGGAGTTTCTATCATAGGGTGCTTTGGTGAGACTAGGATGATTTCAGAGTAAGTCTTAGTGAATACATATGGGTCTCACTGATGGAACTTGATGAGGGATTTTTTCGATGTGAGATTAACTTTCTCTTGGCGAACATGAACGATCTCAGGGCTTTCGGTAAAACATGGATCACTCTATATGAGGTCTCCCCGATATCGGGTGGTCACAGCGAAGTGTTTTGAACTGATGGTGCGTCGGTGAGAAAGAAGATAAGTCACAGTGACACACAAGATTAGTAATGGGATTTCGGTATGACTTGGTGAACTTTGTGGGACTTCTCCTCGATGCCGGCACATTATAGGGACTCGTGTGAGATGAAAGGATGCATCGGCGTGAGATCCATTGTGTCACAGCGATATGCTTATATCACAAGGATCTTCAATAACATATGGGATGTTCTATGTGATATCTCCCTAAGAGCGATAAGTCACAGCAATAGGTTTAACCACAGGCTCTCGGTGAGGTAGAATATGATCTATGTGACATCTCCCCGACTCCGATGGGTCACGACGAATGTGAGCACAGTGAACACAGGATGATTAGCGATTGAATTGCCTTTGACATAGTTAACAATATGTCTCGCCAATTGTCTCACTGATGAATAACAGAAATTCAAATGCTGTGGCAGACATGTAGATGTTTAATAACCATTGCAGGCTGACATGATTGGAGCCTGTATTCTATGGAAGGCCAACTTGGTCTTTCAATTTGATATGTTTTTCTCATGCTGGTGTATAAATAGGCATTTTGTAATTGTAAAAGATCATCAGCTATCAGTTATCTAATATATAGTAGGAAAATTATATGGATACAGTACAATAGATTTATCAGATCAAAGATTATGTTTCAAGTTTTTTTAAACTGGAGGTATTTATGAAAATCAATTAATGTTGCTGCATATTTCTGGTGTCAATTATCTATTCAATTTAATGAAAGTATTGCTAAGTTGTCTCCAAGATGGATTCTTTCTGGTTGTTTAAATTGATGTAACAAGTTTATATTCAATTTATTAGTGAACAATTGTTGTATCTATGTGGTTAATTGATTGGTTCTTTCAAGCAAAGATTAAATCCTTTTAGTTGATCACAGTAATCAGAGAGATTCAGTTGGATTCTTAAAGTAGAGCTTAGTAGTTACAATATTGCATGTTTATACAAGTTGTAAGCAGAATGTATGCCAGATGATTTGAGTTTCCTCTAGAGAGTGTTGCACATCTTGATTTCATTTGACTCTACCTACCCAACAAGGCATTGGTCTCTGCATTTCATCATTCAGATTTATTCATTTTCTTTACATCTATTAATTGAGCATAGTAGGATTTAGATTTGAAGATTGTTGTTGCCATTGTTATCAAGTTTGGCTTCATTTTTTCACCCCCATCTGCCATTGTGGACAAAGCATTTCAAAAGGTTAATTATAAGATAAGTATTCTCAAATCAAAAGGTACACCCGCTTAGGTTTAGCAGCACCTGAAGAGTAGAAGGTTGAGTTCTCTTGACCTTGTTTGTTACCCTAAAACTTACCAAGAGATTGGCAGCCTCTTGAGGTATCTTTGCCTGCATTTTTGAGAGCTAACAAATTGGAAACTCTGCTGGGGAATACATTTAGAATCAAATCCTTAATCATAGAGTCGGGAACTTTATACAGACTCCACTGGGAATAAGAAACATTAAGTATTTTCTCATTTTTTTTGATAAAATTGAGTGGTGACTCTGACAAAAATTTTGCAGCTATGCAAACATGAATGGAAGAAGATCTCAATATAGGGGAGGTCATACTAGAGCTCCTTCTAGCAGCAATAAGTGGACACACAAAGATGATAGAGCTAATAAGGGAAAGAGGATCAATGAGGACATGTGCATAATAGACAAAGGAAAAGCACCAGGAGCACATTGTGAAACATATAATTGCTATGATACATGGAGAGATGATTCAAGTGCAAAACTTTGTACCCCTGAAGATCAAAGAAATACTTTTCCTTTTCACGATTATTAGAAATAGGCTGAGTTTGAAGCTAGGAAACAGGTTGAGTTTGAAGCTAGACTTGAGCTTAAAAGAATCAGAATTCAGCATGAATATGATCAAAAGATGGAAGGTAACCAAAATGTGTTTATTGATCATGAGCTTCCTAATGAAGTAAAAGCACAGTTTGAATTACAAAGGAAGAGGATAGAGGAATTAGAGGCTAAATTGCAGAAAAATCAAGTTGCTGATCAGACAGCTGGTTGCCCCCTGAAGTATATACCACCTCATAAGCAAGATAATCATGGTGCAAGGACTTCAAATCCACCAGTATCTCCTCACCATCAAACAGGGAATCACTACAAGTAGCCAAATCATCCACCTCATATTCCCACACAACATACGGGTATGCATCCACCTCTTGGTCAGTCTTTTATCCCATAGCATAATGCATAGTACAACAATGCCATGCACCAGCATCAATTTCCACCTATTCCTCCCCCTCACCAACATACAACCATGATCAGACAGTTTGATTTAGCAGGTTTTCAGTTATGCCCTTACCCTATGGATGGCATTTGGATTATGGTGCCCAAATTTATAGGGATTAATGCAATCACTGCTGAAGAGCATGCAAAGAGTTTCAACATTTCCATCCAAGACATAGATGTGCCATATGAAGATTTACACATGAAGCTGTTTATGATGTCACTTCTTGAAGATGCTAGGGATTGGTTCAACAGCTTGCCTACGCTCTCAATCAATTCTCTTCAAGTATTTCAAGATTGATTCTTAGAAAAATATGGGAATCAAAATGCACTAGATGTAGCTCTTCATGAATTGATGTGAATTCAGAAAAATCATAATGATTCAATTTATGATTTCAACCGAAGATTCAACAAGTTGCAGACTAAAGTACCTCCTGGATCAAGGTTGCTAGATTCTGTAGCTTTGAGTGTTTATTTAAATGCATTTGATCCTAAAAAAGGGTATGAACTTAGAAATAGATTCCTAATAGATCTGGCTGAAGCTCAGAAGATACCACTGACAATTGAAAACAATAGGAAGGTTGCAGGTATAATCAATAAAAGAGACAACCCTAGGGCTCCTCAGCAAAGCAACAATTACTAGTACAGACAGGAGAACACATGCAAGAATGAAAGGCCAAGGTTGCATGATATGTCTTATAATATAGACTAGAAGGATGGAAAACCTATCATAGCTAGGCCAAGAAACAAAGAGACTCCTGATCCATTGAGTAAGAAAGGAACTTACATGGTGAGTAATAATTACTTTTGTAAAGCTTGTGATAAGCCACATTCTCTAGACTATTGTGTTGTAGCTCAAAGGATGCAAGAAGAGGGAATGCTGATGGAAAACAATGAAGAAGATCACATAGTGTATTTGACTTCAAATATTTCTCACCATGTTGAGGAAAGATACCCATCGTCAGAGGATGAAGGCTATGAATATGATGTTTCAAATTAGAAGTACAATGTCCATATGGCTGAACAACAGGTCTTTTATGATTTTGATGAAGATTATACTGAGCCACATTTGGTTGAAGTGCCTGCTCAATGCAATGTGAGGAGACTTACTGAAGATGAAATAGAGAGAATAACTGTTGCTGCAGTTGAGGAAGCAAGAAGTAAATACTGGTTGAGAAACAAAAAAGTAAATGATGTAGAAGGTGTTCCTGGGGGAATTTTTATGAAAGATCAGAAGTCAACACGAGGAATTGTGAGGAAGCCAGAAAAGAGATTGCTTGATAAAGATAAACAAAAGCCTATCCAAAAATAGGAAGTTAAGGAGGAAGTGAAGGAATTACATAAAGAGACACAAGCGCTTGGCCAGCCTAATAAAAAAGAAAATGAAGAAAACAAAGGAGATGTGCTAGAACTGAAAAAGACTGTTAAGGTGGAGAGCTCTTCTTTTGACTTCACTTAGGTGTTATCCCAGGTAAAAATGTCTGTTCCACTATTTGAGATGATGAAGATTAAAGAGTATAGGGATACTATTGTTCAATTGATAACAAGTGGAAATGAAAAATGTATGAATTCTAAAAGCAAAGTAGCTATTAAAGCAGTCAGTAGGCGGGAGAAAATAAATAATTCTGAAGTCTGCTTGAGTGATATATTATCAACTCCCCCTCAAGTTGATCCTTTCTTCACTACATTGCTTATCAATAATAAACTGTTGAGGAATTGCATGATAGACTCTGGTGCTGCTATAAACATTATGCCAGTAGGAGTTATGAAGTAGCTTGGCATGTGGGTTGATACTACTGGAGGCAAGTGCTATGCAATGGATAACAGAGACATAAGAGTGATAGATACTCCTCAGTTCGGGATGCTCTTATCAAGGCAATGGACAACAGTTGTTGGTGGAAATGTTCAATTTGATCTATACTATGCTACAATTCCAATGAATGGCCAAGAGGTCAAGTTGTATAGGGAGCCAAGGATGAATTAGCTTGTTGAATGCATACCACAAGATCAGATCAATTGTTTTTGTGATGTTGATCTTGGAAGTTTTAAGATTGAATCTACCCAACCAGAATTAATCAATAGTGATCCAATTGAAAAGCATGTGGCACAAAGCTGCAATGAAGTGTGGAAGATGTATTTTGATGGAGTATGCAGCCAAGAAGGTAATGGAACTGGCATTGTATTTGTTTCACCTGAAGGTATTACATTTAAATATTCTTTCCTATTAACATTTGAATGTACAAACAATGTGGCAGAGTATGAAGCCTTGTTGATAGGTCTGAACATAGCTGTGAAACATAAGATTAAGTTGGTTGTTTTGGGCGATTCTAAGCTGGTTGTTTCACAAATTAAGTCAAAGTATGCAGCAAAACATAAAAGATTGAAATAGTATAGGAATGTTGTATGGGACACAACTGAATTATTTGATGCCTTCTCAATTGAGTGGATTGATAGATCAAAGAATATAATGGCTGATTTTTTAGCAAATGTGGCACTGAAAAGAGATGTTATCACATTGGTTGGGGTTTCACAGATTGAGTTCAAAACAAGGCTTGTTGTTCTTGATAACATTTACAGTTGGTAGGTCTTCAATGATGATACTGACCTTTTGAAATTCCTCAATTGTATAGATCAATATGAAGCCTAGGAAATTGATTTCAATGCTTTTGTTGAAGAAGTAGATGGGAAGCAAATAGTGTTTGGAAAGGAAATATTGCAGCTCAAAACAAATAAACTTCCTAAAGGCTTGGTGGCACTAGAAAGGATGTATGATGGAAATGATCAGTCCATCATGAAGAAAACACCATTCATAAGGGAAGATGTTGAAAAAATTAACTTGGGGACTGAAATAGAACCAAGAAAGGTGTACATAGGGAAAAAAAAAATCCTACAATTAGAAGAATGCTAATTGAATTATTGAGAAAATACAAACATGTGTTTTCTTGGTCATATGAAGATCTGAAAGCATACAAGGAGGATTTATTTCAGCATGAAATACCATTGAAGCTAGATGTTAAGCCATTCAGACAGAAACAAAGACCCATAAATCCAACACTGGAGCCTAAAATGCAAGAAGAATTGGCAAAACTCAGAGATGGAGGAATCATTAGGCCAATCAAGCATTCAACATGGGTCTCAAATTTGGTCCCTATGAGAAAGAAAAATGGAGACATCAGATTATGTGTGGATTTCAGAAATTTGAATATGGCATCTCTCAAAGACAATTATCCTCTACCCAATATGGAGGCTATATTGCATAAGGTAACAGGGTGTGAACTGCTATCTACGATGGATGGATTTTCAGGGTATAACCAGGTTAAAGTCAAAGAATCTGAGCAATACAAGACAACCTTCACAACTCCTTGGGGAACATATGTATATATAAGAATGCCATTTGGTCTCACTAATGCTGGAGCGACTTTCCAAAGAGCCATGGATGTGGAATTTGCAGACTTGATCAATGTTATCATGTTAGTGTACCAGGATGACCTGACTGCTTATTCGAAGAAGACTGAAGATCATGTGCAACATCTGGAGAAGGTATTTATTAAAACCCTTGAATATGGTATTAGTTTAAATCCAAAGAAGTGTCATTTTGTAGTCATAGAGGGTAAGCTCTTAGGGCATATTGTTTCAAAGGAGGGAATTAGGATAGATCCTAAGAGGGTTGAAGCTATTGATAAAATTCCTATCCCCAAAATTGTCAAGGCTATACAATCGTTCTTTAGACAGATTAATTTTGTTAGAAGATTTGTTTCTAATTTTGTTGAGATCATTAAGCCCATATCAAAAATGTTAAAGAAAGGACAAAAAATGGACTAGACTACATAAACTCTAGATGCTTTTATATCTATCAAAAGGGCCATCAAGGAGGCTCCTGTTCTTAAGTCTCCAGATTTTGCCAGGCCCTTTCAAAAATTTTCATTTGCTTCAATGCATACTATTGCTACTGTTATGTTACAAAAGAATGATGATGGTCATGAACAGCCTGTGTCTTTCTTCAGTAAATCATTACAGGGGTCTGAATTGAAGTATGACATAATGGAAAAATAGGCTTTTGCATTAGTAAAGGCCATAAAAGCATTCAGACCATATCTTGTTGGAGAAAAAGTAATTGCTTATGTCCTTCATGCAATTGTCAAAGATATCTTGACACAATCTAAAGTAACATGAAAGAGATGTAGATGGATCAACAAGATTCAAGAGTTTCACATGGAGATACAGATCACTAAGCTAGTAAGAGGTCAAGGCTTGGCTAGGTTGATGGCAGAATCAAATATTGAAGCAAGTCAAGTCTCTAATGTAGAAGAAGAGATTGCAATTGCAAGCATTGAGCATACTCCTTGGTATACTGATATCATGCATTATCTTAAATACATGAAGTGTCCTGATGGATTGAGTTGTAGGCATCAAAATATGTTTTCATGGATGGAGATCTATTTTGGAAGAATAAGGATGGTATACTGTTATTGTGTCTGGATGAAGCATAGGCTAAGCATGTCTTGAGAGAAATGCATGAAGGATTTTGTGGAGGACATTATTCAACAAATACAACTGCACACAAAATTCTCAGGGAGGTTATTATTGGCCCAAGGTTTTTAATGACTCTTTTACACATGTGAGAAGATGTGAAGCTTGCCAAAAGTTTTCTAGAAAATTGAAGTATCAGGGTGCTTTGCCACTCTGACCTTTGCAGGCTGATGCTCCTTTTCATTAGTGGTGAATTGATTTCATTGGAGAGATACAAGAAAAGTCAAGTGGAGGACACAAGTGGATACTAGTTGCCACTGACTATTTTACCAAGTGGGTGGAAGCAATCTCAACTAAGCAAGCCACAAGTAAGGTAGTGAATAATTTCCTGATGGACAACATTATCACCAGATTTGGTACACCAATGAGGTTGATCACAGATAATGGGATGTGTTTTAGGTCTGATGAATTCAAAAGCTTCAATGATAAATATGGCATTACTATTTCTTATGCATCCCCTTATCATCCACAAGCTAATGGATAAGCAAAATCTAGCAATAAAAGTCTTTTGAAGATTATAAGGAGAATGCTAGGGTAGAACAAGAAGGCTTGGGATTCAAAATTGAAACTGGCTGTGTGGGCTGATAGGATCACTGTGAAAAAGGAAATTGGAAAATCCCCATTTGAATTGGTGTATGGAGCACAAACTAGGATGCCTTTGCAGAATTTGTTACCAGTTTACAGGTTTGTCATTCAGGAGGATTTGGATGCTCCTGAACCTATGGAGGAAAGAATGGAACAATTGGCCGAACTTGATGAAGTAAGGAGAGTGGCCCAAAGTCAAAACATGAAGTTATAGACATAGATGAAATATCTATTTGACAAGAAGGCAAAGGATAGAAAATTTGAAGAGAATGACTTGGTCTTGATGTGGAATGCAAGGTGTCAGGAGAAGGGCAAGCATGGTAAATTTGAAGCTTTGTAGCTGGGACCTTTTGTTGTTGTTGGAAAGAAGGGTGAAGACTCATACTATTTACAGAATATGGCTAGTGAAGATCAAGAATTTCCTGTTCATGGGAAATTCTTGAGGCAATTTTTCTCTTGAGCAACATAGAGGATTAAGGGTTGCCAGTGCATGGATAGCTCTTGCCTATCCTCTTTAAAATTATTTTCCATGCACAATAGTTTAGGATTTTTTCCATCTGCATTTCACTTTCATTTTCCATTCATCTCCATTTTGCATTCGCTTTCCTTCCATTCCATCATGCTTCATTTCCATTGCCATTCATTCCATCTCTGCTCACTGGTTCATCATTTTGTGTCTGGTCTACTCACCCAAAGATTTTGGATCCTTTTAATGATCTTACTATCATTCATCCCCAGACAGAGCCACTGATGGGACTATATAAATCTAATGTTTTCACTTGTTGGTTTTACTCATAAACTTCTAGATTTGGTCCTACTGTGTGCATATTTCACCCATATTTTTCCATATAGCCCCTTTGAATCCATTGAGTCATGCAATTTTTACATTCTGGTTCCTATCGGTGTTAGAATACCATTGTCTCCCTGACCCATTATGCATTTTCTGCTAACATGAGTCTATGTTGCCTTTCAGCAAGATTCATTTGGTGTCACAACGATCAAAATTTTCTTGCAGGCACCGTTTGGTAGGAGTTTTTCATGGTATTGGCAAAAGAGGATGTTTCACATTTTGGCAGGAGTCTAGTCGTCGATATAATGTTTCACTGAGTGCTCTATGTCTCGGCAACCAGCTTGAATGAGGACACTTCGGTAGGAGTTGTGGCGTCGACATAAGGTCATAGCAAGCTTTTTTGGTCTTGCTGACAAGCACATTATGGATTCTCTTCGGTCAGACTTAGTGGTATCGACATTATGTCTTGGTGATTATCTTTTGTCTTACTAACCGGTGGCGGGAGGATGTGTCTCGGTATAGGTTGGAGCTATCAAGAGGAGGTCTCAACAAGTGACCTTTAGTCTCATTGACTTTGCACATTGAGTTTCTATCACGGGGCACTTCAATGAGACTAGGATGACTTCAAAGTAAGTCTTAGTGAATACATATGGATCTCACCGATGGAACTTGATGAGGGCTTTTGTTGGTGTGAGATTCACTTTCTCTTGGTGAACATGAACGATCTCAGGGCTTTTGGTAAAACATGGATCACTCTATATGAGGTCTCCCCGATATCAGGTGGTCACAGTGAAGTATTTTAGACCGATGGTGCGTCAGTGAGAAAGCAAATAAGTCACAGTGACACACAAGATTAGTAATGGGCTTTCGGTATGACTTGGTGAACTCTGTGGGACTTCTCCCTGATGCTGACACGTTATAGCGACCCACGTGAGATGAAAGGATGCATCGACGTGAGATCCATTGTGTTAGAGCAATATGTTTATATCACGAGGATCTTCGATAACATATGGGATGTTCTATATGATATCTCCCTAAGAGCGATAAGTCACCATGACAACTTTAACCACAGGGCTCTCAGTGAGGTAGAATATGATCTATGTGACATCTCCCTGACTCTGATGGGTCACGGCGAACACGAGCACAGTGAACATGGGATGATTAGCGATTGAATTTCCTTCAGCATAGTTAATGATATATCTCGCTGATTGTCTCATTGATGAATAACAGAAATTCAAATGCTGTGGCTGACATGTAGATGTTTAATAACCATTGTAGGCCGACATGATTGGATCCTGAATTCTATGGAAGGCCGACTTGGTCTTTCAATTTGACATGTTTTTCTCATGCTGGTGCATAAATAGGAATTTTGTAATTGTAAAAGATCACCAACTATTAGTTATATGATATACAGTAGGAAAATTATATGGATATAGTATAATAGATTTATTAGATCAAAGATTATGTTGCAAGTTTTTTCAAACTGGAGGTATTTATGAAAATCAATTGATGTTGCTGCATATTTCTGGTGTCAATTATCTATTCAATTTAATGAAAGTATTGCTAATCTGTCTCCAAGAAGGATTCTTTCTGGTTGTTTAAATTGATGTAACAAGTTTATATTCAATTTATCAGTGCACAATTGTTGTATTTGTGTGGTTAATTGATTGGTTCTTTCAAGCAAAGATTAAATCCTTTTAGTTGATCACAGTAATCAGAGAGATTCATTTGGATTATTAAAGCATAGCTTAGTAGTTACAATATTACATGTTTATACAAGTTGTAAGTAGAATGTATGCTAGATGATTTGAGTTTCCTCTAGAGAGTGTTTCTCGTCTTGATTTCATTTGACTTTGCCTACCCAACAAGGCACTGGTCTCTGCATTTCATCATTCAGATTCATTCATTTTCTTTACATCTGTTAATTGAGCATAGTAGGATTTAGATTTGAAGATTGTTGTTGCTATTGTTATCAAGTTTGGCTTCATTTGTTCACCCCCATCTTCCATTGTGGACAAAGCATTTCAAAAGGTTAATTATAAGATAAGTCTACTCAAATCAAAGGGTACACCCGCCTAGGTTTAGCAGCACCTGAAGAGTAGAAGGTTGAGTTATCTTGACCTTGTCTCTTACCCTAAAACATACCAAGAGATTGGTAACCTCTTGAGGTATCTTTTCTTGCATTTTTGAGAGCTAACACGGTCTCCGAGAAATAGACCTTCAAAGAGTGCTGCCTTTTAGCACTTTGGACTCTTAAAGGAAATCGCTAGTCCAATGTAGCTCAGAGTGATTCGGCGTATTTGGGTGCAAGAGATGACCATCCCTAGCATAAGCGTACCCATTCAGACATGTTGGAACAATCCGTTTGGTCGTACAAGTTGCGGAATGAAAGTTGCACTACTTTGCAACTTTACACTGCTTGCATCTGACAACTTTTCCCTCCATTGAAAAGTCATCACCATAGGAAAATGCCTCGAAGATAGCAAAAACTGAGAGAGGTTTTTGTAGATGGTCACAACACGATCCCATAGCCTTAGACAAAGAGTATGTAAGTGCCATGGTCTCTGAGAAATAGACCTTCAAAAATTGCTGCCTTTTAGCACTTTGGACTCTTAAGGGAAATCGCTAGTCCAATGTAGCTCAAAGTGATTCGGCATTTTTGGGTGCAAGAGAGGACCATCCCTAGCGTAAACGTACCCATCCAGATGTGTTGGAACAGTCTGTTTGGTCATACGAGTTGCGGAATGAAAGTTGCACCACTTTGCAACTTTACATTGCTTGCATATGACAACTTTTCCCTCCACTGAAAAGTCATCACCAGGGGAAAATACCTCCAAGATAGAAAAAACCGAGAGAGGTTTTTGTAGATGGTCACAACACAATTCCATAGCCTCAAATGGAGAGTCTGTAAGCATCACGGTCTCTGAGAAATAGACCTTCAAAGATTGTTGTCTTTTAGCACTTTGGACTCTTAAGGGAAATTGTCGGTCCAATGTAGCTCAGAGTGATTCGGCGTATTTGGTTGCAAGAGAGGACCATCCCTAGTGTAAACATACCCATCCAGATGTGTTGGAATAGTCCGTTTGGTTGTACGAGTTGTGAAATGAAAGTTGAACCACTTTGCAACTTTACACTGCTTGCATCTGGCAACTTTTCCCTCCACTGAAAAGTCACCACCACAGGAAAACGCCTCTAAGATAGCAAAAACTGAGAGAGGTTTTTGTAGATGGTCACAACACGATCCTATAACCTTAGAAGAAGAGTCTGTAAGCATCACGGTCTCCAAGAAATAGACCTTCAAAGAGTGTTGCCTTTTAGCACTTTGGACTCTTAAGGGAAATCGCTGGTCCAATGTAGCTCAGAGTGATTCAGCATATATGGGTGCGAGAGAGGACCATCCCTAGCGTAAACGTACCCATTCAGACATGTTGGAGTAGTCCGTTTGGTCATACGAGTTGCGGAATGAAAGTTGCACCACTTTGCAACTTTACACTACTTGCATCTGGCAACTTTTCCCTCCACTGAAAAGTCAAAATGCCTCCAAGATAGCAAAAACTGAGAGAGGTTTTTGTAGACAGTCACAACACGATCCCATAGCCTCAGAGGAAGAGTTTGTAAGCATCACAGTCTTTGAGAAATAGACCTTCAAAGATTGCTGCCTTTTAGCACTTTGGACTCTTCAGGGAAATCATTGGTCCAATGTAGCTTAGAGTGATTTTGCATCTTTGGGTGCAAGAGAGGACCATCCCTAGAATAAACGTACCCATCCAGATGTTTTGGAATAGTCTGTTTGGTCGTACGAGTTGCGGAATGAAATTTGCACCACTTTGCAACTTTACACTGCTTGCATTTGGCGACTTTTCCCTCCACTGAAAAATCATCACCATAGGAAAACGCCTTTGAGATAGCAAAAACTGAGAGAGGTTTTAGTAGATGGTCCCAACATGATCCCATAACCTTGGATGGAGATTCTATAAGCATCATGGTCTCTAAGAAATAGATCTTCAAAGATTGCTACCTTTTAGCACTTTGGACTCTTAAGGGAAACTAGTGGGCAACATACTTAACTTCTTCACAAACTTGGTTTGAAGTAATTTCATTCTTTTTTGTGCATTTAAAATGGATTTTTAAGCCTTCCACCCTAAAAGTGGCCTATAAATAAGTTCACACACCTTAACTACCTCATTCTTATTCATTTGTTTTGTAAACAAGCATTTTCATTCGAAGAGGCTAAGCTTTCATTTTTGCTTGTTGGATTTAATGCAGACTATGACACAACTTTCTTTTTTAAAAAATTGTTCAACATCATTGAACAAAGAATTTATCACACATCTACTGGGAAACAAAGGAGTACCACAAACTAAAACACATTACACTTCGGTTCTCACTAAGTTGATGTACTCTTCAATATCTCTCTTCTCTAAAAGCGACCTCTAAATCACTTCAAACACCTTAACTACCTCATTCTTATTCATTTGTTTTGCAAACAAGCATTTTTTTTCCAAGAGGTTGAGCTTTCTTTTTTTCTTTCAACTCTACTGCAGGAAGTTGATGAGAGATTGCTTAGCGATGAAAAGCTTGAGGCATCTTATGAGGAAGTCATGCCAACCAAAGAAATGATCAAGCATGAAGTAACAACTTGCAGCCATGGAACTTAACCTACTGAACTTGAAGAAGACGGTTGTGTTGTTGATCAAAAGAGCACCTTTGGATGGTTGTGTTGCTGACCGGAAGAGCACCTCTAGATGTTGTTTTAGTTGAGGTCTGTGATGAACACTTGTACACACCATAATATGGTTGTATCCATTATGGTTGATATCATGTTGAGGTGATATCTAATATCACGATGAGATGATATTCTTCTTTTCACTTATGGTTGTAGCCATAGTACTAGGCATCACGATGAGGTGATTTTCCTTTTGCAGCTAGAAGTATCCTCCCTAGCTAAGAGGGAGTGTTGATGATTATTGTAGCATCATTCATATCCTTCCAGTGATCTCCTCTACATAAGAATAAATTAAATATAGCCAAAGCTATTTAATTTATATATATATCGATTTGTGATTAATGCTAATTCATCAAGAGATACGAGTTAATGAAGAGGTGTATTTATGAAGAGGCTGACATGCTTGAGGCATGATTTATGTCAAATAATATTTATTATTTTATGAAGGCCGACTTCTATCTTGGAGGTGCAATCTTTGAGGAGGCACAATATTTTTGGAGGCCAACCTATATTGTGAAGAGTCACATCTCTCTCAACTTGTATATATATTAGATACATTTCATTGTTTTGAGATGTACATTTTTCATACATTCCATTTCATATCAAGTGCGAGTTAGTGAGAAACTCTTCAAGTACAGATTGAGTTATTGTGAGAAGGCTGAGGATTATCATTTGAGAATTACATCATTGTATTGCTGTGTTGGCATCAGTCTGCGGTGCATATTATTAGGCCTCATTATCGGCCTTCATTGTTAAGGAGTTTCTATTGTGATTCAATAATAGAAGTGATATTATTGGCTGGTTTTTCTCCCTCAAGAGGAGGGTTTTCCTAGGGTATCTGTTGTGTTATTGTGTTTGATTTAGAATTAATTTTTTGTGCATTAAATCTGATCATAAAACTAACACAAGTAAATGGCTGCATAGTGTGTGGAATGAGGGGGCAGTAGGCCTGAGACCCCTTGAAAGTTTGTTTGAGTGCTTTCTTTTCATTTTTTGTGAGTTTTGTGCCAAGTTTCCTCAAAGAAATGTGGTCTCATAGAATTCCATGACAAGCTAATGCAATTGATACCTGCTCCTAGTTATTAGTTATGTAATGTGAAGTAATTGCATAACTACTTAGGTTGACTTTGTAAAAACTATATTTTTATTGAATTTTTTTCATCTATCAGCATCTAGTTGTTACTTATGCAATGTGAAGTAATGCTTTGAGTTTGAAAGATGTGCAATGCAATGTAATCAATAATATGAATATAAACTACATAATATTTAACCATTCTTTTTATGCTATTGTACATTGACATTTAACCATTGCTCACTTGATTAAATTTTCAAAGAGTTTAATCATGCACATGAGGAGGAAATTAAATTTTGATTGTCAACTTCTATATATATCAAATTATCCAATAATCAAGTGTATGTCCATATACAAAAATGGCATCAACGCCAACTCAAACAAAGTTTTACAATATGTGGCATATGTCATCTCGGTATCTATTCAATATTTACATGCCAAAATGTCTATCCCATCCTAAACTACTGGTGGATCATAATAATGGAGCCTCTTTGAAGCACTCATTGGCTTTGAAGGTAGATGCATAAGAAAAAGTCAAACCACAATTGAGATTAGTTATACTATATAATTTAAAATCGAATAATTAACATAAAAATCAATACACATTGAATTATAATTGAACTCTAAAATTGAAATCTTGATTACCTGAAATATATATCTCTTCAAAGGGTCAGGAGTCCTAGAATATACCCCTCTCAAAGAACTAACCAAACCAACTTTTTTAACGTCAATCTATATATGTGAAGAAAAACATGAAATTGATCCAAGTTAGCATAAAATTGTTAGTAATAAGAACATATTTACCAACCACAAAATAAAATAAACACATATCTCTTTAGGTTGATCTTTTTTTGTATGTCCTTTAGGTATTTCAACACCTCCTCCTTCAGGTGTTTCAACACCTCCTCCTTCTGGTGTTTCAACACCTCCTCCTTTAGGTGTTTGAATACCTACTCCTTCAGGTGTTGTGGTACTTATCAACAGTGATGTATAGCTCACAGCCGCCTGTACATAAAAATGACAAGTACATATGAAACTAATAATCTATGTCAATGTATGCATAATCAATAAAATATCTTATAAATCTTAATTCAATCAAATTTGAGTTCAATTACCTTTCCCTTATCTAACATTGTGCATCCATAGTCTGGAGAGCATCGCACCTTGCTCGCACTAGGTGTTTTATACAAGCAAAGAATAAGATAAACATATAAGTTAATATATAATTTCATTAATGACAAGCAAGTATATAGTAAAAAAATGTAAATGAGTGAGTGCAAAAATACATACTAAGTACGAAAATACATACTATGTGCATCTCGAGGCCAAATGAAATGGCCCTAAGGGTGCTATCAGTCACCTATGTGGGCTACTGTTAAATAGACCATGTAAATAAATAGTAGTACTTAATACTATCTCTTATTAATATTCATTTAAAAAAAATACAAATTATGAATATACACCTTAAATTTTACCTGTGTAACTACTCCAATGTCCACCTCTCTATTAGGAGAGGACTCTGCAAGGTGTACTCCACTCTCTTGCGTGTGATTTGCTATAATCTCCACATCCTGGATGTTATAATCAGAAGTATCTAATGGTTGCTTAGGGGGTTGTACAATAGGACCCAAACATATTTGCTGGCACGTATTGCAAATATGTGGACATGAGGAGGATGATGTAGCAGCACTGGATCCATCGCCAAGATCACTAGACTGTGGCTGAGCTACTGAAGAAGCATGGGAAACCAAAAGACCAATCAAAGAGTGAATGGCTTGGATCATTTGTGTGGCTGCATCCTCCATAATATCTAGATGTTGTATTAGAGTTGGCAGAGTAAGGAGAGGACAGGGAACATGTGGGCGCCTAACTACTCTAGTTGCCCCTGGCCTATCCTGGGGCATACCTCCACCAATGCCCTAGAAGGGTTTAATGTCAAAGTAATTGACATGATGCCATAACAAAAACTCAGCATATAAATTTTTAATAAAGTAAAAAGGTACATCAAGATTATTGTTGGGCGATTTATCAAAAACCATACACCAACAATCCCAAAAGTTATCTACCATGCCCCTATATGTGCACCATTTTATAGAAATTTTTGGTTTGCTAACATTAACTGGCAAACCAGTGCTGGGGCTAATAAATAAAGAGGCTATTTGGGATTTTGTTATTTGGAGATCTTTCACATCATCATAAGACAATCCACATGCATAATATTGCCTCATGTTTTCTCGCCATGAATGAAATGCATTATGTTGGGTGGAGAGGGTTTCTACATTTGTAATTATTCCTATCAATGTGGTTGACATACTGGATAATTGAGGGATTTTCTTATAAACATCACAAATTCCCCTCAATTGCTCTATTTTTTCATGAATTAAGTCTTCAATTGATGGTTGCGAAGGTGGTAGAGCATTTGAAATTTCTACATTTTGATTCTCAGCTAGTGGATTTTCATTCTCAATAGGTGGAATTTGTGCATTCTCATGCTTGGCAGCCATAATGCCTGATTAAAGTTGGAAAATAAATAATCTAAAATTATACAATATAAATGAAACACTATTTTAAAATCAAAATTCATTAAAAACATTCTTTTTTTAATCAAAATTCATTCTAAACTCAATTGTTTTATAAAAATTCAATCAAAAACCCTATTTTAAAAAAAAATCACAAAACATTCATTTTTATCAAAATCCATTGTAAATTCAAAATTTTCATAAAAATTCAATTCAAAAACCCTATTGTGAAAAAAAATCCACAAAAAACATTCATTTTTTTATCAAAATCCATTCTAAACTCAATTCTTTCACAAAAATTCAATCAAAAACCCTATTTTTTTAAAAAAAAATCCACAAAAAACCATATGAAATTATTCAAATCTAAATCAAAATTGAATCAAATCAAATAAAAATAAAAAAACTTACCTTTCCAAATCGGATTTTGCCCAAATCAGATATTCGTTACGCGAAGAAGCAATGCACTGTGCGCCCACGGGTTCTTCACTATCAAATGACTTCAAAACATCGACTGAATTTCTTTATATATGCTTTTTTAAAATCAAATATCCGATTTATAAAACTAGGTTTGGTGTTTGGTATGGTGACACCTGAGCCTAAAAAAATTCAACACGTTCTTTTCGCATTTTTTGGTTGGTGAAAGATGTGTTTTTTTCCTCATTACCACTTTTTGGCCCACCATGATCTTGCACATACCCCTTGAGGTGAATCAAGTCAAAGTGTGAATCTTCATATTTCCCTTTTATGCTAGGACGAGGGTCTAGATCAAATAGCACTTTGGGTAGAAAGATTAAAAATAAGAAATAAATTCCAAAATACAAGCTATAAAGTGCTTTTAGAAGCTTAAACATAAAACTAATGGAACCTATAGACTTTTGGGAGAACCTGGAAGGGATAAATCTTGTGTGCCTCACTCAAAAAGTGTTTTTTCAAGGCTCATTGAGGACTCATTCACCCCATGGAGAATGGGTCCTAGCTAGGGCTCTTTGAAATCTATTGTTGGGTTTGTTCTCCTATTTCTACACTCCCAGATTCCTGAATCTTGTAGTCGAAAATCAAAAAATAATTTTTTTAGGTCAATTTCAGTGATTTGCAAGAAAGGTGACAAATTTGAAAACTTTGCAATTTTTGTTCTTCAATAGATCTTCCACCTAAAATATGCGAACAAACATCAAGAGAGATTTTTTTTTTTGTTAGGGAATGTGGGTTTTCCTTGGTCAAACCTGTTTTGGTAATTAAACTTGAAATGAAATAGAAAAGAATGAAGGAATGATGAATGAGCAACTCTATGTACAACAAACCAAACCTTTAGATGAACCTTTGATAATGGAGGTCTGCAACTTGCATGAAATGGCTTCAATGGATGTGTATCTTGATTTTGAATATTTGGTTGAAATGATAGTTTGAATGCTTTATTGAACCATGAAACCTACATTGACATATTAGCTTTAAAATCATGCATGACTCCACATAACTTTGACATAATGCTTGGATCTTGATTGCTGCAATAATATTTAATAATTCCACCCTTGAATGCCTTGAAAATTCTCTTGAATGATCTTCAATTTCTCTAGCTTGATCTCATAAAGTCACACAAAATTTCTAGGATGTTCTCTTGAAATTTTAGGTGAAACATAATGAAATGAACTCATATTTTTACATATCTTAACATTAATTCTCGAAATGCAAATATCACAAGTCGACATTTGAATATACATTTGAAATCATTAAAAAACCACAAAAAAACATAATTTGAATTTATGTCCTAGGTCCAAGTGAGGACCCATTCACCCTATGGCGAATGGGTCCTAGGCCACTTGCCTACGACACACATTGCTCAATGTCAAACCTTATGTTATGCCATTATGAATGTCGGGTATTATGCCTCGTAATTTACAATTAATTAGGATTGTATTTGAATTAAAGAGGCCAATTAAGGAAAAATAACCTCAAATAATTAATAAACCCCTAGATTAGTGTGAAAGTGTAAATGTACACCTTAAAACAAAAAAAATAAGGTACAATTAAGTCCATTTTAATTAAAAGGGCCCTACACTTAATCTGGATATGCAAAAAACATACTACAACCCTAAATTAAGGCATCATTAAGCTCATTTTATTATTAATTATTCATTCCCAAATTAAGTGTGAAAAAGGGATAGTTTTTCCTACACTACATTTTATTTAAAATAGATGTCAACATCACTCTTCTTGAAATGGCCTTATCCACTAATCAAGATCCTTTCCCAATGGAATCTAAACTTTTTTTAGCATTTTCAACAATATTTTTGTCTAGAATGTGTTTCCTCTTATTCAATATTGAATCTACACCCAACAATTATAATGACTCTTCAGCTCACAATGAAGAAGTAAAAGTGATAAAAGTTGGGGTTTTTCAAAATTTTCAAGATGATTGAAATGAGCATTGACTATTTCGTTTGTATATTTATTTATTAACCACCTAATAGTATTTCTAGGTTGTTTGGAATAAGATTTCAATTTCTCAAATATCTATTTCAAGTAAATGATCTAAATTTATTTAAGAAATTTGTCTCTTCACCTCTTTAGCTAGATTTATATGCTCATCCATACCAATAAAATGAAGTGAGACTAACCCCTCTCTAACATGCATTGTTTGAACTTGGGCCTCCTCACAATTATCAATGATGTGTTTTTTAGCCTTGTTTGATCCAATATCCAAATTTAGTTTGATGCTTGCTTGAGAACTTCTTGGTTTTTGACCCCGTTCTACACACAAAATACTATTAAGTCAAGATAGAGAGAGAGAGAGAGATAAATTTAAAAAGACTTAACTCAAGAGAGAGATAGAGGACCTATCTTAGAGATAAAGATAGAGAGAGAAAGCATTTAGGAAAAATGAATTTAAAGTCACTAGGTTTCAAGTATTGCATATGAATTTGCATGCAAACAAAAAAGTGAGAGATGATTCTATAAGTGGAGTTGAGTTCAAATAAAATCAAAGATTCTTGAACTTAAGAATTTTATGGAACAAATTCAATTGGAAATAGATTCAATAAAGAAAATTCAAAATTAATTTAAAGTCACTAAGTTTTGTATTGCATATGAATTTGCATGAAAGAAGAGAAGGTGAGAGATGATGCTATCATTGGAGTTGAAAAAATAAAATCAAAGATTTTTGAACTTAAGAATTCCATGGAAAAAATATATTTGGAAATAGATGATAAGGAATTCAAGAAAAATGAATTTCAAGTCACTATGTTTCAAGTATTGCATATGAATTTACATGCAAGAAAAAAAAGTGAGAGATGATGCTATAAGTGCAGTTGAACAAATGAAATAAAAGATTCTTGAACTTAAAATTCCATGGAACAAATAAAATTGGAAATAGATTCAATAAGGAAAAGGAAAAATAAATTTAATGTCACTAGATAGGTTTTGTATTGCATATGAATTTACATGCAAGCAAAGAAAGTGAGAGATGATGCTTTAAGTGGAGTTGAACAAATGAAATAAAAGATTCTTGAACTTAATAATTCCATGGAACAAATGCAATTGGAAATAGATGATAAGAATTTAGGAAAAATGAATTTAAAATTGAACTAGGTTTCAAGTATTGTATATGAATGTACATGCAAGCAAAAAAATGTAGAGATGATGTTTTAAGTGGAGTTGAGTTCAAATGAAATCAAAGATTCTTGAACTTGAGAATTCCATAGAAAAAATACAATTGGAAATAGATTCAATAAGGAAATGGAAAAAATAAATTTAAAATCAATAGGTTTTGTATTGCATATGAATTTACATGCAAGAAAAGAAAGTGAGAGATGATGCTATAAGTAGAGTTGAACAAATGAAATCAAAGATTAGAACTTGAACTTAAGAATTCCATGGAACAAATGCAATTGGAAATACATGATAAAGAGCTCAGGAAAAATGAATTTAAAATCACTAGGTTTCAAGTATTACACATGAATTTACATGCAAGCAAAAAAAGTGACAAATGATGCTATAAGTGAAGTTGAGTTCAAATGAAATCAAATATTCTTGAACTTAAGAATTCCATGGAACAAATACAATTGGAAATAGATTCAATAAGGAAATGACAAAATGAATTTAAAGTCACTAGGTTTTGTATTGCATATGAATTTAAATGCAAGAAAATAAAGTGAGAGATGATGAGCTATAAGTGGAGTCGAACAAATAAAATCAAAGATTAGAACTTGAATTGAAGAATTCCATGGAAAAAATGCAATTGGAAATAGAAGATAAGGAATTTATGCAAAATGAATTTTTAAAGACACTAGGTTTTGTATTGCATATGATACTATAAGTGGAGTTGAACAAATGAAATCAAAGATTCTTGAAATTAATAATTCCATGGAACAATTATAATTGAATTTAGGAAAAATGAATTTAAAGTCACTAGGTTTCAAGTATTGCATATGTATTTCCATGCAAGAAAAAAATGTGAGAGATGATGAGCTATAAGTGGAGTTGAACAAATGAAATCAAAGATTCTTGAACTTAAGAATTCCATGGAACAAACACAATTGGAAATAGATTCAATAAGGAAAAAAGGAAAAAAGAATTTAAAGTCAGTAAGTTTTGTATTGCATATGAATTTACATGCAAGAAAATAAAGTGAGAGATGATGCTATAAGTGGAGTTGAACAAATGAAATCAAAGATTCTTGAACTTAAGAATTACATAGTGAAGTAATGGAAAAGGTATCCCTTCTACTTTTCCTGGCTTGTTTAGGCCCTCCTTGTGAATTTGGGCTTAATATTGCCTTGATTTAGTGTTGTAATGTGGTCGAAACATTCACATTCGATCTTGGGCCCTTGTGAACTAATAAATTTAAATGGTACCTTGCTAAAGTGTTGTGAAGTGTTGTAACACACTTTCACACTTTTCTAAGGTTTTATTAATTAACTAAGCCTTATAAACCTATTTTTAATTAAAATAAAGATTAATCTTGCCTTATTTGAAGTGTTGTAACAAACTTTCACAGTTGTATAGGCTTTTCATTAATAATTGGGCCTTCTTATGCTTTAATTGGCCCTATTTTACATCCACAAGCCTCATTTATTGTATCTTTTTTAGGATAATCTTGACACCAATCATTAGCCAATCATAATTCAGGTGTTTCTAGCTTGTGTGGCCCAAATTTAGTGATCTATGACTCATTCGCCACCTTGGGAAAATGGGTCTCACCTAGGTCTTTTGGTCTTGAACCAGATTTCACAATTTTTTAAGCACTTTTGATTTTTGGTCCCACACTTTATGCAAAATGGGACTCATTCACCATCTTCGGTGAATGAGTCTCATGTGGTCCAAAATTAAAATAAATTCAAATTTCTGGTAGGATTTTATTCTCCTAGATCTGATGTCAGCGTGTAGTGTTGTAATTTTGAGAATTCCTGCATAGTTAAAAGTATAAATACAAGGTTCTTTCACTCATATTTTCACCTAGCATATAACAAGCAATCATGTGTTCACAAGAATTCACAAGAGCATTCAAATGTCTTCAAGAGAAAATTTTTAAGCATTTTAGAGTAGCATTCAAGAATCAATCATCATGTCAAAGATATCATGCATCATGTTATTTTAGAGCTAACAATTGTGGTGTATGGTTTTGTGATTCAAGCAAGTGTTTCATTCAAGATCAAGATCATTCAAGCAAGTATCAAAGTCTACATCCATTGGAGCCATTTCATACATATTTGTAGTACCTTATTGATAGGGTTTGGTGAGTTGCAACATTGCCACTTGTTCATTCATCATTCTCCATTCTTATTTGATTTCATTTCAAGGATTGATTTCCAAAGCGGGGTTTGACCAAGGAAAAAACCTATCCACTAACCCCACAACATTTTTCCCTCTCCTTTGTGTGTGATTTGTAGGTCTAGGTTCTGGATTTCCTAAGGGGAAAGATTGGAGAAAAGTTGTCAAGAGCTCAAATGTTGTCAAAGTTGTCATCAAGCCTTGGAGGACATTGGAGATGACCTATAGGTTGCAAATTGGAGATTCATATCCGAAAACCAATTAGGAAGGACAGAGAAGAGTAGGATCAGCCTTTGAAGTTTTAGAAAAGCCCAACTAGACTGATTCGCCACTTTTGGCGAATGAGTCTCATTTCTAGTCAATTTTTAGATTTTTGCAAATTTGGATACACTTTTGGCAGATTCATGTTCTTGCACAATTTTCCAGAAACATGAATGATTCGCTCAACTTGGTGAATGAATTCTAGTCAGCTTTAAAAGCATAATTTCTAGTGATTTAGACTTCCATTCAGCCACTTCAAGATTTCCAAATGCACACATTTTGTCTTGTAGTTTTATGTGTTGTTTCATTCACTTTTCTAGGTCATTTAGTGTTACTTTGCATTCAATTAGGGTTTAGTATTTCATCTTACATTTCATTGTCTTTTCCAAGTCTAAACTTGGTGGTAAACCCCTTTATTAGTCTACTTTTAGCCCCTAGGACATCCCTATTTCAAGATCTATTCCTCTCTTGCATTGAGATCTCTAGGGTTATCCTTGAATGGAATAGCTTGAAAGTGGGCACGTGATAGCACTTAATCATTGTCACCCCCATTTTTAGAGGTTCACTTTCAGTGAATATGCCTTTAGAACATTGTAATTTTGATTTGGAGTGTGTTATCATCCTAGATTTGGCTTGCATTAACATTGCATTAGGACTTGCATTGGTTAATATGCATTCTAGGGTTTCAAATTTTGCATTAGTGAAAGCTCATATAGCTTGCATTTTTTCATTTAATTTCATTGAAAATCATTCAAAATTTGCATTTACATCTTAGATACAGATCATAAAACATAAAAACATAAAATTCAATTGAAAAATTATGAAAATTTTGAAAAAAATCATCACTAGGACTCATTCACCACATTCGGTGAATCAACCCCTTTGCATATTCTACACAACATTTTCTGCCATTCAAAGTTTAGTTTCTAATTTTTTTTTTGTTATTTCCTTTCTATTTCAGTTTCTAGGATTTTTTCCTTAAGCATTTGATTGTTCTTAGCTTACATTGCATTTTCATTCACCTTGTATTTAGTAGCCCTTGTATGAGTATTTGGTGTCCTATTGCTAATACTATAGTGAGACAAAGTTTGAGACTCATGCCATCCTGCAATAGAATAATTGTTGTGAATTTTGGGTTGTCTAGCTCTTTCACTCCCAATATTGACACTAGTACACTAGGTATGGACAACACCTTTAGCAACTCTTTTCCTTCAATTGGTATGCATGTTGAAACAAGGAATGATAGTGTCCTGCAAGAAAACATAATTCAAATTCATGAGGACCTAGCTAACTTACAACATCAAGTGCAAAATGACAACATTTCAACTATTGCTATCCCTACCATAGATAACATTCATCGCATGCTTGAAAGTGAAGATGGCCTTGACCTTGTCAAAAACATAGTTCAAATCTTTGGAAAACATCTCACCATAGCCACTAGTTGTCCTTTACCTACAAGCAATGCCACAAGCCAAGGATGACCTCAAACTCCTCCTCCCACAACAATTGCCTCAATACCTACCTATACCAATCCTCAATTCACAACAACAATGCAACAAGTTAGTAATGTGATTCCTTCGGTGGGTATTTCTGCAAGCATCCCTAGTTCCTATGTGGCATCTCATGTTATATCTCCTACTACCTTACCATCCATAAACATTCCATTCACTTGTGCTTCGAACACATACACCCCTTCACCAGTCTCACTTCCATCTCATAACACAAACAATGACCCTCTCATAACTCAACTCTTCCAAATTTTTTCATCCCTACAAAAGCATATTTCCATCATCAATCAAAATCAAAATGGCCCACCTACATATTATGTCAAAAGTAGACCACTGTCCTTGGAGATATTGGGAACACCAATTCCACAAGGTGTAGAGGTTCCTAGATTTGAGAAATATGGAGGGAAGGGAGATCCTTCTAACCATGTTAATGCATATACTACTTTATGTAGGGACTTTGTCCTTGATGATAAAATCCCAGCTAAGCTTTTTCCTAATTCATTGAAAGATACTACCTTGGAATGGTTCTCCTCTTTATAAAACAACTCAGTTTGTTCATTCAATGAACTTGTGGAGGCATTTGTAAACCACTTCCAAGTACATATGACTCCCAAGATGACCTTGGGCGATTTAATGAGATGTAAGAAAAAAGAAGAAAAGATAACTAACTTTATCTCATGCTATTAATCGCTTTATTTCCAAATCGATGTAAAGGTACTCGACCCTCACCTTCAAAAGATGTTCATAGAAAATTTGCAAAGAAAGATTCAAGACAGGCTAACCATGATAAAATCCCCATCCTTCATGGACTTCAGTACTGCCCTCTATGATTATCAAAATTCGGTTAGTAGTTGAGATACAAAGTTCACTTCTAGCAGAATTGAGAAATCTAAGTCCACAAACCAAAAAAATTCCCAACCATTTAGAAAATAGAATAAAGGGTTCCTTCAATTCAATCTTCATCAACAAATAATTCAAAATTCCAATAACCAAGTAGCCACTATTAAAGTCGCGATACCCTTTAGCTATGGGGACCCAAAAAGACAATTCACTCCCTTTCTCGATACCCTTCATAACATAATGTCCCGACTGTTAGAACAACAAATGATTACCTTGCCTCTTGTCAAAACACCCAATCTCAATAAGCCTTTACCCCTAAGCTTTAAAGATCAAATACTTATTGTCATTATCACTGACACATGACATGGAACATTGCAAGCATCTTGAACATCATGTGCAAGACCTCATTGATTCTGGTCGTCTTTCTGTTGGAGGTGCTAGTGATCAAGGAAATAAGTCCCTTGCCCCTCCTAACCAAAACTTTCAAATCTTTACCAACCCCATGCCAAAACATAGTATTTCATTTGTTAAAGCCAGCGAAACTACAAAGAATGATGTAATGAATGTTGATACAGATGATGATAACAATGATTCTATTCAACATGATCTTATCAATAATGATCCTATGGATGAAATGGTAGGAGTGATAGACATCATTCCTCGTAAGGAAAAAACTTAGAATCCTCTTGAAAAACCTTTCTCCTCTAAGGATATACTTAAACATGCACCCGATGGTCCTCTTTACATAGCTAAATGTATCTATGACAAGCCCACTAATGGGATACTAAAAGATCCCGCTTGTGGAGAGAATGTGATCACCGAGGAATTATTACTTTTGCATGTGCTCTATCAAGACATACGATAAAATAAAAGTGTGGATCAAGACACATAATGTTTTTTCTTGCCCTACAATGGGTTTGATCACCTTACCATTGCAAATAGGACCGAAAACATTAGATATCTCATTCTCCATCATCTCACAGTCAGACCAATTTGGTATGAAGCTAGGCTATCCATGGATTCACTCCATGAAATTTGTCCCTTCGGTTGTGCATAAGTGCTTAAAGTTTCCCTTTGACAATGAAGTATTCACTTTCCAACATAGTGGCTTTAACCCATTGTCCTCTAAAGATAACTTTTCCTTATATTTATTTTGGCTTGAGCCCATGGAACCTATAAAACCATGAGTCGACTTATTTTTCCTATTCTATCCAAAGTTCAAGGCGAAGAAGATAGCAGAGCTATCCCTCTGAAACATGTCTCTACCAACCATTGAGCCTACTATCCTAGACGAAACCATGATTAAACCTAAAGAAGTTCCAAAAAACCAAGACCAACCTAAGATAGAACCTCACCCATCTCCTATAAAAGACAAAGGGACAATGAAAACAACCCTATCACACCTAAAATAAAACAAGTATACAATTTCAAAGAGAAAGTGGTCAAACAACCTCCTGAGGTTCCTTTTGTTCCTCCCCTTAGGGGAGAAAAGAAACCTATGGTTGATCAACCTGCTCCTCGACACAAATGCAAATTGAAAATAAAACTAAAATAAATATAGGTGCTTGAGAGTGTAGGCATAGACATCATGCCCTTTCTTGTAGGTTACATGAAGAATTAAACAAAGAAGATCAAAATTCAAAATTGACTGAAGCAATACATGACCAGCCTCCCCCTTCCTCGAAACAAAACAATCCAATACAATAGCCATGACAAGAGTTGAACTCTTCCATGGACATTATCATTCGACCTCCTATTGTGATTAATTTGGACGATGATGACGAGGTTGCTAAAATTGACGAAGAGATGCGTAATTAATTCAATACACTATTTTCCTCTTCCATGAGCTTAGAAGAAAAATCTCCTAGAAAGAGTGTTGAACCTGGTGCTACCCCTAGTTCAGAACTTGCTCTTGTACCTTTGGCTAGTTTCTCATCTTTCGTATACAATGAACATGATTGGGAGGCAGATGACCTACTCATAAGTTGACTCGCATGTTCCTTACTAGTCTTATTTCTTTCTTTTTATTTTATTTTTATTTTGTGTGATTGCATGTGTGTAATGTGATCCCTTGTGGTGTTTTGTTTGATGTTCTCTCTTTCTTTATGACATTCCTCTATTTGTACCTTCATTCTTCTCTATGTCACAAATCTTTTTGCTTTTATATTTTATTTGTATTATGTTTTCCTTATAGGGATGATGCAAGGTGTTGAGACAGTCATGTCTCTTCCATGTTGACCCAAAAGCTATTCTTTTCATTTTCTCTTTGCATTTTTCTTTTGTTTTCCTTTCGGGGATCACGCAAGGCATTGAGACATTTATGTCTCTTCCATGTTGACCCAAAAACTTTTATTTTCATTTTCTCTTTGTATTTGTCTTGTGTTTTCCTTTTAGGGATGATGCAAGGTGTCAAGGAATTTATGTCTCCTCCATGTTGACCCAAAATATTTTCCTTTGCTTTTATTTATTTTGCTTTTGCATTTGTCTTGTGTTTTCCTTTTAGGGATGACGCAAGGCATCGAGACATTCATGTTTCTTCCATGTTGACTCAAAATGTTTTTCTTTGTTTTCGCCCCTTTTATGTCATTCTTCTATTTATGTGTATTTAGGGAATGATGAGAGTTTTGAGCTCTTTAAAAACATTGTAGCAAGAACATATTGACCCAAAATCCATAGATCCCTTATGTATTTGGATTTTCATTTTTGGGGGAAACCCAATCTCTCTTTTCCTTTTCTTTCACATGATGTAGCTCTACTTGGAAACATATGACTTGGCATAGGGATTTCCAAGCTTAGATCTCATGTCTTCTTTATTATTAGCATTTATCATTGGCTACTTTAAAGTAATTTCTCACATCATGGTGTTTAGTTTCTTTAAAGTGGGGGCAAAGATTGGTATTATTCTTTTCAATTATTCTTTTTCATCATTCATGGTGTAGTTTTCTTACTTTATACGATGTTTTTTTTTCTTTGTGGATGACATTGGGTGTGATGTCCTTCAGGAGTGTTATCTCTCTTAGCATATTACATTCCTTTTAGTGGATTGATGCGACACACTATATCTCCTTAGTTGTGAATCTTCTATTCTTTGATTAGTCCTCTGTTGGAGATATTAGGCATAATGTTCCCTAGGTTAAATACCTCACATGAACTAAGAAAACTCCTTTGAACACCCGTCATTGTTGCATTTGCATTTATATGGCCACCTTACATAATACAATGTGCATGCTTGTGGAGCCATCTTGTTTATTCATGAGATCCAAGCATATGAATTTTTGCTTGTCTTATGAAGCTCAAAAATATTTTTTGTGTGGCGCCTTATTAAATTTATTAGGGGGTATAACTTTGGTATGGTTTGAGTGAGAATCCTGACTAGGGCAAAAATTTCCCCATAGGCACTTTCGTGTGTGTTTGAGTGCATACTAGTTATGAGAGTATGTTTCTCACCTTTTTGGACTTCTCACTTGGCAGACAACCTGAAGTTCAGTCGCCTCAGAGTGAGTATGCATATTTTTTGAAAAAATAGCCTAGATCTGATCCACATCATGATGGACAAATGGTTGAAGCTTGATCCAACTCTCTTATATTTTTACCTTTTCTCTTTTTGGTCTTTGAAAATGCATGCTTGTGCTTTGTTGTTTCTCTTTATATCATTCTTGTGTGTGTTCCTTTGTGCCTATGTTGGTTTGTCATGGGATCTTGATGTTGGGGGCCTGATCACCCCTCTCAATCGAACTGTCATCCCATCTTACTAGAATTGGTGCACTTTGAACCCTCTTGATGTGTTTTTGTCTACTTTAGTGTGATTTTAAAGTAAGTTCATCCTCTCACTAAAGTTAGGGCTAAATGGCGTCACGAAAAAAGTATCCCTTCTACTTTGCATAGCTGGATTGGTCCCTCTTTGTGAATTTGGGCTTAATGTTTCCTTGATTTAGTGTTGTAATGTGGTTGACACATTCACACTAGGTCTTGGGTCCTTGCGAACTAATCGATTTAAATGGTACCTTGCTAAAGTGTTGTGAAGTGTTGTAACACACTTCCACACTTTTCTAAGGTTTTATTAATTAACTAAACCTAATAAACCTCTTTTTAATTAAAATAAACATAAATCTTTCCTTATTTGAAGTGTTGTAAAGTCTTGTAACACACATTCACACTTTTCTAGGATTTTCATTAATAATTGGGCTTTCTTATGCTTTAATTGGCCCTATTTTGTATCCACAAGCCTCATTTATTGCATCTTTTCAAGGATAATCCTGACACCAATCATTAGCCAATCATAATTTAGGTGTTTCTGGCTTGTGTGGCCCAAATTTAGTGATCTGGGACTCATTTGCCACTTTGGGTGAATGGGTCCCACCTAGGTCTTTTGGTCCTGAACCAGATTTCGCATGTTTCTAAGCACTTTTGATTTTTGGTCCCATACATTATGCTAGATGGGACTCATTTTCCATCTTGGGCGAATGAGTCCCGTTGGCCCAAAATTAAAATAAATTCAAATTTATGGTGGGATTTTATTCTCCTAGATCTGATGTTAGCTTGTAGTGTTGTAATTTTGAAAATTCCTACATGATTGAGTATAAATACAAGGTTCTTTCACTCATATTTTCACCTAGCAATCTAACAATCAATCAAGTGTTCACAAGAGTATTGAAGTTTCTTCAAGAGCATATTTTCAAGCATTTTAGAGCAGAATTCAAGCATCAATCATCATGTCAAAGATCTCATGCATCATGTTCTTTTAGAGCTAACAATTGTGGTGTAGGGTTTTGTGATTCAAGCAAGTGGTTCATTCAAGATCAACATCATTCAAGAAAGAATAAAAGTCTACATCCATTGGAGCCATTGCATACATATTTGCATCACCTTATTGCTATGGTTTGGTGAGTTGCAACATTGTCACTTTTTCATTCATCATTCTCCATTCTTATTTGATTTCATTTCAAGGATTGATTTCCAAAATGGGTTTTGACCAAGGCAAACCCCTATCCACTAACACAACATTTTCCCCTCTCTTTTGTGTGTGAATTGTATGTCTAGGTTGCAGATTTTTTAAGGAGCAAGATTGGAAACAAGTTTTCAAGAGCTCAAAAGTTGTCATCAAGCCTTGGAGAACATTGGAGAAGACCTATAGGTTGTAAATTAGAGATTCAGATCTGGAAACCAATCAGGAAGGACAAAGTAGATAGAGAAGAGCAAGATTAGCCTTTGAAGTTTCAAAAATCCCAATTGGACTGATTCACCACTTCTGGCGAATGAGTCCCATTTCCATTCAATTTTCAATTTTTGGTAGATTTGGATACCCTTTTGGCAAATTTCTATTTCTGCACAATTTTCTAGAAATTGGACTGATTCGCCTAGCTTGGTGAACGAGTCCCATTAAGCTTTAAAAATAGAATTTCCAATGATTCAGACCTCCATGAATAGTCACTTCAATATTTCTAGGTGCACACATTTTGTCTTGTACTTTTTTGTGTTGTTTCATTCACTTTTTTAGATCATTTAGTGTTACTTTGCATTCAATTAGGGTTTAGTATTGCATCTTGCATTTCATTGTCTTTTGCAAGTCTAAACTTTGTGGTGAACTCCTTTATTAGTCTACTTTCAGCCCCTAGGACAACCCTATTGCAAGATATCTTTCTCTCTTACATTGAGATCTTGGGGTTATCCTTCAGTGGAATAGCTTGAAAGTGGGTGCAATAGCACTTAATCATCGTCACCCACATTTTTAGAGATTCAACATAGAAAAAATGCAATTGGAAATAGATGATATGAAATTTAAAGGAAAAATGAATTTAAATTCATTAGGTTTTAAGTATTGCATATGAATTTACATGCAAGCAAAAAAATTGAGAGATGGTGCTATAAGTGGAGTTGAGTTCAAATGAAATCAAAGATTCTTGAACTTTATATATGGGAAAGAACATGTTCAACTAGTAGTCTGGATATTAAAGACTTAGTTCTCAAGAGAGAGATAGATGACCTATCTTAGAGAGAAAGATAGAGAGAGAGAAAGAGGTTTAAAAAGACTTAATTCAAGAGACATAGAGAAGACCTTAGAGAGAAAGAAGGATATATCTAGAGAGAGAAAGAAAGAGATTTAAAAAGACTTAATTTCACTTGTGGGAAGAAAAAGGGGACCACTTGAAGAATCCATGTCCTTTCTTTTTCCTTGTCAACTTGTTTGAACCATATAAGACTTGCAACCTAATGCAAAGGTGATAATGAAAGGTGAGATTTGAGACTAAGCTATATTTTTAGAATTTAGAATTTTTGAAGGTATGAGGATGTCAAATGTTAATGCACCTAAGACTAAGGTTTGGAATGTAATGATGATATTGACCTTATTACCAAAGGATATGTTATGAAACATGAGACCAAATGATATTATGACTAAGGTTTTTGATATGTAACTAAGATTAAGGTATACTAAGTGAAACTAAGGGAGTGCACCTTTGGACCTAGGAAAAAGGATGCTAACCAATCTATGGTAGAACAAGATAATAATTGGTAGGCCCTTCTACAAAAGAAAAGATAAGATGGAGTGATTTCTCTTACACCCAAGATCCACAAAGTGGTGAGGGGAGATGATACTTTCACTGCACCCTATGGGTTCTACAACAAAAAATTTAATGCAAGCACACCAAACACAAAATAAAATGGTTAATTTTAAATCCCAAATCAAAATGTGCCTAATTAACATGAATGACAAAACAAAATGCAACTTGTGGTTCATTTTAACCCATGAAATGTGAAGATGAAAGTTATTCTTTTTAACCAATGGAGTGAAAATGTAATGTTATTATTTTTAAAGCAATGAGTAAAAATGTAAGGTTGTTCTTTTTAAACCAATGAGTGAAAATGAAAGTTGTTATTTTTAAACCAATAAGGTGAAAATGCAAGGTTTTTATTCTTTGTAAACCAATGAGTGAAAATGTAAGGTTGTTGTTCTTTTTAAACCAATGAGTGAAAATGCAAGTTGTTCTTTTCAAACCAATGAGGTGAAAATGCAAGGTTTTTGTTCTTTTTAAACCAATGGGTAAAAATGCAAGTTGTTCTTTTTAAACCAATGAGTGAAAATGCAACAAGTTGTTCTTTTTAAACGAATAGAAAAAATAAAAACCATGATAAAAAAGATAAACCCCTTGATGATGTGTGTTTAATAACTTTGATGAAATAGGAAATAAAAAAAATGATAAAAATAATATGTCCACTAGAATATCATGGAAATAAGAGGAAATACTCTAAATAGTAAGATTTTATGTTTATTCAAGATGAAAACTCATTCAGTGTTATAATAATCTATTTTTTATGGGAAATTCATTGGATGATTTCATGTGCACCTGTATCTTCAATCGATTCCTAAAAATCCATATATAGAATCACTTGTAAATTAGAAAAACTTTACAATATGAAGAGTTTAAAGGGAATAGTATAAGTGAGTCAATCAATCCCCTTGTGGGTAATTACAATATAAAGATCCACATTGTTTTAATAGGAAAATGGTTTATGTACACCTAGGATAGGGAAATAATTTGAAACAATTCAATTGAAAAAATAGAAACCATGATAAAAAAAGATAAACCCATAAAGATATAATAATTAGTATTAGTCCAAGTTATCTAACATGGCTTTCATAATTGGAAATAAATTTATAAGAAAAACATTGTGTTAAGAAAGGTCCTAGACACACATGAGAGAGAGAGAGAGAGAAGGATAGAGAGAGAGAAAGAGAGAGAGGGAGAGAGGGAAAGAGAAGTCCTAATTTAGACATGATTAAATATATTTTGAAATAAATATATTTAAATTGTATAAACAAGTTTAAATGATGTGGAAATAAATATATACTTAAAATAAATGTGCAAAACTAGAAATGACATCTTACTACATGCTAAAAAATTATATTAAATAGGAAATAAAATATAGATACCTTGTTTCTTTCTATGATAATTTCCAAAATTTTGTTCACACCTCTGTTGTTCTTTTTCTTTTGAATAATTTCATTGAGCCTTATTTTATCTTTTTATTTATGCCCCATTTTATTCTTCAAGTAAAATATGACTTGAAAAACCATCTACCAAAAGTAAATTCTCCTCCTAAATCTACCTTGATTGATAAAAATGCAAAGTTTTCTTCTCCAAAGTTTGCCTTGATTGATAAAAATGCAAAGTTTTCTTCTCCAACATCTTCCTTGATTGATAAAAATGTGAATTACTCTTGCAATGTTGATATGAAAGCATGAAAAATTAAGTTTTTATTTATATGCATAAGAAAATGAAAATAAATTGGTTGGCCAAGGGTTCACATGAAGGTCGGTCATTAAAAAATATTTTAATCATCCACCTTCGCTCGAACCCACTTTACCATAATTTTTAATATTATTTTAGGGGGTTTCAAGTGAACCCCGTCTAGGGGGGTTCACTTGAAGGGAGGTTTTCTCAAAGCTCCCTTTTTTCCCCTTCTCCCCCTTGTTGGTATGTGGAGATTGATCATGCTATACTGTACACTCTTCATGTATCTTCACTAGGGTCTGGGGCCGGCTTGGGCCCCAAGCAGGGGTTTGGGGGTGGCAGCGCCTGAGGAAATTTTTTTCTCCTATTTTTTGCTTCATCATCGAAAAAGAAAAAAAATTGACTTTGTAGAACCCTAATTCTAGAAGCTTCTAAAAGGCTTGTTATAAGAAATTAGGATGAGAGTTGCAGTAGGAATTATTTGTGAGATTGTAATATGTTTTGCATAGGATAATAAAATCATTAGATGGATGCAGTTTTGTGGATGTAGCCCATATTGGGTGAACCATGCTAAATTCTTTGTGTTGTCTTATTTCTGTTATAATTTTTTGTGTTTTATTTCTCATTTTATTGATCAAATCTGCATTTAATTGTTAGATATTTGCCTTCTAACCCTAACACCCCTCCTCTAGCAATTTTTTGCAATTTTTTTCCTCTTGGAGCTCAAGTTGAAGATAAAAATGGAATTAACTTCATAGACCCAACTAGATGATTATAGTCCTCCAAATGAGCTATCTATAAAATATAATTTTAATATATTTTGGTTTTATTTGTACCTTTTTTTAGTTTAATTAAACATAGGTTTTTCACCGAAAATCAAGCTCTCTATTTTGCACATGTGGAAAAATAGTAGATTATAAAAAATATATAAAAAATATGTTTGTGATAGGTATTGATGTCCTTGATCTAACAAAAAAATTGAATTTCGATACATACAAAAAAAGTTATGTTGCATACGGTTCTCCTATGTCTAAATTGTAATTGGTTTGACTTCAAAACTTAATTAAGAAAATAATATTCAATAAAACACCATGAAACCAAATGAACATGCTAGATATCATAGTTAAAAATATAAATTCGAAAAAACTAGAATTTTATTCTTCATACAAAAAAGTTATGTTGTTTACTGTGAACAACACTAATTAAAAATGGTGTTTACTATTAAAAAATAGTAGTTTTGAAGGAAATGGAAAAAGAAATGTAATTTGATTCCAATTTTTTTTTATAAAAATATATTTAGAGTCTACAAAAAAATGTCACAAATCACTATTTTTCATCATCTTCATATTCCTCATGGTTTAGCAGCTATAGGTGCCCAAATGTGAAGATTTAGTTAAAAAAAATGAGTTCAATGTCAAGTTTGGCCAAAAAGTGTAACCAACTATTGTGGGATCACCCATAGATTGAGAACAATTAGAATTGAAGGACCAAGCCGGTGTGTCATGTGTTGTAAGTGTGCAAAAAATGTGGACCACATGCTCCTAAATTGTCCCTATGCAAAGGAATGTTGGGACTGGTTACAAAATAATTTTGGTTGGGAGACCCCAAGAAGCAACAAAATATGGGATCTTCTCATCAGCTAGCCTAACTTCAAAAAGGAAGCATTCTGGGGCCAAATATGGTAAGTAGTGCCCTGAATCATGACGTGGAATATCTGGAAAGAACACAATAGAAGGATTTTCTAAGATAAATCAAAAGAGGTCAAGGAACTAATACCTATAATTGAAAGAAGTATCTCAAAGTGGATGAATTCTCATATCAAATTGCAAAGGAAAATAAAATTCACTTGATGGGATGATAACTTGATGAAAAGATGGAAATTACAGAAAGTCCCCCCTTTCTTTTAGTTTTGCCTGGATTCTAAAGAAAGAAGAGCTAAGGCTAAATGGTACCCTCCCTCGAGTGGAAGACTAAAATTAAACACAAATGGTGCTTCTCGGGGAAACTTGGGAAAATATTGGGCGAGATGTAATATACGTGATGATAAAGGTGAAGTGGTAGCGAAAAACATGAATAAAATTTCCTTCCTCTATAAAGAATGTGGCAGAAATTTAAGGCATCCTTAATGGAGTACTCCTATGTAAGAAGAAAGGTTTTTTAAGCATTGAACTAGAATACGATTTGATAGTATATATAAAGGTAATTATGAAAGGCTAGATTGGAGATTGGCACTTACAATCAAAATTAACTCAAATTAGAGAACTAATGCAAGAAGTATTGGTACACTCAATCAAACATATATATGGGGAAGCAAAAAAAGTAGTAGACTATCTAGCAAACCATGGTATAGATCAATAGGAATAGTGTCTGACTGATATTCAAGTGAAAGTATGACAAGGGCTAGAAACATTAATATCTTCAAAAAGGTAACTAAAATCCTATCGGGCAGAAAGAATTCAAAATAAAAGTGAGGCAAAGAACATAAAGCAATAGGTGCTTTAATCATAGATGCATCACCATTATAGAACACTAAACCATAGGTAGTATTCCCAAACCTAATTAAAACCCAAGTGAAAAAAGGAAGGCGTTAAGGCCCTCTACCATCATTGGATAGTAGGAAGCTTTCCCAAAACTAGAAGACCGGGGCTCAATAGTCTAAAATGGAACTCAAGGAAGGTGGTCCATACCCACTCTAGAAAATTATAATAACTTTATCAAACCATAAAGGATTTCTTGACCTCACAAACTCAAAGAATCTATGCTCGAACCGACTAACCTATCCACAAATATCCAATCCTCAAGATCTCAACAATCCTGCAATGGTGTTAGGCGGTTGCTTTCTCTCCCAATTTGAATCACCTAAATGTCGTCCTTCCAAAATACTTAAAGAAGGGAAGTTATGATTAACAAACCCTGCTTTGTATTGGTCCAAATTCAAAGTTATTGAGTGATAATTGGCAGAATTATAGCCTATTCCAAAATCAACTCCTATCTTGGGCAATCATAGTGTGTGTAAAGGAAACTTTCAGCCATCTAATGACAATTTCCACATAACCCAAATCTAAAAACATGCAAGTAAAATACTCAACATCAACATGCAAGAGAACAAACAACATACCCATCAAAGATGACACAATATATACCCTGAGAAAACCCTCAAGAGGGAAAAACCCAGCCTCCAAAAGCATCCACACTCCATGTATTATTCAACAATGAAAACCCATTACAATACATCTATAGAGACTCCCTGAACACTTCTGAAGCACAAGCTATCCATGCATTCCATGTGATCAAGCATGAATCCACACATCCCATGCCATGCTTCAAACCCTCACAGATGCACAAGCACAACCTACTAACCTGCAACAAATTGACTAACCCTAAACAACTACCCTTGTGGTTGCTTTTATAGAAACAAGCTCCCACAAAACCACCAAGTGGTATTACATAAACCATGTGCCCAAAACCATACAACATCATGTGACCCCACATTTAATATTGGGTACTTTATTATATTTTATTATTCCCCAATATTAAATAATTATATTTTACAATTATGTCCCAATGTTACATACAACAAAGTGGCCCCAACATTATGGCTCCTAGTGATGCACGTCCATCTAGGAACCCCTAGGTGCACCACACACATAATTAATAAATAAAACATTACAAGCATTATGCAAGGTGTACAACACCTAACTCTAACAGTGTGAGCCCCAACATCTACAAATATTTTGAGCCATTGTGGTCCATGCGACCTCCCCTATCTCAGCCTCTTTTCTAGGCCTCAACATCTAACTAGGCCATGTCATAAGGTTTTAGATTATTCACACAAAGCCCCATCATAAGGTGGATGTAAAGAGGATGATATTGTGTAGTCCTCATCCCAACTACCCCGAATCCCTCAAGAAAACATCTTGACACTTTTGAAAGGGGTCTCATCTTGTGGGATTCGACTCCCATGAAAACAAATGAAGTTTCCTACTCTGTTGTGACACCATTGCCATATTTGACTCCTTGGATGACAAAGCATGGTGGGTTTGTGAGCTAATGAACACATCCAGGACTCAAATAATTTGACCTTTACTTAGGATTTTCACTAAATTTAAAACCTGAGGGTGTGTTTTCTAGCACTCGTCTTTAGAAATTGATTGAGTAACTACATCCAAAATATTGAAACCATTACAGTAAAGTGCTTAACACAAAATATTAAATCATTTCATAATGTTAAAATGATGAATTATTCAATTCCACATCAAATCTAAAAGATAGAATGGAGAAACACCTACTTTTAAACACTTAAATTAACAAAATTCCTAATACCAGAGCACATTTGTTTTTGTCAACAAGATTTATAATGATAGAATATACATGATATAGAATGGCAGTGTTTTCGTGTTAATGACTAAGGCACATGATCACCATTGTAGGGTTTTAAAAAAAACTAAAAAAGAATATATATTTTTGGTATTTCCTTAAGAAATTGATACAAGAACCTCATTCAATACCATATTCAGTAAAGGTAAATTTCCAAACCACTATAGAAAGAAAAAATGTAATATCATTCATTTTCCACAAAATAACTTAAAGGTAGAATGGAGAATCATTTACTTTAAACCATATTTATATGGTTAGCATATGAAACTTAAGTACATATGTTCATCATAAGGCCATAGTATAAAAGGTATTGAAATGGCATCGTATCTGGGTATCAATACTTCTATTACTAAGGCATATACGGTCGCCATCGCAAGGGTTCTGAAAACCTTGAAATGTAAAAGACATTCAGTGCAACATATCCCAAAAAAGAGTCTTTCCTTAAGCAAAATTTAAGTAAAACTGACTATACCAACTACTAATTCGTTCTTCAGTCTTGAAGGCCACAAACTCATCCAACCACTCAAATTTCTCCACTGGTTCATACTCATAAAGCTTCCTAAGAAACTTGTAGGAAACTAAATTATGCCCTTGATGCCTCAAGTACTCTCCTTCGTTTAAGTCTAGCAAAAACCGGTTATAGGGCACTCCCATCTGTTTCCCAATATCCCGAGGTTGAGGGATGCCTTTGCCAAGACGAGCGACCTCTACAACCTTGTTTAGCCCCCAAAATAGATGCGAATAAAATAGTTTCTTGGTCATACTAAAAACCTCCTCCTTTGCAACCCTGAGATCAAGCATGGAAGCGACAAAATGAGATGGAACGTCGAAATTTACTCTATATCTTTCTTCTAAAACTAAGAACTTCTCCCCTAAAATGAGCTTTACCACCTTCATGGTGAGAAATCCACTCTCTTTCAGCACCCGCTTCATTCTCTGATTGGTAATACGCCCTAAGAAAGTCAGCTAGATTTTGTCACAGACCTGTAAGTAGCATTGGAGACTCGATGAAAGCTGAAAATTGTTTCCTCCTCATTAGAAAAAGAATGGTGATGCATCTAGACTAAAAACTAGGGCTAGACCGTCCAAAATAATGAGCATTGAGTTAAATCCTAAAAGAAAATGTCTAGTACCAACTCATATGAGTCAAAGCAAACATAAATTATGAGACAAAATGCAAAATCAATTTGCAAAATTATGGTAACATCACTCCAAGAAAACCAAAGTGTGGAAATGATATGAAACGTACCAACTCCTGCAAGGAGACAAGGTGGCAATAAGAAGCCATCATTACCAAGATTCAAATTATTAAGAGTAAAGGCCTCTGTAAATTGCGGATGCGGATGCGGATGGTAAGCCACAAAGTATGACACAAATAACTTAAAAAAAAATTGGGAGTTACCCCTATATTTGGTAACACTTACCCAAATAAATAAATAAATAAATAAAAATATTATTAATATATAAATATGTAAACATGAATTATATTTATATATGTTTAATTATAATTAATATTATTATTTATATATAAAAATAAAGAAATGTATAGAAATAATAAACTAATAAATAAAAATTTATAAATAATTAAATAAATTGCAAGATTTTTATTAAAAATTAATTTAAAAAGTTTTAGTTATAACAGTAAAAAGTTAAAAAAAATAATAATAAATAAACATATTAAAGTTTGTTTGCATGCACAAGAAAGAGGTGAACTTAAAAGACAAAAGCAAATTAATTACAGCTTTAGGAGAATCACATGCAAAGGAAAAAACATTAAACGATGAGCTAAAAATAAATCAAAACTGGAACTATAGTGAAATTGTAGACATATAAATATGGGAGAAAAATAAATAAAAAGGGATGGCACGGGACACACACGCAGCTTCTAGCAAATTATGGACTGGCAAAGATTACGACTATCATTGGGAGGAGACAGATTGATGTTAGGAAGAACTTAGTGAAGAGACTAATTACAGACATCAAAGAAAAAGAACTGGTGTAGTGACTGGGCTTGGGCTTCAATTCCAGTTAAGGACTAGTACAACCAGGTAAGTCCTTATATAACTCTTAAAATGATCACATTATTGAAACTTTGCAATCTGTTTGCATCCCTATGAATGCAATAAAATATAGTTTTTTTTTTCCTTCAAAACTCCATATGCATACTGTCATAATATTTCTTGAACCGTGAGTGGATTCTATCTATTTATTCTTTCTATTATCATTTAAGTTTGCATCACCTATGTTTGTTTCAATATAAGCCAAATAATTTTGATTTCCAGCTAAGCCAAACTCCATTCTACCCGCAACTGTAGAGAAAATTTTAGATCTACATTCAAATAAAATGAATAGACTGAAGTAGCAGTTGTATCTTTATAAGTTTGAATTCACCTCAATTAAAATGAAAAGATATTTATAGGTCTATTGCAGCTTATTGTGAATAGATTCAAGGCCACAACTATAGAGATTTTTGTCTTGGTTCGACTCCTTAATAAAACACCTCTACTCTTTATATTATTCTAGTAACTTCCTATAAACTCTACCTTTTTGCTTTAAATTGATTTGTTGTTTAAAACCTGCATTATTGGAAAGTCATGGCTTAGGGAGGATAGGAAAAATGGGTATCACAATTTCTAGCTATTTTTTTAAAACCAATTTTATGCCATATCCATGTACAGTCCATTTTGGGTTGTTGTTTTGGGTTGTTTTATTCTAGACATTACCGGAATCATGATTAAAACGTGAATACATATAAACATAAACTCTGTTTGCAACTGTGAATACCAATTTTATTCTTATTTTTCCATGCGTTGGAAAGTACTTATTTGAAAGAAAGAGTCTAAAGAGGAAACATTTAAATTGTGACAATATATAGAAATCTGTAATTTTTCTATTATCAAATCTCTTATTGCAAATCCAATTTTCTAAATATATTTTCTTGTTAAAATATTTATGTTTATATACATATATAGACATGAAATAGTGAAAAAATAATAAATCATTTGCATGAAATAAAGGAGTATTAATTATTTATTTTATAAAATAAAATATGCATGTTATTGTATTATGTGTGTGTATTGGGTTTACCTTCTAGGATAGGGTGTCAAATATGGGTTAACGAATAAGGTCAATCCTCTTTTTAAGATCTACCAGTTATTTTAGTGCTTTGGCCAAAGCCATGTTTTCATTGAAATAGATAGATTTACCTAGTAAAATATATTTATATATTTCTCTACCATATTCTAATTATGGGACATTGCATGTTCAGGTTACAAAATGCATGTATATGCATCAAGCTTGCACTAGGATTCTCTCCTGCTTTCTATTTCCAATTTGTTAGGTACTCTGTGCAGGGTTAGGTATTCTTTGTGTTAGGAAGAATTCTGAGGAAGTGTAAACTTTGTGGTTGGGTGGAAAAGCACATGAACCATGTTCTCGTCTCTTGACTTGTGGATGACTGTCAAGGTTAGTGGCAGTTAGAGATTGTATTGTATATGTCCTCACATTGTTTTGTATCTTTATATGTATCTGTACTTCAAGATTGTATCTTTAGCTGTTTGCATGGCGTGAGAGCCTGAATTATATTTTTGTTTATCAAACATTATGTGTTATTACTTGGATTATGTATTATGCATATGAGAATGTGTTATGAAATTTATTACTTAAATGTGGTTGTTTCATTTATATTCCATGCTTATGAATTATTGATCTATTTTATGAGATTAAATTGAGTCATGATCCTTACAAATAAAAGATGCACCGCTCATTAAAAAAAACAAATAACTACCCGAGGCTCTATACAGACTTTTAGGAGAATCTATGCAATCCAAGACATTTTTAAGAAGAGTCATGGAAGCCCCTTGAATAAGAAGATCTAATCCAACAAAAAAGTCAATGTCCATTATGCTCATCCAATGAGGAAAAAGTGCATTCAGAGGCTCACCAATTAATTTGAAAGGTGTAAGGAGCATCTGAGCAACAATATCATGTTGAGATATCAAATGACTAAATCTTCTCAACCAATCTTCACAAGCAATCATCTCCACAACTATTTGCAACTAATGGGGTAAACCCACAAAATTGGTTTACAATTCTAGTGAGGAAGGAAAATTGTAAAAAATGCTCCCATGGAGAAAATTTGGTTTTTGGGGGGTTTGAACAAACTTTTGGTTTGAGCAAACCTAAAGGGGGTTTTCTCAAACTCCCCTTTGAGTGAACCTATTAAATGTTGGGTCCCACCATATTTCACATTTCCTGAAATAAAAAACAAAGAGAAACTTTGTGGAAAGGGGGTTCGCTCAAACCTAGGTTCAAATGAACCCAAGTTTGAGTGAACCTCCAAGGAGGGTTCGCTTGAACCTAGGCTCATTTGAACCCCCTTTTCCCCCCTTCTCCCCCTCTGGCACCAAATTTCTCTAGAATTTTTCCCTTCGAAGCTTGAGTTGAGGATGAAAATGGAGGAGACTTCACAAACCCAACTGGATGATGGTAGTCCTTAGAATGAGCTATCCATCGAATATAATTTTAATATGTTTTGGTTTTATTATGTTTTTTTTTTTTTAGTTTGATTAAACATAAGTTTTTTACCAAAAATCAAGCTCTTTGTTTTGCACATGTGGAAAAATAGCAGATTCTCAAAATTAAATTCTTAAAAATATGTGCAGGCTAGCTATTGTTATCCTTGATCTAGTAAAAACAATTAATTTTGATACATACAAAATAAATTCTATTGTATATGATTTGCCTATGTCTGAATTGTAATTGTTGACTTCAAAACTTGATTAAGGAAAAAATATTCAATAAAACACTATGAAACCAAATGAAAGGGTTAGATATCATAGTTACAAATATAAATTTTTAAAAAATAGAATTTTATCCTTCATGGAAAAAAGTTATGTTGTATACGGTAAGCATCACTCCTTAAAATGGTGTTTACTGAAAAAAAAAAACTAGTTTTTGAAGGAGATAGAAAAGAAGTGCAACCAGATTCCAAAATTTTTGAAAAAAATATTTTAGAATCTAGAGAAAAAATGTCACAAATCACTATTTTGCATTATCTTCAAATTCCTCACTATTTAGCCGCTATAGGTGCCTAAAAGTGAAAGTTTAGTTAGAAAAAATCAGTTCAATGTCTAGCTTGGCCAAAAATTGTAAACTAGTATTGTGGGATCACCAAATTCCTTTAGTATTGCCACCATTTTGTTTTTCCATTACATTCCTTGTTTCAAGCTAAACAATATGACGTGAACTCAAACTTTTTATGCCCATGGAAGGCATCTAGCATGATCTAAAATGTTGAAAAGTGCACAAATTTTAGGTACTGATAAGTCTCATTAAAATGTGTCATTGTGCATCAACTCTTAGAGCAAGCTATAGGCATCCATCATGACCTAGAATGTTGCAAAATGCACAAATTTTAGGTACTGATAGGTCTCATTAAAATGCATATGTCATTGTGCATAAACTCTTAGAGCGAGCTATAGGCATCCAACATGATCTATAATGTTTTGAAGTGCACAAATTTTAGGTACTGATAGGTCTCATTAAAATGTATGTGTCATTATGCATCAACTCTTAGAGCAAGCTATTTTGTCGTTACATGGTGTCTTCTAGAGGGAAACTCTATCTATTTCAGGAGCACCTCTGATAAATATTTTGTGACTTTTGTTATGGCATTTTCTCCATGGAAGAGGATAAAGTTTAATTTTCCTTAGCATTTACTGGCAAGAGAGTGAGTTGTTGCTCTACACTTTTCTGTGTAGGCCATGAGCACGTGTCAGGACCTTATCCCTCAATTGAATTCTTCTAACATATTGAGTTCAAACTCACAATCTGGTGCTCCTAAGGAAGCATATGGGAGCACTTTTATTGGTCCAATGTTTATAACATTCATTCTTCATCTTAAGATTTTAGAATAATTTTTGTGGTGTATGAGAGCACTTTTGTATACCACATATCTAACCTCAAAATGATTTTCAAAAAGTGAAATGTTCAAATTCTACTCTTTTGTCACAACCGTTCAGACTCTATTTAGTACATATTTATGCAACAATTCATTATATTTTGATCTTTAAAAATGTAGTTGAGAGATATAAAAGATAATTGGTGAAACATAATAAATAATTTCAATTTTGTTGTTTCTGGATTTTGATTGTATTTAAATTTGATGCAAAAAATTTAAACACAATCAAAATACAGAAACAACAAAATTGAAAGCATTATGGATTGTGGAAATCTCATAGCATTAACAATAAATATTGTGTGATGCAAGATTGCATTGAAAATTCATTATAATTTTATATTTAAAGATTTATTTGAAAGATACAAAACATAATCATGCGAGACATAATAAATATTGTGTGATGCAAGATTTCATTGACCTAAGGATATCGCACATCGTTGTGAGTACCACTATTTTTAGATAGCTAAGGTGATTGGATTTCTAAAGGCCATAAGTATTTTTTTGTGATGCAAGACTACACTAACCCAAGGATGCCCCACATCATTGTGACCACCACCATTTTTAGATAGCTAAGGTGAATACATTTTTAAAGCCTATAAGCAAAAGGTCAAAGCTATATTAAATTTTCAAAACTATATATATATTGGGTCAAAACCATGTGTAGGGATCAATTTTGTAGGTGAATGCTTGAACTAAAATTGAATGCACATCATTTCGTAGTTTGTTTTGTATACAATTGAAAATGTCTTGATCATATCACACACCAAGATTTTGATTATTAACACTATTTCTCTCCTAATTCATCTATTTTCATCTATTTAATTAGATAATGTCAACTGTTTAATTAAATTCACCATTTTCTCCTATTAATTGAATAATTAATTTTATTTCATTAATTCATCCAAGTCACACTAATTTTCTTCTCTTTTTGATTAAATAATGTAAATTATTTAATCAAATATCATTTTCTTCCATTTGGTTAAATAATTCTTAATTGTTTAGTTAAAGTCTTTACTTTCCTCCACTTGCACTATTAAATAATTTCTAAATTGTTTAATTGACTAATATTTTCCTCCAATCATTCAAAGAATATTATCATAGAATATTCCTCCTTTTCAAATTCAAATATTTCCCTCCAAAAGGAAATATCTCCCACATGCTCCTAAAATTATGGGATTAGTTATTGTCTCAAGCAATTGGGACCTTTGATTAAAATCTTTGATCCATGACATTAAGCGTTATCAACCCTTGATTTTATCTTGATCCATGCCACCTCTCCTTCAATTTCATCTTTTGATTAGCCAATTCAATCTTAAGCATTGATTCATTCCAAAAATCTATAGCTAGTCTTCATTTTATATGAATTCTCATTCACAACCATTTGAACAAAGTTACTCTACTAAATTTCATACTCACCCTTGAGCTATTGAGAACATTTGTGAATCAACCTCACCATTATCAACCTTTATCAAAGCTTTTGCACAATTCACCATGGGTTAGGCTTGAAGCTAAGCATTCCATATCAGATTCAACACTAATCCCCCAATGGGATTAAGGTTTGCATTTGCTAACTAGGTTTTGAATTGAATTACTTTGATATATCATGTTTTCATTAGGCTTTGTTAGTAGTTGTGAATAATTTCATTGGAATATGGATTTAACTTGATCATTTGTTTGTTTTCTTAGTTAATTTCAATTGCATTTGATCTTGTTAGTCTTCTATGTTCACGGCTCTAGCTCCATAGCCTTGGATTTGATAACAAAAACTAAGATTGGATCAAGTAGTGTGAGAACTACACCTAAACATTGTCATATCACATACAAAGATAACTAAGTCTCATAGTCATTCCTTATCAATTTGATAGTGTGCTTGTAAATCCTTTCAAGAGTGAACTCTATCATTTATGATAGTTTGATTCCTAGTGCTTATTTATATGTATTCACCTTAACCTACTCTAAAAAATAATATTTTATTTATTTTGAATAATTAATGTTTTATATAATTCTTGTTCCAAGAATCAATAATTATCCATCATGTTCATAACCTCCCCTCCATTAAATTTTTTTTTAAAAAAATTCAATGAATTTTATTATTTAATGTTTATGTTTAAAATCAATATATTTTCTTAACAATGAAATATAAATTTATTTATGATAAAAAACTTTAAGCGATTGTGAGCATGAGCAAAGGAAGCCCGCGCTCTGCTGGCCTTCGCAGGGCAGGCAATGGTGGTGCGGTCGCGGGAGCAGATGAGAAGGTTATTAAGCCTGGCGCGAAGGAAAAAGGCAAGACAAAGGGAAAAAAGACCTCGGATTTCAGGAAGCTTTCTGAGCGTGCGGCTGTGGGGGTTCGAAAACGATGCTATGCCCTCCGGTTTGCTTCGAACTTTTTGTCTCCTCTGTCTCCGTGGGTGTCTCCTACTCCTGCTTTAGATCCCTTGGGAGTTGTTAGAGGTGGGACTCATGCGGACTCGACGGATTGTCTGGATCCTGAAACCCTAGCTAAGTGCAAGAATAGAGCACATCCGTTTCACGAATGTAATGGTTATTGCTTGGACCAGATTCAACAAGCAAATCCTAGCCCTGGTCTTCCGGAGGCGACGCCTGTTCCTCCCCCCAATCCCATTAATGAGCATGATCACCCGATTGGCTGCTCTTCCTTTTCTGTTGGTGACTCGGAGGTGTTCTTTATCGATGAGCCTGCGGATCTTCTTGTAACAGATGAATGCATAAATGTTGTTTCTGCTGAAATTGGTAATCGCTCTCTGATTTTAAGATTCATGCGAAGGCGTCCGTCTCATGAATCGATTTTAGCTTGGATTAAATCTACTTGGCAGAATATATCCCCTCTTGTGATTGAATCTTTGGAATTTGGCTTCTTTGTGGTAGGAAATATTGTATTTAACCTATGATCTTATTCATTTCCTACACAACTCATGGGAGATACATAATTCATTGGAGATAATCATGTATACAGTAACCACAATGGATAGATTAAATAGACAAGCAACAAGATAACACAAGATTTATCCTGGGAAAATTTCAAAAGGGAAAACTACAACCTCCAAAAGCATCCATACTCCATCATATTATTCAACAATAAATCAATACAAGAGTTACAATGAATACCTCTAAAGTATCAAGTTCTCCAATACATCCTCATGTGTCCAAGCATGAATCTACACATCCCATGCAATGCTTCACATATACACTCCTTACAAAAAATCAATAATGACAACCAACCCACTTAGCCAACCTAAACCACTACACGTGTTTGCTTTTATAGACACAAGCTCACACAAAATACAAATAATGGTAAAGTAAAACCACGTACCACAAAACTATGTGAATACAAAACCACTAACCCCTTATTTAATATTGGGTATTAAAACTTAATTTTATTTAATATATTTCCAATATTAAAATATTATCACATGTCTCCCACATGTAAAATAATAATACAATGTTACAACATCAAGTGGTCCCCAAATAATTACCTAGTGTAACTATCCACACCACCAAGATGCATTACAACTAAATAATTATTTAATTACAACATTATAATAAATCAATTTTATACAATGGTGTACAACACCATATCTCAACATTCTCCCACTTCTTGTATACATTACATAGGGGATTAATACATAAAATACATCATCATAGTCATACATGAAATCACACGAGTCTCCAACATGCTCTCGTGCTCCATCAAGATACTATGGAGGCTCTCCTTTCATGTCATGGAAAAAAAAACTTAGTTTCATTTTGGTTCTGGTTTTAGGTACTAAGCCTTGAGATATTTGTTCCCATTGGTCTTCTCACTCCTCTTGGGTCCGAGACTCTCTTTCTTCTCTTAGTTATTTTTAAGCTTCTCTTCCAGTTCTTTTGGTTTCTTTGAGTCTTTTATTTCTCCTTTGGGTCCAAGACTCTCTTTCTTCTCTTAGTTATTTTTAAGCTTCTCTTCTAGTTCTTTTGGTTTCTTTGAGTCTTTTATTTCTCCTTTGTACTTGGCCTAATTTACCTCAAATTACTTTTATTTTTTATGATTTTATATAGGAAGTGGGCCCTCACCCACAACTTACTAATAAAAGAAAAAATTATAAATTTATTTACTTATAATTAATAATCTACTTTATTTAAAAAAAATAAAATTATATCATAATTAATAATATTATATTTAATTGCAATATTCTCAATATTTTTAAAAAACCCTTACAAATTTCTCTTAAAAATCCTCTTCAATTTAATTAAGTATTCAATCAATTAAGTTGAAGTTTTCAATCTACAACTTTTTAAATAGATCAATAAAATTTAAACCAAATCACTTATTAAACTACTAAGACTCATTTCTTTAGGTCACTAAACACCCCAAATGAAGGGCATAAAATGGTATAAAAATTTTACGTTCTCACTTCTTTTAAATCAGACAAGAAAAGTCCAAAAAAATATAAAAGTATTTTCAGCTATAAACATTTTTTTTTTTTTTAAATGGATAAAAATATAATAATCAAACAAATCTGAAATGATTACATAAAGACTTCCATAGCAGTCTCAGAAACTAATCAAAATGGTTTTCCATCACCCCAAAAACCGAGAAAACCAATACAACTTATGAATAAACCACAATCATAGATTGTCATCATGAAGAAGATGAAAAAATGTGTAACTTATTCAGAAGATAACGAAACTTTCCATCCTCAATCCGCAACAGAGGCCCATTTAACAAGACAATCAGCAGCATTTCAATTAAAGAGAAAAACGCAGAAACTGACTTAGAAGAAAATAAAACCCTGAAAAACCATCCTCACTGGAGAAAATAGCTATTTCTTATAAATTCCCACGGCTTCCCAACCCTTGGTGTTGATAAAGTTAAGCAAAGGAGAGTTTGACTGCCAGTGCAGGGATTGATGCGGAAGATCTTTGTATTTTTGCCACCAAATCATGAAGCTACTCTCCGGCAAGAAAACCTCTACAGAGATACTGCGACCTTCGATCATCCTCCATACAGAGTCTTCAAACTTCTTAAGGCTTTCTTTCTGTTGGGCATTCAGGACATGATGTTGAAGAGTATTTAGGGCTTCTTCTACACGAGCCCAAAAGCAAGAGTCCTCAGTTAGGGATGCAAACTTTATGCGAGGCCTCCTATCTCTACCTGTGCGAGTTTGGTTTTTCTCTCTCATCCATTTCTCAAGTACCTCGTGGCGGTGGGGCCTAACCCCTGGTGATAGATAGTTTCCATTATTTCCCTGTCTGTAGTGCTGTGCAATGTCCAGAGGCTCCACAAGTTTCCTATAAGCATTGCCAGCATTAATCCATTTATTTTGGGATTGGAAGTCGCTGGGTAATTCGTGCTTCTCCACCATCCCAACTATTTCATCCCAAAATAATGCCAAATTTATTCTACGCTTATTTGCTTCAACATCTCTTCTGTCTTGCTCTTTGAAACGATCATAGTAGCCGCGTTCGCTACAGCGCAATTTGTACCATTCAAGCTCTGCCATATAGCTTTGTCTTTCACTCAACTCAAAATTTAGTTTATCAATGTTCATGTCTTGCTCATTTTTAATCTCACTGGCTTTCTTGAGTGCATTAAGTGCATGATCATTCTGCTTAAAAATCAAAGTTGATTAGTCTTAATGTCTAAGCAAACTACATCATCTAACAAAACAAATGGTAATTGTTCACAAGCAACAGATGCAGTTCAAACAGACAAAAACTCTTGTCAGTTCCTAATGTACATGGCATAAACCAAGACCATTTTGGTTTTAACTTTTTAAGGTATGAGACGGGATAAAATGCTAATATTAAAAGCATTGCCTGGATGGGTAAGAGATTGAAGTATCACCTCTAAGATTCCAGGGAACGGAGATTCTTGCCAGTGCCTATTCTAGCTCCTTTTATTCCATAGTAGTATCTCATCTCCACTCTCTAACGAGCCTTAATCTAAATCCTAACATGTTGGGTCTCACATATAAATAAAAGTATGTTTTTAGAAGTGGGTTTGAAGATTTCTTACATCAAATTTTTCAATTGCATTTTGCGATAACACATTGTTAAATGTAGTTTAGAATAATATAAAAAATAAATTTAAAATGTTATCTTCAGAAGAATATCTAGACAAGAGAAACATCTACCACTCTTTTTTCTTTTATATAATTATATTCTATGTTTTCCCCTGTTTTTCCAACAACGAATGGAAAATGCAAATGGTTGCTTGGAAAATAGTCACTAGTTAAAAAACTTACAAAGACTGGGATAGACTGGCAAGTGAAAACAAGACTTGGAGAAAGTCTAATCATAACAAAAATATGTTATTAAAATGTGAAAAAAAAAAAAAAAATCACTCTATCATAGATACAAAAGATAAATTGAAGCAATGAGATCACCTGAGCCCCAATGCCAATCGCTTCCAATTCCAGAACTATTCCCATCTCAAAAGAGGAGTCTGGGAAAACGGTTGCAATTTGCTTTGCACTTTGTAAGTATTTGGTTATATCTTCAATTATCTCTTCCAAGAACTCGCCATAACCTGTGTGCTCTGAAATACAGGGACCTGCAATTCGATCAGAAGACAATCCTTGGTCGCTGTGCATGGTGTAATATAGCATCTTCAGGACAGCTTCAGGGTCATCAATACAAGCTGCACCGGTCATTGAACAGAACATGTAAGTACCAGAGGGCCGATACGGACTTTTAGCAGAATCTGTGCACTCCAAGACATTTTTAATAAGTGTCTTGGAAGCTTCTTGAATCGGAAGATCTGATCCAGCAACAGAGTCAATGCCCATTATGCTCCTCCAGTGAGGCAAAAGTGATTTCAGAGGCTCAGCAATCGAGTCAAAAGGGGTAAGGAGCATCCGAGGAACAATATCATGTTGAGATACCACATGACAAAATCTTCCAGACCAACCTTGGGGAGCAATCGCTTCCCCAAGTTTGGCATCTCCTACTAAAGGAGAGCCAAATGTAATGCAAAACTGAGAAGTGTTTCTCAACCTCTTTTCCAGAAACCAAAGAGTGGCCAGGGTTGCAACTGCACCTCCTAAGGAATGCCCCACAAATATAGTGACTTGTTCCTGTAAACCTCGGAGCTGATGGAACAAACAAATAAATATCATTATTTTCTATTTACAAACTAAGATCTATAACAAATGGGGCAAAACATGTTCTTTCACTAATGACGCTAAATAATTGGTAAACAAGTCATTTTTTATGTTGCTTGATATTTTTCAGGCATGTGAGTGAGTGGTAAAGTTGGGTCATTATTAAGATCTAAGACTTGATTTTCTAGGATTGCTTACCCAGTCATTAGGGCCAAAAATCTTAGAGATCTGCTGTAAACTCTCATTGACTGAACCATGAAAAATAATTTACTGCTTGACATTGTTTCAAACATAACAGTGCAACAACATAGAAGTGATGGAACTACTGAAATGGTTCACAAAAATAAGGTACTTCTGCAATGTACAAGTACTTCTAAGCTTTCCAGGTCTTAAATCTTAAATGTATTTCAGTTATATTCAAAATAATCAATTCTTTATTCCTCACCTTGACCAACAAGTTCTTCCCAGTTAAAATTCGCATTAATCTGTTAGATACCCTGCAGATTTTCCACCTACTTGACATATATGATATATCATATGTTTCTGAGATTGTTTTTTGGGTTTTTTTTAATGGCGTCTACTGCGTTTTGAGTTCATGAATTTACTCAATGACAGATTGATTCAAATAAAAGAAAGTAACAAGAATCATCATTGGTAATTATTACTGCAGTCAATTTTGCTATTTCTTAATTTTGAAGTTCAAGTTTTTTACATAAAAAACTTGAATACAATCAAAATCCAGAAACGACAAAATTGAAAGTATTATAGATTCTAGAAATCTCATAGCATTACTACTGCGATGTCTTGAAGTACTACTGAAGATAAGGTCAATAAGTTTTCGCGGATTCCTGTAATTTAGATGAGTTTCAAACCATCTGACAATTTATAATAGAAGGGTTCTTAGTAGAGATCTTTGTTTGCATTTCAAGAAAAGTAAAACTGTCAAATTTTAAATAGCTGGTGATAATATATATGATTATGTGTGAAGCAATATGTTGGAAACTTGCAGCCAATTCAAAACAATTTCCACATAACCCATAAAGAAATCTATGCATCTAAGTATTCAGAATCCACATGCAAGAGAATAGACAACATACCCATGAAAATATGATACAAGATATACCCTAGGAAAACCCTCAAGAGGGAAAAACCCAGCCTCCAAAAGCATCCATCTTTCATGTATTATTCAGCAATAAAAATTACAATACATCTTTTGAGTCTCCATGAACACCATTGAAACAACAAGCTCTTTCCAAGCAATCCATGCAAACAAGCATGCAACCACACATCTTGTGCCATGCTTCAAACCCTCATAAATGCTAACCAGAGCTAATCATGCAAAATTGCATCTCTTTCAATAACTGCCTTTGTGGTTGTTTTTATAGAAGCAAGCTCCCACAAAACCACTAAGTGGTATTGCACAAAACTATGTGACAATAACTATGAGATTACAAACCATTTCCCATTATTTAATATTGGGTGCTTTATTTATTATTTTCCCAATATTAAATAATTACATTTTATCAATTTAACTTATGCGCCAATGTTACATGCAACATTAAGTGGCCCCAAGAATAAATACATAATGCAAGGTGTACAAGACACCTTTTCCCAACATTCTCCCACTTGTTGTATACATTGCATAAGGGGAACAAGTAACCTCAAAACATGAATCAAATGAACAATCCATATAGCCACATATACCGTCATGGAATCAAAGTGCTCCATGTGCTCCATCAAGATACCTGCAACAAGAATCAAAGTGACCACCATCCCAAGCATGAATGCTCTCATCCTCCATCATGCCAATGCACAAAGATAAGAAGCCATCCAATAGAGAAACCACTCAATCTGTCACAATGAAGCATAAGTCCTGCTCAACTGATATCCAAAACACAAAACACTCAATCCAAAAGTATCAATATGCACCAGTAGCTGTCAAGATACATAAACCAAAGTTGAAATAACACCCACAGTAAGTGCCAATACATCCAACTGTCCATACCTCCAAGGTATACAAAACATAGTAAACTCATGCCATAAACATATACACCCATAAACTGCAATCATAAACTCCATGTGCAAAACCTGTCCAAGAATGACATACACATCCAAGAGCTCCTACTGCATGGGTAATGCAAATCTGAAAAAATATCAAGGCATACCAAGTCTACCAATAACATCATATAGAAAGTGTAAACTACATCATGTAGTAACAAGGAATCATCCACAATGATATGCAAACCTATATATCAATTGCCTGTAAGAAAAATCTCCTACATACACCTCTAAAAGCCAACTGTGTCAAGTATGATCTCCTCAACACCCCAAAAGAAAAGACATAACTACACCCAACCATTCAATCTACAAGATCAAACATAACATATGTATCATGTAATCAACATGGATGTAAGCTTCTCAAACCAAACAAGATCAAACTAAATCCATTCCCAATGAAGGAAATAAGCCCAATACATCTCCTAAACTCAACATCACTGAATGTAATCAAAATGCATAAGGAGATAAACATGCCAACACTCCTCAAATGAACCCTCCAAAACCATATATCCATAGCTCAAGATCCTTATGCATGAGAAGATAAAGCATAAAACACAAAGCACCTGAAAGTAACAATGTGCAATACCTCTCAAGTGAAACTGCTAAGTAGACCAAGAGTGAGGAATGAGAATGCTCCTCCAAGACATCCAAATCATCATGACTCATCCAAGAACACTCTCCTCATAGGTCCATGTTGAACTCACATCCAACCAAGGTGTAGGCTCCTCGAACTTCTTGCTGAAATCTCATCAAGAGTAACCATCTCAACACATGTCTCTTATCACAAGAGAACTCAAGCCTCACCTATGTCTCCAAGTATCCATGAGTACCTGTAACCAACCAATCCATGCCAAACTCCAAATGCAACATAGCACCACATGAAGTAATCAAGCAAATGTCAATGTACTCAATACCAAGAGAACCACACAAGATCAATGTCATATATCCAATCACGAATCAAGAACATAACCATGACATCATGATCTAACCATCTCCTAATAGGAGATCTCATACAACAATGCATACATCCTAGTCTCAAGAGAACAAGTACCATGCTAAAACTCTAACATATGATCAAGAGTACACCATGACATAATACAATAACACCCTAAACACATATGTAATCAATATGAATAAAACCATCCTTTGTCAATAAAACCAAAGATGCCAATAAACCATCACTATATAAAAGTAGAAACCAAGAGTCCATCCATGACACCAACAATCATTGCAAAAGAACATCCACCATCATATGGTGAATCCACATCACTGCCAACAACTCCCACTGAACTATGCTACCGAGTCACACATGGCATCATGACAACCATCCTCTCCATGAAGATCATCCAAGTAACCGCCAAACCATCATAAACATATCCATCACCGCCAAAACCAGCACTGTCAAAAGCTCCCACTGAAAAGTGTAATCAAGCTATCCATGACATCATGATAACAATCTCCTCATGAAGATCAACCAAAGGCCCTCACACAATCAAAGAACTCAAATATAACAAGAGCTCCCAAAAGGAAAAGTAAAACCATGATCCTCATACCACGAAGATACATTGCCACAACCATAATCAGGAATCAATCCAATACCACCAACAATGCACCTACATAAACCATCATGACATGCTAAAGTCTCTAAAGCAAAAGAAACATCCATGACACCATGATCTCCACCAAATGTAACAACTCAACCCAATAGTATCCACATATCTGCATAATCATAGTCAACTACATATATCTCATATCATGACTGTACCTAGTAATACCATCTCATCTCCTTAACTTGACAACAAAACCAGCAAACCAAGTGACTATGCCAAGCCACCAAAACTGAACATGCATCAACATTGAAATATCAATGGGCAAAGACAACCCATGTCCAAGTCATAAATGCAATATGTAAGTATAGACCGCCTACAACATTGCACAACTTGTAGATATATCAATAAAGCATATAAATCCAACCATATACTGATAACCATGTCAAAAAAAGAATAATCTGAGATGTACAACTAAGCATATAATGAATCTATCAGCAAATCTCCAAGATTTGATCATCCACAAACTCATAATATCACCATAGTCAAAGAAACTCATAAACAACTCAGATAAAGAAAAAGAGAAAATAAACCATGCTAAAATATCTCCAAACCTGATCCACTGCATATTTCTCCGAACAAGCTTTTTGTCGACTATTCGAAGACCAAAATCTGACTCCGTATGCACCCGATATCACCTCTCGAAACTCAAAACAAACATCTGACTTTGAACAAGAAAAACACTATTAAAACTACAAAATCTGGAAAAATATCTATCACCACAACGTAGATCTCTGAGTCAACTTTCCAACGAATCCAAGAAGTCAGAAAACGGACAATCTGAGCAAAAATTATGCCCCTCCAAAGTAAAACTATAGTTTGCACATGAGGCAAAAAAATTTAGCCACCACTGGTGGTTGGGCGGCTGCCCCACTCGGGCGGCGCCGCTTCTTGGGTGGCGGACCCGAAATCCTTTATAAAATACATTTAAATTTTTCTACATGCAAAAATTTGCATGCCCCTTTTAAATATTTAATCGGTGGATTTTATGAGTGATGATGGATTTATAATGGAAACATTTAATAAATAAAAAAAAGTATTTAAAAAATCTTTTAACCCCATATGGGGGCGACGGTACCATGGCCCGCCAGTACTGGTGGTACTACCAGCGGTGGTACACAAGGCCCCGCCTGCAGCCGGCGGTACCTTATGGTACCACCTGCACCCTGTCAGCGTCGGCTGACGCAAGTAGGGGGTGGGGTACGGGGATGGCCCCGCCTCCCCCGAAAATAATTAAATTTTTTTTTCAACCTTTTTTTAAAAAAAAACTTTTTCAAATCAAAAATTTATTTATTCTTGATTTCTAATTTTTTTTCATTTTATTTTGCAGGGACGAATTTTTTAAATGGATGGAGAATAATTTTTATTGATGTTCGTACGATCTGGGCATGGGCAAAATAATTTTGCAATTTTTTACAGTAACAGAAATAGGTCAAATCATATATCATTTTTCCTCTCTCGGCCAACCCGGATCCAACCGTGAGGTCTATTTTGAGTCAGGAGATCATCTGTGAAAGCTCACCCCCAAAACCCCCATTTGAATACAAAACCAAGAAACCTATTTCAGCCAAAATTTCTCACATCCCAGATCCACAAACAACCCATTTAATCAGCAAACCCAAAACCCTCAAATCTACAATAAACAACCTGCAACACCTTCATATCCTATCATGTCTTTGACTCTCACATGCAACGCATAGATTCAAACTTAAACAAGATTTTTCTCAACCAAGGGTTATACAACCACAACCAAAGCTCCGATACCACTTGTTGGAAACTTGTAGCCAATTCAAAACAATTTCCACATAACCCATAAAGAAATCTATGCATCTAAGTATTCAGAATCCACATGCAAGAGAATAGACAACATACCCATGAAAATATGATACAAGATATACCCTGGGAAAACCCTCAAGAGGGAAAAACCCAGCCTCCAAAAGCATCCATCTCTCATGTATTATTCAGCAATAAAAATTACAATACATCTTCTAAGTCTCCATGAACACCATTGAAGCAACAAGCTCTTTCCAAGCAATCCATGTGAACAAGCATGCAACCACACATCTTGTGCCATGTGTCAAACCCTCACAAATGTTAACCAGAGCTAATCATGCAAAATTGCATCTCTTTCAATAACTACCTTTATGGTTGTGTTTATAGAAGCAAGCTCCCACAAAACCACTAAGTGGTATTGCACAAAACTATGTGACAATAACTATGAGATTACAAACCATTTCCCATTATTTAATATTGGGTGCTTTATTTATTATTTTCCCAATATTAAATAATTACATTTTATCAATTTAACTTATGTGCCAATGTTACATGCAACATTAAGTGGCCCCAAGAATAAATACATTAAATACACAATGCAAGGTGTATGACACACCTTTTCCCAACACAATATACATAGGAAAAACTCAAAAAATACTTTAGTTTTTAGTCTGATTATTCGTATAACCCACAAACCGACGATCCCAACGGTAACACCTCATAGGTTAACTATGACTAGGTATGTGAGAATTGGGGGAATGGAATAACAATGATTCTATATCACACAGTAAGTTTATAAGGTGGAGTTAAGGGTTTGATTACCTGGGCTTCGAGATCTGTATTCTCCAGAATTGCCCAAGCTGGTTAAAAGCCCCTTTATGAACAATGGCCGACTGACCATCATCACCCTTTAGGATGGGATAGGAGACTGTTTTTGTGTTCTGGATATAGCACTCTTCATATCTTCCATCTCTGACTTCCATATAATGTGAAGAGAAAGTCACATATACTACACCTTCACCTTCATTTCTCTTCAGAAGAAAAGTATTATGTATCTCATTCCAAGATTGGTGTAGGATTCCACACGAAGAGAGAAAACTTGTAGTCTCTTCACCAACAATGAACCTAGAACAACAATTCTACATATCAGCACAATGAGGGTATACAAAATCGAGTATTCATGCTCTAAACCCTCCAATTTTTAAAAAGATCAACTACTATAAAAATAAATGCTTTTCTGTTGAACCCAAAAGAAGGTTTTCTTATTCCTTTGTATACCCAACAAAACAATCCAAGTTAAACTATCATGGCAAATAGTTCTTTAAGGTCTGCCAATCATTTTACAATTAACAACAGAAGCAAATGTCTAGCACAAGAAATCTCTCTAATCTCGAATAAGAAGTCAAGAAAACATGCTTACAGAGGGGTAGTCGATTCGGAATCCATATAAGAATCCATTGTTTGCAACCTTTTGCTTGCTTTGGTTCAGATGTGTAAACAAGGGTTTCGATTTAATGCTCATTATATATAGTGTTATTTCTATGATAGGGGACTAATGGATGTTATGAAAGAAAGTTAAGTCAGCAGGATGTAAGAAAACCTGTGGAAGAAAATGTCTTCCGAAGAAGGCACTGGGACAGAATGTGCAAGGAAGCATCCGGGACAAAAACTATAGAAAGAAAAGTCTTCTGAAGAAAAAATCTATGGAAAGAAAAGTCTTCTGAAGAAGGAAATAGTACAAAGTGTGCATAATGTCATTGTCATCTAAAACATATTTAGAGTGTTTATTGGGTTATTGATAATAAATGAATGTAGTAAGTACTTTTTTAAAGTATTGTGAGAAAAGTGATTGTTCTCGATTTATAATGATGTTGGTAAGAACATGAAATTTGTAATGTGATCTATTGAAATGTTAGTATTCATAATAAATAATTAATTGATTTTCTTATTTTAGATGTGATAGTGAAATTAAATTCCTAAAAATGACTATTGAGATAATTTTTAATATTTTTATTGATTAATTAATTTTATAATTCAAAGTTAATTTCGTTGAAGTGTACTTAAGACATAATATGCCAATTAAATTATATGTATATTGATTAGAATGTAATTATGTATGGATTTTTTTTTATGTAATATATAATTTTATATGTTAATTGAATAATATGTATATTCATTATAATGCAATATAATTAGAATATTGGAATCAATAGATCAATAGTACATCACATATCAATTTTTATAGGTAAATGGATTATTAAATTATTATTTATTTGGTTGGTTATTATATGTTAGTGTTAAACTATTTAATATTTATTTATATTGTTAATTATAGAATTTGTTGTATTAAAAGTATTTATTATTGATTTGGAGATAGACTGATAATATTTTAAAATTAGTAGACAAGGTAATATTTTAATTATAATAACCTTATTTAATATTAAAAATATTAAAATATTAAATTTAAAATAATTGATAAGTAGGAGGTATTTTCCTCATGTTAAATTATGATGTTGCTATCACGATTCAACCGTGTATTTTTTCGAGTCAAACTCATTCACCGATGTTTCATGAGTAGTGGTTCACAATAACCAATGTCTCATGATAATGAATGGTCCACTTAGACTCATTACATATATTTGATGCTCATAGAGGTGAAGCGTTGGGCCTTCCTAAGAGGTCACCCATCCCAATACTACTCCAACTCAAGTGTGCTTAAACATAGAGTTTTCCCCAAGGTTAAGCCCACATAGCTTGCATGAAATGTCCCACCCCAGATGGAAAAATATCTATTGCTATTTTGTTCAATATTTTAATCGATTGTAGCAAGTTGACACATTGTCATTTTGTCAAATAGATGGCATGAAAACTAAACTAAACTAAACCGAGTTATTCAAGATATGCAGAAGAAAATGGATGAAATGATGGAAATAACTGGAAAAATAATGGAGTGTAGGCCGCCACCCAAAGTATATGCAATGTGCCTCAAGGAACAGTTTCTTTGGTTCAAACTAATGAGGATCTCCAAAAATTTGGATCCCGATATTGAAACAGCCAAGGAATTCTATGATGCCTATGAAGTGGCCCCTAATTGGTTGAAAAACTCCATGTGTGAACTTTATTTACATGGTTATTTAATTCCTACAGAAACTGAATGGAACCCACTCCTTTATATAGGTGATATCCATCTAAGAGCACTTATGTCTTGGGCTGCAAATGAGGTCAATTATGGGAGACAATTGGAAACATATGAAGAAGCAGAAAGAGATGAACCTATTCTTCTAAGAGCTGAGAGTTCAGACCCACACACAGTTTTAAGAACCTAGCTTAAAGTTACTTATGGATCGAATTACCCTCAGGAAAGAGAGAAATTTTTTGACATCAGACAACAGGTATACAGTGAGTTCAAAGAGCAGAAATATATATTTTGGAAACTTGCCTCTTCCAGGATTGAGGCAAGGTGGGAGAAATTGACGGTTGGTCTAAGAAAGACAGAGCCTCACAGCCCTTTGAACTTCACAGCAGCACTCAGGAGAACAGAAAGGTACATGCAACTGGGTTTGCAAAGCAGATTTGAATTATGGATGCCACTGACTTTCCAACCCCCAGTTTTAATATGGCCGCTCTATCCCTATCAAGCCAAGGAAATCAATGAAGAAATAGAAAACCGCAGATTTGAAAGATGGGAGTTTACCAGAGGTTTTTACTACAAGTTTGGAACTTCACTACAGGGTCATGCTTCTCCAACAAATTTTAGGGAAATAACAAGGAAAGTCAATGCTGGAGGACCAGCATTACGATAAGTAGGGGGTAGAATGATGAGCCTTAAATATGCTCATAGTTTGAACTTTTGATACTCTTACTTTTGTTATTAATAGTTGTTTAAACCTGTTGATTAAAGACTTTTCGGGTGGTATCCTGTAGCAATGAATTCCATATTCCTGTAGCTTGACAACTTCATTAATTACCTTTTTGACCTCCCGCATGGCTGATGTATGCTTATGATTTTGGATAATGGAATAGGATTAACATGTGATTAATGAATGGATGTCGTGTCACTTGTGTCTATGCTTTCCTTCGCCTCTGTCATTTATTGCAGGTTGTTGGAGGGAGCAGAAGTTGATCAAGCGCAAAGAATCTCGGCTCCGTTGAAGAAGTTGTTCCAGTAATAACTCTTTGACCGAATCTTTGGGAAGGAGCTTTAACGGTCCTTTGATCTAGGGAGTGTGTAATGCTATATTTTCTCTGGGTCGCGTCGAGCAGATAGACTTTCATTTATGAATATCTGTTCCGTGGATTCAGAAAGTATTTATGATCATGACTTCCTCTGTTAGTTAGTTTGTTGTCCTTTTCATTTAAATAATCGTTCCTCCTGCGTGAGTGAACGAGGATGAAACAGTATGAGTTGAAATTAAGTTGAATAAGTAATAGAGTTTTGTGTTTAAGTTTTATTTTTAAAACAGAGTAATCGATGTATCCTGGTTCTGAATATGAATAAAATTTGATGAAGCTTTGAGTCAACTTCTTGTGTAATCTCGTTGATGCTTGCTAAGGGGGCCCACTTAGTAAGTATTTATAGCAAGTCATTGTAGTTAACTGTTCAATTCATGTTGATTACTAGTTAGAATCTATTTCTATAGATTTCAACACAAACTCAGCCTTGTATTGTTCTGCAGCATCGGGAGTCCATCCCTGTGTCTATTCCTACAGCAAAGGCCAGTTCACAGTTTGTCCTTTAATAATAGCTGTTATGATTTATGTTTTAGTCGAGTTGTGTTTGAGTTAGAAAGCTTTGCGTTATACTTCTTTTAAGTATTTGTTTTCTAAAGATGATGACTGGAAACTAGTTCTTAGTGCACATACCGTGCTGCTCCGTTTCAAGTATACGTCCCCTAGTTTGATAAAGTAAATGAATGACCATGAGAAGATGTTAGTCACCTATTGGAATGTCCAATTCCTAGGTTTAGTTTTGTTGTGACTTTTATATCCTTTTGTGGGTGTGACCAATGCTATAAGTGGAGTTTCACAAATAAAATAAAATATTCTTGAACTTAAGAATTCCATGGAACAAATATAATTAGAAATATATGATAAGGAATTTAGGATAAATGAATTTAAAGTCACTAGTTTTCAAGTATTGCATATGAATTTACATGCAAGAAAAAAAAGTGATAAATGATGCTATAAGTGGAGTTGAACAAATGAAATAAAAGATTCTTGAACTTAAGAATTCCATGGAACAAATGCAATTGGAAATAGATGAAAATGGATTTAGGGAAAAATAATTTTTAAAGTCACTCGGTTTTGTATTGCATAAGATGCTATTAGTGGAGTTGAACAAATGAAATCAAAGATTATTGAACTTTAGAACTCCATGGAACAAATATAATTAGAAATAGATGATAGGAAATTTGGGCAAAATGAATTTAAAGTCACTAGGTTTCAAGTATTTCATATGAATTTACATGCAAGCAAAAAGTGAGAGATGATCAGCTATAAGTGGAGTTGAACAAATGAAATCAAAGATTCTTGAACTTAAGAATTACATGGAACAAATACAATTTGAAATTTAGATTCAATAAGGAAAAAGAAAATGAATTTAAAGTCACTAGGTTTTGTATTGCATATGAATTTACATGAAAGCAAAGAAAGTGAGAGATGATGCTATAAGTGGAGTTGAACAAATGAAAACAAAGATTCTTGAAGTTAAGAATTCCATGGAACAAATGCAATCAGAAATAGATGATGTGGAATTTAAAGGAAAAATGAATTTAAACTCTCTAGGTTTTAAGTATTGCATATGAATTTGCATGCAAGCAAAAAAAGTGAGAGATGATGCTATAAGTGGAGTTGAGTTCAAATGAAATCAAAGATTCTTGAACTTTATATATGGGCAAGAACATGTTCAACTAGTAATCTAGATATTAAAGACTTAGCTTAAGAGAGAGATAGATGACCTATCTTAGAGAGAAAGATAGAGATAGAGATAAAGAGCTTTAAAAAGACTTAATTCAAGAGACAGAGAGAGGACCTTAGAGAGAAAGAAGGATATATCTAGAGAGAGGTAGAAAGAGCTTTAAAAAGACTTAATTTCACTTCTAGGAATAAAAAGGGAATCACTTGAAGAATCCATGTCCTGTATTTTTCCTCGTCACCTTGTTTGAGCCATATAAGACTTGCAACCTAAGGATTGATAATGAAAAGGTGATAATACAAGGTGAGATATGAGACTAAGCTATATTTTTAGAATTTTAGAATTTTAGAATGTATGAGGATGTCAAATGTTAATGCACTTACTTGACTAAGGTTTGAAATGCAATGATGATAATGACCTTTTGACCAAAGAATATGTTATGCAACATGAGACCAAATAATATTATGACTAAGTTTTATGCTATGCAACTAAGATTAAGGTATGCCAAATGAAACTAAGGCGGTGCACCTTTGGACTTAGGAAAAAGGATGCTGACCAATCTATTGTAGACCAAGATAAAAATTGGTAGGCCTTTCTACAAAAGAAAAGATAAGATAGAGTGATTTCTCTTATACCCAAGATCCACAAAGTGGCAAGGGGAGAGGATACTTTCACTACACCCTATGGGTTCTACAACAAAAAATTTGTGCAAGCGCACCAAAAACGAAAGAAAATGGTTAATTTTAAATCCCAAATCAAAATCTACCTAATTAACATGAGCAACAAAACAAAATGCAAGTTGTGGTTATTTTAACCCATGAAATGTGAAGATGCAAGTTGTTCTTTTTAACCAATGAAGTTAAAATGTAAGGTTGTTCTTTTTAAAGCAATTAGTGAAAATGCAAGGTTGTTATTTTTAAACCAATGAGTGAAAATGCAAGTTGTTATTTTTAACCAATAAGGTGAAAATACAAGGTTGTTCTTTTTAAACCAATGAGTGAAAATGTAAGGGTGTTGTTCTTTATAAACCAGTGAGTGAAAATGCAAGTTATTCTTTTTAAACCAATGAGGTGAAAATGCAAGGTTTTTGTTCTTTTTAAACCAATGAGTAAAAATGCAAGTTGTTGTTCTTTTTAAGCCAATGTGTGAAAATGCAAGTTGTTGTTATTTGTAAACCAATAGAAAAAAAAAAAACCATGATAAATTTAAGATAAACCCCTTCATGATGTGTGTTTAATAAATTTGATGAAATAGGAAATAAAAAAAAAGATGATAAAAAAATATGTGACCCACTAGAATACCATGGAAATAAAAGGAGACAAGACACCAAATAGTAATATTTTATGTTTATTCAAGATGAAAACTCATTCATAGTGTTATAATAATCTATCTTTTTATGGGAAATTCATTGGATGATTTCATGTGCACTTGTATCTTCAATCACTTCCTAAAAATCCATATATGGAATCAATTGTAAATAGAAAAAAATTACAATATGGAGAGTTTAAAGGGAATTGTACAAGTGAGTCTATCAATCCCATTGTGGGTAATTATAATATATATATCCATATTATTTTAATAGAAAAATGGTTTATGTAAACCTAGGATAGGGAAGTAATTTGAAATAGTTCAATTGACAAAATATAAACCATGATAAAAAGATAAACCCATAAAGATATAATAATTAGTATTAGTACAAGTTATCTAACATGGTTTTCATAATTAGAAATAGACTTATAAGGAAAACATTGAGGTGTTAATAAAAGCTAACCTAGGACAATAACGCAGGAGAGAGAGAGAGAGAGAGAGAGAGAGAGAGAGAGAGAGAGAGAGAGAGAGAGAGAGAGAGAGAAGACCTTTAGAGAGAAGGATATAGAGAGAGGAAGGTGACTAGAGAAGGGATAGAGAGAGAGAGAAAGAGAGAGGGAGAGAGGGAGAGGGAGAGAGAAGTCCTAATTTAGACATGATTAAATATATTTTGAAACAAATATATTTAAATTGTATAAACAAGTTTAAATGATGTGGAAATAAATATATACTTAAACTAAATGTCCAAAACTAGAAATAACATCCTACTACATGCTAAAAAATTATGTTAAATAGGAAATAAAATATTTTTGGAATAATATTAAAAATAGGAAATAAAATATGCATACCTTGTTTCTTTCTATGATAATTTACCAAATTTTGTTCACGCCTGTGTTGTTCTTTCTCTTCTAAATAGTTTCGTTGAGGCTTATTTTATCTTTTTTTATTTGTCCCATTTTCTTCTTCAAGTAAAAGATGACTTGAAAAACTCTCTACCAAAAGTAAATTCTCCTCCGAAATTTTCCTTGATTGATAAAAATGCAAAGTTTTCTTCTCCAAAATTTGCTTTGATTGATAAAAATGCAAAGTTTTCTTCTCCAAAATATTCCTTGATTGATAAAAATGTGAATTAATCTTGCAATTTTGATATGAAAAAAATGAAAAAAAAAGTTTGTATTTATATGCATATGAAAATAAAAATAAAAATAAAAATAAATTCGTCGGCCAAGGGTTCACACAAAGGTCAGTTGTTAAAAAACATTTTAATTATCCACCTCCGCTTGAACCCACTTTACCACATTTCTAAATATTATTTTAGGGGGGTTCAAGCAAACCCCCCTTTACTCGAAGGGGTCTACGGGGGTTCGATCAAATGGGGGTTTGCTCGAACCCCCCTTTTTTTCCCTTCTCCCCCTCTATTAATTTTTTGCAATTTTTTTCCTTTTGGAGCTAAGGTTGAAGATGAAAATGGAATCAACTCGAAAAAACCAATTGGATGATTATAGACCTTGAAACGAGCTATCTATCAAATATAATTTTAATATATTTTGGTTTTATTATGTACTTTTTTTAGTTTAATTAAACATAGGTTTTTCATCAAAAATCAAGTTGTCTATTCTACACATGGAAAAATAGTAGATTATCAAAAAAAATTCTAAAAAATATGGCCATGCTAGGTATTGATGTTCTTGATCCAACAAAAAAATAAATTTTGATACACAAAAAAAAGTTATGTTGTATACGGTTCGCCTATGTCTAAATTGTAATTGGTTTGACTTCAAAACTTAATTAAGAAAAAAATTCAATAAAACACTATGAAACCAAATCAACATGCTAGATATCATAGTTAAAAATATAAATTCAAAAAACCAAGAATTTTATCCTTCATAGAAAAAAGTTGTTTGTAGTGAACAACACTCATTAAAAATGGTGTACTGTTAAAAACTAGTTTTTGAAGGAGATGGAAAAAGAAATACAATCTGATTCCAATTTTTTTAAAAAATATATATTTAGAATCTACAAACAAAATATCACAAATCACTAGTTTTCATCATCTTCATATTCCTCATGGTTTAGTGGCTATAGGTGACCAAAAGTGAAGATTTGACTAAAAAAATTTAGTTTAATGTCAAGTTTGGCCAAAAAGTGTAACCCACTATTGTGGGATCACCCACAGATTAGGAATAATTGGAATTGAAGGACCAAGCTCTAGTGTGTTATGTGCTATAAGTGTGCAAAAAATGTGAACCATGTGCTCTTAAATTGTCCCTATGCAGAGGAATGTTGGGACTGGTTACAAAACATGCTTGCATGGGAGACCCCAAGAAGCAACAAAATATGGGATCTTCTCAATAACTGGCCTAACTTCAAAAAGGAAGCATTCTGGGGCCAAATATGGTAAGTAGTGTCCTCAATCATGATGTGGAACATTTGGAAAGAACACAATAGAAGGATTTTTCAAGACAAATTAAAACAAGTCAAGGACCTAAAACATATAATTGAAAGAAGAATCTCAGAATGGATGAATTCTCATATCAAATTGTAAAGGAAAACAAAATTCACATGTTGGGATGATAACTTGATGAAAAGATGGCAATTACTAAAAGTCCCCCCTTTCTTTCAGTTTTCCCCAGATTCTAAAGCAAGAAGAGCTAAGGCTAAATGGTTCCCTCCCTCAAGTGGAAGACTAAAATTAAACACAAATGGTGCTTCTTTTGGAAACTTGGGAAAATCTAGGGTGAGATGCAATATATGTGATGATAAAGGCCACGTGATAGTGAACAGATCAATAAAATTGCCTTCCTCTATGAACAATGTGACATAAATTGAAGGAATCCTTAATGGACTACTCCTATGTAAGGAGAACTTAGGTCTAGTAAGCATTAAAATAGAATGTGATTTGATCATATGTATAAATGTAATTATGAAAGACTAGATTGGAGATTGAAACTTATAATAAAAAAATACTCAACTCAAAGAACTAATGCAAGAAGTATTGGTACACTCAATCAAACATATATATTGGGAAGCAAACAAAGTAGTAGACTATCCAGTAAACCATGGTATAGATCAGGAGGAACAGTGTTCGACTAATGTTCAAGTGAAAGTATGACAAGGGTTGGAAACATTAATATCTTTAAAAAAGTAAATAAAATCCTACCGGGAAGAAAGAATTCAAAATAGAAGCGAGGCAGAGAACACAAAGCAATAGGTGCTTTAACCACATATGCATCACCATTTTAGAACACTAAACCATAGGTAGGGTTCTTGAACCTAATGAAAACCCAAGTGAGAAAAAGGAAGCGGTTAAGGCCCTCTACCATCATTGGATAGTAGGAAGCTTTCCCAAAACCAGAAGACCATGGCTCAATAGTCTAAAATGGAACTCAAGGAAGGTGGTCCATACCCACTGTAGAAATTTATAACTTAATAAACTATAAAGGAGTTGTTGACCTTAGAAACTCAAAAAATCTCTATTTGAATCGACATAACTATCCCCAAATATCCAATCCTCAAGATCTCAACAATCTCACAATGGGTGTCGGGTAGATGCTTTCTCGCCCAATTTGAATCACCTAAATATCATCCTTCTAGAATACTTAAAAAAGTGAATTTTTGATTAACAAATCCTGCTTTGTATTAGTCCAAATACAAAGATATTGAGTGATATTTGGTAGAATTATAACCTATTCCAAAATCAACTCCTAACTTGGGAAATCACAGTGTGAACCCCAACGTCTAAAAATATTTTGGGTCATTTTGGTCCATGCAACCTCCTCTATATTAGCCTCTTATCTAGGCTTCAACTTCTAATTGGGCTATGACATAAGGTTTTAGACTATTCAATAAAGCCCCATCATAAGGTGGATATAAAGAGGATGATATTGTGTAGTCCTCATCCCAACTATGCCAAAGCCCTCCAAAAAACATCTTAAAACTTTTGAAAAGGGTCTCATCTTGTGGAATTCGACTGCCAGGAAAAAAAATGAAGTTTCCCACTTTGTTGTGACACCATTGCCATATCTGACTCTTTGGATGATGAAGCATGGTGGGTTTGTGAACTAATGAACACATTTAGGACTCAAATAATTTGACCTTAGGATTTTCATTAAATTTAAAACTTGAGGGTGTGTTTTCTGATACTTGTCTTTAGAAATTGACAGAGTAACTACATCCAAAATATTGAAACCATTAGGGTAAAGTGCTTAACACAAAATCCCATATCATTTCATAACATTAAAAAAATGAATTATTCAGTTCCACATCAAATTTGAAAGACTGAATGGAGAAACACCTACTTTTATACACTTAAATTAACATAATTCCTAACACCAAAGCACATTTCTTTTTGTCAACCAAATTTATAATGATAGAATATACAAGATATAAAATGGTAGTGTTTTCGTGTTAATGACTAAGGCACATGGTCACCATTGTAGGGTTTTAGAAAACCCTAAAAAGAAATATATATTTTTTGTATTTTCCTTAAGAAATTGATACAAGAACCTCATTCAATACCATATTCAGTAAAGGTAAATTTCCAAACCACTACATAAAGGAAAAATGTAGTATCATTCATTTCCCACATAATAATTGAAAGGTATAATGGAGAATCATTTACTTTAAACTATATTTATATTAGCATATTGAACTTGAGTACATATGTTCATCATAAGGCCATAATATATAAGGTATTGAAATGGCATTGTATTTGGGTATTAATACTTCTATTACTAAGGCATATACGATCGCCATCATAGGGGTTCTCAAAACCCTGAAAATTAAAAGACATTGAGTGCAACATATCCCAAAAGAGAGTCTTTCCTTAAGAAAAATTTAAGCAAAACTGATAGGACTAACTACTAATTCATTATTTAGTCTTGAAGGCCACGAACTCATCCAACCTCTAAAAGTCCTCCACTAGTTCATACTCGTAAAGCTTCCTAAGAAACTTGTAGGAAACTAAAGTATGCCCTCGATGCCTCAAGTACTCTCCTTCATCTAAGTCTAGTAGAAAACAATAATAGGGCACTCCTAATCGTTGCCCAATATCCCTCGCCAAGATGGGCAACCTCTACAACCTCGTCCAACCCCACCAATAGATGTGAATAGAATAGTTTCTTGGTCATACTGGAAAACTCCTCCTTTGAAACCCGAAGATCAAGCATGGAAGTGAAAAAACAAGATGGATCGTTGATATTGTTAGGGTTAGAGATGGCAGATCTAACAATTAAATGCAGATTTAATAAACAAAAACAGAGAAACTAAAACATTCACAGAATAAATCATAACACAGAATTTAATGTGGTTCACCCAATTCTGGGCTACATCCACCAAACCGCAGCCATCCAATACTTTTATTATCCAGTGAAAAACCTATTACAATCTTATGAATAATCGTGGTTTTTCATCATACAAGAATCAACCCCTTTACCAAGCTAGAAGCTTCCAGATTTTCGGGTTCTACAAAACTCAAATTTTTCTTTTTTCATTACTTTTCCCCTTTTTTCGGTGATCACGCCAAAAAAGTAGGAAGAAAAATTTTCGGGGTCAAGCCGCCCCGAACTGCCACGCCGTGACACAAGATACTGGCTATACAAAGATAGCATGATCAACAACACATACCACAATCTCCCACTTGGAGACTGATCCTAGACGACACTGCTGCAATTACAGCTCCCACTGGAAATAAGTACCTTGGACCCTGCTGCTCTGTTATACTTGAATTCAACCTTGAAGACCAACTGAAGCTGAAGAGGAGCTCAGCTTCTCCCTTGTCACCGCCTTCGTAAACATATCTGCTGGATTGACATCTGTGTGTATCTTGTCCATGCTTGACTGCCCATCCTCCAACACCGACCCAATGAAATGATATCTCAACTGCATGTGTTTTGTTTTAGTGCAGCGTAATTCTTTGCAAGATGTATAGCACTCGCTATCTCAGAACAAGTAATTTTGAGCCCTTGTTTTCCAACTCCTTCCATGAAAAGTTGCGGTAGCCATATCATCTCCTCGGTCACCGGTTAGTAAAGAACATATCATTTCTCCGTGGTGGATAAAGCAACCACCTTCGCAATCGAGAAATCCAACTCACTATTGTCCCACCAACCGTAAATACATAACTCAGAGTAATTCTCACCGGGTATCTATATCCCCGCTAAACTGAGTCAACATAGTTCTTTTAAATCGCAGATTAGAGCCCCCAAAACATAAACAATTATTGGATGTACCTCTCAAATACCTGAGAATCCATTTTACCGCATTCCAATGCTCAACTCCGGGATGACTCAAATACCTGCTAACAACTCCTACAGCATGTGCAATATCCTGTCTAGTGCATACCATGGCATACATCAAACTACCTACAGCTGAAGCATATGGTACCTTGGACATTTTTTCTTCCTCCTCTTGTGTCTTTGGACACATATCCTTAGTCAATTTGATATGACTAGGCAAAGGTGTGCTGACAGCTTTTGCATTCTCCATATGAAATCTCTGCAACACCTTTTCAACATAATTAGCCTGAGATAAAAACAATTTCCTATTTTTCCTATCTCTACTAATTTTCATACCAAGGATTTGTTTTGCTGCCCCCAAATCCTTCATAGCAAAAGACTTTGCTAACTGTTGTTTCAACTCTCTTATGTGGTCCATGTTAGACCCAGCTACAAGCATATCATCAACATATAAACACAAAATAATGTAGCTATCATTACCCAACCTCTTAAAATAAACACAATGGTCAGAATTACACCTGCTGTAGCCTAGCTCAGCCATAAAACTGTCAAATTTCAAATACCATTGCCGAGGTGCTTGCTTCAAGCCATATAAACTTTATTCAATTTGCACACTAGTTTTTCCTTACCTTTGACCTCAAATCCTTGTGGCTGTTCCATATATATTTCCTCTTCCAAATCACCATGGAGAAAGGTTGTTTTACCGATCAAGTCGTTCTAAAATGCAACGTACCACAATACTTAAAACAATAATGAATAGAAGTCATTTTAACAACCTGGAGAAAAATCTCATCAAAATAATAATTCTTTTCTCGCGTAAATCCCTTTACAACTAATCCGGGCTTTAAATCTTTCTTTACCTCCATCCTCCCTCTTTCTCAAATTTCTTATAAATCCATTTGTTTGGTAAAGCCTTTTACCTCAAGCAGTAACTTGCATAAATCCCAGTCCGATTTCTTCCAGCAAGGAGTCCATATTTCTTCTTCATTCTCCATGCTCCCACTCAACCTTGGTATCCACCTGCATACCTTCATCATAATATTCTGGTTCACCAGCATCGGTTAACAAAAAGTATACAAAGAGGGGGAGAATCTTTCCGGAGGTCTACTTATCCTTGAAGACTGTCTAACATGAGTTTGTGGTATTTTTTGTTATTGTTGCTGCTCACATGTGAGTGGTCCACCAAAACATCATTGTTTGGAATATCATCCAACATTGCATAATCATTTTCTTTCTTCTCATGCTACAACAACAGATCATTGTACAACACTTTCTCATTGAATATGACATCCCCGCTTCACAATTTTCTGATTTTCAAAATCCCAAAGCCTATAAACCAAATTCATCAATGCCATATCCAACAACACATTTCTTTGATTTTGCATCAAGTTTGGTTCTATTTTCATAATCTACATGTGTAAATGCTTCACAACCGAAGGTTGTGAGAAAAGAATAACTCACCTTCTTACCTTTCCATGCTTCCTCTGGAATACCACAACCCAAAGGATTAGAAGGACCCCTATTAATTAGATAAACAGCAGTGTTTACAGTCTCTGCCCACATTTTTAAAGGCAGCCCAGCATGCAATCTCATAGTCCGTGCACGCTCCATTATTGTCCTATCTAAGGCCACCACTCCATTTTCCGTGGAGTCCTTTGGAACCATTTTTCTGTCACGAATACCATATTAGAGGAACACAATCTTCTCAAACTCTTTAATCGCGAATATCACCACCATTATCGACATCTAAGACATTTTAACCTTTTTCCCGCCTTCATTCTCAACCAAGCTTCTCCATTTTTTAAAAGTTTCAAATACTTCAGATTTCTACCTAAGGAAATAAATCCATACCTTTCTAGTTGTATCATCAATGAATGTAACATAATACAGAGAGCCACCGAGAGAAGATACCTGAGCTGGTCCCCATACATCCGTATGCACAAGCTCCAATTTCTCATCTTTCTTTTGCTTCCCATCCTTGAGAAAACTTACTCTCTTTTGTTTTCCATACACACAACTTTCACAGAAATCCATATTAACACATTTTAGACCTGGTAAAACATTATTTGAATGAAGTACTTTCATACCTTTTACACTCATATGCCCAAGTCTATTATGCCACAGTGCTGATTCAGAGTCCACAGCAACTGTATGATCTTCTACCTGCTTAACTGCAGCAACTGTTCCTAAACATTGATCTTTTTCTATAACAATTAAAGTAGAAGGAACAGTATGACCTGTACAAAGATATAAGGTGCCTACTTTCACACCTTTTGCTACTACTAAGGCACCCTTTGTGACCTTCTAGTTTTTATCACTAAAAGTAACAACACAACCTTTATCATCTAGTTGCCCTGCTGAAATTAAATTTCTGCTTAACTTTGGAACATGCCTACCTCAATGAGTAGCCAATGATTCCCATTCCAACTTAATCTTTCATTCTTCCATAACTCCATAGTTCTGCCCATTAAACTTCTCAACCTTCTTACCCTCGCTCGCCATTGTTCTACTCAACCGCGGAGACTCCCACCTCAACCGTGAGATCTTTCAATGCATCTATAATCGAAACACAACTCGCTTCCGATACCACTTGTTAGGTTAGAGATGGCAGATTCAACAATTAAATGCAGATTTAATACAAACAAAATAGAGAAACTAAAACATTCACAGAATAAATCATAACACAGAATTTAACGTGGTTCACCCAATTCTGGGCTACATCCACCAAACCACTTTTATTATCCAGTGAAAAACCTATTACAATCTTGCGAATAATCACGTTTTTCATCATACAGTAATACAGTATACCATGGGCTATACAGTATAGCATGATCAGTCGCCACATACCAACAGATATTTACCCTATATCATTTTTCTGAAACTAAAAACTTATCCCCTAAAATGGTGTAGGAGCACCCTTGATACAATTTTAATCTATATTGTGAAACTTTGGTTTTTTCTTTTTTTTTGGCTTTATTGATGTAAATAGGTCACTTGAGACCATCCTAAGTGGTTTGGAACCATTTTTGGTCATTTGGTGAAATTTAGGCAAATATTGTAAAAATTGTAAAAGTTGCTAAAAAAAGTTGTCAAACAACTTGTGAAAAAGTGTCATTAAGATGTTTTGTCAACAAACTAATCAAAAGGTGGTTGAAAATAGTTGGTTTTGGTTGGAAATGTATAAGGATACCCTCCAAAACTCGAATTGTGGGTTGGAGACATTTTTTTTGAAGTTTGGTGAATGAAAACCTCAATTTTGTGTGCATTTTCTAATTCTTACATTGTTTTCAGGTTGAAATTGTGCATTATACGACCTAGTATGGCCTCACATCAAAGAGTATAATATATGGATGGAAAGATATTTATTTCTAGTTTACAATTATTTTTTTTCTCATTGAATTTCATTGAGTTTTGTGGGAGTTATCATCATTTTGGTGAGACTACCCTATTCTAACAATATTGTACAAAAATTGCAGCTTGAAAAACATGATGGTGCAGATTGTACAATCCATATTTTAATCTAAAACCAATTGGATTTTGTTTCCATATGAATTTATTTTCATTTTATTCAAGTCTCATGAAATTTCATTAGGATTTGAATAAGTTATGACCATTTTTGTGAAGGCAGGTTTGAACCCTACCTAGGGTTTACAATTTTGGGAAAAATGCAATAACTTTCTTTTCCACCATTGGATATTCATAAAAATTGGAGGAAAAGTCTATAATTATGTTATATTTAATCTCACTAAAGTGATTGGCTTCATTATTATTTTGTGAAAGTTATTAATGACATATTGTTGCATTAAATTGTAGGCTGCCATGGCAATGTTTCCAATGTGATCTAGAATGCACTTAATCATTGTTTGAGATGAATCAGTTTATGAAATTTGTCAAGTGAATCAAGTTTGTTGAATTTTTATCAGTTTTGGTGATGAATCATTTTTTCACTTGTGTCAAGTTGTGCTAAGTGTTGGTTTCTCTACATCAAATTGGTATTAGAGCCCAAATATCTGGGCAAGGAATTTTTGGGAGTTTGTGTATTATCTTTTTGCAAGTTGAAGGAAGAACCTAGATGCCACAAGACTAGGTAGTGCGGAAAATGAGAGGAAACCTAGGTGAGGTATCATGAAGACAAGGAGAAGCAAGGTGAAAGAGACTTGCTTGAGAAAGAAAAATGGAGATGTTGAGAAGATTTGTTCATAGAGACTTGCAGAGTAAGGAGGCACCAAGCAAGAATTAAGAGAAAAGTGAGGTAAAGAAAAAGGATGGGAAGGTGAAGCAAATTGATATTGAGCAAAAGATAGTAGATTTGAGGCAGGCCTTGGAAGAGATGAACAAAAGAATGGAAGAAATGAACAAAAAAATGAATCTTGAGATGCAACAATTACTTGAGAAAGCAAATGGTTGGCATTTACCAATAAGGAGGATAAAGTGACCTATCAAGAAGATCATTCAGAGGAGAAGAAGGAAAAAGAGGACAACAATAAGAATGGATGAGTTGCAAGATATTTTGAAAGGAAGGGTGCTAGAAGTATCTATAGAGACAAGAAAATCTTGTGTTTTTTAAACTAAGTCTTTGCGTGAGTATGTGTTTACAGGTGCAACAGATGAAAATGAAGATGGAAAAGGGTATGAAGAAAAAAAAGAAGTGAATGCTGATTGTTATGCACAATATGGTGAAACAGATGAGGTAATGGTTGCAATTTCTAATTTTATGGATGATCTATGTGCTGACATATTGTGTTTGAATGATGAAGATGAAGACATAGATAGTGGTATTGAGGCATATGAACGAGAACTCAAATTTTGGTACCTTGAAGTTGAGAAGATGCTCAATAAGAGGTGGTACAAGAAGAAGAAAAAGGGTCTAGGGAAAGTTGTAGAGATGAATGAAAAGTTTCCAAGGAATTGGAAGACCAGAAAGAGAGAGAATACCTACACTCAAGTGGACTTGAGTTTTTCTTCCCCTTAGGAGTATGGTGCAGGGGCACCCTTGATGCAATTTTAAGCTATATTGTGAAACTTTGGTTTTTGCTTTGTTTTGGCTTTATTGATGTAAATAAGGTCATGTGAGACCATCCTAAGTGGTTTAGGACCATATTTGGTCATTTAGTGAAATTTAGGCAAATATTGTAAAAATTGTAAAAGTTGCTCAAGAAAGTTGTCAAAAAGTGTCATTAAGGTGTTTTTTCAACAAACTAATCAAAAGGTGCATGAAAATAGTTGTTTTTGGTTGGAAATGTATAAATACACCCTCAAAAACTTGAATTGGGGTTTGGACACATTATTTTTGAAGTTTGATGAATGGAAACCTCAAATTTTGTGTGCATTTCCTAATTCTTACATTGTTTTAAGGTTAAAGTTGTGCACTGTACGGCCTGGTATGAACTCATATCAAGGAGTATAATATATGGATGGAAAGATTTTTTTTTTTAGTTTACAATTATTTTTTTTCTCATTGATTTTTATTGAGTTTTGTGTGAGGTATGACTATATTGGTGAGACTACCCTATTCTAACAATATTGTGTAGAATTTGCAGTCTGAAAATTGTGATGGTATGGATTGTACAGACTATATTATGGATCTAAAACCAATTTTATTTTGTTTCCATGTGAATATAATTTTATTTTCTTCGAGTCTCATCAAATTTCATTAAGATTTGAATAAGTTATGACTATTTTTGTGAGGGCGGGTTTGAACCCTACCTAGGGTTTGCAGTTTTGGGAAAAATGCAATAACTTTCTTTTCCACCATTGGATCTTCATAAAAATTGGAGGAAAAGTATATAATTATGTTATATTCAATATTATCAAAGAAATTGGATTAATTATTTGTTTTGTGAAAATTATTAATGGTAGTTCATTGCATTAAATTGTGGGATGCCATGGCATTGTTTCCAATGTGATCTAGAATGCACTTAATCATTGTTTGAGATGAATCAATTTATGAAAGTTGTCAAGTGAATAAATTTTGTTGAATTTTTGTCATTGTTGATGATTTTTCAGTTGTGTTATTGAAAATTAAGCCAATAATTCCTAAGAGAAATAATTGTGTATCATTGCTTTGAATGATTGGTTGAGTTGAATTGTGATCCTCCTAGCACTACATCAAATTGGTATCAGAGCCTAGTAAGGTTTGGGTAGAGGAATAGTTTGTGTTTGTAGTTGTGGTTGTGTTGTGCAGGTTGAGGAAGGAACTTGATTGCCTAGGTGAGATAAGGTGAAGTGGAAGAAAGGAGAGACTTGCTTGTGAAGATGGATTTTTTGAGAAGATGTTGGCAGGTTAAGGATTTGCAAAGGAAGATGAAAATAGAGGAAAAGGAAATGAGAAAGAAGGAAAGAGAGAAGGAAAGACAAATAGAATTTTAGAAAGCATTGGAAGAGATAAGAAAAAATGTGGAAATATTAACCAAGGAAATACAACTTCTTGAGAAAGCACATGGGAGTTGGCATATACTAATGCCAAAGTGGTTAAGATGACCTCTAAAGAAGATTATGAAGAAGCAAAGAAAATAGAAGAGGGAAGAAAATTCAGTCAAAGATGAAGAAGAATACTTAAGGGAAAAATATGTAGCCATTCAAGAAGAATGGGATAGTAAGGTTGGTAATGGATAGGTCAAACAAGAGGAAGAGGAAATCATCAAGGTAGAAGAAGACAAGGACATTGAGGTTGCAAGTGAATTGCTTTTGGAGGGAAATGATATTGAGTTGGTGTCAAGATTGGATAAGTTGATCATGGGTGAAGAGGAGTTTGAAGTACAATAAGACAAGGAGGAGACCTCAAGGTCTCAATATTTTGTTTGTAATTTTTCTTTGAACCATGTATGTGCAAGTCATGGAGGACAAGGAAAAGTGTATGATGATATGATGGAGTTTTGGAACCTCTAAGTTGCAAGGATGATTGATAGGAGAAGGAATAAGAAGAAGAAAAGGAATAAAGGACCAAAGAAGGAAAAAATACAAAAGAACTGGAAGACCAGGAAGAAGGAGCAGACCAACTTTCAAGAGGACTTGAATTTTCTTTTCTCCAGGAGTATGGTGCAAGAGCACCCTTGATGCAATTTTAAGTTATATTGTGAAAATTTGATTTTTCTTTGTTTTGGATTTATTAATGTAAATAAGGTCATTTGAGACCATCCTAAGTGGTTTAGGACCATTTTTGGTCATTTGGTGAAATTTAGGAAAATATTGTAAAAAATGTAAAAGTTGCTCAAGAAAGTTGTCAAACAACTTGTCAAAAAGTGTCATTAAGGTGTTTTGTCAACAAACTAATAAAAAGGTGCTTGAAAATAATTGGTTTTGGTTGGAAATGTATAAATACACCGTCCAAAACTCAAATTGGGGGTTGGAGACATTATTTTTGAAGTTTGATGAATAGAAACCTCAAATTTTGTGTGCATTTTCTAATTCTTACATTATTTTTCAAGCTGAAGTTATGCATTTTACGGCCTAGTATGGAATCATATCAAGGAGTATAATATATGGATGTAAATATATTTCTTTCTAGTTTACAATTCTTTTTGTTTCATTGAATTTTATTGAGTTTTGTGGGAGGTATGACTATTTTGGTGAGACTTGCCTATTCTAACAATATTGTGTAGAATTTATAGTCTGAAAAAAGTGATGGTATGGATTGTAAAGTCTATATTATAGGTCTGAAACCAATTTTATTTTTTTCCCATGTGAATATACTTTCATTTTCTTCAAGTCTTATAAAATTTTATTAAGATTGGAATAAGTTATGACTGTTTTTGTGAGGGCAAGTTTGAACCCTACCTAGGGTTTGTATTTTTGGGAAAAATACAATAAATTCCTTTTCCACCATTGGATCTTCATATTTTTTTTTTATAAAAAGTCTATAATTATGTTATATTCAATCTCACCAAAGCGATTGGATTCATTATTTTTTTTGTGAAAGTTATTAATGACAGTTCGTTGCATTAAATTGTGGGTTGTCATGACAATGTTTCCAATGTGATCTAAAATGTACTTAATCATTGTTTGAGATGAATCAATTTATGAAAGTTGTCATGTGAATCAATTATTTTGCATGTTTGTAATTTTTGATGATTTATCAGTTGTGTTATTGCAAAGTAGGCCAAGAATTCCTAGGAGCAATAATTTTGTATACCATACCATACCATACAGTTCTCAATCATATAAGTATACCATACCATACCATACAGTTCATCAATCATCTCATCTATTTGTGTGATGGGGTATTAGTTCTTAATTGTCTTCTTGTTCAATTCCCAATAGTATATGCACATCTGTAGAGTGCCATATTTCTTCTTCACCAACACCACAAAAGATGCGAAAGGGCTAGAGCTTGTTTTGATGTAGCCCAAATCTAAAATCTCCTTTATTGCTTTCTCTATCTCTTCCTTATACATCTAGGGATGATAGTAATGAGTGGTCATAACTAGATTTGATACTTGTTCAAGTTCTATGATATGATGGAAACCTCTATCTAGTGGAAGTCTAGGAGGCATGTCACTGAAAACCAAACTACTCTTTCCAAAATATTTCATATATCAATATGAGCTTTTGACCATTCTTACCTCCTGAAGAATATTTTGAAATCACCAAACAACTAGCAGACTAGACAACTTGGTTCTTCCAGAAGATCCTTTTCCATTTTCCTGGCTAATACTACTTGTGGGCCACCTTTCATCATTCCCTTTAGAATCACATCCTTCCCATTGGCTTTGAGCTTGAGCCCCATCATTTGGTAGTGTTTAGTATACTCACCCAATGAATGCAACCACTACACACCAAAAATCATATCAATTTCACCCTTGAACCCATAAAATAGAAATAATCACAAACCTTATGATCTCTAAATGTTATGTCCAATTTCCAAATTTTCTCTTTTTAGGGTAAGTTATACCCATCCACCACAGTGCTAGTGAAGCCTTCAAAATTCTCTACATACAACCTTCTTCTCACAAGTTCTTCATCAATGAAGCTATGAGTAGCTCCTCCATCAATAAGGACAACCACTCTTTTCCTAGAAAGGACTCCCCAAACCTTGAAAGAATGGTATCTATGTGCACTATATAGAGATGCTAGAATGTTGCCACTGTCCTTCTCCTTATCTTCTTCCTTTAGAGGGATGCCTTCTAGATCATGAAATTATTCAAACCCATCTGATTCAAATTATTTATCAAAGATGACTTCTATATAGTGGACTTACCCTTTTCCAAGACACCTATGTCCCAAGACCCATGGTTCTCTGCAAGAGAAATAAAGCTTCTTCCTTTGGAGCTCTCATTCTTGGTCTCATCATCATTATTCTTAGGTGCGGCAGGGGGGGGCAATTTTTTAGCAGTCTAAGGCTTCTTTTGGAAATTCCCATTTGGCATATTCCATATTGAATTTTTTCATTCCTATTGAGGAACATAATTCTCTAGATCAAAAGCTTTCTTGATATTCCCCTAAAGTGTTGAGGGGTGGAATGCTTTCACTAGGCCCCTGAGTTGTTTTGCCAAGCCTTCCATTAATAAGATGATTATTCTCTTTGAAATGTCATATACTAGGACTGATAGCTTCTGTAAATCTATAACATATTCTTCCACACTTCGTTTCTTCTTGAGGCAAGCCAATTCTCTAAAATTTTCTTTCGGATCTCTTCTATCAAACCTCTCAACTAGTTTGTTACAAAATTCATCTTAATATTTGATCAATTTGTGGCCTTGAGTGACTAGACCATGGTACCACCAATCATGAGAAATTCCTTCCAAATGCAAGGTGGTAAATTTTATTTCATCTTCCTTAGACATTGGCTTGAGTGCCAATTATGTATCAAGTTTCTACAACCATGCCCTAGCAATGCTTTTCTCAAATCCATCAAAAGGGGAAATAGATAGATTTCCCCACGAGTTCTCCAGTTATTTTTGATTGAGGGGTGAATGGTAAGTTCCCCTTTTATTCTTCTTCATCATCATAAAATATTTCAAAGAAAAGATCTCTTTGATTGGAGGGTCCAAAACCCTATATTCTTCATAAGCTCTTGATATGTCATCTTGGAGGGTAGTTTCTCCCTTTGAAACTTCTTCCACTCTTTCAATGAACTTGGGCTTAAGGGGCCTATTACTAAAGTCCATTCTAGAAATTTATGTAGTAATCACCATTTCCTTCCCCTTTCCACCACTTGATTCATTGAAGGCACCAGCTCCATTAATGTTATCATTCTCCTTCTTTACATTATTCTACATCCATTAAAACATTTGGCCAAACATGTCAACAAGAAATTTTTTCCCTTGTATCATTTCCTCAAAATTTTCTTTGGCTTCATCCTCCCCCATCATTTCTTCTTGCTCTGATTTCTTCAATTCTCTCCTCTGAAACCCGATCTCCCTTTCACTTGGAAAAATTAATCAATAGGAAACCCTATAGGCTGACATAATCTTTCTCCGATACCACTATAATGTCCCTAACATATAAGTTTAACAAATACTAATTTGTAGATGGAATACAAACATGGAAAAATAGGCACAACAAATATTACTCCAAAATATGAAGAGAAATCCATGATGTATGTATAATATATTGATTACAATTCATACAATGATTTAGAATGATTTACAATTGCTTCCATAGATCAAATAGAAATAGTACCAATTTCTTACAAAATCTTTAAGCTTAGATGCAATCCTTGGATGAGAATACCCTCAAGAACCAAAGGGGTTTCTTCCTCTGATCCCAGTGAACACTAGGTTTTCGTCCAATGAACACAACTCGTATGGGTTTTCGTTCATAGAAGGAAATATAACACAAGCATCTCAAATTTACATGAAAATGACATAATAATTTTATGTCTAACATGAATTGGTTTCCCTACATTTATATGCTAAGATTCCTCTTTGAGGAATAGGTTGGCCTTGAGCCCAATCGATGCCAAAGCCTAGAATTTGAATTCCCAACATGCTACATTAGGTCGTCCTTAAGGCCAATGTAGATTCTTTTGGAATAGGTGTGCCTTCCTATAGACCCATCCACATACTTTCCCTACTCATTCTAGCTTCTTGAAACTTTTTTGTTACTTCCGCATGATCCCACAATGTCTTATTCTTCAAGCATGTAGGGGTGGGTGCCAGTTGATGAGCACAATCACCTTTTGTTAGAGATATCTTTCCATTTCCCAATCCTCCTTTCTTGAGTTTTGTATATGATGTACAAGTGCCATCATAGGTGATATGTTTTAAACTACACACCTAAACATGGTCCTATGGAGGAATGTGGAGAGATTCTAGAAATTGACTCTCTCTTGGCACAGTAAGCCTAAGCTGATGATCTTCTAATTGCAGTATCTTTTTGGTAGATGATTCTTTCCCATGTGTTTTGGATATGTTGTGGGACCTTCATTACAAATTCTACATCCCAAATCACAAACTGAGATGAGCTCTTGCAGAGGAATACAATAGAATTCTCATATTCTACCTTGCAATTGTGTTTCAGAGAAAGGGACATGACATACAACCAACACACACACACATAAGTTCACATAGTAAAATTTGAAAATTCCACCCCTAATCCAAATTACATTAGGACTAGGGGAATGCAAGAGAATGAACAAGGTTTCTAGAGGATATGGCATTTTTTTAACAAGACATGATGTAGGAGATCTATTTACCAAATAACAAGTTGTATTATCTATTTAAGCCCATAATTTTTTTTATCTAAACTAGTTCCACATGGCATACTTATAGCCTTGTCCATCAACACCCTATTCATTCTTTCTACAATTTCATTCAATTGAGGGATGTATGGATTTGTTATATACCATGCAATACCATTGGTCTTACAAAACATATTGAACTTTGTGGAATAAAATTATGTACCATTATCTATTCTCAACACCTTTCTTTATTTTTGTCTAGTTCCCATTGAGAACTTTGAACTTTTTGAGGCTTTATCTATGAATATATAGGTCTATTTTCTAACACATAAATTTGATTTCTTCCATTTATTCAAAGAGTTCAAAGCTCTTGTTGAGAACCATATAAATTCCTCACTTCGGCACATCATATTTTTTTTGTGAGACATATGTGCACGTGCCAAAGGAGAAGAGGTCAATATTGGACTTCAAAGTGATCAAATTTATCTCCATCATTTATAGTGATTGGTTAAAGGGATATAAAATTTGGAAGTTCTCTGTAATTGGAAATAAGGTATAAAGAGATTAATCATTTTCCTAATGTTGAGAAATCAAATGATAATAGGAAGGTATTTGCAGCTAAGAATGACCCAAAGGTTCAGGATTGACCTAATGAGGAGTAGGACCTATAAATATTTGAGAAATAAGAGACAAAAGAAGCTCCACCTCAACTTGTGAGGAGGTCCACTTAACAAAGGAAATAACTAGAGAAGTCTAGCCCACCTAATCTAATATTTATATTTTCTTTTTCTACTATTGTTGATGAGGCTAGAAATGCAAATGAGGAAATGGAGACAAATGATAGTAGGTCCTAGAAGATGACCATAAGTGAGGAAACAACACTGATGAAGAAAAAATAATAGCCATGGTTTGGTTGTCTAAGGTAAGGAAACATAAGTGGAGATGAGTTTTCAAGAAGAAATTTAGTTCTAAGGTAAATTTGGAGAGGAAATTTGGAGAGGTGCAAAGTAAGGTGAAGGTTAGTAAGGGATATTCCTAGGTAGGCATATACCTACATGTATATTTAATTTTCCTACATCTATTTTTTTTTCACAAAATATGTGTCTTTATGTGTACTACACTTTTTAACATTCATTCAAATCAATGAGTTACTATCACTAGTGGTAAAAGAAGTGCAATCATCATAAAACACATCACTATTCATGAGATGGGTAATAGAAGGAACATCAACATCATATAGAAGTGAGTGTGAATGATATGTGTCAATTATTCATCACTAGGATCATCAACAAATGGTGAATTAATAAATGCATGTGTAGAAGAATCCATAAATCGAGCAAGAAATATATCATGGGATGTAGAAACCATATTATCACATAAGTAAAATCCCTAAATGAATCACTAAAATGGAGAGTTAAATAAATATCACCATTTATCATACACAGTGTGTAATCATCATGAATCATACAAACAAATGAAATGTAGTCCTTTAAACAGATGAAAAGGTGTATAAACATGATGAACCACCACATTCTGGATCATGGAGATCTAGAGATGAAATTTTCACACAACATCTAATATGTTTATCTTACCTCCTATAATGAAAATTTTCCATTATGAGAAAGTTAAGCAACTAAAGTAACTCATTTAGTTCCAAATGAAATACAAATGCATACATGATTAATAAAGATGCAAACTAAACCGTGGAACCTCAAAAAAAAACTAAAAAAAAATTTTGATACAAAGATCCCAAGACTTACGCTATACTGCACTGAATAAAAAATTCATCCAAAAAGAGGGCCCATCACTAAAAATACAAAAAAACCTTTGAATTTTCAAATCTATAAACTATTTTCATCATAGAATCCATATACTTAATTATATGAATTTATTTTAAATACAATAGAATCTCTATATTCATTCCCACATATGGGATACAAAATAACTTTATTTGTATACAAATTATAATACACATATTGTAGGATAATAAACATTATTATACTCTAAATAAATTTAATGTTAACAAGCTCTTATGTTCGAGTGGTAGTAGTTATTTGATTAAGTTTTCAATAAACTTGTATAAATAGTCATCTACATCAATGATATAATGAAGTGAGATATTTTTGTGTGATCCCTTCAAGTTTTTGTGTTTGTTATTTGTAGATCATCATTAGTGTTTTATTTATAATGTTTAATCTCATCATTTTGTATTAGAGAAAAGAATGATCTTGTGCCTATAATTTGTTGTGAATTTGTGCATAGGAGAGTATGCAAAGTGTGATGTAGAAAATGTGGTTGAGAAGTGCAAATGGAAGACTCCTATAGAGGGATGTTGGGATTTTTTTTGGGCTATTTTGAGATTAATTATAATTTTATTCTAGATTCATAAAAAAATTTCTACAATGGACTTTACCAACCACATAGACCACCCATATTAAAGAAGTCAATCATGGATACCACAAGGGTATTTGCATAAAAAAAATCTCATTATTTTGGGAATTACCAATGCACTAGAATTTTTTTTCACCATTTATATTCTTAAGATGAAAGGAAAATCCTTGGAAGACATTTTGGCGAGAATGATAAAGAACATGGAGTCTAATTTCAATGGTCACAACCATGCCAATGTGTTGAAATGCACAAGAAAACTGAGAGGGAGGGGGGTGAAGCAGTTATCACCAATCACATTCACAAATCTCAAATAATTATTAGCTTCACATCCACTTTAATTTGTTATTAAGTATGAGCATGAAGTGCAAGTAACAGAAAGCAATATCAACACAAGAAACACCAGATTTACGTGGAAAACCCAATAAGGGAAAAACCACAGTGAGGATTAACTCACAATATAAGAGTAATTGCAAAACCATTTAAAAAGAGGCTCACAACCAAGGGGCTCACTACCCAAGATAGGACTCATTGTCCAAAAGAGAGGCTCACTGCCTACAGATAAAGAAAGATAACAAAAGATCCACCACAACAACTTTCACACATCCATAGCCTTGATTAGAGAATTATAAACATTGTCAGCTCAATACTTTTAGGAGTCTAACACATTGAAGTTCTCGTTGCCTCAACTTACTTTCGCACAATCTCTCACATCTACCTTGCTTCTCAAACTTGTGGCATACAATCCTTAACACCTTTTCTTGTATTTATACCATCTTCAACCTTAGAAATTTTCTCCAAGGTCAGCTACACACTCTTCATTTTACAAATTCAAATTAGGTCAGAAACTCAACATTCCCATGGTGGATAAGAATGTGAGTGGACCAAACCAACACTTAACTAGGAAGCAAAACAACATTTTGGATCAATCATACACTTCCTTAATTGATACTTATCCTTTGCATGACGTGTAAACACTAGGTTGGCCAAACCTAATGAAAACACCAATGAAATTTGAAGTACATGCTTCCACAACAAGAAGATAAAATGAAAAAAAACATAACATGCTTCACCATACACTAGAACACATCTTAGATTCCTTTAGATTCATTTGTAGCTACTGCAACAACCTTCATACACAGAACACTTTCCATTAGTCCATTCAAACTATACAGACACACATAGTAACTCTGAAACTAGTCTTCTGGAGCACCAAACCATGAATTCCTTTGACATAACACAGATAACACCATAGCAAGCCTTCTTGTAGATCTAAAAGACCTTAAACAAACTAGCAGAGGACTGCGGAGCAGATACATTTCTCCCAATCCACAAACAAACAATTCTACCAGGCCAGTTCACAATCCGGTGAACTCAACTTTCACTCTTCATCAAACCATAAGCTATAATCCAGGATATATCACCCAAAGATGTCCTTAAACAACACTTCAAATCCACACAATCATAGGATCAACACAAAATAAATGTGGAGCACATACAAGAGAACATTTTGAACACACACACAATTCTAACTTCACTATTTATTAATTTCTCAAAGGCACTTGGTAACTCATCATATCAACACACCTGCAACACCATTAAGATAGCTCCATGTACTCACATCTCGATATTATCTCAACTATAAATGCACAACCTGCAATCACTTTTTTCCTTTTCTCTGCAACAACCTATATTATGTTGACATCAATGACAACATTAATGACAACACCACCATACTCATTCATACTTGCAACAATCTCCCCCTTTGTCATTGATGGCAACACACGACTCTCTCTCCCCCTTTGACATTATTGGAAAAGAAAAAAATATTACATAATTTCGATCACTCCCCCTTAGGAGTGCACCCATGACAACACACATCTCATACTGCAACAATGAAACTTCCTACTCCCCCTGAGGAGCAGACCCTAGTCATCAATCTAGAAAAATGAAGAGTCTGCAGATCCACTAGATTGATGCACCTCTATGTGCATCTAGTTCAAAGAAGGAGCGGTAGTAACCCCCAACTTCTCCCCGAGATACTCAAAAGTATCCTTCAAAAGAGCCTTAGTAAATATATCAACAATTTGATCCTTTGTAGGCACATATTCAAGCCTGAATTCATTCTCCAATACCTTCTCTCTCAAGAAACGATATTTGATAGATATATGTTTTGTCCTTGAATGCATTACCAAACTCTTTGAAATATTTATTGCACTTGTATTATCACAGAGGATAGGGATAGGCACATCACACATCACTCCTATATCCTTCAATGTTTGCTTCATCCACAGTACCTGTTTGCAACAAGATGTTGTTGCTATGTAATCGGCCTCTGCAGTGGATAAAGAAACTGAATCTTGTTTCTTGCTTAGGCGTGAAACCAACCTGCATCCAAGAAAGAATGCACCACCACCTGTACTCTTCTGGTCATCTACACAACTAGCCCAATTTACATCAGTGTAATCACTCAAAGTGAAATCAACATTGTTAGGATACCACAAACCATAATCTGGAGTCCCTTTTAGATATCTGAATATCCTTTTCACAGCTGTAACATGTGTTTCTTTGGGTTCTGCTTGAAATCTGACAACCAAACATACTGCATGCATGATATCTGATCTAGTAGTCACCATAGGAGTACAAACCAATTTGGATTCATCCATTCCAAAATTCTTTAGAAATTCTTTAACATACTTTGATTGTGAAATGAATATTCCCTTATCAATTTGATTCACTTGTAATCCAAGAAAGAAATTCAACTCACCAATCATAGACATTTCAAACTCTTTTTGCATCTCCTCTGCAAATTTCTTGCACATACCCTCATTTCCTCCAAAGATAATATCATCAACATACACAACCACTATCAAAATTTTGTTTCCTTCAACCTTGAAATAGAGATTACTATCTGCGGAGCCTTTGCTGAACCTTCGCTATGTCAAATATATGTCCATCCTTGCATACCATACTTTGGGAGCCTATTTAAGTCCATACAATTCCTTTTTCAACTTATAGACCATGTCTGGTTGATCTGATAACTAAAATCCCTATAATTGTTCCATGTAGACCTCTTCTTCTAATTCTCCATTCAAGAATGTAGACTTAACATCCATCTAGTATACCTTGAAATCTTTATGAAAAGAAAATGACAAAAACATCTGAATAGCCTCCATTCTTTCCACTGAGGAAAATGTCTCCTCAAAGTCTATTCCTTCAACCTGTGAATAACCTTTGCACACAAGCCTTGCTTTGTTTCTTACTACTTTACCATTCTCATTCAGCTTATTCCTAAATACCTACTTTGTACCAATTGTGTTCTTGTTTACCGATCTAGGAACCAATTCCCATGTTTTATTTTTCTCTATCTGTTGTAACTCCTCTTTCATTGCTCTAACTCAATTTTCATCTTTGCACACTTCACACACTGTTTTAGGTTATTGTTACCTATTTTTCACTACCAGCTCAAAATAGGTAGAGCTGAATTGCATCCATCAAAGAAGGTACAAAAATTTTCTGTTTAAGTATTCGTTATGTTCCAGAACTTTGATTACTTATGAATTTCAAGTGTTATTACGCAAATCTTAGTAAGGAACAAAGGAACTCATAAATTTGCATAAAAGAATGATGCTTTATTCATATTGGAAAGGCTGAAGTCCCACACAAGCCGCGAGAGTAACTAAATTTGATTTACATGATCAAATGATGAATACAAAAAGGAAGTGCATATCAAACAACTGAAAATAATGTAAACATAAGATAGAAGGTGATTTGTCATTGCTTGGAATGACGAATCATTGTTACACTTGATGTCTTCAATTGTCGTGCTTTCAAATTGATTCAGCTCCAGGCTCCAAAAGCATCTACAAGAATGATAAAGAATGGCATTAGAGATGGTCTCTAAGTAGTGACAAATCATATCCTATCATATGCCTACACTACCAACAGAAATATAATGTACATTCGATCAAGCATCCATTAGATGGTTTCACTATTCAAAATAAAATATAATTCAATGGAAGCTTTCAGCTTCTTTTATTTTACTAACATGTTTGTTTCAATGTACAGAAACAGGTTCATCATGTTCGAGATCATTTTATCAGATATTTGGAGCAAAATGGGCTCCCACAAGGGTTGATCTCGGCATATCAAGGAGGTTATATTCTCAAGTTCCATATGCAAGTTCATGAATGTTGATAACAGTCATTAAAAGCACCAATGCTGCTGAAACTAAATGATATAATCATGTAAGCAGCCTTATTTCAAAGAGATTTCAAAGTATTTAGCAACATTAATTTCAAAATGTAGTAATCTACTCTTGAAGTAGACAACCTTTGCAAGGTATGAACCATCAATGTCAGAGCTGTTTTTCATCTTTATTTTAAGCTGAAAGTAATCTTGATGTTTGAAAGAATAATATAATGGCAGCTTATGAATTCAGCTTATGAGTTAAGTGACAAATGCATTCCGGTCATGGGGAATGATGAAGGTTACAGCTGAATCAAAATTCAAACTTTGAGTATATGCAAGGAGGCATCAAAATATCAATGGAGCAACAATTATGGCTTAGATAGCATTCTATAGGCATGTTTATTTTAAATACCAGATGAGAAATATCAAGACATTAAACATGAAGATTTAATAGAGATAATTTGTAGCAGCATCAAGTACAAATTTATAATGGTGCAATCATGGAGAATGGGCAACAATTACCTAGAGCAGCAATCATTAAGAGAAACAATCATTAAGAGTAGCAACTATGAACAACAATATTTAGCAATATATGCTTGAAGTGGACAGCCTTAGTAAGGAACAATGAAGCCACAATGTATGGAGTAGTATGAAAAGGAAAATCAGAGTCACAATTCCATTCAAAGCCACAACAGTGAAATGTCTACAGTCTATTTCAAAGGAAGATACCATTATGTTCATATCATAACTTAAGAATGATAATATACTCATGGTGGAGTTCGTGCACAACAATATAAAGGATAGCGTTGCCATCCATTTGAAAATATTCTTACTGTCAAGGGTGATAGAGAGCAACAGAGCTTGACAAAAGATAAAGATTTTGTAAATCTGTTAATGCATAGTGACTATCACAAGCATGAAGATAGCTTCTTTCTAGAAAACAATTCACAAGGAAAGATTTATGATAAAAATTGTGGAAAATAAGATCTCAGCCACTGTGATAAGGTGCAAAAATGTCTATGAGGATACAACAAGAGTATCAATCATCACAGTTACATGGTTTAGTTATTTGCATAGCCATATTTTTCACTGAAGTATGACAGTCACTGTGTCTTCAATAACTCAAAGAAAATGTGTAGTTTTGAAGCAAGCCGCAGTCATGTAGATGGAAGGTTAATGAAATATTTTACAGAGGCTATGACTGAATGGAAGCAATAGAGCTCAAAACCCACGGCCTATCACAAGGAAATAAAACCCCAGGACTTTCTTATGTCTTCAGCCAAAGAAATAAAGAGAATGCACATTTGTATTCTTCAAATGATGACCTGGGGATTTCTTTTATCTCACAAATGAAAAAATAATGAGATATTCGAGTTTGAGCAAGTAAAGAAAAATAAAGATGGAGTGATCTTTTCAGTAAAATGAATATGGTGCATACAACAAACAGATCAAAGCATGCACAACAAAGGCATCAACAGGAAAAGACAATAAATAAAATTGCATCAAGAAAACATCATAGCCGCAGCTATAAGACTTGGAAAAAGCTTTTGAAATGAAAGAAAAGCTTAGATTTCTATTAGCAAAGCACTTACCTTATGTTTTTCTGAAGCAACCTTCATAAATCATCAGAAACAACATGAAAACGTAGCAATTCAAGCTCCAAACTCTTCCTCTCATGGCGACACAGCTGAGCATTTTCCTCCGAAGTCAAGTGCAAAGAGAAGTGATGATTAGGGTTGTGCTTTTCCCTATTATTTTTGCATGTTTTTTTTTGTTTTGTCAAACAAAACTCAAGTCATAAAATGTGTGATCAATAAACAATATGCATGAGAGGCCCGTGAGTCTTTGAAGCCGACTTCAAAGATTTTATTTAATTTTAGAATATTTTACTTATGCATGGATTTAGGATTTAATAAGTATATATTAACTATTAAAGATAGTTTGATGATTACTTTAATATTTAACATACAATAAAATGTAGAATAAATGAATATTAAATATTAAAATAATCATCAAATGGTTATTTTTAATTTTTAATTAAAAGATTGTATTTTCAAATAAATCCATGTAAAAGATGTAAGTGAGGGCCAACTAAAGATTGATATCAGTTTGAAGATTGAATTCATGCGCACTTTACTTTAGTTTCATATCAGATTATTGACTGAAGATTACTCATGCATAGTGCAAAAATGGACTTTAAGCTATCATGGGTGAGTTGATTAAAGCAAGGTGGATTTTCACATGTTTTGGCCCACATTCAGAGATTTCCAGTTCGGTTTGAGTTGCAGATCAGTTGCATGCTTTATGACTGTGAGTTCGAGACTGAGTTCACTCATTTTTGCATGAGTTTGAACCTTATTTTCAAGGATTTTTTATTCTGCTCGGATTTCACCTTGGAGTTATCATTGACACTGAAATTGAATTTCAGTTTCATGTTCATGCACTTTGAAGTGCATTCTCATTGTATATATTGAAAAAGTTTATCTTTTTCATTTCAGTTCTTGTTTTTCAGCCTTGCACTCTGCAAAGTGAATCATCTTGTAACTCAAATTTTATTTACAAATTAATATAGTGACAGGTTTACAAGTTTAAATTGTGTTATTGCAGAAGATTCCTTTAATTTTGAGTATTTTAGAATTTTCCTTCTAAATTTCAAGCATCGTTTTTGTGAGGAATTTGATCAAAGAATTACTGTTTTTCAGTTCTGAAACCTCTAATTTTTTCTGTCTTTTTCACATATCTGTATGCAATTTAATTTAAGTTCATTGGTTATGCACTGTGCTTGTAATTGATTAATCAATTTAGTCGTGAAAACCCTGTTTTCCCTCAATATTGCATTAGGTCAAAGCCTCTATTTAAATCATTTAAGTGATTAAATTATTAAATCAGGTTGTGCATATTGGAGTGTTGAGAAGTTTATTGTGAGTCATAGTTGCAAATCATTATCGGTTAGGTGCATCACCTTCAATTTATAGTTTTGCATACATTTAGTAATAGGCTTTCTCCCTTTTCCAGCAAATCACTCAGTTATTAACCAGAAAATTAAATAGGAACCAACCTAGAATCTGGAGGTCTAATTACTTATAGGATACCCACAGCCTGGAATTAGTTCCAATGTTTCAACAAATTGTTGAATTTCAATATTCAAGCATTCGGGTGCAATCTGATTGACAACATTTATATTTTGGAAAGTAAACACAAACTTACCTCAGCTGCTACCCCACTTTGCTTCTTGTCTTTACACCTTCACTTTTGTCTCCAATTATCTATTTTTTTGAATGGTTTTTCTATATATATTTTGGAGTCTTAGGAGCAAGTTTTGGAGCTTCTTCTTCGTCAATATGTTCTTCTTCTTCCTTATTCTCTTCTTGTACTTGTCTGCAGATAGGTTCATCTAGTTCAACTTCACTTATTTCAACTAATCTATGCATATCTCATCAACTTTTACATTTGCACTTTCAAAATTCTTTCTCAATCTTTTATTGAAGCATCTATAAGCTTTGTTATTGGTTAAATACCCAAGGAAAATACCTTCATCACATCTAGCATCAAAATTTCCTAGGTCTCTCATCATCTCTTTTAATATAACATTTTCTTCCAAACACCTTAAAGTACTTAACAGTAGGAATTTTTCCATTCCACGGTTCATAAGGAGTCTTTGTGTTGTTACCTTTGATCTGAACTCTGTTAAGAATATAAACAATAGTTTGAATTTCTTCTCTCTAGTATAGTTTAGGTACATTTTCCTCTTTCATCATAGTCCTTGCAGATTCTTGAATTGTTTTGTTCTTCCTCTCAACAACTCCATTTTTTTGAGGAGTTCTAGGAGCAGAAAGATGCCTCTTTATACCATGCTCTTCACAAAACATATTAAACTCATTAGAGGTGAATTCTCCACCTCTATCAGACCTTAAACATTTGATTTCCAGGTTAACTTCATTCTCTACCATAGCTTTGAACACCTTGAATCTATCTAGAACTTGATATTTCTCCCTATGAAAAGTAACCCATGTCATTATAGAATAATCATCAATTAGAAGCATAAAATACATGTCACCATTAAAAATTCTTGTTCTTGTGGGACCACAGAGGTCTGTATGAATCAATTCCAACATTTCAAATAGTTGATTGTTCTTTTCCTTTAAAGTTGCATCTTTTTTTTTTTCCCAACTGACAACTTCTAGAAACAATATTGATAGGATTTATGATTTTAGGAAAATCCCTAACAACTTCTCTTGAACTAATCCTGATCATATTTTCAAAGTTCACATGCCCCATCCTCTGGTGTCATAGCCAACTTTCATTAACTTGAGACACAAAACACTTACCATCAACACCTTTAAGATGATAAATGTTACCATATGTTCTTCTTGTAGCTACCACAGTTCTGAAACCTTTTCTGATCTCACAAGTATTATCCTAAAACACAAGCTTAAATCCTTTGCTATACATTTTTCCAACACTCAAGAGATTATGCCTTAAGCCCTTAACATAATAGACATCATCAGTATTGGGTTTTCCATCAAAACTAATTGTTCCTTTTCCAACAATCTTTGCACCAAAATCATCTCCAAACATGACTAATCCTCCATCATACTTTTCAAGTTTAGTAAACTTACTTTTGTCTCTGGTCATGTGATTTGAGCATCCACTGTCAATTACCCAATAATCTTCATCTTGTCTATCATGAAAGGCAGTGACCAGAGTACCTTCCATCTCTTCCTTCTTGTTTTCTGAACCACATTCCTTTGCACATCTTTCATGGTTAGTAGACACTGATTTATTCTCTAAGGCTAGAAACAAGCATTCATCATTATCACCCTCAATATCAGATTCATCATCATAAACTCCAACATCTTCTCTAACATAATACAATTTCTTGAAATTTTTCTCCTTTTTGTCTTTATTGTCTTTTCTCTTCTTGTGTATGGCTCTATTTGGACATCTTGAAGCATAGTGACCAATATTTCCACAACTGAAACATTTAAAAGGTAACATACCTTTGTACTTGCCAGTACCTTTCTTCAATTTCCTTGTAAAATTTTCTTCCAACTCCTCTGAACTATCACCATCCGGATCATCTTTTGTCTTTGTGGCTTTGAAGGTTGTTTTTGATTTCTCCTTTTCTTTTCCAAATTTCGTCATTTCAAATGTGGTCAAGGTTCCAAATAAGTGTTCTTTAGTGAATTTATTTGGATCATAAACTTCCTTAATGGTTGAGACCTTATCACTGTAACTCTCTAGTAGGGTCATTAGAATCTTCTCCATTACATCTTCATCTTTCATAGTACCACCTTTATTTTTGACTTCATTTACTGCAATTTCAACCCTCTAAAAATAGCTTGCAATGTCTTCACCTTCTTCCATTTTCAAGTTCTGATATGTGCACTTAGCTGCTAACTTCTTTGATAATTTGACTCTATCATTTCCTTCATAGATATCTTTCAACTTTTCCCAAACTTCATAAGCAGTTCTCAATGAAATAACTTTTGTCATCTCAGTCTTAGATATAGCACTATAGATTGCATACCTTTCTTTTCCATTTTCTTCATAGGCAAAAATCTCATCAGCTGAGGAAGGACCACTTGCAGGCTCAACATATTTTGTCTCAATAGTTTTCCAAGTCTTGTAGCCAAGAGAGATTAGGTAACCTTTCATCTTCACTTTTTAGAAACTATAGTCAGATCCATCAAACACAAGGATTGTCAATTTGTGCGCCATCAAATCTACCTCAAGCAGTTAAGCTCTTCTCTGAGGAACCAAAGTTCTGATACCAATTGTTTAAATGCATAAGACAACTGAAAGGGGGGTGAATTATTTGTAACCAATCACATTAACAAATCTCAAACAATTATTAGCTTCACATCCACTTTAATCTATTATTAAGGATGAGCATGAAGTGAAAATAATAGAAAGCAATATCAACACAAGAAACACCAGATTTACGTGGGAAAACCAATAAGGGAAAAACCACGGAGAGGATTAACTCACAATATAAGAGTAATTGCAAAACCGTTTACAAAGAGGCTCACTACCAAAGGGATTACTACCCAAGATAGGACTCACTATCCAAAAGAGAGGCTCACTGCCTACAAATTGTAATATCCTAGAATTGCACCTAGCGGCAATTCCATATTTTCACATTTATGCCTAGCATTTATGGTACCATAAGACATTAACGAAAAAATCCCATGGGTCAGAATTTCATGATTCTGACTCCATGTGGACAAGTGGTTGAGCAACGGAAGCCTGGCGATGCGTTTTCCGAGAATATAGGCCTTGGACGAATGTGCGGCACACTAGCATGGACTATCTGTTTCTTGAGTTCAAAACACAGAATTTGGAAGGTTGACCCTTGAGACACATGTCCTAGTGGTTACACTCCAAAATTAATGACTCTTTTCCACCCTTGCAAGCATAAAAACCTCCTTCTACCTCTCATTTGGAGGTTGGAAGACATCACACTAGCTCTCTTTCTATTTTTCTACAACTTTGAGAGTCATTCTCCTTTGATAGTAGTGCATTTACAGGTGAACCCATGCCGGATTTAGGTCCCCACAGCAGCAGTAGCAGCTCTCAAGCAAGCACTCGGTAGTGCGTTTGTGTGCTCCGGAGAGGGCCTTAGCCTGTGGGTAACGCTCTCTCTTCCTCTCTCACTTTCCTTTTACACACATTTGTCTACTTTTTCATGGTGTGGGTTCTACTCCCGAGCGGGTATTGCTTTCACCACACACTTATCGTGGTGCGGGTTCTACCCCCAAGCGGGTATTGATTTCACCACATGCTTTATTGACTACTTTAGCATTCCTTTCCAACTTGGTTGTCTGTGGAGGTGGGAACACCAAAACGGGGTTTGACTAAGGCAGGACCCTATACAACCACCCAACAACTTTCTCCTTGATCTTTTTTATGTAGGTAACGAAAAGGAGCTTGGAGTGAAGACTTGAGCATCCAGAAAAAGGGTAAGCTTTCTCCAAGAAACGTAGTATTTCCTTCAATATTTGGTTTTCTGGTTAGCTAAACAATTTTGTATAGATTACTCCTAAGTCTATAAGTAGGATTTGTTTATGTCTGTAGAGTTCCTGAGTTCTCTGTTGCTCAGGATGCCAGCGCATCTTTTAGATGACAACACACCGCACTGGCATCCTAGAACTGCACTAACGTCTTCTGGCTAAGAGCTCCCTCTTTTGGTAAAGGAATCCTTTGATCTGGCTCTCTTAGGATCTCTGATTATTTTCCTTGAAGTGTAACTGGGTTTTAGCTCTTTATCATTTTATAATTTTGAGGTGTATAAGGGTAGTTCATTCCTTGGTGATCTCTCGAGAAAGGAGAGAACCATGTACAACAAATCCCTCTTATATCACATTTTGGTGAACCTGACATGAACATCAGAACTTTCTTTGTGATGTTGCATGTTTATGATAGTGGTTTTTTGAGGAAGATTTCAATATGTTGGAGGATGCTCTAGACGATTTCTTGGAAGCACTATCCTCTATCCACAAATCTCTCAAACAAGTCTCCTCTCGACAAGTTGAGGGATCAGTAAATGATGTGGTGGCCTCATTGGCTCCTCCAAGCCCTAAGAAACCCATCATCTATGTAACCCCAACCGACTCTTCTGTCTATGGAATCTCATGTCGTAGTGATTGACTAGATTTGTATTCAAGGTTCATGAAAGCTACGAACTCTACATCTTACAACATTGTTGGACACACATATTTGTAGACACCAAAATTTGGTCTAAGCCTACAACTTCAGTATTTGTCATGATTCGTATTCTTCTATTGATTAAATAATGATAATTATTTAATTTCTATAGTCTTCATTTCTTCTATTAATTAAATAATCTTTATTTAATTAATTCGCACTTTTCTTTATTCTATTTGATTAATTAAATAAATGATTTTTATTTAATTATATTACTAATTAACCTTATTCTTCTTGTCAAATTAAATAAATCATTATTTAATTTACTCTTTATCATAGTTCAACTATAATTAAATAAATTCTTTATTTATTCAATTATTCATTTAAAGTCCCTGCATCACTTAATTAAATAAAATCTTATTTATTTAATTATTCTTTAAATATTGAGTCTTGAATTAAATGAATTATTTAATTCATAAATTCTATTTTAACGCATTCATCTATATTTAGATAATTATGTGAGTTATCTAAGTATTCACTTTTACTCGACTCAAAGATCTATTTTAAATCGCTCGGTTAACTCTTGGTGTAATGTCTGAGTGGCGTTCTCGAGTAATCTCTTCGTCAAATCATTTAGTCATCTAGTTCTAACTCAATTGCATGTAAATGCGGATTAATTAAATATTCCTATTTAATTAATTAAAACCTTGTGCATACATTCAAATAGAGAGTGGCTTTAATTTATCTTTATCTTTGTCATGCAAAGATATTTCTTCTATTTTCGAATACCAAACTGGAAGATTAAATCATTTATTTAATCTTTAATCCTATTTCTAATTTGTATCACTCATGTTATTACTGATAGTTATCAGAATGCATGTCTAATCAGTCAATCTCAACCGTCCGTTGATATTTCAATCCCAGCCTGTCGTTCGAATGATCAATTTTCTATAAATTGATCTATCATTCTTCATTCCGGGATCTCTCTCAAAAAATCGTGAAATATTATGACTTTTGAGAGCACTTATCTTCGATGTTTTGCTAAATCACAATCCTTAGGCTATACTTGCATGAACTTACAAGAAATCTGAGGGAAATTATACTACTACAAGCAAAATGGAGAAGGGCAATCGAGATGAATCATGGAAATACATAGGAATTGGGTGAGATTGTTTCAGTTTTTTTTACTTTCCTTTGTTCTTTGTTGCTTAACATTAGATTGCATATAGAATCTTAGAATCTTGCTTTGCATGTTTAACTTGTTTTCTATCCTGCACTTTCTAGACATTACATTTTGGTGAACCCAACGTGAAGACACCATCTTCACGTATCCATAGACTTTCATTTTATTTTTGCAGGTTTCGTACAGAACGACACATCAGCTTGATGAAACGCCGCAATTGACATTCACAGATGCATCAATTTGACGAAGCGATGCAATTGACTTCCTAAACTGCATCTAACACCAGAAATGACGCATCTGAAAAGCTATGATGCATCTGAAAATTCCTGAACCGCAATTGACTGGTGAATAATGAGACACAATTGAAGAGAATATCGACGCATCTAACTAGTAACACAGTGACACAATTGATTGGTAACCTTTGTTTCTGTTTTTGAAAATCTAAAATTTTCAATTGATTTGTGTGTTACTAATATCTGATTTTCAGTGTGTGGCCTTTTGGAGTTAACAAGTTTTTGCAAGACGATTGACGAAGACGATATTGAAAACTACTAACAAGTTTTTCTGCAGGATGCTTGTTGAAGACCCTAGTTAATTTTTGAAACAGATTGTTTGGAAGTGTAGCAAATCTTTCATTTGGTTTAAAATTAACAAGTTTTTACTGTGTTTGGTGTGAAAGCATAAATTTGGTTACCCTCACGACTTGGTACATCGAAGTATCCTCTCCCCTTGCACATCCGTGTGATCCTGGGTGTAAGAGAAATGGTTACCAACTCTAGAACTTGGGCCTGTTCTTGTGGGAAAAAGTACTCACCCCAGGACGACTCAGACCAGTAGCACCCTGAACTCGAGGGACTTCCATCCGGTATATAAAAGTGGGTTCTTGGGGAAAACCCAGGAATCACAAGTATGGTTCTGACGAGATGGATTTGAAAGGGGACTCTCACCGTATGGATCATGCCCCATGAACGGAATGCCCGTTCTAAATACCTTTTGTTTTAGAGACCAACCTATTTGTGGCCATTACTTGGTATAGTGCAGGGTACAGTATCATGCCCGAAGAGACTCACTACTGATCCCCTTGAGTAGAGATAATAGTTCTTAGGAGGTCATTGCCCAAAGAATTCAAAATTGGTGTGCTCGAAAGACGTTAATGAGCCGTGGAGGGGAGCCAATGCCACCAAATTTCTAAGCTATTCGCTCTCGAGAAGGAAAGGTGTTTATCACCAATCCGGGGTATTTTCGGTGGGCTACACCAAGTATACAAACCCTAGGCCTTTGGCCTATTAGGATGTGCTTGTCTATTGTCAACTTAAATGTTCTTTGAGTCCAAATCAAAATTGAAAACACTTTGTCTTATGATTGTTTTTGTTTTCCAGAATTTGATCATGGAAAATGGAGTCAGTTTAAAATCTCAAATCACTGAAAATACACAGAGAGTTGCAATTGTTCACCAGAAAGTCACAATTGGTTTCTAGAGTCACATCTGTTTAAATTAGAGTCGCATTTATCATTTTAGCTTGCATCTGTTAGGTGAAGAGTCGCATCTGTCATTTTCAATCGCATCTGTTAGGCGTAGTGTCGCATCTATAAAACGTAAAGTCGCATCTGCTAGATTACCTTGCTGTCACTTTGAAAAAAAACTACATATGCTACATTCTGAGTCACAATTGTCATTTAGAGTCGCATCTGTGAGACTATTAACCGCATCTTTATGCATCTGTCAGAGTTAGACATTGAAATTTACCAGAGACACGCAATTGACCAGAAGAAAACTGCAACTATGAAATTTGACCGCAACAGTTAAAGTGAACCACATCTGTGAAATCCTGTAACGCATTTGCTTGATTACAAAACTAGGATTCACAGTCACTATCCAGTCAACACTATCATACCAGTCTTTGATCTATCTTACTTTTACTTGGATATAAACCTAAAATGATTTGCTCAATTTTGCATCCTTTAGGTTCATTTGGTCATTACCATAGTTGGTCTCATTTAGAGTTTGGTCTCATATTAGATTATATATTGCCTTTAGATCAAACTTTTAGGAAGGTCATTTTCACAAACTTTAGGATAGGTCCACCATCTATACTCTAGAAAAATCATAGTGTCAATGAGATCTGTCATTGAACCTAGTCCTATCATTTTGTCCTTTGTGCTACAGAGAGTCCATCCTAGCTCATCAGTCTAGTTAGGAAACTCAACTAGTTTTTTATCCTTGTCCTACATTGGTTCCTTGACTTAACTAGATTGACGCCTTGGTTAGACTTTAGGTAGTTGGTCCCTCCGTCTTAAGTTACAAAATTGATTCCCATAGAAGTTCACTTAGAATTTGCACCTTTAGATCTTAGACTAGCGTCATTCTAGAACATTCCTTATTTTGTATTCAGAAAATCCCCAATTTTTTTTTTTTTTTTAAATAGACTAGAGTCATACTGTCCATAGACGTAGTTTTGCATTCCTTGCATATTGAGCTTATCTTACATGGTTGAAACTAGGTCTAAGAGAAAAGAGAAAATATGTCGAACCCAAATGAATTCATTAACCCATTCTCCACTAGACCTCACAGGACTTTACTAGACCGATTCACCACTAGAAACACTCAGGGACACATTACAGTAGAAGACATAGAGGCTGCAGCACAAGACCCTGAATTTTCCTCTTTTGTGGATGAGTAACTAGCAAACGATCGTCAACGATACTTAGCCAAATTGCTAGCTGAAGGTGCTACCTTACCCTCAAGATTTGATATTAGCACCTTACAAACTCAACCTACCCAAGGGACAAACACAACGACTGCAAGTACTACTGTACCTCAGGTAAATACAACCATACCATTTGGCATACCTACACATAGTACGATAGTCCATACATCTCCATTTGGTACATCTGGCATGACATCAGGATTTAACTTCACTGTAGGGGCATCGTTGTCCACTCCCTTTGGTCCTCTTGTTGGGAGTAAAAGATCTAAAACATCCACCTCTACACCAAATGTCACTGTCACGAATACCATACCACAGTTAATGGCCATACCACATGTCAGTACCATACAGCAGTCAACGACCATACCTAGTGTTCAGGTCACTAGTACTATACCGTAGACTACATAAATAGGAGGCATTCCCTCTTTCCAATATGGTAATCAGAATCCGTTCACTCAGATTGGTAGTCAGAATACTTTCACACCAATTCCCAATCAACATCCATTCTCTCAGATCGGTGGTCATAATCCATTTACATAGATTCCAAGACACCAACCATTTACACAGATTCCTAACTAGAACCCCTTTTTCCAAAGTGGTGCTCAGAATCCATTTACATAGATCCTAGGTCAACACCAATTTATGCCGATTCCAGACCAGAACACATTTACCAACATTCTAAATCCAAATCTACCTCAGATACCAATGTTCAACCGAAACCCCTCACGAGACTTTGGATTTCAGAATACGTACACGGATCCGCATAATCCCCCTAGCACATCTTTGACCCAAGTTGATGTTTTACAAACACAAATGCATGCCCTACAAACTGAAATGGATAACATGTCGGTTTCAACTAAGAAATAATTTTCAACAAATGACATATGCCCATTTCCCTTTAACAGATCATTGTACATGACCCCTTTCCCTCATGGATATGTCATACCGAATCTCCCTAAGTACAATGGAAAATGAAATCCAATAGAAAATATAAGGGAATTTTCTACCATATGCATAGATGTCGCTTATGACCCCACGTATCTTATGAGATTATTTCTAAGAAGTCTTATAGGAATTGCACTAGAGTGGTTTTCAGGTCTAGACTCTGGCATCAGATCTTGGGGCAAACTGGTTGAGAAATTTGTGGAGCAATTCTCCTTCAACATAGACCACGAGATAAATATTGCAACCCTCTGTCACAAAACACAGGATGAAGGTGAAACATTTATTGCTTTCTTCCAGAGATGGAGGACCATAGCTAGTCGATGTCCTGTTGAGATATTAGAAAAACAAAAAGTTACTATGTTCTAGGAGAACCTTCATGCAAAACAAGGGAGTAACTTAAGGGTACATTGTTGTACATCTTTTTCAGAACTGGTGGAGAAAGGGGTTATAATTGAAAAGGATCTCCTCGAAAAATGTGAACTTAAGACATCAACACCCAATAGAAATCCAATGGTACAAAACACCCCCACTGACAGAAATAGATTTTGGTCTCGCAACAAAAATGTCACCAATGATGGGGTGGTTGATGCTAAAACAGTACAAGTGGGACCACTCATCACACTAAAAGGACCTCACACGTTTGCAAACACGCTTAATGCTGTCAATCAACCTCCTAACATGGTCCAAAATACTCAACGTCCATAACAACAAAGGAGATTTCAAAAACGTGAGTTCACTCCCTTAGGGGAACCCATTGAGTTTGTATTCAAACAACTGTTACAACATAATCTTATACAGTTGCAGGAACCAAGACAATATGATCTGGGACAATTTAAACCGGCTTAGTGGGACGATAATGCTTTTTGTGATTATCATCAAACTAAGGGACACAACCTACAAAATTGTTGACAACTGAAGAACATCATATAGGATCTTGTCGAAAGGAGAATAATTGAAGTTGGTGGACAAAAACCAAAGTCGTCAAACACTGATCATCAGGTCTTTTCTGACCCATTACATGACCATGGGAAAGGAACTGCTCCCAGTTCGAGTACTAAGACCAATATGTCAGCCAACTATGCGACTATCAAGCATGATTATAATAGTGGTAAAATCATTCATTGCCTTCGCGCTGCTGATGAGAATATCAATACCATTACTATCAATACAAATCCTGAGGGCGCGGTCAATACTCGTTGTACTAAGATCACTATTCAAGGCCCTCAATTGCAGCAAACACCACAACCTTCCAAGTCACAATATAACCTACTTGACCAATTGGGGAAGACCCCAGCCCAAATTTCAATCTTGGAACTGTTGCGTATTTCTCCTGAGCATCGATCTATCTTAGATAAAGCTTTGCAAAACACCACGGTCCCCAATAATCTTGATGTCAATCATTTTGAGGAAATGGTTGGCTATTTGACCAATAATCATCATGCCACATTTTTTGAACAGGACTATGTAACTGAAAAGATCCACCATAATGATCCTTTACATTTGGAAGTCCTTGTTGATGACACCAAGGTTAAATCTGTGTACTTTAAAACTAATTAAGGTATTAGGTTTCTCGGAAGCATGCATAGAAACATCCAAAAGTATTGTTATTAAAGCTTATGATGATGAGGAATGGAAATCAAAGGGGGTGGTAACACTTCCTATCAAAATTGGTCCTGCGGTAATGGAGAAAAAGTTCCAGGTCTTGGATCTCACCCTTCCCTATAACCTTTTGCTAGGTAGACCATGGATTCATGCTATGAAGGCGGTCCCTTCCAGGTATCATCAGTGTCTTAAATTCCCTTATAATGGAACAAAAATAACTATAGATGGTGATCCAGATCCATTCCAGTATTGCACCAATCTAAAAGAGATCCCCCAATGCCAAGTGCCAGTAAACCAAGAGGCCTCATCATCCAATTCATCCTCCTATGTTTATCCATCCACACTCACTCAAACATCTATTTCACCCTCAATTCCTACTACTCCTAGGGTTGAGATGCAAGACAAGGGTTGTGGAGAATATTACATGAAGACTTCTTATTGTTTTAGCCATTTGATCCCTCCTAAGACATATGGTTTACCTACATCAGATTGGGAAAAATCTATGGTCACTATACATGTTCCTCCCACAACAAATTTCATTAAATGGGGAGAATTAAGCAAAGAGGCCGCACATGCAGAAGATGTCACCTCTTGGCTGTATAGGGAAGATGACGAGGAATCCCTCTTACTTGCTCATATTCCTACAAATCTATATGGAAAGGGTTTCAAAATCATGCAAAGCAAAGGATATGATCGACAGAGTGGTTTAGGCTTAATCCAAGATGGGAGGATTGAACCAATATTTGTTTCTCAGTGGCCAAAAGGGGTAGGGCTAGGGTTTCAACCAATTCAGATTGGTGTTCCTAGTACCCCATTACCCTTACTTGAGGGAGTAAGTGCTTCAGAAGATATTAAGACATCTCACGAAGCAGTGGACCAATATCATTGTCACTCCCCCAACTCTAACGATTATGAGTGAGATTCCCTATCCTCTACTTCTTCCATGGACCTTGACAAGTTATTTGGGGAGCTTGACTTGATGTTAAGTTCCTCACCAAATCCATTGAACTCTTGTCCACCAAAGAAAATGACAAAAGAGGAATGGTTTAAACACTACTATTGGGAATCACTTGATCCTACCTCTTGGCAACCTGAGCCATCTGTTTTAGATAGTCAAACCTTGGCATTAGGCTCACCTATCCATTTGCCTAAACCTAAACCTAAGAGCAAATAGGACTTAGTACAAGGCTTTTGTGACCATATGAATAACTCAATCCTTACCTTGACCCCATTAAACTTTGATAACTCCGACGATGACATGCCCTTAGTTTATCTCCAACTCATTGATTGGGACCAACAAGACACACCCGTCTTAGACATTTTTGAGAACGATGAGGAAATTGCTAAGTTCCTGGTGTAGACACCTAAAAATGACCTAGGCCTGCAAGCTTCATTTTTACCACTTTCGTCCTAGCATAATTATGACATTTAATTATGTCCTTGGTCCACATTCGATTATTGATTAAATAATTCAAAATTATTTAATTAATTCATGTCATTTATTCTTCATGATTATTAAATAAATAAATTTTATTTATTTATTAAATACGTCATTAACTGTCTAAGTCTTTCTTTAATTAAATAAATTTCTTAATTTATTTAATTCCCTTTGTCATTTAATTCTTCTGATTGTTAAATAAATGAATTACATTTATTTATTTAATATGTCACTAATTGTCTTAATTAAATGAATTGATTAATTAATTTAATTAATTAGTCTTATCCGCTAAATTAAATAATTAAATTTAATTATTTAATTGCTAATTAATATTCTTCTCATTTTAAATAAATTAAATTATTTAAAATGTCATCTCAATCTGAAATATCAGTCCATTTTGATAAATAATCTAAAAAAGATTATTTATTATCTCTCAAAATCATTATTTTGAATTAATTTAATTCAAATTAGTAATTAATCTTCCAAAAATCAAGCAATCGGGCAGATTCTTGATTTTTCAAATCTTATCTTCAGTTCACATCTTATCTCTTTGATTTTTTGAATCTTGCAAATCAGGCAGTTTTATCTTCTTGATTTTTCGAAAATCTTGATTTTATAATTAATTTCCTCATTTATTCTCCACCATCGATCCGATTTTATTCTGACCGTTCGATTAAAGATTTTTCCCTAACCCTAATTAGGGATTCTTAGGTTTAATCTGGATCGTTCATTTTAGGTTCTTGTCATTGATTTATTTCGTCCGTCCGTTCGAAATGGCCTTTTCTATAAAATGCCATCTTCTTCTCATTTTTGAGGACAGAGACATTTGGCGTAATTACTATAGGTATTTATTTACTCTCACATGTTCATGGTCATAGGCAATCTTAGTATTTCAATTTTGACATTATTTTAGACATAGGCATTGGTTTGTAGACATAGTCATTTAGGCATATCAAATCCTTCAAATCTTGTTGTAGGGCTTAGGCATTTTAGATTGCTCAAAAGACGAATCTGAGGGCAACATTATCCAGCAAGCAAGAAGGTATTACGAAAGAGAATCATGGAGGTATCAACAATTAGGTATAATTGTTCTTTCGTCTACTTCCTTTGTGTTTCGTAAAATCTTTGGGTTTCGATTATTGTTTATTGTTTATTGCTAACGTCTCCAAATCCTTAGAAATCCCTTGATTACATTAGTGAACCCGACTCTTTGTTTTCTGTCATTTTTCCGTACGGTTGCGTGTATTTTCTGTCAATTTTGCAGGAATAGGTACAAAGCACCGCAATCGCAGGCTCAAGTGCCGCAATCGCCAAATCAAACCACAATAGCCAAATCGCACCGCAATCGCCAAATCGCACCGCAATTGTCTGGTAACATTTTATTTTATTTTTTTATTTTTTTTGCATTCAGGTTTTTCTGTTTCTGGTTTTATGCGACGCATTTGATATTCTGAGCCGCATTTGAAGACCCGAACGACGCATTTTCCATGCCGCGCCGCATCTGTCTGGTAAAATTTTTCTTTCAGTTTTGAGGTTCTGATTTTTGGATTTTCTGGTTTTTCTGGTTTCTGGTTTTATGCAACGCATTTGATATTTCTAGCCACATTCGAAGACCCGAACGACGCATTTGATCTGCCGCGACGCATCTGTCTGGTAAATTTTTTTTTTTTCAGTTTTAAGGTTCTGATTTTCAGATTTTTGGGTTTTTCTGGTTGCTGGTTTTCTGGTTTTCTATTTTTTCTGTGTTTTATTCCTGCATGTTAACTAGATTAGATTTTTCTTGTGTTACTAATCTTTTCTTGTAGCGTGTGGCAATCCTCATTCGTTTGTCGAAGACCATTGCATAACAGACTACTAATATTCATTGTTTGTAGATTCGCATGTCAAAGAAGGAATAACAAAACTTTGTGCTTGTTTTTCTTAGAGTAGCAAACATTTGATTTTGGTGCATTTAAAATTAACTCATGTCTTTTATGCTTGATTGTGATTGTGGGATGGTAGGTGAGTATGCTCTCACTTGGTGAAAACCTCGTGATCAGAAAACCAGACCCATTCTTTTCTGTTATATTACCCTTCACGATTCGGTATATCGGAGTATCCTCTCCCCTTGCGCATTCGTGCGATCCTGGGTGTAAGAGAAATGGTTACTGACTCTAGAACTTGGGCCTGTTCTGGTGGGAAAAAGTACTCACCCCAGAATGACTCAGACCGGTAGCACCCTGACACTGAGGGACTTCCAGCTGGTATATAAAAGTGGGTTCTTGGGGAAAGCCCAAGAATCACGAGCGTGGTTTCGACGAGATGGATCCGAAAGGGGACTCTCACCGCATGGATCACGCCCCACGAACAGAATGCCCGAATTAAAAACCTCTTGTCTTAGTGTCCAACCGTTCTATTGGCCATTGCTTGGTATAGTGCAGGGTACAATATCATGCCCGAAGACACTCACTACTGATCTCCTTAAGTAGAGATAGCAATTCTTGGGATGTCACTACCCAAAGAATCTAAATTTGGTGTGCTCGAATGACGTTAATGAGCCGTGGAGGGGAGCCAATGCCACCAAAATTCTAAGCTATCCGCTCTCGAGAAGGAAAGGTGTTTATCATCAATCTGGGGTATAAAGGTGGGCTATACCAAATATACAAACCCTTGGCCTATTGGCCTTTTAGGATTGTACTTGTCTCATGTGTGCTTTCTTACACCAAAACATCATGCTTGTCAAGTGTTTTCTAGATTACTCAAACAATATACACAACATTCACAAATCTGGACACAAACAATCGACCTTGGACAGCTCAGACTTTTCAACAAGACATCAAAACACAATCTTAGTCCTCATTTTGAACTTAGACTTGGTATTGTCCATCATAGTCCTCATTTGGTATCTAGACTTGGCATTGGTCATTTTCCTTAGTCAACATCTTCATTGTCACCTTAGCATTTGGCATCCTTTCTTGACCAATTTTATCACCTTGCATTAGTCCTTTCCCTTAGAAAAACATCATTATCACTTTGCATTTAACAACATCATGACATCCACCACCTTGTCTTCCCTTCGCCAAGATATGGATAGGCTTGCTAGTAAAATTGAATACGAATTACTCTGTAGAGGTCAATACCAAGAAGCCTCAGACTTTAGGAGATAATTTATCCAAGCCAAAAATCAAGGTCCTTCATACCAACAACCCATCAGTCCTAGTCCTCCGTCCATCTACCCTCACTACCAAAATTCACTCGACATAAATCCTACCATTAATTCACAACAAACATCCACTTATCACCCTTATCCTAACCTTGACAAGGGAAGCCAACTGTCCAATAGTCCATTCCAAACCTCCATGTCATATACTGACTCTTCACCTAGTAATCCCATCCAAGTCTGCATCCCTTATCAACCATCTATCAACTCATGTCAAGTCCCCACATCATACCATATCAATCCAGTCCAAGTTTCCACATCATATTTTAGTCAACCTTACACTAATCCAATCCAAGACTCCATGGCATATCCGATCGAAGTCCCCATGTCACATCCTATACCATCACATCCTAATCTAGTCCAAGAATTTGTCATATTCGGTCCAAGACTCCTTGTCATATCTAGTCCAAGTCCCCATGTGATTCCCTTATCCTTCACATACTAGTCCAATGCAAGTACCCATGTCATATACTAGTCCTTCACATACTAGTCTAGTCCAAGTTCCCACGTCCTATCCTAATCCTTTGGTCATTAATCATTTTCAAGTCATCCCCTCACAAGCCACATCTAGTCATGAAAATTTTGTCATTACTCAAAGTCACATCCCATCGTCTACACTTGAGGATACATGTCAAAATGAAAGCCCAAAGCATAACCTTATAATGTCACCCTCATGTCAAGAACAAGGTAGTCCATCCCATGACCCTATCTTAAAATCCATTCAAGAAGTCCTTCAAGAAAATCATGACATCCAAAATACACCTACCATTGACCAAGAAGTCCAAATCCATGACAACCCCATCTTTGACCAAGACCCCACCATTGACCAAGAAGTCCAAATCCATGACAACCCCATCTTTGACCAAGACCTTGCCATTGACCAAGAAGTCCAAAATGATCCACTCCTTGACCTTTACTCCATTCATGATCAAACACTTTCCAATCCTATACAGGCTTCGACTATTGATAGTTTCCAAAATGAGACACTTGCCTCCATTACACACATAGATGATATTCCTCAAGCACAAGAATATTCCAATATGGACATATTTGAAAATGATCAAGCTATAGCTAAATTTACTGGAATCTATAACACTGACCATCATGATGGCTTCGACATTAACTTGGAAGTACCAACAGAATCGTCTGAACCTGACATGTCACAAGATCAGGCCAAAGATATCAGTCAGGAATATGTCCAACATGACAATGAAGCTAAGACACTTTATCAACTAGGGTCATCTATCTTTGTCAAAGTAGGATTTCTTGCAGATGAAAATATTACAAGTGATAGTATCCACATACCTAATGATGGGTTAGCATCTTGCTTTCAAAACAACAAATACCCCATCGCAAATAGAATCTTTCAAAGCATGCAATATCAAGGAAAAGGACTAGGCATACATGAGCAAGGCATTCTTGAACCAATACAGCTTCAGGAAAATTATAGACATCAAGGTCTTGGCTATTCCTTAGACAACAAATCAAACGATGTCAGTGGTACCTCCTCGATCTGGGGGCAACCTTGTAGATAATGTCAAAATGGAGTCCATGAAATCCTTGTCCTAAGATTTGCCAACACCCCCTCCACCCACACCATCAACCGTCATTTCATCATAAATAAACCTTCCCTTTGGAACCAACAAAAACAAAAGTCTTACAAGTCAAAAGATCAAAATCAAATGTCAAAGGCCATTGAATCAAACAAAAGGACAAGTGGACAAATGAAATTAAAATGGATCCCAAAGAAAGATGGATCAAACAAAGACACCAAGTCAAATACAAAAGTCAATCACAATGTGGAGCCACAAGACAAGAGGACTCCCACATATAACACATGTCCACCTCCTTCAAAATGGTCATCCATCAAGACATATAAAAGTGTTGGTTCCAAACACCATCCCTCCAAAATCTGTCATCCACCATCCTAAGTTTGGAAAATAAAAAGTGATTTGTCCAAACGTCCAAACAACCTTTCCATGTCCACCATTATTTGTCATAATCCTACATCTCGCCTAAAGTCCAAAAATCCCACGTCATAAATCCGTCACATCATGGCAACAACTCTTTACCACAAGGACTCTCATGGCACTCTATTGCGATGTGCGTATTTTGATAAGGCCAATTCTAGTATCAGAAAGGATCACAATGACATCGATCAGTTGTATACAAGTGCTACGATCCTGACAAGACAACTCCTTCAGCAAGGTCATTTTTGGCATATCATGGCACCAGTCTCTACATCGGCACCGTCAGTGAATTCATAATAGTCAGTGGTCATCTAAAGCATCCAGCCTATCCACAAAATTAGAAATACAAAAAAAAATTAATTAAAAATTAAAAATCATCACCTTGATGAAAAACACGGCAGCAGGGCATCTTGGTGACACCAAAAAAATAAAAGTCAAGAAAATAGTAAAGAGAAAATTTCATCAATGGTGAAACACGGCAAGCAAAGCTCGGATAAGTACCATGATGAAAACCTTGCAAACAGGCATCATGTGTAAAATAAATCGTCTATGTGGACTATTACACTTGGGGCAAGTCGTCTCATTTCCCATGCCTTCCTCATGACATTGACATCCATCTAAGCCCTATCATTTCCGTCCATTTTCCCACCTACCTTGGTCTTGACATAAAACTGGCACACATAAATCATGCTTTGGGAAAACTCTTGGCATGTCTATCCTTTTGGTCATACGCAATTCATGAAACATCATGTCATTGATCATCATAGTCTTATTGTCCGTATATGACATAGTCCTTGAAAATCATATGACAATTCCCTTAGTCTCATGTCTCCTCGTCTTTTACCAAGGCCACCCCCTATCCTTTCATGCCTGTCACCTATCTTGGCTTTCCCTTGTCAAACGGTCTAAGGATAATCATCATCCCATCTAGTCCTAACCAAGTCATTCCAAATGCAACAAGTCTAATCCATACAAGCACATTATCTAAAACATTACTTGATTGCATTCCTAGCTTGGCTGTAGACCACAATACTTTCATCACATTATCATCATCGTCCTCACGTTGTTTCGGGATGCGTCCTTCCCACGTCAAACAACGTTGTCATCACATGTCAATTGGTATTCAGCTTGACTAGGGGCACAATCATGTTTGTCCTTGGATTCTCATGTGTAGGCATCAGTCATATGCATTTGTCACGATCCTCTTAAACGTCAAAATCCAAAAAAAATCATAAAACGACAAAAAGACAAAAACATCATAAAATGTCCTAAAAAAAGACAAAAACATCATAAAATGTCATAAAAAAGACCAAAAAAATCATAAAATGTCCTGAACAAAGACCTAAAAATCATAAAACGTCCTGAAGAAAAACACAAAAAAATCCAAATCAATGTCAAAACCTAAAAATGGAGTCAAATTCAAGTCAAGTCAATCGGTCCATGTCATTGTCGAACTACGTTGTCTCTGCACACTTGCTACGTAGGCAAGACTCACATTTTGAGTCCCCGAGACATTAGGTCAGTCCTTTTAGGTTTGTCAAAATAAAATCATGATGCAATCTTTGCTCATCAAGACAAATTCATTGGTCACGTCGAACTACGAGGTCTCTGAGTGCATGACGTAGGCAAAGCCATCTGTCGATGAGCCCCCGAGGCCGCACTAGGTCAGTCTATTAGGGTTCATGGCATCACACTGGCACACATGTCAAAAAGTCTTCAAGACAACATGAATCTTTCCCAAATGAACAAAACTCATCATGACAATCATTATCACAGCAAGACAATCTCATCGGCACATATCATCATGACAATATCGACATATGGCCAACACAAGTCAAACTCAGTCAAAACAAGTCAAACTTAGTCAAAACAAGTCAAATTATCACAACCAGTCAAACTATCAACTCTTGGTTACCTTTCAGATGGGTCCTTCTGAAGAATAACCTCTGTCATTGGTGCCTTAGGATGTGTCCTTCCTAGGCATTGTCCCTATCATTTGACATTTTTGAGGAATCCTTTCTGACACTTAAGGATCATTCCTCTCGACAACAACGTTCTTTCAGATGTGTCCTTCTGAAGAACAAAACTCTGACATTGGTGCCTTAGGATGTGTCCTTCCTAGGCATCGTCCCTATCATTTGACATTTTCGAGGGATCCTTTCTGACACTTAAGGATCATTCCTCTCGACAACAACGTTCTTTCAGATGTGTCCTTCTGAAGAACAAAACTCTGACATTGGTGTTTTAGGATGTGTCCTTCCTAGACATCGACATTATTCAGGATGTGTCCTTCCTGAATATGGCAACCTTCGGCATTTGTCATCTTGGCATCATTTAAATTTACATTGACACATCAATGCACTCGGCATCCAGACGCACTTGGCAAACACTTGACAAATTGTCTTTTTGATCTTTTATCATGTTATTAGTTTTTCAGCGAGATCCCACTACGCAGGATTTAGAGAAGCAGCGACGTATCATGTCAATTGACACGCATGACTACTAGTTTCTCAGCGAGGTCCTGATTTTGGGATTTAGAAAAACAACGACATATCATGGTAAGGACTCTTTCTTTTTGTATTTTGACAATCATGCTACTAGTTTCTCAAGGATGTCCTGGAAACAGGATTTAGAGAAGCAGCGACGTTCCATGATTTGTCCTTGTCTTTTTTCTGCATGTGGTTGATTATGGCAAAAAGACTGGGGCAAGCTCGCTCCTAGTATGAGTCATGATCATCCTTGTCTGTGACTGTTTGTCTTACGTGATGGTACGACCTTGCACACCTTGATCTATGTCATATCATGGTGTTTCTTGGCCATTACAATAGTCCGCCCAATGATGATTAAGAGCAATAAATATTAAGGTCCTATGGCAATGTTTTGAAGGATTTGGTCTAGGAATTAACATGCATCTTCTTTAGTCTTGTCATCTTCTCTCACCCATCTCATATAAGCATTGCATTCACATCTTTTGCACTAACATTTCTTTGTCTCTGCATATTCTAGTCTTTTCATCAATTTCGAGAGCACACCCATGTTCTTCGAACCTGTCTGTCCTCTCGGTGGGTCATACCGCAACCCTCCTCGTCATTCTTCCTCATCTTATTTTGCATTGGGGCATTTTTTGACTTATTTTCTTTGTCACAATGCGACAAGCGACATTATGACAAAGAGGGGCAAAATGTAGACACCTAAAAATGACCTAGCTCTGCAAGCTTCATTTTACCACTTTCGCCCTAGCATAATTAAGTCATTTAATTATGTCCTTGGTCTGATGGAGTTATTGATTAAATAATTCAAAATTATTTAATTAATTCATGTCATTTATTCTTCATGATTATTAAAATAAATAAATTTTATTTATTTCAGTAAAATCACGATCGTGTATCTAAGTCTTTCTTTAATTAAATAAATTTCTTAATTTATTTAATTCCCCTATCATTTAATTCTTCGATTGTTAAATAAATGAATTACATTTATTTATTTAATATGTCACTAATTGTCTTAATTAAATGAATTGATTAATTAATTTAATTAATTAGTCTTATCCGCTAAATTAAATAATTAAATTTAATTATTTAATTGCTAATTAAAATTCTTTTCATTTTAAATAAATTAAATTATTTAAAATGTCATCTCAATCTGAACTGTCAGTCCATTTTGATAAATAATCTAAAAAAGATTATTTATTATCTCTCAAAATCATTATTTTGAATTAATTTAATTCAAATTAGTAATCAATCTTCCAAAAATCAAGCAATCGGGCAGATTCTTGATTTTTCAAATCTTATCTTCAGTTCACATCTTATCTCTTTGATTTTTCGAATCTTTCAAATCAGGCAGTTTTATGTTCTTGATTTTTCGAAAATATTCATTTTCTAATTAATTTCCTCATTTATTCTCCACCGTCGATCCAATTTTATTCTGACCGTTTGATTAAAGATTTTTCCCTAACCCTAATTAGGGATTCTTAGGTTTAATCTAGATCGTTCATTTTAGGTTCTTGTCATTGATTTATCTCGTTCGTCCGTTCGAAATGGCCTTTTCTATAAAATGCCATCTTCTTCTCATTTTTGAGGACAAAGACATTTGGCGTAATTACTATAGGCATTTATTTACTCTCACATGTTCATGGTCATAGGCAATCTTAGTATTTCAATTTTGACATTATTTTAGACATAGGCATTGGTTTGTAGACATAGTTATTTAGGCATATCAAATCCTTCAAATCTTGTTGTAGGGCTTAGGCATTTTAGATTGCTCAAAAGATGAATCTGAGGGCAACATTATCCAGCAAGCAAGAAGGTATTACGAAAGAGAATCATGGAGGTATCAACAATCAGGTATAATTGTTCTTTCGTCTACTTCCTTTGTGTTTCGTAAAATCTTTGGGTTTTGATTATTGTTTATTGTTTATTGCTAACATCTCCAAATCCTTAGAAATCCCTTGATTACACCTGGGATTATGAGAAGGCATACCTAACGGTGATCATAAGGCTGGTTTTACCATTGACTTGGAAAACAAGGCATATTTTGGGGAATTTGTTCAACCCTCCAGTCGCAAAAATGAGAAAAAGAATAAACAAGATAAAAAGGATGAGTCTCTAGGTGAAAACCGAAAGGCACCTTTAGACAATGAAAAAGTAAAAAGAAAGGACGCATCCAAAGGTGAAAACCTCTCTAAGGAATCTAAGGATGGAGGTTTGAACATTCTCCCCGTTGCACAGGAAAAGTCACCCATGTTGGTTGAAGAATCGGTAGAAGTCAACATAGGCACAAAAGAGAATCCTCGACTGGTTTATTTTGCAGCATCATTGACAATAGAAGAGCAGCTAGAGTTCCACAACTTCTTTGCATAGAGACATAAATTTTGCTTGGTCATATGTAGACATGCCGGGGTTGGATCTTGAATTTGTTCTACATCACTTGCCATTACAACTAGGTGTCAAGCCAGTGAAACAGAAGTTGAGAAAAATGCATCCACAGATTGCGTTATTAGTCAAGGTAGAACTTAAGAAACTGTTAGACGTTGGTTTCATAAGATCAATCGACTATGCCAATTGGATCTCCAATCTTGTACCGGTCACTAAACCAATTGGGGGCATCCGCATCTGCACCAATTTTAGAGATATCAACAAAGCTTGTCCTAAGGATGACTTCCCTTTGCCCAACATAGACATGATAGTTGACCTAACAACAGGATATGAGATGTTGTCCCTTATGGATGGATTTTCAGGATATAACCAGATCAGAATTGCAACTGAAGACCAACCTAAGATGACTTTCACTTGTCCTTAGGGAACCTATTGCTGGAATGTTATGCCTTTTGGACTCAAGAATGCTGGAGCAACCTATCAACGTGCCATGACTACTATCTTTCATGATCTAGTACACACTCTTATGGAGGATTATGTCAATGACCTTATTGTTAAATCTAAGACAAGGGCAGAACATTTACAAGTTTTAGACAAGATATTTCAGAGGCTAGAGAAGTATAAAGTGAGACTCAATCCTAAGAAATGTGTGTTTGGAGTCAAGTCAGGAAAGTTATTAGGCTATATCATTTCCAGACGAGGCATTGAAGTGGATCCGGCTAAGGTGAAAGCAATCATAGACATGCCTCCACCCACTAATCTCAGTCAACTAAGGACACTACAAGGAAGACTACAATCCATCAGAAGATTTATAATGCAGTTGGTGGATAAGACACATCCTTTTCAACATCTACTAAAGAAAGGGGTACCATTTGCATGGACAGCTAGGTGCGGAGAGGCTTTTCAACTGATTAAGGAATATTTACTTACACCACTAGTCTTAATGCCACCTGTTGAAGTATGACCATTAATTCTTTATATTACAACAACCCATTCATCACTCGGAGCATTGCTTGCATAGAATGACGATAAAGGTCATGAAAGGGCAGTCTATTATATCAGTCAAACTTTAGTAGGTTATGAGATCAACTATAGTACCATTGAACATTCCTGTCTTGCAGTAGTATTTGCTACCCAAAAACTGAGGCACTATATGCTAAACCATCAAACAATGTTGATTGCCAAAATAGATCCTCTGAAATATCTTCTCAGCAAGGCAGCATTAACATGGCTACTGGCCAAATGGGTAATGATACTTAGTGAGTATGATATCTAGTATGTAGAAAGAAAGGCTATTAAAGGACAAGTCATTTCTGATCAGTTAGCTGACACACCAATACAAGCAGATCATCCATTAGTTGCAGACTTTCCAGATGAGTTTATATTTAAAATTGACACCAACATAACTTGGAAACTGTACTTTGATGGCTCACATACAAATCATGGTTCAGGGGCTAGTATACTGTTTCTCACACCATAAGGTGATTCCATCCCTAAGTGATTCAGGATTGCATTCCCATGTACAAACAACATAGCAGAGTATGAAGCTCTAGTGACAGGGTTACGCATGGCCATCAAGTGGAAAATTAAGAATCTACAAGTATATGGTGATTCTCAACTAGTAATCAGATAGGTGAATGATGATTATGAGACTAAGGATGAGAAGCTTACTCCTTATAAATGCATGGCTGATAGCTTTAAAGAGTATTTTGACAAGGTGGAATTTCATCAGATACCTCGTGTTTTAAACAGGGCAGCGGACACTATGGCTACAATTGCATCACTTCTTGACATTCCTAACAACGTGCCTAAGTTTGAGTTCTTGGTAGAACAGCTGTTGGTCCCAGCTTACGATATCCCAGATTTTGAAATGGTGTGTGACATTGTTGGTCTTGATTCCCCATGGTACAAAGAAATCTATGACTATCTTCATGCCGAACTCATACCCACTGGCCTATCAAACAACCAATGTAGGACATTCCTTCGCAAGTCAGCCAAATACACCATCATTGGAGACACCCTATATAGACGCGCCTTAGATAATACCCTACTGAGATGTCTTGACTCTATTGAAGCACAAGCAACCTTGCGTGGGGTGCATGAGGGTATATGCGGTTCTCATTCTAGCGGTCCTACCTTAGCCAAAAAGATTATGAGACTGGGTTATTACTGGCCTACTATGGAAAAAGACTCATATGTCTTTGTAAAGAAATGTCGCCAATGCCAAGTTCATGGAGACTTGATACATGCACTAGCCCAGGAGCTCCGTCCTATAACGTCACCGTGGCCCTTCGCCCAATGGGGACTCGACCTCATAGGTAAGATCCACCCCACCTCATCTAATGGACACAAATTCATTATCACTACCACTAAGTATTTTACGAAGTGGATTGAAGCCATTCCTATGACATACATTACCGACACACAGATTTCTAAATTTATCTTGAATTATATCATCTGTCGGCATGGTGTCCCTAAGTCCATAATTATCGATAATGGCTGCCCATTCAAGAATCAAGAAGTCCGCCATCTATGTGATGAATTTCATATTCAACATCACTTTTCCACTCCATACTACCCACAAGGTAACGGCCAAGCAGAGGCATCTAACAAGACCATCATTAGAATCCTCAAGAAGACTATCAATGATGCTGGTCGGGACTGGTATTTACAGCTTAATTCCGCCTTATGGGCTTATTGCACAAGTATCCGTACTCCCACTAGTGCAACTCCCTATTCACTTGTATTTGGTTCTGAAGCTATTCTTCCTATTGAGGTCAAGATTCCTTCCCTAAGGGTATCCTTGAAGGGCCACATTGATGATGAAGAGTACCGGGTATCGAGACTCCATGAGCTAGAATTCCTGGATGAGTGAAGATAGAAGGCACTAGACCATCTCCAAGCATATCAGAATCACCTTCGTCGTAGCTATAACAGGAAGGTCTTGAACAAAAACTGACATTGGTGACTTGGTTTTAATGGAGAACCCAAAGAATCAAGCAGAAAGAGACAAACCAGGAAAGTTTGAACCTAACTGGTTGGGACCTTATGTTGTTACAGAAGCTTTTGGATCAAGAGAGTACCAACTCTCTACTCCCGAAGGGGAACCATTGTCCTCGCCAATCAATAGTCTACATCTGAAAAGGTTCTACGCATAGCTTCTGAGAGCCTTGTCTTAATTAGCAAAAAGACAAAAAAATTAGAAAATCACAAAAATCGTTACCAAGGTGAAAACCTAGCAAACAGGCATCTTGGTAACACCAAAAAAATTAGATAATCCAGAAAATAGTAAAGACAAATAATTCATCCAATAGTGAAAACCACTTCGGTGGCGCTTTGGATAGGTACCATGGTGAAAACCTGGTAAACAGGCGCCATGTGTAGTTAACTCTACTCCTTTGTCTACTATTATTCTAATCTAGCACAACCCTGTACATAGTCCACTACCCTGTACATAGTCCTTATCCTTGTACATACTACCTATCCCTGTACATATCGCTTATCTTTCATATCCATCACTTGTATATACCATTCATAATAAGTGGTAGTCTTTCCCATAACTTGGAACGATTGACATCAAGCGCATTTCATACCCCTCATTTTATCCTATTCATACTCAATTGGTCTTATATTCGACTGGGGGAAAACGCTTAACATGTGCCATATTGGTTCTTACATTAGCTGTGTTGAAGACATAAAACCATAGAAAAATCCAAAAAAATCACAAAATGACCTAAGAAAACACAAAAACATCAAAAAACTTCAAAAAGACAAAAAAATCAAAACATTTTGAAAATCCAAAAAACAGAGTCAAAGTCAGTCACACTTGTCAGTCTTCGTTGTTTGTCAAACTACATTGCCTCTATAACCGAATGTAGGCAAGGCCATCTTCCAATGTGCCCCCGAGGCATAAGGTCAGTTCGTTTAGGTTTGTCTATATAAAATCATGCTACAATTCATATGTCTATATGACAAGGTCATTGGTCGTGTCGAACTACGAGGTCTCTGCGTGTATAACGTAGGCAAGGCCATCAATCGATGAGCCCCCGAGGCCACACTAGGTCCATCCATTAGGGTTCGTCACATTCACTTTCACACACGTCTTCTATTTGTAGTCAGTCTTGTCATTCAAAGTCAAGTCAAACTATGAGGTCTCTGCATGTATAACGTAGGCAAGGCCATCAATCGATGAGCCCCCGAGGCCACACTAGGTCAGTCCTTTAGGGTTTGTCATCACACACAGTCAATTGTCCACACATCATATCAAGTCATGCATCAATCTGGTGAACAAGTCAGCAATGTCTCTAAGTCAAATCACACAACTTGTCAAACGAAACAATCAACATAGATCAACTTATGTTTGCTATAGGATGTGTCCTTCTTGGAAACAGGCATCATCGAAGCAATCAACCTGTGTTTTGTTCAGGACGGGTCCTTCCTGAATAATGATATCAACAAAACAAAATATGTCTTATATAGGATGATTCCTTGCATAATCGACAATGTCAAACAATCAAACCTAGCCTTACACAGGTTATCACATCAACGAAATTTGACTCAACGTCTTATACGATACATGTCTTTTTTGAAACCAGGCTTTGTCATGCCTTATACAGATAGTCATAACATCGAAACCAGACTCATAGTCTTATCCGGTATGTGTATCTCCTGACATCAGGCTCTATCAAATCAATCATTTTATCAATCAAAACAAATCAAACAAATAGATCAAGTTTTGGAAAATATTTTATTGGCTTTTTGACTTTATGGCTTATTTATCTTATCATTTTATTTGAATTGATGACTCAGAATTATGTTACTAGCATTTTCAAGGATGTCCTATGCAGGATTTAGAGAAGCAATGATGTATCAGAATTCTGATTTTCTTTGACTGCTATCTGTCAACTGTTTTTTAACTTTGATTTTTGAGTCATGTTACTAGTTTCTTCAAGGATGTCCCATGAAGGATTTAGAGGAGCGATGACATCTCATGACCTGTCTTTTACTTTGTTTGCTGTCTGTGGTTTTTCTTGACAAAAAGACTGGGGCAACTTGTGCCCTTAGTATGAGTTAAATGACAATCCTTGTCTGCGACTGTCTGTTGTTAGCAAGTGGATGACCTTGTACAATGGTGTTTATCTCCATTTGTATTAGTTCCGCCCAATGATGATAAAGTGCAATACCTTTTGTGATACAACAAAACATCGAAGATTGCTAATACTAACATCTATCCCATCTCTTTCAAATATTTCTCCATCTTTCTTTCCACACTAACAGTTTTTCTTTCCTGCATTATGACGGAGTCCTGTGGCACAAATCATTATACATCATCCTGCATCAACATACATGTTGCAAAAATCCATACATATAGGCATTTATCATATCTAAATCATCATGACATAAAACACATTCAACATCAAACAATACATATCATAAGCATTCCATGTACAAAGAAACTATAAATATAGGCATCATATTACATTTGTATAGGCATCACATGTAGCCGGCGTTATACATATAACATCATATTGCATTCCATAATCTATAAACTGCAAAAGCACATAGAATCAATATCATATAGACTCCACATTATATCATTAGCTGCATCAACACATCATATAATACATCATCATCCATCATATAGGCCTGTCATATAAACATCATATGTACAAATAAACAACTGCATAATAAATACATAGAGATGCATATCATGAGAATCACCATCAAAATCACATATATATATATATATCGCTCAACTGTGTCCCATCACAATGTCATAATGTATCCATAATACATGGAAGCCTGCAGGCTATAAGATCAAATACAATGATGCATCTCAAAAGGTACCCCTACCCTGAACTGCCACTACTATCATGTCTGGAGTGTGAGGAGGAATGATGATGGGAACCCGATGACCTGTGAGCTGAGCGAGGTCTGTCATACGGACCTGCTCTGCGTGGCTGCTCCACCCCCTTTGTGCTGACTGTCCTGGTGTGGGTCCTGGTCTATGACCTGCTACTATGTGCCTGTGAAAATTTGGGAGCCCGTCTCTCGGGAGGAATCTCTACCTTATATAGATCACGGTAGTATCTCTCTCTCTCCCCGGCTCTAACTAACTCTCTGGCAAAGGCAACTGATGGTCCAGTACATAGGGCCCAGAGCTCTGTGAATCTCTGCTTTGTCTCCTGTCTCCGAGCTATAGCCTGATCTCGGTCCATGATGGCTATGTCCCTCTCTACCTAGAATGCATCCCTCTCTAACATCAGAACTCACATCTGCTCCTCTAGGGAGGCAACCTGGGTTCGTAATGTCGCAGTGTCAGGATCTACTGTTCCTGTCTCATCTTGTCTGCCCCTCACTACTCCATCCTCCTCCTCATCCAACTCCTCTAGAATCTGATCACGAATCTCTCTCTCATGATCATCATCCTCCTCGTCATCCTCCTGGTAGGAGACTAACAAGCCCAAGGCATCAATCTCTGCCTCCTCTCTGCCTGCCTCCTCAGTATCTGCCTCCTCCTCTGCTGAGATGTCTGGAATAGCCACCTCTATAGGCTACACCTCCTCTTCGCCAATCGCAGTATCCACCTCCTCTCCTCCTCTACCAATGTCAGGTATTGCCACATCCTCATCTCCTTGTCCCTCCTCACGGATCGGTGATAATGCTGGGCCTCGTCCCCTCTGACCACGTCTCCCTCTCCTGCCCCCACGCTGTCCACCTCGGCCATCATCTCCTCCATCACCACGGCCTCCTCTGTCTCCCCGACCTCTACCTCTGCCACACCTACCTCATGGACCTATCCCTCGACGCTCTACCGACGCTGGTTGCTCTGGATCTGTCAACGAAATTGGTCTATGTATTTCCCACCACTAATCATACTCCTCTGTGGTCCTTGGATCTGCTGGACCATCCCTCCATCCCCATGGAACTGCCTGTAGTGCATCGATGTCTGCCTCTGTTGTGGCCACTGGAATCTCTGGACCCCATAGGGGGATCTCTCGCAATGATCTCGCAAACTCTGCTCGTCCTCTAGGCACATCCTGCACCTCTCCAAACTGCCACAGGACACGATCTAGCAACTGATGCTCTATAATGTGGACATGTGACACTGTCTGCCCAACCAAGAACTGTACCTATCGGCAAAACGGAAAATGCTCATCCTCGTCTGACCAATCAGCGCAGCCCATGTATGGTCTCCATGTAAACTGCACCATAGTGTCTATGACATGTCTGAAATAACTCGTATCTCCTATGTGGTGCTGAGTGTTAGCCCCCGCATAGCGGAAGGCATAAGGAGCTCTGTGTGGAAGATCAACTATCACTAGTGGTTGAAAAATGGCGATGTGTTCCCACGCCCATACCATTAGGAGCATGGTACCACAACTCATAGACTATGCCTCTCGGTAGGAAATATCATGCAAATGAAAGTATAACATCCCGAGCAAACATGAACCCCAAGCATACACCACTCGACGCTCTAGCATGCCTACGAGCATCTCCCCCCACTCCACAGGAAAACCATGACCTCGGCGGTCAAGAAGTACTATGCCACCTATCAATGTACACAATAGATAGTCTAGATGCCTATACCTCTGAGCCAACACACACCACCTAATCTCATAATCGTCAAATCCTAACAGCCTAATGTCCGCATGTGGGTAGTATCTGCACATCTCGGCTGCACCCCTCTAGGTATCATACATCACCCGTGTCCCTCTAATAGGAAGTCTGAAAATCTTGTAGACATCCTCTAAGATAATAGTGGCCTCTCCAGTTCGTAAATCGAAAGATGATGTCTCTAAGTGCCACCGCTCACACAAAGCTGTCAATAATCCCCGATTCACCCGAATCTGGGGCATGTTATCACATGAAGTAGACCCAAGTGCCATAGGATCCGTCGCTCTGCTGGCTGCAAACTATCTCTGAATCGAAACATCGTTGGTCTCGACTCTTGTGTATATATCATGTCTAGCACAACCTGCAATGGCATTATACATGCCTCATGTCAGCATCAATCATCTATTCTCGTGCAAACTGACTATGCTAACTACAATTGAAATGCATTGTTATTTTGCACATGCGTCATTATTTTTCATATGCGTCACTCTTTAACATATGTGGTGCATAAAATACACATGCGCCATTTTATTATTCACATGCGTCGTTATTTTTCAAATGCGGCTAATTATATCACAAGTGCATTGCCCTAAAATAACCGCATTGAAATAAATAAGATTGCATTAAGGCATAATCAAATGCGTTTCATAATAAACACTTGCAGCTTTTCTACATGCATATGTGTTACATTTTATCAAAAACGGTTCATAAATCTACAAATGCATTGAACTGCAGACAACCTATGCAAACAGGTAACATGAAATTGCAAATGCGGTTTTTCGCACGCAAATGCGTCGTTCACACACACAAATGCAATGTTTTATTAAAAAGATGCATACATAAATTAGGAATTAAATGCATTAAACTACACGTAAAAAGAAATTTTCAAAAGCCAAGTTTGTGGTACAGACCGGGGGGTCCGTGTCGGTTGGCCTCTGGAAGGTCTAGATCCTGTAGGCTTGGTGATGGGTGTTCAGAACAGGGGACATCATCGCTAGGAGTGCAGAGCAAATTCTTAAATTTCCAAGCTAGGTGGGTGAAAATGAATAGGTTTTTACCCCACTTCCTATATATACCTAGGGTTTAGGTGGCATTCTTTTCTACTGGTTGTGTCGACTGTCATTTCCACTTGACCCGTATCTGTACCTAACGTTCCCAAACTCAATTATGCAAACTCCACTGCATTTCTAGCCATCCAATGGCCTAATCGGGACTATTTCCAAATTTTTATTAACTTTTTCGAAAAATTTTCAATTTTCCCGAGGGGGCATACCCTCACCTGTTTTACACTGGGGCATTACTGGGACATATTTCTTATCAATTTTCTTTGACACAACGCTGAAATGACATTGTATCAAAGAGGGGCAAATGTAGACACCAAAATTTGGTCTAAGCCTGCAACTTTAGTATTCGTCATAATTCGTATTCTTCTATTGATTAAATAATGATAATTATTTAATTATTCTCTATAGTCTTCATTTCTTCTATTAATTAAATAATCTTTATTTAATTAATTTGCACTTTTCTTTATTCTATCTGATTAATTAAATAAATGCTTTTTATTTAATTATGTTACTGATTAACCTTATTCTTCTTGTCAAATTCAATAAATCATTATTTAATTTACTCTTTATCATACTTCAACTATAATTAAATAAATTCTTTATTTATTTAATTATTCATTTAAAGTCCCTTCATCACTTAATTAAATAAAGCAAGATTCTAAGATTCTATATGCAATCTAATGTTAAGCAACAAAGAACAAAGGAAAGTAAAATAAACTGAAACAATCTCACCCAATTGCTACGTATTTCCATGATTCATCTCGATTGCCCTTCTCCATTTTGTTTGTAGTAGTATAATTGCCCTTAGATTTCTCGTAAGTTCGTGCAAGTTTAGCCTAAGGATTGTGATTTAACAAAACATCAAAGATAAGTGCTCTCAAAAGTCATAATATTTTGCAAGTTTTCGAGAGAGATCGGAATGAAGAATGACAAATCAATTTATAGAAAATTGGTTATTTGAACGACAGGCCAGGATCGAAAGATCAACGAACAGTTGAGATCGACTGATTAGACATGCATTTTGATAACTATCGGTAGTGACATAAGTGATATAAATTAGAAATAGAATTAAAGATTAAATAAATGATTTAATCTTCAAGTTTGGTATTCGAAAATAGAAGAAATGTCGTTGCATGACAAAGATAAAGATAGATTAAAGCGACTCTTGTTCGAATGCACGCACAAGGTTTAATTAATTAAATAGGCATATTTAATTAATCCGCATGTACATGCAATTGAGTTAGCACTGGACGATTGAATGATTTGACGAAAAGATTACTTGAGAACGCCACTCAGACATTACATCAAGAGTTAACTGAGCGATTAAAATAGATCTTTAAGTCGAGTAAAAGTGAATACTTAGATAACTCACATAATTATCTAAATATAGATGAATGCGTTAAAATAGAATTTATGAATTAAATAATTCATTTAATTTAAAACTCAATATTTGAAGAATAATTAAATAAATAAGATTTATTTAATTAAGTGATGAAGGGACTTTAAATGAATAATTAAATAAATAAAGAATTTATTTAATTATAGTTGAAGTATGATAAAGAGTAAATTAAATAATGATTTATTTAATTTGACAAGAAGAATAAGGTTAATTAGTAACATAATTAAATAAAAAGCATTTATTTAATTAATTAGATAGAATAAAGAAGAGTGCGAATTAATTAAATAAAGATTATTTAATTAATAGAAGAAATGAAGACTATAAAGAATAATTAAATAATTATCATTATTTAATCAATAGAAGAATACGAATTATGACGAATACTGAAGTCGCTGGCTTAGACCAAATTTCGGTGTCTACATTTGCCCCTCTTTGAGCTGAGGGAGGTCTGTCATACGGACCTGCTCTACATGGCTGCTCCACCCCCTCTATGCTGACTGTCCTGGTGTGGGTCCTAGTTTGTGACCTGCTACTATGTGCCTGTGAAAAGTTGGGAGCCCGTCTCTTGAGAGGAATCTCTGCCTCATATAGATCATGGTAGTATCTCTCTCTCTCCCCAGCTCTGACTAACTCTCTGGCAAAGGCAATTGATGGTCCAGTACATAGGGCCCAGAGCTTTATGAATCTCTACTCTGTCTCCTGTCTTCGAGCTATAGCCTGATCTCGGTCCATGATGGCTCTGTCCCTCTCTACCTAGAATGCATCCCTCTCTGACATCAGAACTCTCATCTACTCCTCTAGGGAGGCAACCTGGGCTCGTAATGTTGCAGTGTCAGGATCTACTGACCCTGTCTCATCCTGTCTACCCCTCACTACCCCATCCTCCTCCTCATCCAACTCCTCTAGAATCTGATCACGAATCTCTCTCTCATGATCATCATCCTCCTTGTCATCCTCCTAGTAGGCACCTCACAAGCCCAAGGCATCGATCTTTGCCTCCTCTCTGCCTGCCTCCTTAGTATCTGCCTCCTCCTCAGCTGGGATGTCTGGAATAGCCACCTCTGTAGGCTGCACCTCCTCTCCGCCAATCACAGTATCCACCTCCTCCCCTCCTCTACCAATGTCAGGTATTGCCACATCCTCATCTCCTCATCCCTCCTCATGGATCAATGATAATGGCGGCCCTTGTCCCCTCCAACCACGTCTCCCTCTCCTGCCCTCACGCCATCCACCTTAGCCATCATCTCCTCCATCACCACGGCCTCCTCTATCTCCCTGACCTCTACCTCTACCATGCCTGCCTCATGGACCTGTCCCTCACCGCTCTACCGGCGCTGGATGCTCTGGATCTGTCAACAAAATTGGTCTATGTACTGCCCACCACTGATCATACTCCTCTGTGGTCCCTGGATCTGCTGGACCATCCCTCCATCCCCATGGAACTCCCTGTAGTGCATCGATGTCTACCTCTGTTGTGGCCACTAGAATCTCTGGACCCCATAGGGGGATCTCTCGCGATGATCTCACAAACTATGCCCGTCCTCTAGGAATATCCTGCACCTCTCCAAACTGCCACAGGACACGATCTGGCAACTGACGCTCTATAATATGGACATGTGACACTGTCTGCCCAACCAAGAACTGTACCTGTCAGAAAAATGGCAAATGCTCATCCTCGTCTGACCAATCGGTGCATCCCATGTATGGTCTCCATGTAAACTGCACCATAGTGTCTATGGCATGTCTGAAATAACCCGTATCTCCTATGTGGTGCTGAGTATTAGCCCCCGCATAGTGGAAGGCATAAGGAGCTCTGTGTGGAAGATCAACTATCACTAGTGGTCAGAAAATGGCGATGTGTTCCCATGCCCATACCATCAGGAGCATGGTACCACAACTCCTAGACTGTGCCTCTTAGTAGGAAATATCATGCAAATGAAAGTATAACATCCCGAGTAGACATGAACCCCAAGCATACACCACTCAACGCTCTAGCATGCCTAGTAGCATCTCCCCCCACCCCACGGGAAAACCATGACCTCAGCGGTCAGGAAGTACTATGCCGCCTATCAATCTACACAATAGATAGTCTAGCTGCCTATACCTCTGAGCCAACACATGCCACCTAATCTCATAATTGTCAAATCCTAACTGCCTAATGTCCGCATGTGGGTAGTATCTGCACATCTCGGCTACACCCCTCTGGGTATCATACGTCACCCCTGTCCCTCTAATAGGAAGTCTGAGGATCTTGTAGACATCCTCTAAGGTAACAGTGGCCTCTCCAGTCGGTAAATGGAAAGACGATGTCTCTGAGTGCCACCGCTCACACAAAGCTGTCAATAATCCCTAATTCGCCTGAATCTAGGGCATGTCTGTCACGTGAAGTAGACCCAAGTGCCATAGGATCCATCGCTCTGCTGGCCGCAAACTATCTCTGAATCGAAACTTCATCGGTCTCGACTCCCATGTATATATCATATCCAACACAACCTGCAATGGCATTATACATGCCTCATTTCAGCATCAATCATCTATTCTAGTGCAAACTGACTATGCTAACTACAATTCAAATGTGTCGTTATTTTGCACATGCGTCATTATTTTTCACATGCATCACTCTTTAACATATGTGGTGCATAAAATACACATGCGTCATTTTAATATTCACATGCGTCGTTATTTTTCAAATGCGGCTAATTATATCACAAGTGCATTGCCCTAAAACAACCACATTGAAATAAACAAGATTGCATTAAGGCATAATCAAATGCATTTCATAATAAACACTTGCGGCTTTTCTACATGCATATGCGTTACATTTTATCAAAAGCGGTTCATAAATCTACAAATGCGTTGAACCGCAGACAACCTATGCAAATAGGTAACGTGAAATTGCAAATGCGGTTTTTCGCACGCAAATGCGTCATTCGCGCACACAAATGCGGTGTTTTATTAAAATGACGCATACATAAATTAGGAATTAAATGCATTAAATTACACATAAAAAGAAAATTTCAAAAACCAAGTTTGCGGTACATACTAGGGGGTCCGTGTCAGCTAGCCTCTGGAAGTTCCAGATCCTGTAGGCTCGGTGATGGGTGTTCGGAATAGGGGACATCATCGCTAGGAGTGTAGAGAAAATTCTCAAATTTCCAAGCTAGGTGGGTGAAAATGAATAGGTTTTTACCCCACTTCCTATATATACCTAGGGTTTAGGTGGCATTGTTTTCTACTAGCTGTGTCGACTGTCATTTCCACTCAACCCGTATCTGTACCTAACGTTCCCAAACTCAATTCTACAAACTCCACTGTATTTCTGGCCATCCAATGGCCTAAACGGGACTATTTCCAAATTTTTATTAACTTTTTTGAAAATTTGTCAATTTTCCCAAGGGGGCATACCCTCACCTGTTTTACACTGAGGCATATTTCTTATCAATTTTCTTTGACACAATGCCAAAATGACATTGTATCAAAGAGGGGCAAATGTAGACACCGAAATTTGGTCTAAGCTTGCGACTTCAGTATTCGTCATAATTCGTATTCTTCTATTGATTAAATAATGATAATTATTTAATTTCTATAGTCTTCATTTCTTCTATTAATTAAATAATCTTTATTTAATTAATTCGCACTTTTCTTTATTCTATCTGATTAATTAAATAAACGCTTTTCATTTAATTATGTTACTAATTAACCTTATTCTTCTTGTCAAATTAAATAAATCATTATTTAATTTACTCTTTATCATACTTCAACTATAATTAAATAAATTATTTATTTATTTAATTATTCATTTAAAGTCCCTTCATCAGTTAATTAAATAAATCTTATTTATTTAATTATTCTTTAAATATCGAGTTTTGAATTAAATGAATTATTTAATTCATAAATTCTATTTTAACGCATTCATCTATATTTAGATAATTATGTGAGTTATCTAAGTATTCAATTTTATTTGACTCAAAGATCTATTTTAAATCGCTCGGTGAACTCTTGGTGTAATGTCCGAGTGGCGTTCTCGAGTAATCTCTTCGTCAAATCATTTAGTCATCTAGTTCTAACTCAATTGCATGTACATGCAGATTAATTAAATATTCCTATTTAATTAATTAAAACCTTGTGCATACATTCAAACAGAGAGTGGCTTTAATTTATCTTTATCTTTGTCATGCAAAGATATTTCTTCTATTTTCGAATACCAAACTAGAAGATTAAATCATTTATTTAATCTTTAATCCTATTTCTAATTTGTATCACTCATGTTATTACTGATAGTTATCAGAATGCATGTCTAATCAGTCAATCTCAACCATCCGTTGATCTTTCAATCCTGGCCTATCGTTCGAATGATCAATTTTCTATAAATTGATCTGTCATTCTTCATTCCGGGCTCTCTCTCGAAAACTCGCGAAATCTTATGACTTTTGAGAGCACTTATCTTCGATGTTTTTCTAAATCACAATCCTTAGGCTATACTTGCACGAACTTATGAGAAATCTGAGGGCAATTATACTACTACAAGCAAAATGGAGAAGGGCAATCGAGATGAATCATGGAAATACGTAGGAATTGGGTGAGATTGTTTCAGTTTGTTTTACTTTCCTTTGTTCTTTGTTGCTTAACATTAGATTGCATATAGAATTTTAGAATCTTGCTTTGCATGTTTAACTTGTTTTCTATCTCGCACTTTCTAGATGTTACAATATCCTACGAGGAGTAATAAACAAAACTTGGATCAACAACCCTTTATTCCTACTTCACAACCTTTTTCTTTTCCACCTTCTCAACCAAACCTTCCTACAATGCATAAGCCTACGATCAAAGCACCAGGCGATTATGATCTTGTCGAGTAGCTTCATGTTACTCTGACTAAGATCTCTCTTTGGAATTTTCTTCAAATTGCTCTGGTTTATCAAGAGATAATTCAGGAAGCTTTACAAAAGATTCTCTTGCCTACCTCCACTAGGCCCATGGATGTTAATGTGTTGTTGGCTCATATTTGCATGGATTCACCGAATATCTTGTTCCACCTGCAAGAATTCATGCCTTTGGATGTGCAGAAACAAGGAGAACCTTTGATGATTATAGTCAACGTCAACAACATTGGTATTAGGTGTACCCTCATTGACACTGGTTCAGCCCTCAACATTTGCGGTATGGACCTACTACCTAAAATTAAAGCTGATTCATCTTGTTTAGTAGCTTCCTCCTGGTACATTCGTGGATTCGATAATGCTGGCCGCGAAGCTCTAGGTAGCATAATACTACCTTTGCAACTAGGCCCTGTTACCTTACCCACATTAGCTTATGTGATGCTCGGCCCCTTACCTTGCAACCTCCTCTTAGGGAGACCTTGGATCCATGCTATGGGTGTGGTAACTTCTACTTTACACCGTTCCTTGAATTTTTTTGCAAATAATCAGGTAGTTACAATCAAAGCGGATCCAGAAGGTGTTCGCCTCTGTGAATTGGTCATTGTCAATCATGCTTCAACTATGTCTACCCTCAAGAATTGTATCCCTTCTTTGACTGTCGATGCTATGGCATGTTCTTCATCAATACCCTTTATGGAAGTCATCCCCAAAGCAAGTGTTAGAAATGAAGAAATGCCTAAGGCAGAAGATCTTAAATCTCCCTTGTCGACTTCTCAAACGAATGCTTTCCTCATAGATGATTGGGGTTTCTTGAAATTTTCCGAGTTCTTCATTGTGGAATATAAGGTAGATCCCTCTTGTGTGGACCTTCCACGTTCCCCTAACACAAAGGCAAATAATACTCTCACGGAGGAGAAGAAGTGCAACCCTGTTAAGGAGGCCACTCCTTCCTGCGTTGAGGAGAACAATCCACCTCCTACAAAAGAAATTAACATTTGTGAGCCTGGAAAGGAAGGTGGAAGTACTCCTGTAGAGACGTTCAACATCCGTTGGTGGAACGAAGCGCTCTATGTGGATCCACCACCCCTTGAAGTTTTGCAAACTCGCTATGGGTTCGGATATGAGCTTGCTTCTTGGTATGGCTACGGGAAAAAAGTCCTAGGACATATCGAGCAAGGAATTCAGGTCCCTATCCATCTTAAGCCATAACAATGCAATTTGGGACTAGGATGTCCGTCAAAAAGTCTAAGAAAAATCCTTGGTGGAGTGTTAATATGATTTTGGTCGAACCATTAACCCTTGTTCACGCTAAGTTAATAGAGGAAAGGGAGCAAGCTGAGAAAGTTCCTCTCAATTTCTTCTCTTCAAATGAAGCGTTAGAGGAGTTTCTAGGTGCCTATTCCTCATTACCTCCTTATCACCACAAAAGACGATTACCGTATCGCTTGCATAACCAAGTGTATTTTGGGGAATTTGTCTTGAGTATTGATGAGGAGGACCCTCTATCTAACACCAATGACGATGTCACAATACCTCATCAAGAAGACCTTAAATTCCTCCTAAAATGAGATAATGTTGAGATCTCCATGGATCCCGCATCCTCTGAAAATGTGATCAAAATCAAGAAGTGTCTCTCTTTGGAAGAAGCAGACAAACACTCTGATCTCTTATGTTCTCATCCTGACATCTTTGCTTGGACATATGAGGATATGCTTAGTATTGATGAATCTATAGTAGTTCATAATATTGTCCTATGTCCCGATGCCAAGCCGGTTAAGCAAAAAATATGAAAGATCAATCCCAAGGTGGCATTAATGGTTAAGATTGAGATAGAGAAACTGTTGAAAGCAAGCTTTATCCACCCTACCAATTATTCCCCTTGGATTTCAAATATAGTTGTCGTTAGCAAACCTGATGTTCGTATTCACATATGCATCAATTTTTGAGATCTCAACAAGACTTCTCTTAAAGATGATTTTTTGCTACCTAATATAGATATGATTATCGACTCGACTGTAGACCATGCATTGATTTCTTTCATGGATGGCTTCTTGAGTTATAATTAGATCCGTATTAACCCAGACGATGAATACAAGACAACCTTCACTACCTCATGGGGTACTTTATGTTATGTGGTCATGCCCTTTGGGTTAAAGAATGCAGGGGCCACTTACCAGCAGGCAATGACCCTGATATTTCATGACTTTATTCACAAGATTTTAGAAGATTACGTCGATGAAATATTGGTGAAATTGGTAACCCGTCAGGATCATCCTAAGAACCTTCGTCTTATTTTCGAAATACTTTGACTCTATAAAATGAGACTAAATCCCCTGAAGTGCATCTTTGGCATTGACGCCGACAAGCTTTTGGGGTTCATAGTCTCTCATCGTGGGATAAAAGTTGAAACTAAAAAGATTGATGCCATCGTTAACATGCCTCCACCAAAGAATATCACTAAGTTGCAAAGCCTACAAGGAAAGATTCAGGAAATTCACAGATTCATATCTTAGTTGGCTAATCACACCCTTCCTTTCACTTGCCTACTGAAAAAGGATGTTTGCTTCATATGGGATGAGTAATGCCAAAAATCCTTTGAGTCAATCAAAGCCTATTTGGTCAACCCTCCTGTATTGATGTCGACTATGCAAGATAGACCTTTTCTACTTTATCTAGCTGCGTCACCATATGCTTTGGCAACTCTTTTAGCTCAATATGATGACACTGGAAAGGAAAGAGCAATCTACTACATCAGCCATGTCCTGGTGGACTACGAAACTAGTTATTCCTCCATGGAGAGGCAATGCCTTGCTCTTTTCTTTGCTACACAGAAGTTGAGGCATTACCTTCTCCATGTTGAAACACATGTCATAGTAAAAATGGATCTTTTAAGACATTTTTTTTCTAGCACTGATCTGGCAGGAAGGTTAGTGAAATGGGTTATGTTGCTTTCTGAGTTCAACATAAAGTTTGTTACTCAAAAGTCAATAAAGGGTAAAGCGGTTGCGGATCAGTTGGCAGACGCTCCCTCATCTCGCTCCTTTCCTAGCTTGGATTTGTTTCCCGATGAAATTTTTTTTGCAATCAATCGAAACCCTGAATGGAAAATATATTTCGATGGATCGAGGTGTCAAACTGGTTCCAAAGCGGGCGTGGTTCTAATATCCCTCAAAGGTAAACTAGTTCCCTTATCCTTTCACTTATATTTTCCTTGTACCAATAACATTACTGAGTACGAAGCCCTTATAGTTGGCTTATGTGTCGCGATTGTGCTAAAGATCAAACACCTCTGTATCCTAGGTGACTCCAAACTTATAGTGAACCAAATAACGAGAACCTATCAAGTCAATCAAAGTAAGTTGTCCACATACCAGTATCTTTCCTTTTCTTTACTCAAATATTTTTCTTCTTTCACAATAGACAATGTCCCTAAGAGAGAAAATAGACATGTTGATGCCATGGCAAGTGCAACTTCCTTGGTGCCTTTTGAAGAAGATACGAAATAATTCCATTTCGTCATCCAAGTATTGTGAAACCCTGTGGTTCCTAAAGAGCCTGAAGCCAAGTCCCCTATGTGCTCCCATGTGGACTCTGGGGAATGGCTTTCTGATATTTATAACTATCTAAAGACTTGGAACTTCCCTGATGATGCAACATAAAATGATTGCATTCGTATAAGGAAGCTTTTGGTTCGTTATGTCATCCTATCAGACATCCTTTATAGGAAAGCCTATAATGGTCTACTTCTTAGGTGTCTTACTAAAGCAAAGATACCCCTTGCCCTTAAGGAATCCCACACAGGCTCTCGGGGTGGACATTTTGGTGGTAAATCATTGGCATGAAGATTGATACACATGGGATACTATTGGAAAAAAAGGGAACAAGATTCCTTTGACTTCAACAAAAAGTGCCCTCAATGTCAACAACACAGTTGACTCATTCTTGCACCTACGCAAGAGTTACAAAACCAAACTTCCCCTTGGTCGTTCGCTAAGTGGGGGTTGGATATTATTGGAAAGATATCACCCCCCTCTTCCGAGGGACATACCTTTATCATTACCACTAAAAATCACTTCACAAAGTGGGTCGAGGCTATCCCGCTTCGATCCACGAATGTCGAAGCTATTTGTAGCTTCCTTATGAAAAACATCATTTCTCGATTCAGATTGTCCGCTACGCTTGTTTCTAACAATGGTGCACCATTTAAGAACAAGGAAGTGAAGCAGCTCAAGAAATTTCACATCCAACATAGGTTTTCCATGTTGTACTATCAGCAATCTAATGGTCAAGTGGAAGTGTCAAATAAAATGCTTGAACTTATTCTCCATAAAATAGTTAACAAACATGGTAAAGATTGGCACATTCAACTGACATACGCTTTATGGGCCTATCGCACAAGTGTTCGTATGGCTATGAGAACAACGCCCTATAACCTCATGTATGGTGCCAAAGATATCATGCCTTTGGAGCTGGAAATTCCACCTCTACGAGTTTCCCTTAAGGGGCTAATTGATAATGAGACCTATCGAGTTAACCATTTGCATCGGCTGGAGATGCTCGATGAACGTCGTTTATGAGACCTCAAACATCTTAAAGCTTATCAATAGTGGCTATCTAGATAGTACAATCAAAGTGTGCTTCCTAGAACCTTTAAAATATGAGATTTGGTTCTTTGTGAAAACTAGAGAAATGTAAATATGTCACCCAACCAAAGGGGAAAATTCAGCCCTAACTAGTTAGGCCCTTACATTGTGATTTCTGTATATGGCTCAGGCACCTATGGCTTATCATCTATGGATAAGACGCCTTTAAAGGAATTGTTAATGCAATGCATCTTCGTCGTTATTACGCATAGTGTCTTATGTGTCACCTATGTGGTGCTCTCTCTACGAGAAAGAGTAGTATATATGAACATGTATGTATCTCGCTACAAAAATGATATACACCAAAACTGATAATGAGCCCCTGATCACTATGGTGTGTGGCCCCCGGATCCCTTTGGATCTAGCAGATGCTTTGGAAGTCCTGGGAGGGGCTAAACAGTGGTCATCAAGTGTGAATGATGAGAGCGTGATGCAAATAGCGCTACTCGCATCCCTCTGATCACCCCTTGTAAGGAGGATATCATCAACTTTGCATGCCATAATTGGTCTCGCAATCATTGAACCTTTTTCGAGCTCATAGTTTTCAGTTGCCCATCGAGGTCGTCGAGATGGCTCTAAAGGGCACCACGTGCCTGCTTAGCGGCATCGGCCCTTCTCACTGCCGTGTCTTACTCAGAGAGGACCGTCCACAACTCCCCTGATAGCTGGTCGCACTTCCCTCACACGGTTGTCAACTCTGTAGTGAGCTGAACGATCTCTACACCCCACTCCTCGTATGCAGTCCGTAGGCGTACAAATGACTCAAAGCTAGGGGCATGACGTCCCGCAGACACTGGCTGATATTGTTAGAGTAAAGTTTTAACTTAATTATGTTAATTAAGTTACCTTTATTCCTCTCTTAAGATTTCACTTTAGTTTGTATATTGTGACATTTAATAATTATATTAATTATTAAATGTCTACCTATTAGGGTTACTTTTAGGTTTTGCATGATCTCCTTTTAAGGATTGATCTCTTTGTATTATTTCAATTAAGTCAATGCAATCTCTCTTGAAGCTTGCAGAACACCCTTGCTTTTTTGTCTCCATCTCTTTCTTTCTATTACAGGTTATTTGCATTCAGGTGATCTTCAGGGTCTGTGAAGTTGGCTTTCTCAACTTCTACATGGTATCAGAGCTCCGAACCTGCTGCTTCCTGTTCGTGTTTTGAAGGAATTTTTGGAGCTTCAAGGGTTTGGGGTTTTCCTTTTTTGATCCAAGAGGTGGGTGTTTTCAGTGCATCCAGGGTCAAATCAGATCTCTCCATTGAATCCAGAGCTACCGGAATAGTCAAGATTGACCTTTGTTTCGTCAAATTTGACTTTTGTTTGTTAGATCTGTGAGGGTTTGAAGAAAGCACTTTTTTGCCAGATCCAGGGGTGCTCAATTTTTCGGAGCATTTTGAGCCCAAACAGACCTCACCATTGCGTTTGGAGCCAAAAACCTAAAGATCGACTATAAACTCACCTATATTTGAAGCAGTTGATTTCTGAGGGAATTTTTTTTTGCACCATAACAAAATTTTGCAGTTTTTTTAATGTTAATTTTAAAAAAAAACAAACTTTAAAAAAAAATTTAAAGTAAAAAGCTTTTTTAACAAGCTTTTTTGTTTTTTTTTTAAAGTTCAAACTTTGGCTACAAGGTACCCTGCACAAGTACCTGCATAGGTCCATACCTGCATAGGCCTACACAGGTGTACCTGCGCCCAGAGAGGTTGTGGGGGTGGTTCCATGTGCCCCCCCTCCATACAATTTTTTTTAAAATTCTTTTTTATTCAAAAAAATTATTTTTCATTATAAATGATTTTTTTTTAATTATTTTTTTGTAATAAGCCCAATTATGCAAATCAGCCGACGGCCATTTGGCCGTCAAATTTAGGCCCGTATTTTTGCTGCGACGGTCATTTGACCGTCAAATTTAATCCAGCACTATGTTTGCCCCCCTTTGGAGTTGTTTTCTTCCAGAGGTCGTAACTTGGGTATACGATATATTTTTTTGGCAAACGAGATATCGTCGGAAAGGTGATTCCATCAAATTTCTAGTGGTGTGGGTCTCATCACTTCATTTTTCTATTGGTGCATTCTACAGCTAGTTGAAGTCAAAAGAGTTGTTTTCAGTCATGAGCTTCTAACTTTTGACTAGTTTCTCTATTTTTTCATGCTCTCAATGACGTTGGAACTATCTTTTAGATCTCTTCAGTTCCATCCATGCAATTTTTCTAGATTTCACTCTAGGTATATTTTATTCAGTTTTCTGTGTTTTCACACTCTGGTGAATTACCTGGACATATTAGCTCTTGGGAACTTCTCGTTTGCATGGGACGCTTCGTTTTTGGCTATTCTTCATGTATTTCCAGTGTTGTGTCTTTTTATGACATTTTGAGCATCTTTTGTAAGAAATATTTTTTATGTAAACGCACTGAGATAAAGTGCCACACTATTGTGCATGTATTTTGGGGATTTTGCACATAAGGTTGTGCCATATTTTGTACTCGCACTGTATTATAAAGTGCCATGGGGGGGTTGTGTATTATTGGTACTTGTGCCATTTTTATCTTCATTCCAAGTGTTTTTCTTTGTTTTCCATATGATTTGAGTAGTGTCATTGGGGGAACTCATGCAGATTGTTGTCTTCTTGATCGTAATAATCCTATATTCATAGGAGGTTCTTCAACACCATAGCAGTCATATTTTGACAGTTGTTTGCAGCTTCTTCTGCTTCAGTGATGTTCTTCATGTCTTGTGCATCTCTTTTTGGAGTAGAGTTTTTCCCATGAGGTTTTCTCTATTTCTCCACTTTACAAAGATTTGGTTGTATTCATGTACCTCATTAGGCCTAGTTGTCGGGACCCTTGTTTGCTTTCATGCACTGCAATTACCTTTGCTTTCTTTCACATGTTTGTAGCTGCACTCTTGCTCATCTTAAGGGGGCGTGTTAGAGTAAAGGTTTTAACTTAATTATGTTAATTAAGTTACCTTTATTCCTCTCTTAAGATTTCACTTTAGTTTGCATATTGTGACATTTAATAATTATAGTAATTATTAAATGTCTACCTATTAAGGTTACTTTTAGGTTTTGCATGATCTCCTTTTAAGGATTGATCTCTTTGTATTATTTCAATTCAGTCAATGCAATCTCTCTTGAAGCTTGCAGAGCACCCTTGCTTTTTTGTCTCCATCTCTTCCTTTCTGTGACAGGTTATTTGCATGTAGGTGATCTTTGGGGTCTGTGAGGTTGGCTTTCACAACTTCAACATATATGCCTCAAGGACTGATCCTTGAATCTGTACAGCAAGGGAGACCTCTAAAATACACTAGGCTATAAGCCCAGTTCATCCCTGTGTGTCCTCTGCAACCACAAAAAAGGAAAAGACATTAGTACTGCATGGCATATATAAGCTACATATATCATAGAAAAATGAATCATGTATACCTGGATCCCCCGACTGCCATGTCGGGTCAGGGTGAGGATAAGTGTTAGGACCTACGCCGCCAGCCTCGGTGGTCACTCCTAGTGCCACAAGTGACACAACCGTAGTAGAAGGTGGTGTTGAAGAGATAGGGGTAGCCGGTGGGGGATCCAACCTCCTCCATCGCCTTAGCCTTGATGGTGCCACCTCCTCCTCCTAAGGTGCCTCCTCCTCCTCCCTGGCTGTTGTCGGCCTCTCCTCCTATCGTACGGTAGTGGGGCTAGTAAGTCCCCCTGTGGACCAGGGTCCTTTCCTGGAGCACCCTTGCCGAACATAGGGGAAGGACGATGCCTCTCCCACCACCGCATGAAGTCCGTTGCCAGAGATGGTAGCTTGAACGATGATGTAGTGGCATCCCATCTCTCCATGAGGTTCGTCACCATCCTTTCATGATATCTCATCTCTAGCATGGTGAATACATGCCAGAGACCGATGCGCTCTAAGAGTGTGACCTCGTCTTGGGATAAGCAGTCTCTCTACTCGCAAACTAGCTAGAATACTCGCCCTCTAGGATGCTCCCAAATCTCCAGGTACTCCTGCCAAAAAGTAACAAATATTTGAATCAAAAGATCGATATTCTACATCAAAATCAAGAAAAAATAACTAAGACCTATGTGCGACACGTAGACATCTATGCATCGCGCATATGTCTCTTGACTTCCATGCTTGCCTAAGAGACAATAGCGCAGAAGGGATACTACATTGCTTATCACGGACGACAATGTGATTTCTGGATGCAGGCGTATGGAAAAGATTTCTATGCACCTCGTTGGCAGAGAAATCTTAAAAAATGCATGAAAAATCACAAAGAACAAGAGTTTGTGGCCTACCTAGTCCACCTTGTGACCCTCGGCGATGTCCTGGCATAGTTGCTCTAGTCTCGACTCCTCATACTTTATCCTCCTAGGAATTTTGCTGACTTTTCTCTCACAAAAGTCAACAATTTTCTCATGGTGAATAGTTAAAATGACCCTTCTATGGGCCCACCTAGGTATATATAGGCACCCCAAGGCCCATTTTTCCTAGGACTTGTGGCTTCCTGGTTTCTCCTTAATTTTCCCCACTAATCTGGGAGAAAACTCAGGAGGGGGCATAAGGTCATTTCTTGATCATATTTTTCTTCTGAATCGACAACTTTTTCTTGATCATTCCTCTCTCTGTGGTAGCTTTCTTTTGATTTTTCAAGGCTGACCTAAAATTCAAGTTTTGCAGGTTAGGACCTTCAATAGTTTTTAGCGACCACCCAGATGTTGTTTGTTGAGCTCAAACAATGGAGGAACCTTCAGTTTCGATTAGCTCGACTACAGTAGCCACTACGGTCTCTTTCTGCTGGCACACAAATCCATAAAATTTGAAAACTTGGGTGAAATTTTTTCTTTTCTACTTTAGTGAGGCTGATTTTTTCAAAATCGAGCCCACTAAAGTGGGGGAAAATATAATATAGCAGAATTGCACCTAGGGGCAATTCCATTTTTTCACATTTATGCCTAGCATTTATGGCACCCTAAGACATTAATGACAAAATCCCATGGGTCATAATTTTATGATTCTAACTCCATTTGGACAAGTGGATGAGCAATAGAAGCTTCACGACACATTTTCTGAGAATATAGGCCTTGGAAAAATGCATGGCGCATAGACGCCTGCGTGGCGTGCTAGCGTCCTATCTATTTCCTGAGTTCAAAATGCAGAATCTGGAAGGTTGACCCTTGAGAAATGTGTCTCGACGGTTACACTCTAAAAGTAATGGTTCTTTGTCATCCTTGCAAGCATAAAAACCTCCTTCTAGCTCTCATTTGGAGGTTAGAAGACATCACACTAGCTCTCTTTCTATTTTTCTATAACTTTGAGACTCCTTTGATAGCAGTGCATTCACAGGTGAACCCATGCTAGACTAAGGTCCCCCCAGCAATAGCAAAAACTCTCAAGCAAGCACTTAGCGGTGCATCCGTGTGCTCCAGAGAGGGCCTTAGCCCATGGGTAACGCTCTCTCTTCCTCTCTCACTTTCCTTTTACATGCATTTGTCTACTTTTTAGTGGTGCAGGTTCTACTCTCGAGTGGGTATTGCTTTCACCACATGCTTATTGTGGTGCTAGTTCTAACCCCCTGAGCAGGTATTGCTTTCACCACATGCTTTATTTACTACTTTTAGCATTCCTTTCCAACTTGGTTGTCCGTGGAGGTGGGAACACCAAAACGAGGTCTGACTGAGGCAATCCCCTATATAGCCACCCAACAACTTTCTCCTTGATCTTTTGAATGCAGGTCACAAAAAGGAGCTTGGAGTGAAGAATTGAGCGTCCAGAAAAAGGGTAAGCTTTCTCCAAGCATCGTAGTATTTCCTTCAATATTTGGTTTTTTGGTTAGCTAAATAGTTCTTATAGATTACCCTTGAGTCTATAAGTAGGATTTTCTTTTGTGCGTAGAGTTCCTGAGTTCTCTGTTGCTCAGGATGCCAGCGTGTCTTTTAGACGACAGCGCGCCACGCTGGCATCCTAGAACTGCACTGACGTCTTTTGGCCAAGAGCTCCCTCTTTTGGGATAGGAATCCTTTGATTTGGCTCTCTTAGGATCTCTGATTATTTTCCTTGAAGTGTAACTAGGTTTTAGCTCTTTATCATTTTATTATTCTGAGGTGTATAAGGGCAGTTTGTTCCCTGGTGATCTCTCAAGAAAGGAGAGACTCGTGTGCAGCGAATCCCTCTTATATCACATAGATAAAGAAATATAATAGAAGATTCACCATGAAAAATTTCACACATTCACAACCTTGATCAGAGAATTATAGACACTGTCAGCTCACTTCTTTCAGGAGTCTAACACATTGAAGTTCTCGCTGCCTCAACTTACTTTCACATGATCTCTCGCACCTACCTTGCTTCTCAAACCTGTGTGCAATCCTTAACACCTTGTCTTGTATTTATACCATCTTCAACCTTAGAAACTTTCTCCAAGGTCGGCTACACACTCTTGATTTTAAAAATTTAAATTAGGTTGGAAACTCAACATTCCCATGGTGGATAAGGAGAGCAGACAAAACCAACACTTAACCAGGACCCAAAACAACATCTTGGATCAATCACACGCTTCCTTAATTGATACTTATGATGCAGACCCAAGAGGCTCAATCTCAAACTAATTGACAACCTTCCTTCAAGAGGTATCTAACAAGATTAAAATTATCATATAAAGCAATTCAATCAGTCCTCCAAGTTCAACAATCATCAGAAACAAAATTTTCCAATTTCACCCTTCAACTCTAGTAGTAGTGGAAACCCAGTTTTCAGGCCTTAACTAAAAAAAAATTCCACATGACTTAACCAACACATAGGTGATTCAGATACTCATTTTTGAGATACACAACATACCCAACAAGTGCATAAGACTCCTTCAGAACATTTCTTCCAAAATGGTTTTTCTCGCTGTATTGAAGCCCCAATTAGCCCTTTTTTTCAAAGGAACCCCTCTAAAAAATTACCACCAACCCAAGATAACATGAAATAGTCTTAGAGAAGGTGTCAAAACTTAGGACTTTCTAGGTTTTAGGACCCCAAGAACTCGTTTTGTTTCCCAACTCAAAAACCCTCCTTGTAGCTTAAAAACCTAGGGTTTTCAAGCACCCTTATTGTAAGTACACATTTCCAACCTTCCCAAGCTCAAAAAATGGTTCAAACACCTTTAGATATCTCTACAAAAGCTTTATAAACACTTACCAGGCCATTAGTTTCATTAGTTTTCAGAACTACCACCTTGGTTCCTCATTTTCTCATTGGAACAACCTTGTTCATCCTAGGATGTTACTCCAACTTCACAATCCCTTGCTTCTTTAACTCCTACATCATTGAGACACTTAACATATCATATTTCAGACCAATCCATCAAGCAATAGAGCAATGATAGTAGGTGGATTGGTTAGTTCCCCATTTAATCTCCTACAAAACCCTTGATTCAAGAAAATAGGGCAGTCACTATTCCTTACAAATTCCTTTCACAAAATCATTAAATAGACCTTCAAAACACTGGTAATAGATAATAAAAACACATATTCTCAAATTCTAGAAATATTAGACCATAATATACCTATACAAACCCATACAAGGTTGGAGAAAGGAACAAAACACAATTTTTTTGAGAAATAACAGGGAATATGATTGTTTTCTTTATTTCATTCTACTTTCCAACATTAAAAATGATTTACTTTACCTTCTTAAAGGTTCTCTGCCTCAAAACTACCAACCAACTAACTATCCAACTACTTTTTAAATCCTTTTGTGACCGTTGGACTCAATTTCACATTACTTTCACAATTTGTTAACACCATTGGTATCCACCTTGAAATGTTTACATTATAACCCCAAGTGACTATAAACTAACCAAAAACACCTAAAATAGTTCCATGGAGCCCTATTCACATGTATTTAAGATTCTACTCCCCATATTCCTCAAAAATCATGATTACATAAATTTTTGCTTTAAGAAGCCATTTGACATATTCAACCAAATAACATATTCCACCAAAAGACTCAGAATCCTTTACATTAGGTTGGTCTTTTTAGACCTTATTGAACATAAATAAACACAAAGCACTCCTACATAAACCTATACACACCATATTGACTCCCTTGATGCCCTTCAAAACTTCAACCTTTCACAAGGTGTAGGTGCTCCTACACCAACTTATCCTTCGCATGACGTGTAAACACTAGGTTGGAAAAATCTAATGAAATCACCAATGAACTTTGAAGTACATGCTTTCATAACAAGAAGATAACATGAATACCACATAACATGCTTCACCATACACTGGAACACATCCTAGATGCCTTCAGATTCATCCGCAACTACTGCAACAACCTTCATACATAGAACACTTTCCATTAGTCCATCCAGACTGTACAGACACACACAGTAACTCTAAAACTAGTGTTCTGGAGCACCAAACCATGAACACCTTTGACAGAACATAGATCACACCATTACAAGCCTTCTTCAAGATCCGCAAGACCTGAAAAAAAATAGCGAAGGACTATAAAGTAGATACATTTCTGTCAGTCCACAAACAAACAACTCTGCTAGACCAGTTCACAAACCGGTGAACTCAACTTTCACTCTTCATCAAACTAGAAGCCATAATCTAGGATATATCACCCAAGGATGTCCTTAAACAACACTTTAGATCTGTATAAGCATAGGATCAACACAGAAGAAATGCAAAGCACATTCTAAACACACACAATTTTGACTTCATTATTTATTAATTTTCTCAAAAGCACTTGGTAACTCATCATATTAGCACACCTGCAACACCATAAATATAGCTCCATGTACTCACAACATCTCAACAGTATCTCAACTATACATGCACAACCTACAATCAGTTTTTTCATTTCTCTGCAACAACCTGTACTATGTTGACATCAATGACAACACCACCATACTCATTCATACTTGCAACACAATGTGTGTTTTTATCTAAGGAGCAATCCAATTTATTTATTTTTTATTTACAAATGTAATAAATTTTATTTTATGGTGTAGTCTATTTTTTGAATCGTCGAATGTGAGAAAAATTCTAATTATTTTAATATAGATTGGTTGAACAAAAAGGAACATTTATATCTGGTGCAGTATAAAGAATTGGGTGATGTTATAGGTGAAAATCCTTTATTTTTATTTGTTCTATGAAATAAAAGTTGAGAGATGATAACATTTTATTTCAAGCAAAGGAAATAAAGAGTTTATTCCATTATTTTTTGTATGGGGTTTGTTATTTTTGGAATTATTATTTTAAATATTGTATGCATTAGATTAATAAGAAAAATAAGGGTGTGTTTTATTTTTGGAGGTATTAAGGTTGAATAAATGGGAAAAGTTGGTAAAAGAGTAAAGAAAGAAAAATATGTTTTGGAAGGAGAACTATTAGAAGTTAAGCTATCTAATTCCAAATTGATAATAGATTTTCAAGAGTTAGCAAAGAAAAAATATGAATATTTGTGTGAAAAATGTAATCTTGCAAATGAATTGAGGAATGTCCAAACAAAAAATGGAGAATCAGAAGATATATTGAAGTTGTTTGAAGAATTTCAAAAGAAGAATGATGATTTGGAAGAAAAGTTGAAAAATTTAGAAGAGAAAAATAGATTACAAAATGATGAGATATCTAGGTTGATAGAGAAAAATAGTCAATTAGATCGGTTGCTTGCATCATGTCAAAAGGAAAATGAACATTTGAAATCAAAACCATTTGTTTGTGATGTTTCATGTGGCAAAAAATATTTGTATTGCTCCTCTGATATTCAATTAGTTTGTGTAATATCACTGAAGTTGTTTTTGATGAAGAAATCTTCAAATCTTGTTAATTGTAATGAGAATAATATTGGTTTCCAAATCATGAAAAGAATGGGATATAAAGGTCAATGATTAGGAAAACATGGAAAAGGAATCAAAGAGCTAGTTGATTCAATTATGAGGCTAAATTATGAAGGTCTCAACTATGTCACAGGTAAAGGGAACAATGTCAATGTTACATGTGTTATAGGTTCAAACAAATATGTTCAAGGAATGCAATGTGTTAAGTGTTCTCATTGTAACAGGACAAGACATACAAAGGATATGTGTTGGGATATAAATCATTGTCGCATATGCAGTTTTAAAAAATATTTTGAAAAGATGCGTTGGCATAAGGCATGGAAAAATGAATTTATTACAAAATATGTGTGGAAGAATTGTGGATGGAGTACTAGATTGAATTTGGAAAAAATTATTTAAAATATTGTAAACATATCAATATTCATATATCAAAGATGATAGTAATCAGGAAAGATTTGAAAGTTTGAGAAGATTGATAGATATTGTCTTGTAAGACATCATGAAAATTGGAATTAATCTTGTAGTGAAGTATAGATTTGTTGCTTTTGTGGAATTTTTAGTTTTTCATAAGATGGTGGTAAATTTGGACATTGTTTGGTCCTAAAAATTAGATATTTATGGTTGGATTGTAAAACATGTCCTAGGATTGGCATTTAGTTTGATCAAGATTTTGAGATTATCAAAAATTATAGATAAAGGAGAGATAGCTATGTATGGTCATGGTTTGGAGTGAGCACCAAAAGAGTGACTCACGATGGTCATTTGTAGTTTTATCATCTTTGATTGTAGACTTATTGTACATTAATGATTGGAGAATACAAATTCACCATTTTTGGGAGATGGCTAAAGTGTTACAACACATATTTTGGATTTTTCTTTAAAATGTTCATTATGGGGGAGAAAATATGAATAATGACCATTTTTTTAGTTTATTATGAGGGAGTATGTAGGATGATAAACATTCCTATACTCTAAATCAGTTTTTCAGTTAATAGGAAGTTATGTTCAGGTGGTAGTAGTTATTTGATTGAGTTTTCTATGAACTTGTCTAAATAGTCATCTACATCAATGATAAAATGAAGTGAGATTTTTTTTTTGGAATAGAGGAAAAACAGGTTTTGATGGGACCTAAAACCCAGTACATAATAGTTTTGAAGGGACCTATAACCCTATCAAAGAAAAGAATGTTGCAAAGAGGATAAAATGCATACCAACACTAGCCCAACAATAGCCACTAAAAGAAAAACATGACTACATAGACTGCATCATAAAAAAAAGCAAGGGATCGAAACTACACAAACCCTTAGATACACAAAGAAACTACTTGCATCTTCCAGGAAACAACAAACCAGTTGCTCATGGATGACACAACTGAGCCAAGAGAGATAATCAACTTAATGGTGTATAACACCACCAAACCCCTAAACAAAAACGTCAGCAAATCCAACAACCCCACCTCAATAGGGGAGTTAGAGAGCACAATAGACCACTGGAGCACATCATCCAACTTGCAAGCACACTTTTAATGTGGCTCAGTCACTCAACACATTTTACACAACACACCATCATAACATTACCTAGCTACTTATTTAACCACTATTGGATGATACTATATTGACTAAGAAATACCCATGCGATATTATATAACAAAAGAAGCAATGTTCGTGTCTTCTTGACTCAGAATCGTCTATAGTAAGTATGTTACTGATGATAATGTTTCTAACCCAAATACCACGAATGAAATAGTTTAATATTCGACATTCATCCCAAGATAACAATGTTAACACTTCTTCCATTTGTGTTAGGTTACTATTATTATTATTATTATTATTATTATTTTCCTTATCTTAAGTGATAATGGTAATAGTATTAATAGCGTGAGGATTTAAGATTTTTCGTGGTACTCCCTCTATTATCAAATTTATTTTATTACTCAACACTGTTCAGTATGTTGAAAGTTTATAACACTATTTCAGCTTTTACTCAATATTTTTGTTTAATGAATTAATCAAGGTTACATTCAGAACGGTAGTGAACCACTAGTAAATACACACAAATCCCTTATTCATAATAACATCACCCATAGTGGCAATAATAATGAAAAAAAAAATCGTGAGATTTTAAAGATTCTATTTAATTAAATGCTACTATATATATTTAGTATTATTGTGGATATTACTCTTGATATTAATGATATTACCATATTGACTACTACCATTAATAATGTCCACATTGATCGTATTTAATTTTATCGACTTTTAATCATTGGATAAAATCACAATGTATAAAAGACATCTAGTATTAATGTCATGCTCACTAATACCATTACTTACATTAATTTCAAATATATCGTAATATCGGTATTCTTAGTGCATTGATCCTTAATATAGCCACTAAGATAATCGTTGATACTAATGTTCATCAAAAACCAAAAGATAGAAAAACAAAATTATTATTGTTTTATTTATTCGTTTAATTGTCATTCACTCATCCCTTAAAATACATAAGAATGTAAAATTACAATAATTTTAAATTTATATTATATAAACCACTTTATAAAATAATTTAAAATTATAATAATTTTGATTATACTTTACAACTAAATAAATCACTTCCCATATATTTTAAAGTAACTTTAAAAGAACCTAAAATAATTAATAGAATATTCCCCTCTTTTTGTGTCTATTTAAAGGGAATGGTGGAGATACTTAACTAAATACTTAATCTTTATCTTTATGCATACACTTATTTTAAAGGAATAAGATCTTTATTAAAGAAGTGGGATATACTCTCTTTCCCTACATTGGGGAATAATTCAAACGTAAAAATCCTGAAAGGCCAATGTGAATGGGTATTAGCGTGGAGATAACGAAACTATGTATATTAAGATTGAACTCCTCGGTTTTAACATAATCCACCTCCTAAATAAAAATGACCTTGCAAATTTATTTATTACGGAGGATATCTTACTTTATCCAAACTTAACAAGTGACATCCATAGTAGCTGAAACTTAAGGTCGTCGCCTGAGCATTCCATTTTAAGGAAACAGACTTAGAGTAAGCAAGGTGTTTACGTAGTTTGTCAGGAAGCAACACCCCACTCACAATTCTTTTCAAGGTACTGACAGAGTGTTCATTGATACAAGAGTAAATTTATTTCAGATGGGATGGGTTATGGCCAGTCATGACGATTTACGAGAGAGATAGGGATGGTTAATAAATACAACCTACTCGGATTTTATTTACCATTTTATGCTGGGGGCTGCTTTTATACAGCATGAGTCATTATCGGAAAGTAGCGGAAGGGCCATACTTGACAGGGAGCCATGCCTATGACAGAACGACTCTTAGCCATCATTCAATACTAGAACAACATTTTATTATTTTTTTTTTTTTTTATCGACTAAGAATCTTCACACAACCATGAGTGAAAAAAAAAGACTGTCATAACCGTATACCACATATCTTCCAGGGTTTGGGTTGGTAATGCTATTCTAACATGGATATTACTTCAAATCCCAGATTTCCAGATGGAAGGTACACACACAGCTCACCTTCCGCTTAGAATGGCATGACATCTTTGCAAGTGTGTGAATGCCTCTTGTGCAATTTCTACGCATTAACTACTCAATAAATTGACAATATAGTCTTTGGAAGATTAGACTGTGAGGTCTGGTGTGAGCTTCTTAACAGGAGGAGTTAGTCACCTATCTATCAGAGAATTAGTTCCTACCATCCAACCTTTAATGCGTTGTATATAGCCCCATGATTCATTGCATTTCAAATATTTTGCTTGCTACACAATAAACCGATAACAGTACACGCAAGAGGTAAACTCAACAATAACTGCCACACTTCCTTTCTAAGTTTTACCTGTCAGTATATGCAAGAGGTATTGGACATACACCGATTTATTAACATGATTAAGGTAAAAATGCCTTGACATTTAAGTCTTTGCACAGGTGGAATACAAAATGTTCAAAGGTCTAACAAAGCACTTACTTGTTTCGGGTGTGCAGGAGGAATGGCTGGTGTGGCCATCTATGCTAAGGTTGTTCCTGTAGTTTTCTAAAAAATAAATAAATGATGCGCTATCTATCTATTTGCTCAGACCATGAAATACGTTTTCTGTTGTTTGGTTCATTTAGGGAGTTCTAAGCTTTCACTTCCTGTTCTATTTATTTTTACCTGAAACAACCTATCTATTTATTTATTTCTTTCTTTTGTTTTCTCTCTCTCTCTTTACCAGAACAGTATGCATAAATTTATTTATTATTTTTTTTTTTAATTTTTTTTAAAGAGAGCTTCTCCATGCAAGGACATGAATGATAATGAAAGAAAGCTACTAGTGTTATGTAAGAAACCATGTATGGATGGTAGTTTACTGCACGCTTGACTAATCGAATGAACCAAAGTTCCTGATGCACCAACAAGGAGAGTATTCTATCTATTCTTAAATGTTCCAACTTTGTGTATCATGTTCAAAATGCATTCTTTTTGAACAAAAATTTAATAGAGTTACACAGCAAGTAAAAAGGTAATATAAACCGATTCAATGCAAATATTCCACTTTTAGAGATAATACTATAACAGAACATAAAAATCCTATAGTAGAAGCAAAAGATATACGAGTCTACTAACAAAAATACCTTGTTCTTTCACCGGTATTTATATTGGGATTACATAGTATCCAAATGTAGTATCGATCATGGTATGACTGTTTGCTCGACAACAAATGGAATAACCAGATTTGGTATAGCTACATTTCCTCTATATCATTTCCCATAATCGCAAAGGAACAGTGATTAGCTCTGATTTATTTATTGTAACTACATAGAACCTGGTAAGGTTATCTCCATCCTGTAAATGCTTCAAGAAATTTACCCTTTTTTTTTGGTTTCCTTCCTACAATTGCAGAGTCCTTATAAATACAGTACTTGCAAGTTTTCTTGTAGATTGCATACAGTGATAGTGTTATGTTATATTTCCTTAAACAAGATAATAGAATGCTAAAGTCTATATTAGGTTTTAATTTAAAACAATGGACAATCTTTTTACTCTACATATTGTTTTATCATTCATTTCTACAAAACCCTTTCTTTATTAATGTGGATGCATGGAAATGAAATTTTTTCTTCAACTTTTAAATTGGACGCCTCTATGTCTCAAGCATTTCTTTGATTACAAGTTCATGAGGTAATTCTTTCCACCACTCCAAAAGAGATTAAATGATCATTATTACCCTCAAAAAAAATAAAAAAATAAAATGAACATGCTGCTAAGGTAAGATCTATCTCTTCTCATCTTTTTTCATTTTGCATGAAAATACAATCTTTTAAACAAGGATGACATGCAACAAACAAGTCTTGCTCTCCACCCTACCATAATGGTGTCATGGAGCCTCATGGGCTCTATCCATACCCCCGAGCAAGGAATTATTTTAGCTCCATGATGATAAATGGAGTCTTTTCTCATTTTTACAAAGGAATAAAACTAACATAGCACAAACTTAATGTATCTAAGTTCTCTACCTTCCATTCTCCACCATGATTCATTCCATATTTCACATCCTTACCACCAATAACAAAGGGAAATAGTAGTAGGAGAGAATACTTATCTCATTAGATGAGGAGGCTAACTCCTTGAACCTTCTTTCCTCTGCCAAGCCATCTTGATCATTCTCTACTATCTCCATTAGAGTTCTCCAAGAGGAGAAGTGGGCAATGCCCAAATCTTCCATCTTCTTAAGATATATAGGAATCCTCCAAACCTACACTCTTTCCCACAAGTGCTCACACATGTGTGAGTCTTGTGCCAATTCCAAGAACTTTTGGGGAGTGGGAAGTTGAGAGTGACAAGTCACTTTTCCCAAGCCCCAACACTTTTTGAGTTCGCCACATTCATGAATGTGGACTTTTGAGGGGTCTTTTCACACTCCAAGGACAAGTTCACATGTCAAAAAGGTTCCAAACCCATAGGTATAGGTCCTAGGGGTCTATTCTTGTTCAAAAACCAAAGAAATTGACTCAATAATCCCTTTTTAAAACCCACAAAAGAATCCATACGAGTTTTGATCTTGACCAAGGGTCCCAACCAAACTCTCATCACATGACCTACAATTGGATTCTACTCAACATGATCACCCAATCAATAATCAAACCTCAAACCCTTCCAAGTCAAATAGGGCTACACTTAGAACTTCCCAAGATGTATCTGATACGATTTTGATATTTATCCAACCTCCTATTTGCATATTTGATTCATTTAACGTTAATCCCACATTGACTCACTTAATTTCCTGCACAACATAATTAAGCACAGTTAGATATAATAATAACCACATTAATTGCAAACCAAATCTTTGTAACTTTATTCACAAACCATTTACATAGCTAATTACTCTTTCAATGCAATACGACACAACAATTATCTTATTTCAAATTCATCTTATACGTTTGAATCTCATACCATAATTCGCATGCCCATACATCTTCATTAAGTAAAATAACAATGATATAACATAAAGTAAAAATAAACTATAAGGTCATTGTTAGACAGTCGCCTTCATATCATTCGTAATATATCTAACCATCTATTTAGGAGAAATATATAACAATTTAAGGTTGTATTAGTCACTTGAAATGAGAGGCCTTACAATTATCACCAACAAATTTAACAATTCCTTGAAAATATTCCACGTTAACAATTACTTTTTTAATAGAGTGTCTAGTTGTCTTACATTGGTACATTTGTATCTCGTATCCACGTACAAAGATGCATAAGTTCCTGCTTGCATTAAACTATAAATAATTATCAGGATCATTCAAATCAGTAATTTTTTGCCACATGAAATAATTTGGGCCATCTTGTGTTAGATCTAGATATAGATGATCAAGGGCCAAGCATGTATGTTTACGTAGATTGGAATATTCATTAATATACATAGTTTGGTCTTGGTATTTCTTCACAAGCTTGTTCATCACATCCAACATGGGGAGAAGACTAGTTAAAGTCAAAAGTGTCTCTATATCGCTTAACCTATGTAAGAGGTCAGGAGCTTTGTCTATTGTGCTGCGGTGCTCGTACATCACTCCAATCAAGGATTGATATTCTGAAAGAACTCGTTACGCTGGTCCATGCAGGGAGATCCATTTGGTATCGAAATCCTTGAGAAGCTTGTTTCCTGGTGTTATTGCCTCAGCAAAATTTTGAAATTCTATGAAATGTTTAGGACTTTGACAAAAGTATGCATGGATCTCGCGGACTATATTTTCAACTTTTGATACTGTAGGAAAATTGCTTGCAATTTTGAATGCTAAATTCATTTTGTGGGCCATGTAGTGAATGCCAAGCATGTATGGTGCACAAGTAGTTTGTAACTTTGTGCAAACACCAGTCCTTTGACCTTGCATCACTGTAGCTCCATCAGCTCCTACACACACCAAATTTTTGGAAATTGTCAACTCATCCATACCTACAATTTCATTCAAATATTTCTTGATTAGTTCAGATATATTTTGTGATGTTGAATTGTCCTTCATTTTATGAACACAGAGAAGATGAGCTTGGTGAACATGTTGTTGTACAGTATACAAATTCATATAGACCCAAGAAGTATTGTCTATTGTAGGAACTTCATCTAAAGATAATGCAATGAAATTTGACTCTTTTACTTTAACCTTTAAATCTTCCTATTCCACTGTAGCAAGATAGTTTGCCCATTCCCATCTAGCGTTTACTGACCAATGTGAGTAGGGATAGTGAGGAACATTCAAATAAGATAATAAACTAGAATATTCTGGGTAGTCTGTCATAAGAAGTCTTCTGGATAAAATATGAAAAACAATAGTCATCTGAACAGTTTTTGATAGATTTGATCCTTCCATTGCTTTCCCAAATTGAGTGTCAAGTGTACCTTTACATGCACCAAGCTTCGACATTTTTTGGTGATGCACTTCATAATCCTCGAAATACCTAACATGAAGACATTCTTCCTTTGATTTCCATCATACGACTGATTGTTCCTTTCCATCTATGATTTGTTTTTCATAACTTTACTGATATGCTTTTCTATAGTGTCAATCTTAGCTACAACGTCTTGTCTCTTCCACATTTCCAAGTACAAATCGTACATCTGGCCAATTTTTCATTTTCAATATCATTTGATTTCCCGACTGGTTCAATGAATGGGTACTTTGACAACCAACCAAGTTGAAAACTCCTTGTCATTTCCCACTTGTGCCCCCTTTTTGGTTTATTTTTCCTTTTCTTGATACCAACCTCATCATCCTCATCCAAGTCAATTATCTCATTCTAGCTAACTGAGCCCAGGGTATCACTTAGAACATCTTTTGTGGTATTACTATCTTGATTTGATACATTTTGATTTAAATCAATGACAATCTCAACTTGACCTTCCGGTGGCGGTGAGGTATTGGGAATGCTACCAATTTTTGGTGGAAGATTTGATGATGTAGCTCCATCTTGACCTGATGGATCAAAAACTTTTCCGATTCCAAAGTAAGACTGTATGTTACATCTATTTTTTTGCGTTTTGATAGCCTTCCAGTCTCTTCACCACCCTGGGGAGCCTAAGGAGCGGCAGGAGTCTCTTCACCACCTTGAGGAGCGACAGGAGTCTCTTCACCACCTTGAGGAGCGGCAGGAATCTCTTCACCACCCTGAGGAGTGATAGGAGCCTTACCCTTTCCGCTTGAGTCACTCAACATATTGATCTCTAATTCATGTATAAGTCAATTTACCATACTTTTGTATAACTATAAGTTACAAAAACTTTACATTCTAAGTATAGGCATACACACACATCATGAAACCACACTAAGAAATTGTGATGTCCTTCTCCCCTAAGGATATTCATGTATCGATGACTATATATTAATGATTTTCACAATATCAAGCATCCAAAATCAAAATTATTCTACATCATTAAAACCAATATGCATGATTCATACCTTTGTAGCTTGATTAATTGACTAGGTTGCCTTGAATTTATTGACAATCTACCTAACATGGTCGTTAGGTCTAACCACCAATTAAACTCTTGCACTGATGTTAGCTTGTTAACAAAAGATACCATAGATCATGGATTTCAAAGATGGCTCATTTCAATATCTAACATCATTAAATGAAAAGAAATCACATTAAAAAATTTAATAACTCACTTACATAGTCATATAATTGAAAGTATCATTAAGATAGATCACAACTTGTTCATTCATGAAATACACATCTTTCTTACCTAATATCCTTGGACAATGTTAATTATTCATCACCTTGGAGTAAAGCTACAAATAACTATATTAATATAATATACTCTTTCATACCATGTAAATGAAACTTTTGAGATTCAACTTACATTCAAATATTTGGATCACCATTTTTCTTATCTCTTTAAGCATGGTCAGTTGTTATAGCACCAATCTATCATCTCCATCTATCCCTTTCTTTTACTATAATTTGGAAAAATAGAGCATCTATCTTTCATCAAATGAGAATCAAGCTATCTTCCAAAACTTTCCTGAAGTCACACATATTAGCCTACTTGAAAGAATATATCAATTAATAAGTTCTTATCATGCATATCTTCTCTCATGTGACACTATAAGTGTTTCATGTATCATTCATTACTACTTGCATGTGACCTAAATATTAATTTCATATTGTCATTCATGCCATATGTCACCTAAACCATATGTCCATCTTCCCATGACATGTGTGAAATCTATGTTACCATGAATTAACACTTGCAACTATTAATACGTTCTATCGCAATATCCATGAAAATATCCCTTTACTCATGAATTGACTCAAGTTTTGGCTGAAGCATTTTATTCTTTATTTATTCCCTCAAGATAAACTAAGAGCCACTTAGCACCTTTCTGACACATGCCCCTCTTTTTTGTAAAGGGAATCCCAAATATGTTTATCTTACCATACATACTTTCTTGTACTTGAACATATATGAACAATTTCATTATATTTATTGTTCATAACCAAACCATAATTCTTCCCTGGTTCACTATGAATGGTGATGTCATATCAAGCATCTCATAAACAAAATGAATGACATCATAACTCTAACAATTGTATCAAAATGAACTTGTCAAGAATCTAAAATAATGGAATGTTGAACACACTAAATCCATAAAATCACCATGAAGAATATCATGGACATCACAAGTAGGAGCATTGAAACAATCAACATAGCCTCATGTAATGAATATGACACAAATTTGGATAAGGTGTCACAACTATAGCATCTAAAGAAGCATCTTAAGTATCCCAATAACAACCAAAAACAAGGGATTTGCAACACACCACATAGGTTTGGACACTTTCTTTTGGAAATAGTGGTTATAATCATTAATATGACTACCACAAGAAGAACATTAGGATAAGCCAAAATAGAAACTTTCTAATTGCAATGACCACTATAGGAACTTGTTGGTTATTTTATTAGAACCCAACTTGATCTTACCACTTACCTATGAATCTTCCAAAATCCAATGACTAGCAAGGATAAGGATTGGCCAACAAACAAGTAAGGATCTTGAGGCCCTTACTTCTACACTTCGAGCTCTGTGAAACCTAGGAGGGTAATCTGTATTATGTTCAAATGATATTCCTCTTTCATTTGATCAAGAACATTGCAAAAAATAGACAACTCTCACATAGAGGCTCAACTAACAAAACATATCAAAGAAATTAGCTGCTTCTTCACAACAGTTCACATTAGGAGCGTGAGAATGGTATGACCCATTTCAAAGAATTTGACTTAATGAATGGTTTTTTGTTGAATTAATCAACACAATACAATACAATTACCTCACTTAGACCAGTGCCTCATCCTTGGAACGAAGTCAATTCTAACATCCACATAATTTGATAGCAATGTTCACACATGACATTATTCAAAGCTTTGAGAATATTGCGTTACAATATTTCAACATTGTATCTCAACCATCACTTCTTACTAGCATCCTAGCACTCAATTTAATAAAAATCTATAGCTCTATTCAAGCATTTACATCAATTCTTTGAATTAATAAGCAGGAATAAAATCATACATCCATTGGAAATCAACAGAGACAAATAAGATAACCCTTGATTATATTATTCAAAGTTTATAAAATCGGTACATAGGAGAGAAAATGGTGTCTAACTTGCACTATTATGTTCTATATTACCAATATTACTATTAATATTACATACACATATTAGTAGACTTGAACCTAAGACTTAGCACTAAAATGTTTAGTATCCTTTACAATTCTATGTGTGATCAATTCTAGAACAACCAACCAACCTCCTTTTTGTAACCGGCCCTGAAATCCCATTTATAAAGATATGGGAGCGACAAGCATCAGGCTAAATTACAATTACAATCTCATTTGCATTTGAAAATTAATTTCACTTTAATTTCAGAGATTCCCCAGATAGTTATATTTACTCATTGCAAAATGGGGGGAAAAAAAAGAAGACAAAACTCTATAAAGTTCATCAAATAATATCAACTAGCCTTCCAAAAGGCATCATGTGTTGTTGCAATAGCTCCAAAATTATTTGTCCACATTGACCAAAGAAGATTCTCCATCAACACCCAAGGAAAAAACTTACATATTAATTGGAAAAGACATATTTTCCATCGAAGCAATAGTTTCCAACACCTCTCCTTCAAACTAGCCAAAAAAAAATTCAAGTTAGTATCAAAGAAAAAAAACCTTACACTTGCTAAAAAGGATGAGTCCATTGTAGTGGCCATGGTGTCAACAAAAATAAAAATAGAATCGGGGTACTACTCTGATTATTCAGCATTAGAGTGTGCATGCCCACTCTGTGTTCGCACTGAAACTAGAGAAGCTACTACCCCTCCCTCATCAAAATCCTCATATGGCACTAGAGTAAGAAGGTAACAGCGATAATCTGGGTCAGTATCTCCTTCATCGCCTGAAGGGATATTTGAAACCTCTATAGGAGAGTTGTGCCTCCCCCCATAAAAGTCATAAGCCTTGTGGTACTTATTCTTCCTCTTCACTTCCCTCGGAGGCTTAACTGATTCTTTCTTTCTAAACTTGACCAATTATTTTGAAACAACCCTTCTCCTTAAATTATAGGTGCTCCTGACACCACCTTGCACAGCCTTCCCACGAGCTTTCTTCTTCTCCTTTGGTGTTACAAGAGCTCGTGGTGTGCCTTATTTACTTTTGACTGAGACTCAAACAGACTAAGTCTCCTAGGCCTCCTGACTAGTTGTGCTAACCCACTAGGCTTACTCATTTTGCAGGAAATAGGAGAACGAATAGCAAACCTCACTTTGTAGAAAGAAAATCACCGGCCTATACCCCTAGATTGCTTTTACAGGAAAGAACTATCAAAACCACACAATACAAACCATCCCAGAACGCAATTGTAAGCAATAAAACTCTTACCACCCCAAGAAATTAAAACACACAAGCCAACTCATGCATAATTTAGAATAGAGCAAGTATTCCTACTCACTTATCCAGGAAAACCACTTTCATTACCTCTGTAATTACTTGCTCCAAACTCACATCTTCCTTCTCTGTTTTCAAAATAATTACTTGGCTATTCAATAATTGCAAATGGTGAGATAAAACTGCATGAAATCCTCATTAAGTAGAGTGATTTGAGTGTGCAGTCATTAATGATCAAGAATGGCTCACACAAGTGAGCTGACAATCATCCCCTCAGCTTTGAATCCTATCTATTGATTATTTTGGATTTAAAACATTAGCAAGGACACTCCTCAAGCATCACCACTTTTCTTTTCATTCATACTCAGAAACAATGACGACATGCTAAAAAACCACCACTTAGTTATCCACACATTTTCCACATCATTTACATTCCATCACTTGTTGCAGTAGTGCCCTTATATCACCTCCAAACTTCAGCGACAAGCAACAATACCCCACTTAAAGGAATATTCCTAGGTATACACCCAATTGCTTGTCGCAGAAAGGTAACCATACTGCATAAGTGTTTCGGTGAGGAGAAATTTTTGATAATGCCACAATACATTCATGACCCATCACTCATCGTTATAATTTCCATGGAGATTAGAATGATTTCAGTGATGGGAAATCCCAGTGATAGCGTCATATTCAAACACGTGGTGATCATACCACTCTCTTCAATCCACTCCCTTCGCTCATCACTAAAGAGAAACATGAATTTGAAAAGTTATAGTGATAGGTGATACACAAGACCATAATCATATTGCTCGTCATGGTAATCAATCATGGAGAGTTGTAACTTTCAACGGTGTGCGATACAAAGAGAAATAAAGGCCCATCACTCATCGTGGCAATTAGCCTGATGGAGAAAGTAACTTCAACAATGAGCAATCACTTAAGTGATTGAGAACTGCACGTGTGAATAAGATATTTTAAGCAAGGGGGCCTCCTAGGACAATGCACAATAAGGTCCCAAAAGACTTACCAACATTTATATCAAGGGATGTAAAGGCCAAACAAGGTCGATAATTCAACCTTAGAAAATAAGGAACATTTCGAGGACCCAAGCACACAGACAATTTTTAGCAATGAGTAGCATGAACTCCTAACCATATGGGGTCGGTTACTCAACAAATATTAATGACTTAGGTTGTTTTCAACATGACCAAGAACAGGCCAAGCAAGTCAACAATAAAATATAACATTGCAAATGGTAATAGACTTAAGGTTTTTTTAGAAGGTTTTATCAACACAAAACCCTAAAGTCATGAAAATGAATAAAACCAATAAGCCCAAAGACATGGGATTAACCAAATTTTGCAGAATTTTGAAATGGAACACAAAGAAATTTTAGGGGTTCCATCAGTGGCTCCTATTGGGGACGTTTGTTCCTCCATAACATAGTGATATTCCATAATCTTAGGTTGAAGCAAAATGATCATAAAGAGCCAAAACCAGGACTTACTCGAACAAGGCATGGAAAAACCAAACCAAACCAAACCAACATATATACAAAATTTACAACATTGTACAATGAGATCCACCTCCCATTTTCCTAGAAGCCTCTTCTGATGTGCAATATTTTAACTTGCAAATACAACTTTTTCAAGCTTCAACTTCACTTGGTGGCCCCAGGCCCTCAAAACTTATGACAAGTATTTTCCCCTATCAAAAATGTTGTTTTGTATTGTTTGTATTAGGCCAGGACTAAAAAAATTTCCATAAACTGTCCACCAACTAATCTTGTTGTAATCTTTGTGATTTACCATTATGGACATATGTCTGAACTTATTATTATCATCATTAACCATGCAACTAAAAATTGCACTAAGATGCTAATTGGAATCCATAATCAATGTAGCACTTTGCCCTGCCTAGTTCACAATCATACTCCACCCAATACTCCTTCAACTAGACTAGAAATTAGAAATACTCATAATCTGCTTGATCAGTATCATCATAAGGTCTAATACCACATTCATTTTGAACATCTAACTGAAAACCATCATACATACTTCTTTCAGGATTCCCACCCAGGGATACAATCCTACCCCTTTTGAGTGATATTGCAGTTCCACTTCTGATATCTTAGAATCATTAGAAAGCTTACATAAAACTTGAGGATCATCACCTGGTTTCTGTTCCACACCAAACACATACTTATTATGTGTAATGAACAAAAAATGCTCAAATATAGGCATCCTTTCAAATTGGTGTTCACATTCATCAAAGCATTGTAAATTGTTACTTGTTCCATTTCCATGGAAAATTGACTCATCAGAACCCATAGTAATTTTTCTCTCATTTAGATCAGGGTTATCCCCACAAATAGCCTTATCCATACCATCCCAAGCATCAAAGAATACTTCCATTTCAGATTCATTAACATAATCTAATTCCTCCTTCAAATCATTGCTCAACTTGAAATAAAATGTTTCAAAGGATGGTGTACATAACTCAGGACTAATGTGATCAGTAGCAAGGCACTCAAGTGCACCATTAATTGGCAGGTTTGTTGACTCACATGTGCAAGGTTCATTATAATTAGAAAGTTTCTTATTGGCAGTTGAATAGGTTTCTTCATTCTTTTCTTCAACAAATTCCTTGTTAAAAAAAATCATGTCCATCTCTACTACAAAATTTGCACATTCCATTTATGTTTCATACAAGAAATTAAGAACATGACCATGTTGGCTAGCACCATGAATGCCATCATTTTTAACACTAAACTCAAGCTCAGGATGTTGAATACATGCATTCTTATCTTCAAACACTGCATCATTCACAACACTAGCATAGTCAATATCTGACATAACTGGATTGCATTCCCAGTAACCTTCACATGGGATTTGTTCTTTGACTTGTAAGTGAAAAACCTCATGAGCATTACTATTGTTGCATCCTTCAGGAAAGAGGAATGCCTCCAAATCATTCTCACAAAAAAGACTCATATTCTTTAGAGAAACATTCAAAAAATTCACTCTCCTTATGATCATCATTACAAGGAAATTCATTATCACACTCATTGTGTTTACAATGTTCATTGTAAATTCCCACACTCTCATTCTCAATGTCTTGATTATCACTTTGTAAGGATACATCAGCAAGACTCACAGGTGTACCAATGTCATCATTAGATAGATGTTCACCTTCTAAAATATCATCTTTTGTTATTTGGATTGATCTTTGATCGCTTTCAATAAGGAAACCACAATTATCATTTTGAAATATCATTCGTTGTATATAATCATACTTAGCTTCCTTGGTAGTCCTGATCCAATCAAATATTTGATCAAAACTATGAGGCTTCAATTCTTTTGGCAAGGTACTAAGCCCTGGCTCATAAATTTCACATAATAGGTCAATACATACCAAGTCTTCAAGTCTCAACCTTTTGGAGATTTCTAACAAGATATCCAAAAATTGTGCTAGCAATTCATAGGGTGATTCTCCCTCATGTCTTTTCATGTTAGACAGTCTTTGAACAAAAAGTATTTGATCATCATTTCTTAAATTTTGTTGAGGCTCATCATAGATCTGTCTGTGATTAACATGTTGTGAGGTTGAACAAGCTAAGGCATCAAAAGCATCATCAACTTAACCATCTCTTTCATCCTTATGAATTTCATTTACATGATGTGTGTTAGGACAACAAACACTTGCGGCCATATATCCCTTCATCATTGAATATCTCATGTTATTTTCAATATCCATGGTGAGTTGATATTCATGATGCAATGTTTTGGGCTCCTTATCTCTCAAAAAATAACTCATATCATTATCAAATGCACCTAGATATACAAATAGACATTCTGCATCACTTGGTCTCATGTTTTCAGGAATATTTCTTACTGCTTTTACAAAGCTGAGGTTAAAAGTAGGGACCAACTCCTCTTCATCCTTCTTAATTTCCATAAATCTTTTTCTTACTACATTCAAATTTACCCTTTCACCAAATTGTTCTATAAATGCTACCATGAATTCATTCCATGAAGAAATAAAACGTATTAGCAAATATGAGAACCAGTCTCTAGCATCTTCCTTTAAAGACTGAATAGAAAGCTTCATGACAACATCTTCATGATTTACCTCATAATCTCCCATCAAATCCATGAATGCATACAAATTTCTAGAAGCCGACTCTGAACTCTACCCTGTAAATTTAGGCAAATGTTTCCTAACATCATTAGGAACCAGGTTTGGGGAACCTTGAATACCGCTAAAGTCCAATTGTCTATATCTCCCAATAGAGAAATTCCTTTGATGGCATGATAAAGACTACGTTCCCTGCATGTTTTTACATGAAATTCCATAGGAAGATATAGGGGAATGATACATTATCTTGTATCCCTATTCAACCCTCAAATATCAACTTCATAGTTAATCATTTACTGCCTTACTCCTTGATTTGATCATGACTTTAAAATGCATAACTCAAATACATTTATGCATTAGCCTTTCTAATAGGAAAACTTCAAGGCTAAGCATACTTCTTCAACCCAACACAAATATTTTTTTTTATACCTTAGAAGTATGTAAGATTATTACTATCATTCCCTTCACTAGCACTTAATTCACTTAATGGGAAACAAAATTTTCTCCAGATCATTCAATATGGTTTTCCTACAAATTTACACTTCTTAAAAACCAAAATAGGCGAAAATACCTATATATGTTGCAGTTGCTTTGAATTATGCTTCAGACTGGAAAACTTTACAGATCTGAAGCTATATCACCATTCCATCAGGTTCTTTGCATAGATTTTCCACCTCTTTCTTCAGAGGAATCAAAATTCAATAATATGAAGTTTTCTTCACAAGTTGATCTCAATTTAGGCTTCCTTGACTAGCAAATTCATGCATGACTTCGATATATTTTCTTTCTTAGTAAATTTCTCATTCTATTTTTAAAATATTCTCAAATAATGTACACTTATGCAGAGATCTTAGAGTCGCCACGCACATCTAGTGGGAAATTATGGAATATTCATGAGATCTTGGTAGATCTTAACAAGAATTGCCAGTTTCAGGGGAAACATAGCAAATTCTTGCAATATTTATACGAATTGAAATTTTCACAATGTAGTTACTAAAAAATATTTGACTCATTAATATGGCATTCTCCAACCCAATTTCTAAATGCATTCCCAACAAATTCACCAATCTATTGGTGATTCAGATGGGAAAATATGATTCTGCAATTTACAATCTTTGGTTAGATACTGTCTTGAAACTTGAATGACTCTTTAAGGAAAAATGATCTTCTATCAAACTTTTCTCAGGTCATTCCCTAGTAGTCACCAATTCTATTGGTTATTTTTTAGAACCAAACTTGATCTTACCACTTACCTATGAATCTTCTAGAATCCAGTGACTAGCAAGGGTAAGGATTGTCCAACAAACAAGTAAGTATTTTGAAGCCCTTACTTCTACACTTCGGGCTATATGAAACCCAAGAGGGTAATCCTTATTATGTTCATATGATATTCCTCTTTCATTTGATCAAGAACATTGCAACACATAGAGGCTCAACTAACAAAACATATCAAAGAAATTGGTTGCTTCTTAACAATAGTTCACATTAGGATCATGAGAATGGTAATGCCTAACATAATTGTGACCCATTTCAAAGAATTTGACTTAATGAATGGTTTGTTGTTGAATTAATCAACACAATGCAATACAATTACCTCACTTAGACCAATTCCTCATCCTTGGAATGGAGTCAACTCTAACATCCACATAATTTGATAGCAATGTTCACACATGACATTATTCAAAGCTTTGAGAATACCACATTATAGTATTTCAACATTGTATCTCAACCATCACTTCTTACTAGCATCCTAGCACTCAATTTAATACAAACCTATAGCTCTATTGAAGCATTTACATCAATTCTTTGAATTAATAAGTAGGAATAAAACCAAACATCCATTGGAAATCAATAGAGAAAAATAATATAACCCTTGATTATATTATTCATAGTTTATAAAACCAGTACATAGGAAAGAAAATGGTGTCAAACTTACACTATTTTGTTCTATATTGCCAGTATTACTATCAAGATTACATACGCATATTAACAGCCTCAAACCTAAGACTTAGCACTAAAATGTTCAGTATCCTTTACAATTCTTTTTGTGATCAATTATAGAACAACCAACCAACCTCCTTTTTGTAACCAGCCCTGAAATCCCATTTATAAAGATATGGGAGCGACAAGCATCAAGTTGAATTACAATTGCAATCCCATTTGCATTTGAAAATTAATTTCACTTTAACTTCAGAGATTCCCTAGACAGTTATATTTACTCATTGCAAAATGGGGGGAAAAAAACACAAAAGTCCATAAAGTTCATTGAAGAAGACTATCCAGCCTTCCAAAAGGCATCATTTTTTGTTGCAGTAGCTCCAAAATTCTTTGTCCGCGTTGACCAAAGAATATTCTCCATCAGCACCCAAGGCAAAAACTTACATATCAACCGGAAAAAGAATATTTTCCATTGAAGCAATGGTGTCCAACACCTCTCCTTCACACTAGCCAAAAAATTTCAAGTTAGTATTAAAGACAAAACCATACACTTGCTGAAAAGGATGGGTCTGTTGTAGTGGCCATGGTTTCATCAAAAACAAAAATAGAACCGGGGTGCTACTCTAATTCATTAGCATCAAAGTGTGCATGCCTACTTTGTGTTCTTGTTGAAACTAGAGAAGCTACTACCCCTCACTCATCAAAATCCTCATATGGCACCATAGTAAGAAGGTAACGGCCATAATCTAGGTCAGTATCTCCTTCATCACCCAAAGGGCTATCTAAAACCTCTATAGTAGAGTTGTGCCTCCCCCCATAAAATTCATAAGCCTTGTACTTATTCTTCCTCTTCACTTCCCTCACAGGCTTAACTGGTTCTTTCTTTCTAAACTCGACCAATTCTTCTGAAACAACCCTACTCCTCAAATTATAGGTGCTCCCAACACCACCCTACACAACCTTCCCATGAGCTTTCTTCTTCTCCTTTAGTGTTGTACGAGTTCATGGTTTTCGTTATTTAAAGTTTCCTAGACCTCCTAGCTGGTTGTGCTAACCCACTAGGCTTACTCATTTTGTAGGAAATGGGAGGACTAGAAAACCTCACTTTGCAGAAAGAAAATCATCGAACTATACCCATAGATTGCTTTTGCAGGAAAGAACTCTCAAACCCACACAATAAAAACCATCCCAAAACATAATTGCAAGCAATAAAACTCTTACCACCCTAGGAAATTAAAACACACAAGCCAACTCATGCACAATTTAGAACAGAGCAAGTATGCCTACTCACTTACTCAGGAAAACCACTTTCACTACCTCTGCAATTACTTGATCCAAACTCATGTTCCTTCTTTGGCTCCAAAAAAATTACTCAGCTCTTTGATAATTGCAACTGGTGAGATAAAATTGCAAGAAATCCTCATTAAGTAAAGTGATTTGATCATGCAAACATTAATTATAAAGAATCGTTCGCATGAGCGAGCTAAAAATAAACCACCTAGCTTTAAATCTTGGTCGTCGATCATTTTGTATTTAAAACATAATCAAGGATGCTCCTCAAGCATCACCACTTTCCTTTTCATTTGTACTCAGAAACAACAATGGCACCCTGAAAAACAACCACATATTTATCCACACATTTTCCACATCATTTACATTACATTGCTTGTTGCAATAGTTCCCTTATATCACCTCCAAAATTTGATGACAAGCAACAATACCCCACTAAAAGGAATATTCCCGAGTATACACCTAATCACTTGTCGTAGAAAGGTAACCAGACTGCATAATTGTTTCAGCAAGGAGAACTTTCCAGTGATGCCACAATACATTCATGACCCATCACTCATCACTATAATTTCCATGGAAATGAGAATGATTTCAACGATGGGAAATCTCGGTGATAGCATTAGATTTAGACACATGGTGATCATATCATTTCCTTCAATCTACTTCCTTCGCTCATCACTGAAGAGAAATATGAAGTTGAAAAGTTTTAGCGACATGTGATACACAAGACCCATGGCCATATCACTCATCATTGGAATCAATCATGGAGAGTTACAAATTCAGTGACACGTGATACAAAGAGAAACAAAGGCCAATCATTCATCACGGTAATGAGCCTGACAGTGAAAGTAACTTCAGTGATGAGCAATCACTTAAGTGATTGAGAACTACACGTGCGGATAAGATGTTTTAAGCAAGGGGGCCTCCTAGGACAATGCTCAATAAGGTCCCAAAAGACTTACCAACATTTATATCAAGGGATGTAAAGGCCAAACAAGGTCGATAATTCAACCTTAGAAAATAAGGAAAATTTTGAGGACCCAAGCACGCAGACAATTGTTAGCAATGGGCAGCATGAACTCCTAACCATATGGGGCCAGTTACTCAATGACTATTAATGACGGGTTCTTTTCAACATAACCGGGAATGAGCCAAGCAATTCAATGATAAAATATAACATTGTAAATGGTAATGGACTTAAGGTTTTTTTTAGAAGGTTTTATCAACACAAAACCCTAAAGTCATGAAAATGGATAAAACCAATAAGCCTAGAGACATGGGATTAACCAAATTTTGCATAATTTTGAGATGGAACACAAAGCAATTTTAGGGCTTCCATCAAAGCCAATTGGACTTCACAAGCAATTAGATCTCGCAAAATTGTATACAACCTTAAACAATGACCATTGCATCGCTTAAGTGCAAAATCACTCATAGCAAAAGGTTTAACCAGATGATAACCATAAAAGTGAACTTAGTATATACAAAAGTTCACATAAAAGGTTCAAAGTATGATCATAATGATTTCATACGCATATCAAGCTCATGAGTAAGCCATAATCATGAAATACATAAATCATAAAATACATATTGTTCAAGAATATTTTCAATAAATCAACATTCAAACAACATGAATTTGAAGGAATTCTATCATGCAGTCACATCATAGATTATTACCTTTCATACATAGCAAGTAATAAATCATACAAATCAATTTAATTCTAGATGACTAGCCTCTAGTCATTGATGTCATGTCCCTAAATATATATATATATGAATATAAACAACAATAATTATGAGAAGTTAGTGATTACAAACAAGTATGAAATATAACTATAAATTAATGTATTAAAATCAAAAACTATATATTCCTATGGAATTAGGGAAGCGTTCATTTACTAAAGTGGTGATTAATATTATTATTGAATAGGAGGGTGACGATTACATTATGCAAGTAGTAATTAAGACTTTATGAAACAATTTCCATAAGAGGCAGTGAGTAAAAAAAGACATTGAGCACTCAGTTTAGTTAGTCAAGACAATGGTCAATTTGTAAAACAAAGGGGTGTGTCTTTTCAAAAGGATATCACCTTGCAAAAGGGATGTGTCTCCTCATCTAAATGAGAAGATATAAATGGTAGTGAGGAGTGTGGAGTGTGGAAGATAAAGAATATAACATGGGACATAATCATGGAGTGTAAAAACAAATAAGTAATTTGGAATATATATTTTCTACGTGTTAAGGCAGATCAAGGTAATCATAAATAGTAATTTATATTCAGAAAGGTACCAGACATGGCTATAATAAGTGACTGGTATACAATGGAGAGTACATGCATTTAATATATAATCTTGATATGTTTACATATAATTATGTTATATATACCAATTAATATGAATAACTAGTAGTTATATATATAGATATATAAGAATATCAATCAATATAGGTAAAGAATAATCATATGAATACCAATCAACATAAATAAAGGAATAAAAGTGCTATTGAACCATCTTGAGAAGATTATATATTCAGGCCATTATCTACAGACTATAGCATGCTGATCAAAATTAATCATTTGCATTAACAATTATTACAACTGCATGTTGGGGCTATAGCAATCGTATATTTTCATAGATATTGTGGTATGGAATTGAATGTATATACTTTAAATATATTAACTTCATGCATTTCATGTCGAGTCTAATAAGAACTACAATTCAAACTAAGTTATTATTCCAACCATAAGTTATTTATGCCTCTACAATCAATCATAGGAAGAAGAGATGGAAGCACAAGTGGGATAGCAGTTATGAGATTTCATGCTAAGTAGGCCACCCATAATGGATGACTAAAGTTTTTTCCATTTGTGGGCCAAGGGGGTTACCTATCCCCCCTTGGGTTTAGAAAGAAGAAATTCTTCAGGAATCCTATTGTTACTTCATCTTTGATCTTCCCAATGGTTGATTATTAGAGTGGATGATAACCTTAAATTCATGTTAATTGTAAGAGGGATGGATAAGGCAGAAAGGGCAGGGAATGCACATGCAAGTCATCCACCAAGTATGCCACCCCATGTTGGATGATTGCGTGTTTTCCACTTGAGGGCCAAGAGGGATGGTACTGTGATCCTAAATGTTTATCTATCCTAAATATGCAAAAACAACTATAATGCAATGAGAGAAAAACACAAAGGGACACCTCAAGATTAGCCAAAGAAATTGTTAACACAAAGAGAAATAGATGAAATTGTGCAAGTGCTTATACCTTCTCCATGTTGATGAATCCCTTGGTTGACCCTTGTGAATGTAAACTTGTATGCTCCTTGGATTGCTATAGATATGACTAAATGCAAGATTGAAAATATGATGGGATGCAAATGCAAATGGCTAAAATAGCTTGGCTAAATGAGTGAAAATACTTGTGAATTGAGTGCTCAAAATGACAACATAAGGATGCTAAAATGACTAAGTGTTGAAAATTCCTTAGAAGAGGGGGTATTTATAGAGAAATTTGAATTCTCTAGAGAATTCAATGGTTGAGATTGAGCCACCAAGGCCAAGATGTAGGGCTATGGTGAGTTGAGGACTCACAAGCCCTCACATCTTGACATGTGGAATGTGAGATGGCCTAGGATAAGATGATGTGGAAGTGAGGTGGAAGGGAGGTACATGATGTGGAGGAAAGACAAGTACCGTGGGGGGTGAGAAGATTTCCTCAAAAAAGAACTTGTCCCCAAGTGAGGATGAAAGTGACATTTGAGGAATTTTGGAATTCCTCAAAAATCTCCATGGGAAATGAGAAAGTGGTTTGAGAAATAAATGTGAATTAAAAATTCACATTCTTGGGAGAATCCAATGGATAAGAGAGGGTTTCCAAAAAGGTGGGAATTTTTCACATGTGAGTGAGGTGACAAGTCAAATGTTCAAGAAATTGCATGGGGATAAGGTAAGCCTTGGAAGGATAAAATGTGAATTAAAAATTCACATGGGGAAGAGAGGGACCTAGGGTAAATAAATGTGAATTAAAAATTCACATGGGAAAGAGGGTCAATGCCAAGAAAGGTAAATGGAAAGGTTGTCTAAAAAGGGATGCTAAATGTAGCTAATGAATTTGATTAAGGTTGTGCAAATACATGATTAGGATAAGTTAATAAAAGATTAGAAGCAAGTGGAAAATGTAGGAGGATGTGACATTAATCCTTGATTAAGAGGATGCACATTCTAATCATGAATTAATTAAATTAACCCAGATTAGAAAGGGATTATGGAGGATGTGACAAGGAGAGAGAAAAAGGAAGAATTTAAAATTAATTTTATTCAAATAGGTTAAATGACTAAATTAAATAAATTGATGTATTTATTTAATTTAGAGAGGAAAAGGATGTAAGGTAAATCATCTAATTGTTAAATTAAATACTTTAAGGACTTTAGGCAGAAAGTGTAATATTAATTAAATAAATTAATATTCACGGAATGGATGAATAAAGAGGTCAATTTGATCATATCGAAGCGATCAAATTTAGATGTCTACATTTTTCCCCTCTTCAAAATATTGTTAGAATAACAGTGTTTTGAAGAAAAATAAAATGTAGATGATGAAGGAAGTGATAGGACTTTATGCCCCAACATGAAAGAGGTAGAATGAGCTACCCAAGTGGCGAGAAAAAAGGAGGGAGATGCCCCAATGATTGCCACGAAGGGATGGAGGAAAGATGATAGGGTACACCCCCTTCAGAGGGCGGTTGGGGAAGAAAAGGGGCCCCATGAGACTTCTCAATAGGGAATAACAGAAGGTACCATTGGATAGAGCTCAAAAAACAAAGCAACTTTGGTTTTTGAATGGAGTCAATTGAACACACAGTTTGTGAATGGCAGCCCTGGGAAGTTATGGAATTAGTTGGAGGAGAAAAAAGTTAAATAAAAGGTAAAAAAATACCTTTTATTTTAAAAAGGGTAAAAAAGGGGGGGGGGAAGGGGTTAAAAGGTAATTTTAGAAATTACCTTGTCTCATTTTCACTGTAGCAGTTGAGAGAAGAGAAGAGGAGAGGAAGAAGAAAAAGAGCAATGATGTCGTAAGATTATGACTCGGATATCATTCACCGGGCGAACGAGGTGTGGAGGTTCCACACCCACTACGCAGTGTCGTACCAGGTTAGTAACAAAACCCCTCTTGTGTATTTTAAGCATATGTAGCATATTTTTGAATGTTAATAGAAAATGTAAAAAATGGGTTTTGTTCTGGGGATAGAGAAGAAAAATGGGTAAGAACTAGAATTTTGATGTGTAATGGAATAGGGGTACAAGAGAGTGAGGCCCGACTCTGGGAGGGGCGAATTCGCCCCACTATGGAGTGGCGCGACCCCTGTTGTGACAAGCTGCCCCACAGAGGGACATATCTTCCTCATCTCGGGGCAGGTTTGCCCCATGTGCGAGCATATCTGCCCCAGCTCAGGGTGAATCAGCCCCGCGTAGGGGCGCATCTGCCCCAACTTGAGACAGAGGCACCCCACAAGTGGGGGTGCATCCGCCTCGGCATGGGGCAGAGGCTCCCTGTAAGTGGGGGCGCATCTGCCCTGGCATGGGGTAGAGGCACCCCACCCCATGGTGCATCCACCCTAGCTTCGAGCAGAGGTGCCCCACAAGTGGGGGTGCATCCACCTCGGCATGGGGAAAATGCACCTCGCCTCAGCCTGGGGTAGAGGTACCTCACCCAGGGGCGCAACCATCCTAGCCTAGGTAGAGGTGCCCCACAGGTCAGGGCACTTCTGCCCCTACCTAGGGCGGAGGGGCCTCGCCCTAGGGCGCAGCCACCCCGACTGGGGGTAGAGGTGCCCCCACATGTTAGGGCACTTCTGCCCCTGCCTAGGTGGAGGGACCCCACCCCGGGGCACAGCCACCCAGGCTCAGGGTAAAGGTTCCCCCATAATTCGTGGTGCTTCCGCCTCGGCTTGGGGTGGAGGTGCCCAGCCTCAGGGCGCATCCGCCATGACCTGGATGGATTTTCCCTGGCCTAGGGTGTGTCCACCCCAACCCAAGGCGTGTTTTCCCAGCCTAGGGCGGGGTCACCCCTAGTGAAGGCATGGGGTAGGTCTGACAATGCAGGGAGGGAGGATTTAGGAAAAAGTAGAAGAGATGGAGGGAAAAAAGATAATGTCTCAGGGCCAAGAAGGAAACTGACAGTCTAGTTAATATGGATGCAAAGCTTTGAGCGATTGCGGACACATGAGCAGCACTCAAAGGTACTAGTAGTGACTATGGCAGCCATGACTGGAGTAGATCATGTAGCCTTGGAGCATGCGGGGTTATTGCAATTTTTACAGTTTCTGGTGATGAGGGCACATCGAGCGATGTTGACAGCACTAATAGAGAGATGGAGTTCAGCGACATCGACCTTCCATCTTCTGACGGGGGAAATGACAGTGACACTAGAGGATGTATGGAACATCCTGAGGTTGCCCATAATGGGGTTGTTAGTGATTGATGTGGTATCGAGAGGGGCAGAGTTAGATCACACCATTTCAGTGTTATTTAGAGATGAGGATCTGCCCATACAAAATGGGCAGTTGGACTTGGACAGATGTTTGTCAATAAGGGTACCACCCCTACCATTATTCCTGTGTTGGTTGATTAGTGGGATATTGTTGTCAGACTGTAGTAGGTGGTTTTGCAGTCTACAAAACATGGAGGTGATTCGACATATTGTCGAGTGGCGTGAGGGACAGTTCTCGTGGGGAACCTGTGTATTAGCACAATTATATAGAGACATGCATGTGATCTACTACTGGAGGTCAGTGATTTTGACACACACAACCCTACTATAGGTGTGGGAATGGGATCACATTATGGTGGCGAGACCCCTAGTGGTTAGGGGAGGAGAGAAGGAGGATGATAAGGAGTATATGGCCTACGGGTATGGGGAGGCGAGGGGCTAGGTTTTGTTGTATGAGATGCAAGGGGATATGGATGGGTGGAGGAGAGTGATTGATGGTTTGCAAAAGAGGGACATATTATGACATCTGTATATGTATCGATGGTTTAGGGGATGAAGGGAGAAGGAGGATAGACATCAGGGCTATTTTATGAGCTGGTGCGTCTTGATTGGGAGCCAGTTGCACATAGTCGAGGTGCATTGACCAAACAGAGTGTTGAGGTAGTTTGGGATGGTACAGGATATTCCAGAGGTGCTCTTCATGTTTTGTCGACTCACTAGAGAGCGACCATGGGGAAATTCTTTTACGCCGAGGGATGCCAGAGTGACCTAGGCGGCAATAGTGTAGGTGCCCTACCTAGGGAGAGCTGTTGGGGTGGAGGACGCGGGAGTGATAATGCGGTATGCCTGATGGTTCCACAACTACCGATGGGAGAGGATTACACTAACGATGCCTATTGGAGGAGCTTTAGGATTCAGATCAGAGGATGAGCATAGGTTGGCGAGGGAGGGTGGAGATAGGAGGAGATAGGTATGGAGGGGAGGGTAGGCAAGGGTAGCAAGATAGTAGGAGGATGCAAAGGGTGTTGGTCAGGAGGGTAGAGGAGAGGATGAGGCTGGGGTGGTAGGACAACCAGAGAGGAGGAGGAGGAGGAGGAGAAAACAGAGGAGGGCTAGGGTGATGATAGATGTGGGGGAGGAGATGGATGCAACATGACCTGATGGTGGGAGAGATACAATACGACAAGAGGGTGGGATAGGTCTAGAGCCAGATGTAGTACAACAAGATGATGGGAGCAAGCCAAAGGTTGAGATGATACATGTAGTGGAGGGGGGAGTTTTTCAGTAGACATGAATAGGAAGTAGAGTATGGTGGAGGAGAGTGCAGGTGAGGGTTGAGCAGGAGGAGGTGGGAGGGGGTGGACAACAGGATGGAGCACAGGGGGAGACTGAGGCCAGGGGACATCCAGAGAGGGTGGCAAGTAGGAGATGACAGAGGAGGGTCCAGAGCGTGGCAGAGTAGGGGCCTTCTGTGCTAGAGATAGGGGGAGCGAGGATGAGGAGGAGTCAGAGGGGGAGGCGAGGTCTGTAGGAGATCCAAGGAGACTGATAAGGGTGGGGAGGAGAGGATAGCCAAGGAGGATTCAGGTGAGTAGGGTCGAGCAGGTGCAGGATGAGGTAGAGGTTGATGCGATGGGATATATGTGGAGGTGTTGGAGGTAGAGCCATTGGCAGTGGTTCATTGTGTGGCATTAGAGGATCCTACTACTCAGCTGAGAGGCACTGCAGAGAGGCTTCATATTACAAATCAAAGGTTGAGGATAGCTAAGGTGTAGGTGACCAGACTTAGGGTCGAGCTAGCGATGGTACAAGAAGTAGGTCAGAGAGATTATGGATTTATGGTTGACCACCTATTCACACAGGTAGCGACGGTGGAGAGGGAGAGAGATGGACTGTGGACCGACATACAGGGGGTATGGGATGAGTTGGCTACTGTGAGTTGGGACCGTGATATACTACAAGCATAGGTTGTTATATTACAGGCCATGGGGGAGTTAGCAGACACTAGGCAGGAGCAAGAGGAGATGAGGGGTCAGATACACATGACACAGGCAGAGAGGGATGTATCCCAAGCATAGGTGTAGGTGTTGCAGAGTGAGAGGGAGGTGGCAGAGGCACATATATAGTCTCTTCAGAGGAGGAGAGAAGAGGTAGTTTCAGAGGTATCATCACTGTAGAGAGAGCGAGATGCATCATATTTGAGAGTACAGGAGCTATAGAGGGACATGGATGCAACGGTGGCTCGGTCACAGGCTGCACAGAGGGAGAGGGATGTTGCAGAGATGTAGATGCAGATGTTGCAGGGAGGGCAGGACGCAACAATGGATCAGTTGCAGTCAGTATAGATGGAGAGGGATGTTGCAAAGATGTGGATGTAGATGTTGCAGGGAGAGTGGGATGCAATAGTGGCTTAGTTGCAGTTAGTGTAGACATGAAAAATATACAAATTGATATCGCACACTCGATCTTGATCTACTAACATCATTTCATCCTGAATTATCCCTCTGTCTAACCATTTATTGAATAGCCTTATTTGATTAAAGTCATCATAATTCTCTTTTTAATTAAATAAATCCCTCGATTTAATTAAATCATTGTCTCTATGTAATTAGCTAGGTCATTTCATCTTCCTATCTTTATTTAATTAAATAATCCATATTATTTGATTAAATCTCTAAAGTTCATCTAATTAAATTAAATAAATCAAACATTTATCTAATTTAATCTAACATCACCCCCTTTGGTTAAATAAATCAAAAATATTTATTTAACTAAGTCTAAATCATTCTCTTCTCATTTTTAGTTATTTAAATCCTAAAATCTAAGTCA
>VDFB02193867.1:550157236-550174815 GCA_007258455.2 Sequoia sempervirens
AAAATTCAAATATATGCATTTATTGACACATTCTTCATCTCCTCATTTTATCATCCACAAATTGAGTAAACTTTCTATACTCAAATTTAGAGCAATCTTCATCCATCCTATTAAGTTCTATAGTTAGGTTATGCAGATTTTATCTTGGAAGCATTCATCAATCTTCATCAAAGTGGATCACTCTTCATCAACACTCATCAAGCTTGCATCATAGGAATTGGGAAAGGGCCAATTTTCACATCAAATTGGCACCAATTCCCCCATGGGATCATGAGTTTGCTAGTTTAATTAGGATTCAATCTCTATTTTGTTGTTTTCATTGTGTTCTTCATCTTTTTCCCTAATTTGAACTTGTAAATGGATTTCATGGGGAATCCTTATTCTTACTTGCATTTGATAATCTAATGTGTTTTTTATTATTGTTTTGCAGGTATTGGGATTGGGGTTCTCACATTTGGCACTAGAAGGAGGGCCTACCGGAAGATCAAATCACATTTTTTGAGAAAAATATATGGTTTTTGATGTTTCTAGTGTTTACAGCAAACAAAACTGCTCACAATCCAGCGTTGCCATACAGAACTGCTCAAAAATTCAAACTGCACCACTGGAATCAAACTACACTGCTCAAAAATCAAATTGTACCGCTGGAGTCTCCAGCGTCGCCATATAGCACCGCTACAAAATCAAACAGAGCCACTGTCACAAACATAACCGCTTGAATTTCTGTCTTTTTCATGCAAACTTACAATGGCCATATCTTAGTCATTTTTTGGTCTTTTTCAAAGCTTTTTTTTTAAATGGGGTAGAATTTCATAAGCTATCCAATGGTGTAGGTTTTGAAGGATAAGGGAGCATGGAAGTCAAATAAAAATCATTATCACATCATTGTAACAAGTGTTTTTAAACACTTTGGGAAGAAATTATAATCCTTCTTCTAAGGATTTTTTATCTTTCAAGCTTTGAGAATCTACTAATTTTGTTTGGGCTCTAAAAAGAATCTTTCATTTTTTGCTACAAAGGGTTTAAAATGAACATTAGGACTCAAATCTACTAAAGTTTGTTTTTGGGATGAAAAATTGAACAAAACAACTCTCATTTGTCCTTTGGTGGTTTAAAAAGAACTCACAATTGCTTTGTGGACTTAAAATGAACAAGTGCAACTTTGTTTTGTGATTTCTTACTTAAACTAACATCATCGAAAAAGGACGTATGTGCTTCTCTTGCACTTTATAGCAATCTTGAGAATCAAAAGGCCTTTTTTGTGATCTTAGGTTGAGATAAAGTAATCACCTCCACACTTCATTTTGGGTTTAAAAATTGAACAAAACATTGTGCGAGTTTGAGTAGAGCATTATTGCATACACTCTCTCTCTTTGTGTTTTAAACAAAGATTGATTGAGTTACGGATATTGTCTTTACTCGCTTTTGTTTATCTTAGAGGGCCTACCTTGGGGAAAAAATACTCACCCAAGGGAACGACTCAACCGATAACACTCTAAAGCCAAGAGTATTTCCAACCATGATATAAATATGGGTATTGGAGTAAACGCCAATATCACGTGGTTGGCTTCGATGAGATGGATCTGAAAAGGGACTCTCGCCATATCGGTCAATCTTCACAAACAAAAATTCTGAACTAAAACCCTTGCTTGTAGTAACCAACCATTCCATCCAACGAGTTTATCAAAGTGGTGCATTGGAACTTAGATTCCAAGAAGTTACTTGCCATGTCCGATCTTGGTTAAAGTATAGAGGTTAAGATTTCATTCTTAACATACCTTTATACTCTTTCCTTGATTGCATGCAAAATCATCTCTTCTACTACGAAGGGCATGAGGTAAGCCCACCAAGAAAAATGTACCAATTGAGTTAGGATGTTATATTGCTTATGAGTCAAAACACTTTGTTTGTTCGAAAAAATTTCGAAACAAACACTTAACATCCTCATCAAAATTTCAAACCCTTTAGGAGGAAAATACAATTGACCAAATTCATGTGTTATTGCTTGCCCTTGGGATTCACATACTTAGAGGTTTCTAAACACTTGAACTTACATCTCAATTTTCCTACTAAAGATCAACAATTTGTAACCCTTGCCTTGGATTCATCAAATTTCCGCATAACATACTTTGTGGGATTTGAAGAAATTAGGATATTGGACATGTAGTTTAGAAAACCTAATCAAAGAAGTGTTTGTGGTAAAATAAATTCACTAATCAAGATGAAATCAATTGAACCCCACACATGTACTTGTGTATCTTTTTTCTTATGGTCTTTTGACCAAACATTGATCTTTTGGTTTGAAGGGAAACACATGTTCTTCAAAACCTTGGCCTTGTAAACAAGTCCTTCTTATGTTCATTTAGGATCAAAATAAAACACTTCATCCATCCCAAACATCTATCAAAACCCATCCCACCAAACAACTTTAGAGCTTTGGAAACATCATTCTAGACTTGGGTAAATCATCAAAATCAAAATCACCTTGTTTAGTTAGGAGTATGGGAATGCATCCTTTCTCATACCTCTAGTTAAATTAGCACCCCTTTGAACAAGTACATCCTAAAGATAACATCTAACATCTTAGGGTTTACAACTTCATTATCCAACCCAAACAATCAAAATCAAGCCCTAAGTCTAGCATTGATACAAATTTCCTAAATGTTTAACACTCATATCATTCACCCCTTTTCATCTTTCATCTCATCATTGGTCCTAAACACCTTAGAGGTCACTTTTACAACAAGGTCAAAACACAAGAGGAATATGGAATATAAACTTTATCCATACATCATGAGTAATCCAAGTCAACCAAACTATCAAAGCCTTACAATGCCAATTGATTTTCAAAACTCACATTTATACAATCCATACATGGGATCATTATCTCCTACAAACCTCAATGGTACAACAAATGTGAGTCTACCCAATCTAAATATTGGAATACCTTTTCCGATGGTAGATTTAAATCCAAGTCCAACATTACAAATCTATCAACCAAATAATAAATGCATGAGTCTTCAACAAAACAACATTATCCCACCAAATCCATACATGCCAAAAGTGAATATACCAAGTATAATATTACCAAACATGAATCCACACTTGGAAAACTTTGGGATAAATATGTTTGTGAATCATACAAATTTTGTTCAAAGTCCAAACAAGATGTTAACAATTCCATGAATTAATCCAAGTCAAGGTAACACCATGCAAAATCAAAGTTACCTAAACCAAGGCAATGTGATTTCCAACACCAACAATGTTCAATTTCAACCTATCATGCCAAATTTGAACATAATCCCAAATCAAAACATTGTCTGAAATCAATTTGTCCATGATCCCATTCAAAAACCACAAGTATGCATCCCAAATCTGCTTGAACCAAATCAACTATATCAATGGAGTCAAGATCGAAATCAAGATCAAATTTAGTGAGATCAAATTGATACACTTACCAAAATAGTTAGTCATTGCGCCAAGAGACATCTCCACCACCATTACCCATATCAACATCATTCCTTGGTTTAGGGCTTCCCCCTTTACCTAGCACCAATCACTCCATCCAAATCAATCCACCTAACACCAATCAAGCCATCACATCAAATCCTTTGAATATACCATTGACATCGCACCAACGAATGGTATCTAATCAAATTACAACATCAATCCTAACAAATCAAAATATGGTCTCCCAAGGATCTATCGCCTCAATCATTCCAACCACCCCTATCACACTCATCATATCTCAAACCCTCACGATCACTCTGAATGTATCTCAACAACTTGTCACTACATCCAACACGATTCCAAAACCACCATTTCCATCATCACCCACACCACTCCTTGGCTTAGGGCTTCCCCCTTTACCAAGTATCAATCAAACCAACATCCCAAACATCAATCAAAACATCATGCCAAACTTTCAAAACTTTTCGTCGACATAGCAACAACAGATGAAAAATGCACAAGCAATCACAATATCATCAACCACCCCCATAATATCTCAAAACATGGTCTCTCAAGGACCAATCACATCAATTACACCATCCACCACTCAAATCCCAATCATCAATACGACGATACCTCTTATCACCACAACAAGAACTATTCCAAAACTACCTCCGCCACTACCACCATCCAAACCAAACACATCAAACCAATACAACATTGCATTGCAAACCACTCAGTAGGTTGCTTATCAAAAGGAACTCCAACAAAACCAAAACTGACAAGTTGCACAACTAGTTGCTCAGCAAGCTACACAAGTTGCTCAAGTTGCCCAAGCCGCACTACAAGCCCAACAAGCACAATCCCAAGATCAAACGCAAGCGCAAGCTCAAGCCTAATACCAAGCCCAACAAGAAAATTTTGTTCAAATTCCCAACAAAATGTTAACGACTCCATGTATCGATCCAAGTCAACGATCACATAATCAAGACCTATCCATCAACAAATACATGGAAGATATTTCTATCTCATCCAAAGATCAAATCAACATACATCAAGAGTCACTTTTTGATCATGATAAGAATCCTTCAACAATATCCAACAATGATCTATTTCAAGGAGTGATAACGTTATTTGATCCTGTAATCAACAATCCATCGACCAATGTCATGTTGAAAATGTCTCTACATCACCTAATAAGTTAGAGGACATATCTCAAAAATTTATTCCAAAGCATGATCAACATCTCCCACCAAAGTCTAGCAATGGTCCTTTCCAAGACATATTGACATCCTTTGACCTCATGATTGCCGATATTGAAGGAATCTTCAACTCAAAATTTGATCCAAGTCCACTAAAAAATGAAGAGGATATTGAGGCAATTTACATGCCTAATGATGATGTCCAAGAAACCTTTGTAAGAAATCCATCCTTTTAAATTGACCCATGTCAAGAACTTGATCCAAAGCATGTCAAAAGCAACTCTGAAATCATTCAAGATCAAGAATTTGTATCTCCAAGATACTACAATGATCTAATGGACACTCTCCTATCTATGCAAGATGCATAGACTCCTTCATCTACCAATGAGATGCTTTCTATGGATGGACACATAGATGATCTTCATTCAGAACAGGATTCCTTTACTCCTGACATTATTACACAAAAAGAGCGGGTTATCGATTCCTACAATCAGACTAATTTTTCAACATCAGGATCGGATATATCCCAAATTCATACTAAGGAAATCATGTATAAATATATCCAGCATTATCCACTCAAGGAAACATGTCAAATAGAGCAGGACATTTCGGACTTAGCAGAGCAACAAATGGAAATAACATCATCTGTAGTGGTCATTTATCAGAGCATGCTTACTGAACAAGACATCTCAGAATAGGTAGAATCAAATAATAAAGGTGCTACTGCCACCATACTGGGGGCAACTATGTCTCAAGCAAACGTCAACATAGGGAGCACAAAGAATCTTTATGCTGAAACCAATGCCAATACTACAACCAGCCACGCCATGAATCTTCATCCACCCATCACCCCATCCATGAATTGGGACCAACATCAAAACAAAAATTTGAATCAAAGCACAAAGAACATTATCAAAGAAAAAGAAGCTAAGAAGCATATCAGACAAATCAAATAAAAGTGGATACCAAAGAATACAAAGATAGATTATCCCTATCAAACTCCATCAGTCAAAGAAACTGTGGGGCAAAATAAAAAAGGGAAAAGTATCCATCAAAGATTTCTACAAAAGCAAAAGCATACTTATCAAGCAACATACAAAGTGTATCAAGTAGTTGGTCCTAATTCCATGCACACTTTCATATCCACCCATCATTATTCATCTTCTCAAGTTTGGAGATTCAAAGGTTCCAAACTATCAACCAATCCATCTCCTATCCCTAAACACACTCCATCCACGCCTCCACACATGATATCCAATTCTCATATTGACCATGTATTGGCAACGACCCTTCATCATAAGGATTTAGAAGGCACTCTATCGCGATGTGCGCACCAAGACAAAGTTAACCCCGATATCAATAAAGAAAATCAAGAATCCCAAAAGTTGCATTCAAGTGCATGTATCTTAGCAAAGTAGCTTCTTCAAGTAGGATATCGATGGCACATTATGACAGGGGCATCTACATCAGCAACACCAGGTGGTTCAACATGAGCTTTAAATCTTTCATAGAAAAATAAAAAAAATCAAAAAAAATGAAAATCCAAAAAAATCAAAAAAAGGATTGAAAACAATGAAGAAAAAAATCGTCCTCTAGTGAAAACCGCATGGGCGGCACTTTGGGCAAGTACCATGATGAAAACCTGGAAAACAGGTGTCATATGTAGAATCGAGCATCTACATGCGCTAGTTTAGGTGAAAGCATCTTGTCCCATCCATAATAAATCCAACATTCCATCCATCTCAACCATAATAAATCCAGTCATCAATGAGCCATTTATTCAATCCATTCGAATGCATTTGCATCCATAGTCTGAGTCATCTTGATCTTGACAAAGTTTGGGGCACACTTTACAGTTACTTATGGTAAAAATCTTGACATGGGTCATTTTCACAGATCCTATCCTATCCAACGTTATATGAGCCATGAAGCATTATCCAATGAGCATTCTTTATCTGAACACCTTATCTTATTGCAACATAATCCATATCCATCCATCCATACACTTATCTGAGCATCCATCCATGGCATTCCATACATTGCTAGACATTGGGGGGTAGATATTTACATCTTGCTTCGAGAATAAATCTCGGTCTATATCCTCCAACTTATGTGGTGATCTGACATTGGAAAATGTGAAATCAAATTGGTCCACCACTTGTGAGCAAAAAAAACCAAATCAATAGCCCATGGTATATTTTGATGAGAAGACATTCCTTATCAAGCTTCAACTTTCATTGAACATCAATTCAAACAATCACTATCAGTTGCATCTAATTTTCATTTCAAACATCACATTAGATCATTCAAACAAATTTTGTTCCAAATCAAGCTTCAAACTCTTGATCAATCAAATCCAATCAATTCATCATCATCTCAGGATATCCTTGTGTTGCTTAACTCTATCCTTGCATTGTTGTGTATCCTCAACAATGCTATCATCATCAATCCATCAATCAGATCAATCAACCTAAGCTTGATTTTCAACAAAATCCAAAACAGAGCACTGATATCATCACACATATCCATATCCAAATCATCAAAACCATGTGAAAAATCCAAAAAACATCCAAAATATATCAAAAATCCAAAAAAAAAACATCCAAAACATATCAAAAAACCAAAAAAATCCAAAATCATATCAAAAAATCCAAGAACATTTAAAAAGTCAGAAAAATGTCAAAAACTTGGTTATCTGAACTACGTCGTCTTTGAGCTTAAACGTAGGCAAGGCTAATCGCGTCGAAGCGCTTTGAAGCACAAAAACATAAAAACAAAAAACATTCACAAAATCTCGAGAAAACTCAAAACATTGGAAGAATTGGAAAATCAAAACATTTGTAAAATCTTGAAAGTACCAAAATAGCCTCAAAACATGTAAAACTCCAAAACATCAAATATTTGAAAAAATCATCTATCTCATCTAAAACTTTCACCCGCTTGATAATCAGTCATCCATAATAAAGCGTCGTCCACCCTCATCCTTTAGCAAGGCAAGCGAAACAACCACAACAATCAGCGAAAAGAAGCAAACTTAAGTACAAAATCAAAAGAAAACAACAAATCGTTAAATGAAAAATCAAACTCTTGATCATTTTCAAACATGTCATTCAACCTTATATCGATAGCCTATCAGTCAATTTATCAAACCATCATCATCCTATACAATGCATGTCCTAGGATATATCGTTTCGACAATGGGAATCATTTTGGATGTCACTTTGGATTCTTATCCTATCAATACAAATCCCTTTTGGCTAGAGATATGAAGAACATTGGCTTGTTTGTGTACTTGATCTTTTCTTTTGATTTATCTTATTGTGCTCATTCCAATGACTTCTCAATGATATCCCAAAACAGAGGATTTAGAGAAATAGGAATGGGGCAACAATCATTATCTTTTGTCTGCTATACTTGTTGGACATTCTTGTAATATAACCGCAGTGAATACTTGCTTTGTTAGGTGCATCCTAGCAAAGGTTTTCATATGTCGGTGTGAACAAGAATACTCCTATCTGTTTGTTGAGTCAAATTCCATCACACTAGGTGCAATTCCATCTTGGTTCTTTATACCCTGATGCATCGTGCCTACGTGTGTTATCAAACATAAGGTAATTGGCCCTTTTAAAATCCCAACTCCTCGGTAAGTAAATCATCATCATCATCATCATCATCATCATCATCATTATCATCATCTCTAATAAAATTGGCTAGTTGGTGTCTCTTGTCATCATCTTATTTTCTTCTTACTTCCTTTCACGCTAACATGGTACCATGACATTTAATCATAAATCATCACTAATGCATCCATCCTGCATCCAAAAACCATTTGCATATCATATCATATTATATAAGAAACATTGATCATCTCACATGCATTGCATTTCATCATTGCATAATATAGATTGGTTATTCTAGGCATCTCATAAACCATATATTTATCATCCACTACATAATCATAAAAGCGTCATCATATCATATCATGTACATCCATATCATCCATGCATCATCATATCACCCATTGCATATAAACATCATAATCATCTCATATATATCATCAATAATGTAACTGTCATGGTACAAATCAGGATCAAGTGTGTGTAATATATCAAAATAGTCATGAGGCTACCCATGGTCGATGACTGTCTACATCATCAAATATTCCTACATCAAATATTTGAGTTGAACTGATCTATGACCTCTTTGTTGAGAGATCGACCCTCAAATCAAACCTCTTTGCCCAAACTCTCAAGGGGGCAATATACCAATGTAATTCTTCATTTGTTGGGGCAATAGTGGGGCATTGAAAAATTAAAAATAAAGAATTTTTGAATTTTGATCAAGACAGTTTATTCTTTGAACCAATGCAACAAGTGCATTGCTTCAAAGAGGGGAAAAATGTAGACATGAAAAATATACAGATTGATAACACACACTTGATCCTGATCTACTAACACCGTTTCATCCTGAATTATCCCTCTGTCTAACCATTTAATCGAATAGCCTTATTTGATTAAAGTCATCATAATTCTATTTTTAATTAAATAAATCCCTCGATTTAATTAAATCATTGTCTCTATGTAATTAGCTAGGTCATTTCATCTTCCTATCTTTATTTAATTAAATAATCCGTATTGTTTGATTAAAATCTCTAAAAGTTCATCTAATTGAAATTAAATAAATCAAACGTTTATCTAATTTAATCTAGCATCACTCCCTTTGGTTAAATAAATCAAAAATATTTGTTAACTAAGTCTAAATCGTGCTCTTCGTTTTAGTTATTTTAAGAATCCTAAAATCTAAGTCAAAATGGTCAAATCAACTAACATCATTTAAGTTAATCAAATCATGATTAATGCTAATCCTAATCACTCCAATCCTCTAGATTTTGCAAGTTGCACAATTAAATCATTTATTTGATTTAATAATTCTCTATTTGATTTGATTTTTGCAGCTTGTGCAACTTTGAGTTGGCCTAATGGTGAAGAACTTGTACTCTTGAAAGAGAGGTCACAAGTTCAAATCCTGCAGGGGGGTAAGGTATGTACACCTCGTATTGTGGAGCACGAGTTAGGTGCCTCCCTCATATCGGGAGTACGAGGAGTCCCATATACTGCAAGCCGTCTGTAAACCCAAAAACAGATCGCCTGGTATCGTGGACTATAAAAATAATATTATATTATATTATTATTTAAATGGCATCAAAAAGGGAATATTCCTCCAAGTTTGAAATCTCCCCCCAAAATGACTTGTCCATCCAACAAAGCATTTAAAGCTCTCACATTGTCTCTTACATGTCTCCCACTTGGCATTTAACTCATCTTTCATCCCCCCTAAACATGTCATTTCAATAATTTCAAAATTTAAATATATGCATTTATTGACACATTCTTCAAAACTTGCACATCCTCCATCCACTCATAGGTTGACAAGTGGCATCTTTCCATTGGATGAATGTTAGTCCCACATTTCTCTATTTTGAACATTCATCCATCTTGGCATTCTATAAATCAAGAGCTCATCTCCTCATTTTATCATCCACAAATTGAGTAAACTTACTATACTCAAATTTAGAGCAATCTTCATCCATCTTATTAAGTTCTATAGTTAGGTTATGCAGATTTTATCTTGGAAGCATTCATCAATCTTCATCAAAGCAGATCACTCTTCATCAACACTCATCAAGCTTGCATCATAGGAATTGGGAAAGGGCCAATTTTCACATCAAATTGGCACCAATTCCCCCATGGGATAATGAGTTTGCTAGTTTAATTAGGATTCAATCTCTATTTTGTTGTTTTCATTGTGTTCTTCATCTTTTTCCCTAATTTGAACTTTGTAAATGGATTTCCTGGGGAATCCTTATTCTTACTTGCATTTGATAATCTAATGTGTTTTTTCTTATTGTTTTGTAGGTATTGGGATTGGGGTTCTCACAGTTAGTAAAGGTTGGTGATACGATAGGGGCAGACATACAGGGGTTACAGAGGGAGAGGGATACAATAGTGGCTAGGGCAGTGGCTGTCGAGGAGATGAGAGATCAGGTTTAGGTAGAGATGGCGTAGTTACAGCTATCCCAGGAGACCTAGGAGCAGGAGAGGAGAGTGATCACTAGAGATTGAGATAGGTATATTCAGAAGCGGAACTCTACTCGGATCCAGGTTGTTGAGTGAGAGGAGAATGCGAGGGAGGTAGGATTTTAGATAGTCACATATTATCATGCAGTTCTAGATTTGGCACAGTGGATATTCCAATACGTTTGGCAGACCCCACAGATGCTAGCGCTATCCCAGACATTGGGGACGCGGACCCAAGGTTTTAGTGAGTCACAAGGGGTTTCGCCAGGCAGGAGGTCAGTACTTGATTCGCCTCAGAGATTAGATGTGGGTAGCTCATTCGGTAAATGATAGGCTACTGAGTTTTTGACAAGTGCAGGGTGGATGGATAGTTCAGAGTGACAACGGTTATTTTCAGAGCCTTGTACTGATATTTCATCTTATGATTTTGTATATGATGGACATGTATTTTAATGTCATCAATAGACATTATTTTGTGATGGACTTTTATATTTTGATATATTTATATGATATACATATCAGCCCTTATTGACACCATGTTCATGCATTTGATAGATGATTTGACATATGCATATGTTTTATCTATGACGACCTATGTGGATGTTTATGTGTGGATACTTATTTGATTTGTTGACGTGTATGTATATGTTTACGATGGCTTATGTGGATTCTTATATGAATGTGGATGTGATAAATTATGAATCTAACACTTTGTGATGCAGGTGATGATGTATGTATGTATGAATAGTAGAATGAACCTAATATGTGTGGATCTAAAAATGATAATGCACTTGTAATGGATTTAAAGCTATAATGAATTAATAATACTATTAGTAAATTATGAAAGGTAATAACATATGATCATAAGCATCAATAAGGACTTACATGATAAAAAAAGGGAGATGTATGTGTAGTGAAAGTGCAAAACGGGTGTAATTTGGCACCTGTCAATAACCCTTAGTATCCTAAGAAGAATGGGAGATAGGGGGTAAAGTATTTGTACAACCAAAATCGTAGGGTGAATGCAACGCAACAATAATGATCATGAAATGCAATCCTAATATGATTTTCCATCTTCGGAACACTGATTTTTGCTATAGCATAAGACACCAAGTGCTGGGGTATAGGAAACCAAGGCAAGTTAGCATCTAATGCATGAAACAAACACACAAACAAGAAGGCTATCCCAACACCCCAAAGTGATGAAGACTTTGGTCAGGCTAGGCATTGGGATAACCGCAAGCACAAAGGGAGATCTCAACATAACACAAGATCACATGAGTCTTGGTGGATACTACGTGAGGAAACCTAGCAGAAAACAAAAATAAAAGATTAATAGATGCCCCTATCTAAATTAGCCAAAACACACCATAATATGATAGATTATGGCGGTCTTAACTAACTATAATAGGGAGCTCAAATGATAAACAAAAAACCAAAAGTATCAAAAGATCGTAATCAAATTTCAAACGTCCTTTGCCATAGGATCGAGAGGATGGATGGGGTTGATGAGGTCTGTTAGGAAGGATGCATCCTATTGAGACCAAAGATGATAGATACTATACTAAAGATATTTATGACATGGGATGCTTTAAATCGATTGGATCTCCTGTCACAGGTGGATCTTGTTTATGAAGAACCAGCTAGATAAGGACATAGCCTGATCACATGAGACTGACACACCCTATAGACCTAGGGGCTCGAGGGTTGATCATAGATTAGCCTTGCCTACGTGAAAGCATAGATCCCTCGTAGTTCTTGAAAAGACTGTGGATAAAGCGGAAAGAAGATAATGGCGAACAATGATAAATAACACAAGACATGACATACAAATGCCTCAGGGGAGGATCAAATGATCAACCTTGCCTACGTGAAAGCGTAGGGGAAATTTAGTTTGAAAAATACAAATGATAAGCGACCATGGATAAAATAAAAAAGATACCAATGAAGATGAATGATGGAGGACCACAACAATATGGTCCAAATGCCCCGGGGACGGATCAAATGATTAGCCTTGCCTACGTGAAAGCGCAGGGGAAATGTAGTTTGACGAGGACTAAGAGGACCGACAAGACAAGATGGAAACTAGGTGAGACCGACATGATGGATGTTTCTAGATGATGACACAAATTACTAGACAGAAAAACTGGGACAGAAGCTTGGACTAGGATAAAAATTTCAGGATGACGGATAGCATATAATTATCTAATGCTCAATCAAAAGATACCAAGTGGCCAAGGATGGAATGGGAGATGATGTCAGGATAGGATGGATAGAGTCACAAGGTAGATAATGATTAAGCCCTCTATGGATGATGCTTGTCACTAGGTTTTCACCACCCATACCTATCCAAGGCGCCACCAAAGGTGGTTTTCACCGTAGGATGAATTTATTTCTCTTTACTATTTTTGGATTTTTTTTATTTTTCTAATTTTTTTGTATTTTTATTTTTGTAGGTAGGGTTACTAAGCGGACTTAGGTGTAGAACCTCTTCAGATGCATGATATTGATAGGCTCTTCGAGGGGCTCTCCTTCAAGGGTAGAAATTTTGTATGCCCCAGATCCATATTTAGTAGTTATGATATAAGGACCCAACCAGTTTGCTTCAAATTTTCCTTTCTTATCGCGGTCCTGCTAAGTACGCTGGTTCTCTTTAAGGACAAGATCACCAATCTAGAACTATCGAGGATGAATCTTCTTTTTGTAGTTATGCTTGAGGTGGTTTTGGTAAGCTTGTAGATGATCATAGGCTTTGATTCATCTTTCATCAAGTAACTCCAGTTGTGCAAGCCGTGCGACATGAGCATCCTCCTCACTGATAAGGTTCTTCAAAGAAATCCTCAGTGATAGGAGCTCAACTTCAATTGGAAAGATGGCTTTGGCACCATATACTAAAGAATAGGGAGTGGCTCCTATAGGGGTATGAATGGAGGTGCGATATTCCCAGAGAGCGGGATGAATATGGAGGTTCCAATCTCGACTGGTGTTATTGACAACCTTTTTGAGGATGTGGATAAGGGTCTTGTTGGTTGCTTCTGCCTGACCATTACCTTGGGGTAATAAGGCATTGACCAATGATGTTTGATATAAAAGGTGTCACAGAGGTGTTTCATGGCCTGGTTTTTAAAAGGTTTTCCATTATCAGAGAGGATGGTGGATGGAATACCATATCTGCAAAGAATATGGTAAAGGATGAATTTTGAAATTTGAGTATCGGTGATTTGTGAGTGGCATTGCTTCCACCCATTTGATGAAGTACTCAGTGGTAGTAATTATGAATGTATGGCCTTCAGAAGATGGTGGGTAAATCTTTCCAATCAAGTCAAAACTCCATTGAGAGAAGGGCCACGGTGCTAGGAGAGACTGAAGGTCATGTGTTGGAGCATGAATCAAATCTACATGTTCCTGGCAGGGAAGGCATTTCTTCATGAATTCGCAAGCATCATGCTTTAATGTAGGCCAATAATATCTAGCTTCAAGAATCCTTTTAGCCAAGGCCATACCATTCGAATGGGCCCCACAAACACCACTATGTACCTCCATTAGTGTAGTATGGGCTTTGGTCTCATCCAGACACCTAAGGAGGGTTCCATCATACACGCGATGATAAAGCGTATCATCGATGATAACATATCCAGTTGTACGTTGAATAAAGGATTTTTATTGGTTTTGTGTGAGGTCTGGGGGTAAAATATTATCATGCAGATAAGTATATATGTCTTGGTACCATGGGGAAGCGGGACCTACAATGTCACACACCATGTCGGTCTCAAGGATATCATATGTTGGGATTAAAATTTGTTCCACAAGGAACTCGCATTTTGTTCGATCTTTAGGCATGTCAATCAAGGAGCTAATAGTAGCCATAGCATCAGCTGCTTTGTTTTGCACCTTAGGAATTTGGTCAAATTGTATGAAGGTGAAATATTTCTTGAAGTCATCCACCATGTGTTTGCAGGGTAACAACTTGTCATCTTTTGTTAAGAATTCATCATTAACTTGCTTAATGACCAACAATGAATCACCAAAGACTCTCAAGTGAGTTATGTGCCACTGCTTTGCAATTCGAAGACCCGTGAGGAGGGCTTCATACTTAGCTATGTTGTTGGTACACAGGAATGCTATCCTGAATGATTTTGGGATGTAGTCACCTTGAGGAGTAACAAACAGGATTCCTGCACCTGATCCATTATGAGTATATGATCCATCCAAATACAATGTCCAAGTAGGTGCTTCTATAACTGTGAAAACTTCTTCATCTGGAAACTCAGTGACTAGAGGGTAAGCATCCACTAGGGGTGCCTTGGCCAACTAATCAACTATGACTTGTCCCTTTATGGCTTTACGATCCACATAATCTATGTCAAATTCACTTAGGAGAATGATTCACTTAGCGATGCGACCAATTAAAGTGGTTTTGGATAACAAATACTTTAGTGGATCAATTTTTGCTATTAATTTGATCGGATGGCTAAGCATTTAATGTCAGAGTTTTTTTGTACTAAAGGCCACTGCAAGGCAAGCTTTCTCCATGGCTGAATAATTTAATTCATAGCCGACTAGTGTTCGACTGATGTAGTAGATTTCTCTTTCTTTTGAGGACTCATCAGGTTGTGCCAATATGCCCCCAATGCGACTGAAGTGGCAGAGATGTAAAGCGGGAGGGGTTTCCCTGGAATAGGTGGCATCAAGAGTGGTGGATGATCCAAGTATTCCTTGATCTTATCGAAACCTATCTGACACTGTGGGTTCCATCTAAAGGTGGAGTCTTTTTTTAGAAGATGGGTGAATGACTAACACTTATCTGCAAGTTGGGCTATGAACCGATGGATGGATTGCAACTTTCCTTGGAGACTTCTTAATTGTTTCAAATTGTTTGGGGGAGGTATATCCAAAATAGATTTCCCCTTGGCGGGATCAACCTCAATGCCTCTTTGGGAGACTATGAAACCCAACAATTTCCCTGATGTAACACCAAAGACACACTTTTTTAGATTTAGTCTTAACTTGTATTGTTCTAACCGCTCGAAGATCTTTTTCAGGATGGCAAGGTGCTCTACTCTGGTTCGGGATTTCCCTAGCAAGTCGTCAACATAATCTTCCATGATAATATGGATGAGGTCATGGAAGATGACAGTCATTGCTCTCTGATATGTTGCCCCCACATTCTTGAGACCAAAGGGCATTGTAGAAAAAAGTACCCCAAGGTGTTGTAAAAGCAGTCTTGTCTTGTTCTTCAAGTGCAATTCAGATCTGATTGTAACCATAGAATTCATCCATAAGGGACAACATCTCATGTCCTGTCGTAAGGTCGACCAACATATCAATATTGGGCAGCAGGAAGTCATCCTTCGGATAGGCTTTGTTAAGATCTCAGAAGTCTGTGTAAATCTGAATGTCTTTGTTTGGTTTGGAAACATGCACTACGTTGGAGATCCAATCAAAGTAGTCAATGGGTTTGATAAAACCAACATCCAATAATTTCTCCAATTATTTATTGACTAATAATGCTACATGTGGATGCATTTTTCAAAGCTTCTGTTTGACAGGCTTGGCATTTGGGCGAACATCCAGATGATGAACTACTAAAGTAGGGTCTAAGCCTGGCATATTTTAGTATGACCAAGCAAAGTTAATGATTCCATCTTGGAGTAGCTGAACAATGACTGAATATGCTTGCTTTGATAGTGATTTGGCTACATAGGTGATCTTAGGGTTTTCAGCAGTACCCAGGTTAACTTCTTGAGTTTCTTCAATTAGGATGGATGACCGTGTGGATAATTGAGTTCCCATGAGGGGAAGATGAACATCTCCATCCTCTAGTGCCTCTTATAGGTTTTCACCATCGGATGTGTCATTTATTTTTACTTTTTCTAGGTCAAGAAGCGTCCCAAGGAGGTTTTCACTAGGTGACCATTTTTATTTTTATTTTTTTTATTTTTGTGACTAGAGTGTTCATCCTCCCCCAATCCCATGAGGTTTACATACATATCCATGGAGACATTGGCAAGTGTGCTATTACGTAGGTCCCAATCAATGAGTTTGGGATGGCGAAGAGAAAGGCTGATGGTAAAGATAGATAAACAGTCAAACATGGATGACAAGTCTGTGTAATCAACATCATCGTATGCATGTATGATGGATTCTTCTTCAGGTATGTCTTCCAAGGGACCATCATCCACAGTAACACTATTGAAGGTATTAGATGATGTTGTGGGGCCTTTTTTCTTTTTGTCATATTTGAGGCCTATATTCTGCAGAAGCTTTGATACATCAATAGGTTGCAATCGTCCTTGTTCTTCCTTACCTAGGCCATTGCCTTGGTAGTTATGCTTTTCTACGAACTTAGCTGACCAAGGGTATACTTCCTAAAAGTATTCCTTTAGAGGAGGATCTGGTTGGGGTTCTTCACAATATACCCACCAACTGATATCCTCTTCCGGTGCATTTGTCTTTATACTAGGAGACCGAAAAGTGGTAGTTGGGATGTTTTTAGCACTAAAGGTGATGGTCTTATCTTCTTTTTGTGTAGACTATGAAGGTTGGTCGTACGTGTGTGGTGACGGTGGCATGGCGGCCACATTTAGAGCTGTATGCATTTCATATTCACCACACCACTTGTCAATGATCTGGACTTTGGTGACTGCAGGATTGGTGGTGGAAGATGGAGTGGTTGTCATAGTGGAAGATGGATTGGAGGATGATGACTGAAATTCCCCCATTTTGACCTCAGGACAATAATGTAAATGAGGAAATGATGCTTCTAGAGTGTGGCAATATTCAAATGGTTGTGGGTTGGCATAAATGGTGATCTCTTGTCCATTAATTGGGAACTTTAGGCATTGATGGT
>VDFB02193867.1:550180078-550194157 GCA_007258455.2 Sequoia sempervirens
TGACTGTCATTCTTCTTACCATAGATTCCATTTACAAATCTCACTAAGCTACATAGTGTGTTTGTTATTGGCTACAATCTTTAGATTGCAAGATTTTGTTATTACCTACAATGTCTCAATCTTTCTGGTATTGCAACCCCACTAATCTGCTATAGTTATTGTTTATGTTTCTACGGAGGCCTAGGGTTTGTACCCTAATCATGTTCTTACCAATGCTTCTGTTGTTTTTTATTAGGGCTCTCTCAATGTTGAGGGCCCTAGGGATAAGCTCGTCATAAGAAGTGACATTGCATCTTTAACTAAAAGGATAAATCTGTGACATTAGCAATGATGATTCCAACTTGTTGCTCCTTAGGAATAGGTTACTTGCTCTTACTAGCTCGCTACCTCCATCATTGTAGGAAATTTGTGATCAAGTTTAATATTCTAATTTTAGGAGTCTAATGGTTGGAAATTATAGTAAAATTATAATTTAATAAGTTTTGGAATTAGCATTTAAAGTGTCTTTTGGGGTCATTAACTTTAGACTATCTTCTCTTTTGTAGGGGTGGTTGCATGCCAATTTTTTTTGGTGTAAAATATCAGAATTATTAGATTTTGTTACATGTCTATGAATAAAAATTATTGGAGTGTGAGTTTGATATTTTTGAAGATCTAAATAGTCAAGCTTGGTAAAGAAAAATCATGTTAGATAATATTAGTCCAGAACAAAATGAAGAGACACTTGATAGATTGTGGGCTAGATTGAAAAGAAAGGGTGATGGGAAATTTTATTGTCCTTGCAATAATTGCAAGGGATTAAAGACGAGATGACCTTTAATCACAACAGTTGAGAAACATTGTAGGCAATATGGTCATGTTGAAGGGGGGCATGATTATCATCCATTGGTAAATTGTTCATTAAATGTATTTATATTGATTGAATTTGTAAATGTTTATATTGTTTTAACATTATATATATATAATCACTTGATCATGATCATGGTTTATTTGTGTCTATCATTATTATAAAGGTGGGGTGCCCTAGGGCAGATGATATGGATTATCACGGCCTGGAGAATGTGGTTTTGCAATCAGACGAACATGGAGCTATGAATATCGAAGATGAAGTTAATGATCCTATGGAAGAAGATGATCATGCGCCAGAAAACACAGTTGAAGATGATGGTACGAATACATTGATCCATGACACATTTAGTGGCAGAGCTGATCATGATGATCAAGATGACTTTGATGATGTTCATGATTTACATGTACTTGAGAAGGCATATGAGCCCCTTTATGAAGGCTCTGAAACAATTCTTCTCTCTGCTATATTGTTGTTGTTGAACTTCAAGGTTATGAATAGTTTATCAAACATAGTAATCTCACGGATGTTAAGGTATGTCATATATGTCATCTTTTTTCATCTATTTTAATTGTTGTTAGTTCATCACTAGTAAATAAAGGATGAAATATGTACCAATAATATTCTTTATATGAACAAATTATTTTTTGTTGTAGATTAATTGGTGAATTTTTGTTACCACCATTAAATGTTTTACCTTGCTCATACCAAGATTTATGTGCCATTATGAAAGATATTGGAATGGAGTATCAAGCAATAGATGCATGTCCCAATGATCATATTATATATCATAAACAATAGGAATTTGCAACAGAAAGCCTAAAATGTCATATCAGTAGATATCGAACAGATCAACTAACAAAAAAGGTGTCTCGCAAGGTTCTTTGTTATATTCTCATTATTCCACGTATGCAACAATTATTTAGGTGTGAAAGCTTAGTGCAATTGATGGATTACCATGCACGGATTAGAAGTGGAGATGACATTCTTTGAATGCCTGCGGATGGTTCTACATTTAGGGACATGGAGGAAAAATGACCACACTTTAAAGAAGAACCTTGTAATATCAGGCTTTCATTGGGAGCGGACGGTGTCAATCCATTTGGAGAGCTAAGATCTATTTACTTGGTGTGGCCTGTTTTTGTTATCAACAATAACATTCCTCCATTGATGTCAATAAAGAGGGAGCACATAATGTTGTCAATGATTGTTCCAGGTATTTGTTTACATCAATTTTCTTTTAACATAGTAGCATTTCATTTGTCTTATTTGTTGCATAATGACTTATATTTTTTTCATTCAATAGTCATGTACATTAATTTATATATATTGCAGTAAAATGGTTATAATAATTATGTAATGTTTATGTTCATTCAACTAGGTAAGTACCAAGTTAAAGATATGAATGTATATATCGAGCCTCTTATCGACGAGTTACTGAAGTTATGGAATGGCGTCACTATGTATGACGTTTAGACCAATAGGACAAAGACAATTTCAATTCCATGCAATGCTTGTATGGGCAATTCATGATGCCCCAGGGTTAACACATTTTTGTGGTATGTTATAACGTTCGACTGCATTTTAACAATATTTAATTTGATGAAGTAGATATCATGCATGTTTTTAAAATAATCTATTCATTATATATAATTATAAAAATTGACATATTTAATCCAATTATATATCATCTTGCAGGTCTTCAAACAAAGGGAAAATTTGCATGTCCAATTTGTGGTCCAAAAGATGAAATCTAAAATTATTCCAACAGTTTAAGCCTTGGTGTTTTACGATGAGTATAGGCACTTCCTCCACTTGAAATCATAGAGTATCTGAACCTACTGAAAAACATATTTTCAATGGGAAAGAGGGCTACATCAAAACCGAAGAATGTCACCTCACCTATGAGTTGGAATATAATAAGTGTCGTCAAGGGTTATACATTGGATCAAATTGTTTATCTATCATATATGATATGTTTTGAATTTATATTTTTATATTATTTTGTGTTTACTCATGTGTTGTAATTGACAATGATTGTCGTTGTTGATTTGTTTAACTTATATGCTTCATGAAGTTTGTCAAGGCATTAATGGCCAGCTTCCACGGGGACTTAAAAGTTATCCTAGACAATTTAGTAGGTTGACCTACTATGAGTAGCTACAAATTGTGCATTTGTTTGATACAATGCATATCGAAAAGGAAAATACTCTAAAAAGCGTTATAGGAAAATATTGGATGGAAGGCATGACAAAGAAAAAATTTCCAAAATTTGTAGTGACATTTAGGAAACCAATCATGCAATGAAAAACGTCATTCAATTAAATAGCGATGGAGACCAAATTAATATAAGTTCCCTTCCTTGGTTATGAACATAGCAACAAAACAATGCTATAAAAGAAGTCCTTAAAATTTGATTTCCCACGAGTTTATTTGTGAACATAAACAATATAATAACAAAGAAAGGTGAATTTAGATCCGGGGATGAAAGCATGATTGACATACCTTCATTAGGTAATTATTCTAGTATATTATATACACTTGTATAATACATGTAATTTTTAGTGTATTGTGTTTATTACTTTTGGAAAAATAATGAAAAGATCATTTTATAATTGTTGTAGTATGTTCTACCTCTATCTCTCCCGGACAACTTTGACAACAATGTCAAGCAAGTTATATATGATCTTGGAAAATACATGAGGTAAGTAGCAAGATTTTTTCAATTCATTGTATACATATTATAATTGTCATTTGTTTTACTTGTTATATAATATACTATATATTTTTGTTAAAATCGTTAATATATTTAAGCAGATCACTTGTAGATGGCTATCATACAAAAGAAATTCATAAAGAAGATATAAATTATTGGAAGAGAAAAATTCCTCGTCTAATGTGTGAAATGCAAAAGTGTCTACCTTCAACATTTTTCAATGCACAAGAACACTACCTCATACACCAAGTTGAGGAGATTGAATTGTGTGCACCTGTACACACAAGGTCAATGTGGATGGGTTAGAGGCACTTGAAATTTTTGAAGGATTTGGTTAGACAAAGAGAACATCCTGAGGGTTCTATGGTGGAGGGATATATGGTATACCATACCATGGTGTACATTAGTGAATTATTTTCCTAAGTTTGCAGCAAGGATCCATGTAGATCGCATTTTGGATCCCAACTCCATTGACAAATTCGAAGGGGAGTACCTGTTCGGGAAAGGTATATTGAGGAAAGTGAGAGGTAATTATAAGATGGTCATGGAGATTAATTGGAATGCATTTTACATATGGTTTTTATGTATATTGTACTTATTTAATTTTTAATCTTCAATATACATCAATTATAAGTGGGTCATTATCTTGTGGTATTTAACTAATTATCGTCGTTTGTGAATTTCAATTTTTTGGGTATAGTTGGTCGAGTGGGATGCACTACATTTATGCGTCACCAAAATCTTAGTTGGATGGCCGGTATAGTTGAGCAGTGTCAACAATCTGGTCGTACATTAACATGGGAAGGTGTGGCTTCATTGGTTAAAGAAGCTCATCGTAATGGAGATTCCAATGTTACACAAAGGGAAATTGATTTAGCATATGGTTTAAGAGATAAGCAGGTACATATAAATATATTAATCACCCATATTATTTAATTATTTTCAAGTATATTGATGTATATATATCTTGAGATTGTTTTCTTTGCATACATTCAGCCAAGAATAAATATGTTTATCAACTGACGATATTGAAATAATTTTTACATGTTTGACATATTGTAGGTGAAACACCACAAGGCTATGCGGTGCAATGGTTGTAAATTTCGAATCAAAATGTTGGATGACATGAAGAAAACTTGTGATTATAGTATAACTACAGTCTTTCAGGTGACTAATGTTTCATCTAGAAGCGACATACATCCAAAAGTCTCAGAAAATCGATACTATGGGATTTTTGATGATATACTTGAGTGTGACTTTAAGTCCTTCAGATTAATTTTGTTCGTTGTCCTATGGTACAGGCTATGATTGAATAGAAAATGATCACATTGAACATGATAATGAATTTACCATGGTTAATACAAGGTTGATTGAGCGAGTTGGAAATGAGCCCTATGTTCTTCCAAGCCAATGTGAGTAGGTATTTTACTCAGAGGTTCCAGGTAAACCGGGTTGGTCATTTGTTGTTAGACATGATCAAAGAGGAAGGCCGGTAAAGTATAATGCGGTGGAAGAAGAAGATACCGAAGAACTAGAAGATGATGTAGATGATGATCAAGATCAACGGTTAGTTGATGATGTCCCTAACGAAGATGTCGAAGAGGAGGAACTAGATGATGATGATGTAGGAGTTAATGTTCATGAAGATGAAATCCGTGTGGATGATGACATTATCGAAACTGATATTGATGATGATGATGATTATATGACCAATCCTTACAATAACCGAATGCAGTTGGATAATCTGACAACAGTTGGATGAAAGAAGATCAATGACATTGGAAATGTATAAGTTACTCTGATTATATTACCTATTTGATATTAATTTCTTGATAGAATTATATTTGACTTATGTGGTTACATAATTAATTCATGATGTTTTTAATTTTTATGCCATTACATAATTAATTTAATGATGTACTTTTTAATGTTTGAAAGGTCAAAAAATTAAAACATTTCAATAGTGATGTTAACAACCTTGAAATTAGTGTATTTTATGTTTCATGTGATCATAAAAGATTAAAAATTCAGTTGTAGAGGTGGTTGTTTAGTGGTTGATGTGTATGTTGGTTCTTTTTACAATGTAACCAGGTTTGTCTTCTAATATACCTCTGGAATTACCAATTCCAATCGAAGGTAGCTCGAAGGACCTAGACCAACTAACGAGGACTTTAAAAGCCTCCTACACTTCAGGCTCTGCAAGACCCAAGAAGGTGATCCCTTAAAGTGTTTACAACCTCTGCACCATTATTATAAACAACATTAACAATAGCATACGATCTCACTTAATAGCTCAACACGATAAGATAATATCAACTAGAATTGGTTGTTCATAGAAAATATCAACTATTTGGAGCGTGAGATAACTAAACACAATCCATTGTATAAGATAGTCCATGATTTGCAATTTGTAGCAAGCTCTAGGAAAAGACAAACAAATACTGAATTACACTAATAATTACAACTTAGATCAGTGCCATATATCCATTGCAGGAGTCAAATTCATAAGCATCTAGAGGTTTATAACAGATTTGATACATCACATATAAGATCCCCGATAATATTGCATTACAATTTCATCAGTATGCATTCTAACCCGACTACTTATCCAAATCCTTATACAACACATATCCACTGTCCCATTCAGAAACGTTGTTCCTTGAATTAAAGCTAAAATAGAATCATACACACCACAGCGATTGAGATGGATAAAACAACCCTTAGTTATTTCATTCAAAGTTGAATATGCATGTACAATGGAGAGACATGAGCTCGGATTTTTATTTCAACTCAAATGCTAGTACTGTTATACAACATTAAATCTCTATGAACTCAAAACCTGTTACATAATGACTCAAAACCTAAATTGCATTTCTCTAAAACCATCGGATATGTAGAACATATCTACTTATAATCCCATTCAAGTATTTTAATTAATTTCTTGAATTAAAGCTAAAATAGAATCATACACACTACAATAGTGAGCTGAATGAAATAACCCTTAGTTATTTTATTCAAAGTTCAAATATGCACATATAATGGAGAGAGACGAACTTGAAATTATCATTTCGATTCAAATGCTAATACTGTTATGCAACATTAAATCATCATGAACTCAAAACCTATCACAAAATGACTCAAAATCCTAAATTGGATTTCTCTCTAGAAACATATGATTTTACAATCTATTCTGCAGCTTCGCCTAGACTCGATCAAAATTCTCTAACTTGCTAACCCGTACTTCTGGCCTTGAAATCTTTCTTATAGAAAATGGAGCAAACAAGCTTCGGGCCAGAAAGTACACATGTCACCAGTCGATTTGGACACCTGATGATATTCCAAAAATCATTACAACAACAATAATCCTGGAGCATATTCTCGTTCATCATGTCGGCAAAGGAAGGTTGATGTAATAACAAAAAACCATGTGAAATCCACGCCAAGAAAGCCATCAACACAAAACTGGAATCGTTGTAACTGCAACATCTGATTTGCCACCTATCGGTAACCCACTCTTTTTACTCATCATCATTCAAATACTTAGCTACCCACCTCTGGTATTCTTCGTCAGTTGGCTAGTCAAAATTAATCACCTCACTTACCTTTGTACTATAAGGCATATACTTTACCGCTACCTGATTAGCATCTCTTTCAAAAGATTCCAAAAAAAATTCAGTACCAATAATCTTATCCATACAATTCACCAACAAATCATAATCTGAGTCATCACAAATTACTTTAATTTGATTATTTATGACCTTACTCGTTTGATCCTACCATTGTTGGAGTGTTCTGATTTCCCCCTTCTCATCAATTATATCAGGTAACAGTGTGTTACCCCAATCTTTGAAATTCTTTACCAACTCCCTAATCTTCCTACTTAAATCATCTGGTAAGGTCTGAAAACCTTGCAATGATTTCACTAATATATAAGTAGGCTTCAATGATTGGGGCCTGATATTTACATCAAACCTTGATGATTTATTCATAATATCTAGATCATTTTCCCTAGGGATCCAATTTTCAATTATTGGAATCACTATCCCCTGATCCCTATCAATATTCTTTATTGCTTCAAATAGTAAAGAATACAAAGAATGTATAGAGGGAAATTTATTATCTACCCTTTCATTTAAATGCTCCAAAACAGTAGTAACAATTTCTTTTTCTTTTGAAAGAAATCCCTCCTCTTTTACCCTTAATGATGTCTGTAATTCATCAATTTTTTGTATGAGCTGCCTCTTTGTTGGATCAACAGAGCACACTATTTCTTCATCAATTTGTTCTAGAGGAGCGGTGAGAGCAAGATTTTGAATAGGAGACCCTGGTGTAGAAACATTTGGAGAAGCAGGAGGCATTGACCCTACTGTGGGAGGTAATGTGTTGGTTCCTAGAGCACTAGATGTTTCCCCAATATGCCTATACTTGAACCTTTCCACTTCAATTTGTAGCTCAACATTCCTCTATTGTATTTTACATATTCTTCAATTAAAATGTTATACTTCTCCATTAGGCTCTTTCTTTCAGCCTCCTCCCTTTCAGCAGTATTTTGGGCCAACTTAGCCACATTCACAGTTAAATTAGTGGCTTCGATGATTGAAGTCTCTAAAGCGCTCTTTATTATTAATCCTCCTTTGAAATTTGGATTAATATTAGCAACGTCTGGCTTTTTTCCTTGTGGAGCCAATGCCCAAATTGCTAAGGTCTCATATTCTTCACTGAAGGTGGAGTTTTGCAATGTTGCCTTAACTTCTTCTTCAGAATCCTAAAAAGGATTCTTGGAATTCATAATGGCATTGAAAGCCACTGCATTTGCGATGTCCCATTCAGGAAAAATCAAAACACCAGCCTGACTCACAAGTTGTCTCCCTTCTTCAGGAGTGATGTTTTTGAACTCTTCCATTAGTTCAACTTTTACTTCTTCATCATTCTCCTGATCTGACCTGTCAGGCCTTAGTTCTCTTCTCTCCTTGCATTTATTTTGATATTCCTCAAATTTCATCCTCCATGCCAATTGCAAGAATACAGGAGTTTTGACAAATGCATTGTCATATAAGAACTCCTTGCAAGCCTTCATTCTTGCATCCTCCACACTCTTACCCTTCATATCCAAATCAGATAGAACTAATTCAGCTGACCTAGGAGGGGAAGGCATACCAACCTGCATGTCCTGATCAGTAACAATAATTTCATCAGTCAGATCCTCAAGTGGGTGATCAATTCTTTGCCTCTTAGGACGTGGCTTAGATGGTGGTGATGGGGGACTACGCTCTGGTGAAGATTGTAATTCAATGTTCTTGACTACCCCGGGTACTTTGAATTTTGGACCTGGTTGTGGAGGCGCCTTTGTTATTTGCTTCCCCTTTCTGTCTACTTCTTCCTCATAACTGCTAGTATCCTTTTTCCTCCTATAGATGGGCCACCTTTCTTTAGGCTGATATACTGAGCTTGTTTCAATTGGCCTATCACTTTTTCCTTGCATATCTAGACTTAGCCTTAAATTTATCCTTTTGGTTGTCAAGGTGTCCATAATCTCCTTGAAGTTTTTCATCAGAAAATCAATTCTCTTATGGTATGGAGTGAATTCCATCAATGGATCATAATTCGAATCCATTTCATGCACAATATCTAGTAGCTTACTATAAGCTATCCATTTCTCCTTGTTCAATTCCTACTTATTTAAATCAAATTCATTTTTTATCAGGTCCTTAGGGAAATTGAACTCATGTGCAAACTTTCCACATTTTATTCTTTGTCTGAAAAGAGCAAAGAAACCTTCAGGATCATGTTATCACCTTGGACCAAATCTCAAATGGTAATCAACAAAGAATTTATCAAAATGTGTCCAACCTCCCTTTGAAAATGTAAAATCAGACACTACAGTATAATTAGGGAATAATGTTCCCTTCCCCTTTCCAGTAAGGTTGTCTTCATGAATACAACCCATCTGCCACATAACTTCTCCAAACCCGTCTTGGTGGCACATTGTATGGCAGTATGTAAGGGGTTCTGATGAGGGCGCAACCCGAGACACAGAAAATAACCCACAAACAAGAGAATAATTTTATTATTCAGAAAATGGAGCTTCTTACATGCAGAGGATCTCAAATCCCCAAGTTCTACAACATATACAAGCTACAGAAAGCTACAGATTAACCCTTTCGCAATATGCGAGCTTGTCCCCCAAAAAGTTACCCAAAAATTAGAAAACCCGCCCATAAATAGAGCTCCTCATTAGTTTGGAGCCAAAACAACATTCAAATTGAGTTTAGGCGGTTTGGCGCCGAAAATTTACAACATGAAGTTCAAATTTGGAAAGGGCATTTGCAATGGTAACTTCTAGAAAGTGCGCCAACTTCGCGGAGGCCATAACTTTGATCGAGGACTCCGATTCGCGGGCCGATTCGAACCGTTGGAAAGCTCTCGGAAGTCATACAGCTTCAAAATTTTCTATACTGATTTTGGCAAGTTTGAGGAACCCGGAAGCTCTAAGTGCCTCAAATCCCACTCGGAAGATTTTCAGGTGCAAATCTGGGCAACAAAAATTGCAATATCTTTCCACCCAGGAAGGGAAAATAAAAACCGTGAATTGGGAATTTTATTATGACAAAAAGGGTATCCAAAAATGTAAAAACATCTGAAAAATGATAAACTTGAAATTTCACTATTTTTGGGTGGGGTGATGCAAGATTGCCCTTACACCACTGGATGCTCCTGCATCAGGTTCCTTGAAATCCATATATTCTCAGGACAATGTTGATTGGATATGGGATAATGTCACCCCAGTTATGTAAAACCCTCAATTCTGGTTTCCTCTCCTTTGGCCTAAGGAAATCATGCACTTCCTCAAGGATCCTAGGTACATTTACCATCAATCTAGCCCTTAATCTTGAAGCAAAACAATTATCAAATTGCACATAGCTAGTGTTTTCCTTATTACAGGACAGATCTGCAACCCATATCTGTACTTGAAATCTTTCTCCATCAACTGATTGCTTAATTTCATCTTCTCATAAAGAAATCAGCATTCCTAAACAGGAACATATGCATCAACATGGAATACCAAAAGAATTGAGTACTAGTATCTCCTTTCTACGGCTTCGAAAGCCCTTCATCTATCATCTCCGCCAAAAAAGAAGCAAAGTCATATGTTACAAAGAAGTTAGGGTGTTGTATTTGCACCCCCATGAACATGTATGGAATTGGCATTACTGCACCAGGACTGAAACCCAAAATCTGACATAGTGAATAGAAAGTAGCCAGGAAAGGCTTTGCAAAACAATTCAATTTGAAAGGTTCCTAGTCACTAGGGCTGATGTGAAATTGTGAACCTCCTGCCTTAACCAGATGAGGTGGAAGTAGCTTAACCCTAAAAAGAGATTTCAGTTTTGTATACTCCTGCTTCATTTCCTCAAAATTAATAGGAACCAAGTCATCACTCGGCTCACTCAAATCAAAAGTCTATTGGATAACATCTCTATTAATTTCTAATAGAACCCCTCCATCATTATCTCTAATTACCAGTGTGATGGGTTCATATCTCATGGCCACTGCCCTAAGTAAGTCCACATCAGGGAACACATTTGGTACAACCAGCTTACCCATGTCATACATCCATCCATTTGAGAAAGGGTGAGGCAAATTCCTTTGTCCATACCATAATCTGAACATCTCTAAGCTAGTGAGTGGAACCCTAGCATCAACAATGTTGGAACTATTATACAACAACCCCTCCCCTAGCATTTCCCCTCGCAATAATAATACACCCTTCCTTCTATCATTTTTTGACAACGAAAATTGATCTAGGAAATCATCGTACAAGTTTCTTTTCAAATACTCAATGTGGCCAGAGTGCTGCTTGGGTGGCGCCAATTTAGACAAACTAGGGCTTCACTACAATGTTACACTTCAAGTGGCTATGACTAAGCAACGATAGGAAATTACAAAGTAAAAATACCGCAATTCTTCACAATTTATGATTAAACTATAGCCCCAACAAAATATTTTAATGAGCCTAGTGACACGCATAGTAGACCCCCCTTCCCAAATTTAGGTGCAGAATGACTGGGAAACAGAGAAAATAAACTCATGGCTTTTTTCACACAAACTCCAATTTCTAGCTGCAGCTGCTCGCAATTTCACCTTTGGCTCTGAAACTATTTTTTACGAAATACTTGGATGCCTTGTGAGACAAATGAAGTAAGTAAATTGATTTTATGTCGATCAAATCTTACTAGTGATGTCTCATCCACCATTAAAGCTCACTCGCGGGTTGCACGAACGGCTCCAACTACATTAGATACAGATTTAAATTTGAACCGTTGATCCTCCAGTTTGATCAAATCATCGATGGCCACCTTCAAAACAGGCTAACATAATCAACAACATGACAATAAGGGGCCCACCATGCCATAAGCCGCAAATGAAAACCACGTGGCAGTTTCCCGCGATACCACAATCCCTCGATTTACCATCGTGGGATGGCGAGCAACCATTGATCCTTCTCATCAGAGATCCTGCTCCTTCAAAAATGGTCGTCGTCCTTTCTGTTAACTGTCGAGCAACTTTTCCCTCAAAATTATAACATCTGTGTTGAAATAAAGCATGTGCATCTCACAAGCACTTTAGTAATCCACCCCTTAACACATTTAGAACCGGCTAATGCTTCCTTCACTCTTTAGACCTCATCGGATGAGACACGTGGCAAGAGCCCATGATATCGTGATCCTATAATTCCTGATCGTGGGATGGCGGGCACCATTGATCTGCAGGAAATAGATCAACGACAGTGCTAATTCAACCCTCTAAAAAACAAAATCATCTATGGCCACCTTCAAAACAAGTTGACACATTTTCCAACACGGCGATAAGGGGCCCACCTTACCATACACTACCAAGGAAGTCCACGTGGCGGTTGCACGCGATATTGCAATCCTGAAAATTTTGATCGCGTGATGGCGGGCAACCGTTGATCCTGAGCATCAATGATCTCATTCCTTTAACACAATAGCTATCCATGTCGTTAACCTTCGAGCAGCTTTTCTAGCAAGATTATAACATATCCGTCGATTTAGAACATGTGCGTCTCGAGAACACTTTAGTAATCTGCCCCTTAATACATTTAAAGTCGGCTAGTGTTTCCTTTACTCTTTAGGCTTCATCGGATGAGACACGTGGTGCCCGCTCGTGATTTTGCAATCTACCCAAGCACCATCGCGAGATGGCGGGGAACGACTCAGATCAAATGGCAGTTGGTCAGTGATAGCACAAATTTGATCCCCCAAATAGGACACGTGGCGCCCGCCCATGATTTCATGATCCTTCAATTCCCAATCATGGGATGGTGGGCATTGTTGATATCTACAGGAAATAGATCAACGGCAGCACTAAATCAACCCTTGCAAAATAAAACATTCATTAAAAGGAGAAGTGGGCATTACTAGGCGGACGACAAATAAAAAAATTATATTTATAGAAGAAAAATAAAATAAATTTACAATTTGTTTTATAATTTCACTTTTAACTTTAAATGTATGTTCCCTCATTAAGTTGTATTTTTTTTACAATCACATTTTTATTTTAGATGTTTGTTTATAAAATATAAAGATGCATTAAAAATATATTAGAAATATTTTTCTTTATATCATATAGTATTCATAACATTAAATTAACATAGAATAATTTCACAATATCACTTAACCAATCAAGAAAAAATTAATCATTACTATGCAACATTATTCTCACATCAAACTAACAAATAAACATTGAAAACAAATTTATTTTTTTATATTATAACATTCATAACTTAAACCTTTTATACACAATATCAACATTATTGTCACATCTTTTAAACTGACAAATAAACATTGAAAACACATTTATTTTTTATATTATAACATTCATAACTTAAACCTTTTTATACACAATTTCAAGTTAACTATAAATGGTATAGAGTTTAGATTTTCTATATCTCTCATATATCAACATAGGTAAATTTGAAAATATTTTAAATTATATAATTTCAAAAAAAATTGAATGAATTTATAGAAGATTATTTTTATTAAAGTGATAGAATCTAATCCCAATACTAACATTAATTATAAGTCTAACCACAACCCCAACCCTAAAACTAACACTAATTAACTTCAAACCTAACTCTAATTTTATATCCAACCGTAAACATAACTATGATTCTAAAACTAACATTAATGAAACCCTAATTGAACCATAACCCTAACCCTAATACTAACCCTTGCCCCAATTGAACCCTAACTTATAACCCCAAGCTCCCATCACTTAGAACCTTAATCTTTACCCCCAAGCCCCAACCCTAATCCTAATTTAATCCTATACCTAGTACAGGTAAGAGTCCTAACCCTATTTGAACCTTAAAGCTTGGTGAACTCTACATGTTTTAGGGTTAGGGTTCCAGTAAGGATTAGGGTTGAATTATGGTTATATGATTAGAGGAGTCAAAATTCAAATAGGATTATGGTTGGAGTTTAGTGGGTTTTCT
>VDFB02193867.1:550194257-550207950 GCA_007258455.2 Sequoia sempervirens
CTTGGGACATGCCTTGTTCAGATCTCTAAAGTCGGTACAGATTCTGATAGCTCCGTCAGGTTTTGAAACAGGTACCAAATTCGACACCCATTTTGGATAATCGATTGGTCAGATGAATCCTGCATCTAACAATTTTTTGAGCTCCATTTTGACTAGTACAGCAATTTGAGGATGCATTTTACGAAGCTTTTGTTTGACCGATTTTGCTTCTAGATACACAACTAGCTAAGTGATGAACTACCATCTTTGGATCAAGCCCTGGCATATCAACATAACTCCATGCGAAGTTTATTTACCTTTCTTTTAGGAATGCTGCTAGGAGTTCTTGTTCTTCTGATAATAGTGATTCCGCATAGAATGTGATATGCGGGGTCTCCTCTGTTCCTAGATTGAGTGGGTTGCATTTTTCGGCCAATACCGCTGACTTCTCTGTATGAATAGCTCTTAAGGGAAGATTGAATCCTTCATCCTCAGGAACCTCAGAGAGGTTTTCACCATTGGATACGTCCTTTCTTTTTACTATTTTCTTGTCAGAGAGTGCCACAGTGTGGTTTTCACTCAAGGACTTGGATGTGATTCTTAGCTTCTCACTTTTGTGACTGAAGGATTCAATCGTTTCCCCATAATAAGCATGTGTGTCTAACTCTATTATGAATCCTGCCTTGTGATCTCCGTCTGGAATGTTATCCCTCAATCCCATGAATTCTGAGAGCGCTTCATCATTTTTGAATGTATCGAGAACTAGTGGTCCTTGTTGGTCATAGTCGATCAATTGGGGATAGACTAAGCAAATCTCATGATTTTGATGATCGGATTCGAAAGATAAGGTACTAATCATGCAAAGGGTAGTATCCTCAAATAACCTAGGTAAACTAGTCAAGTGATCTTTGTCATCGCTACTAATATAGGGCTCAGTGATGAAGTTATGCATGTCTGTCCCTATGGATATTGGTGAGTGCACTTGTGTTAGTACTGGCTGAGGAGAAATATTAACTGCTCTAACCGGAGGACTTCAGCCACGTATGGTTATTCTCAGAGGGGTACATCCAAGACCAAGATTTTTTATAGGTCGCATCTTAGGCATGATTGGTATTAAGATCCCAATGTCATTTTTCCCCAGTCTTTGGTTTCTGTCGTAACCCATTGCAAGCATCATTTGTAGGCCCTTGCTTGTCTCATCCATTGGTAATTCAGGTGTTGGTCTTTCATCTCGATACAACATGTGGGATGGATCTACTTCAATAACCTCTTGACCAAGGTCTTCCCAGTTTGTGAATTCAAGATAATCCTCATGATTTGTTTGCGATGTAGAAGCTTGATTTTCTTGCGGGCGTCCCCGTGATCTAGGAGATTGTGGTAACTCTCCTATCACAAAAGCATTATTAGGGAGCCTATAGCTTCCACAACTATCCTCATGGATGATGAGCTTGATGTCGAATATGGTAGGGATGGCGAGTGTCTCTGTCGCATAGTGGACGTGAGAGTGGTGGGGTTGATGTATGATGTGGATGAGCCCTCATCATTCTTTGGCACTTGGGGGATTTTATAATATTTGGCTTCAAGATTCTTACAATATGAGAATGGCTCAGGATCTCCATGGATGGTAACCTCTTGTCCATTTGTGAATTTCACACATTGGTGGAAAGTTGATGCTACAGCTTTCATCGCATGGATCCATGGGCGTCCCAAGAGGATATTGTATGGCAAGTCGAGGTCCAAGACCTCACAAGTGGTTTCCATGAGTGTCGGCCCTACTTGGATAGGGAGTTTGATTGTGCCTTGAGACACTCTTTCTTGGTCATCGTATGCTCTTATTGTGATGCCTTTCCCTTTATCAATGGAATATTCTGATATCTTTAACTGCTTGATGAGACTAAGAGAACAAATGTTCAAACCTGCACCTCCATCCACCAAGACCTTTTTGATTTTTCTTTTATTTACGATGGCTTCCAAGTGAAGGGCACGATTGTGAGATGGTTGGGCAGGAAAATCCTGGTTGGAAAATGGAAGGAGATTAGGTGTTATGATGTTTCTGACCATAGCTTGGAATTGTTCCGCATCAAGGTCTGCGAGGATGGTGGATGAGGCTAGTGCTTCTTCAAGGATCTTTTTATGGGCCGATGATATCTTTAACAACTCCATGATGGAGATGTGTGCTGGTGTTCTTTTGAGTTGGTCTACAACACTATAGCCATTGGATCTAGATGAAGGGACCCTATTTGGTTGAGATGACCCTGCAATGGTGACTTTTCTGCCTCTTGTGGTGACTCCACAATCTTCGGCATGGGCACCCTTGATGGTGATGACCATGCAGTTTTCATTGAGGTTGGCGACAACTGTCTCGTATACATGATTTACACTGCCTTTTCCCTTATCCTTGTTGTTCCCTTTGTTTCCATGATTCGACATCGGATCCGTGTAGATTTTAAGGTCTTGATTCCCTGTAGGTGGTTCCACGTTTATGATTCTTTTGTCAATGAGATCTTGTATGATGTTCTTGAGTCTCATGCAATTATTTGTGGTATGGCCTTTGATTTTGTGGAATTCATACAATTGATTCTCATTGTACCAAGGAGGTTTGACGTCGGGTTCTTGGTAATTTTCTAATGTAGGTGCCTTGATGAGCTTTTCGTCAATCAACCTTTTCATGATGTCCTCGAGTGGTTCCCCCAACATAGTGTATTTTTGTTTGGGGTATGTTTTGCGTTGAGGTGGGCCCCTTTGGTCATTGAGGTTATTGATGGTGGGATTATTGTTGGGTTGATGCGTTGTGTGATGAGTGTTTTGATTTGGTGTTTGGATTTGTTGTGTGGGTGTGTTTTGGCGCGGACCACTAATGACCACCTTGGCATCTACGACACCATCATTAGTGATTTTTTTGTTCCTCGCCCACGTGTGAGGTTTATCATTATAGTTGGATGATGGGCGGTTGTTTTGTGGTTCGTGATATGACGTTGATTCGATGGGTTGAGTCACAAGGGATTTTTCGATGCTAAGCGCCTTGGAGATCAATTGATCGTATGTGGTGATACCCTGAACCTTGAGATGAAATGATAAGTGACCTTCAAGGTTGGCAAGGATTGTGCAAACTTTTTGTTCTTCTGGCATGGTCCACTTGCTCCGATTGGCCTTTGATCACCAACGTTGAAGGAATGAAGCAAAAGATTCATTCTTTCCTTGCTTTAGGGCGTATAGTTCTTCGAGACTAACATCCATTGCAATGTTACCTACGTAGTTCTTAATGAATGCATTTATAATCTCTTGGAATGTTCTAATGCCTGTAGGTAAGTGAGAGAACCATTCTATAGCGGGACCCACCAAGCTTCTAGGAAATAGCCGCATCAGATACGTATCGTCATATGCGACTTCCATGCAATGAACCTGGAATTCCCTGATGTGATCTTCAGGGTTTCATGTCCCTCGATATTTGTCAAATTTGGGGATTTCAAATCCCTGAGCGAATGGTTTCATTTCTAAGCTCCTATCAAATGGATAGGGAGACAAGTTGCTTTGCGTTTTTGTTGTTTTCCCTAATTGAAGATCGAGCACTTGTTGCGAGAGCAACTTGAGTTGTGTCATCACATCATCTTGCAGATCAGGGGGTGGGATGAAGGTGTTTTGGGGTATCACAATCGTGGTCTGGATGGGTGGGTTGGTTGGTGTGTTGTTCGTTGGTATGTGTATGTTCTGCTGAGCAAGGTAGGCTTCTACCTGCTTTTGGATGAACAACGCCTGTTGTTGATCCTGTTCTTGTTGCGCTAAGGTTTGTGCATTTTATTGCACTTGTTGCTGTTCCAACAACGCTTGTTGTTGTGCTTGCTGTTGTTCCCACAACGCTTGTTGTTGGGCTGCCAGTTCTGCTACTTCTTGTTGTTCTTGACATTGTTTTAATGCCTATTGGTATGCTTGCACTTGCGCTGCTTGTGCAAAAAGTTGTGCTTGTGCTTGTGCTGTTGTGCTTGCGCTTGAGCTTGTGCTTGGGCTTGCGCTTGTGTGGCTTGTTGCTGCAATAATAGTTGTGCTTGAGCGACCCTTTGTGCTTGCAATGCTTGTGCGGCTTGGGAAGCTTGAGCGGCTTGTTGTTGCTATTGTTGTTGTTGTAATATCACTTGGGCTTGTTGCGCTTGTTGTGCTTGTATTGCGGCTTGTACAACTTTGGCAGCTTGTGTAGCTTGAGCGGCTTGTTGCACAGCTTTTTGTTTTTGCACTTGTTGATAGCCTCTTTGGAAAGCAGTTTGTAATGTTGTGTCAAATTGATTTGATGTGGTGAATGTTGGTGCTGGTGGATTTGGAATGGCGTTCATGGTGGTGGTGAATGATGATGTTGTGTTGATATTTTGTGTGTTGGATAGCAGTATTGATGTGATTGGTCCTTGTGAGACCATGCTTTGTGATGATGTGGGGGTGTTTGATGATGTTTCCATTACTTGTGTATTTATCGTTTGTTGTTGCGATATCAACAGTAAATTTTGAGCATTTGGTGCGATGCTTTGATTGATGGTTGGGATAGTGGTTTGATTTATACTTGGTAGGGGAGGCAACCCCAAACCAAGTAGTGGTGTGGATGATAATGATAGTGGTGGGATAGGTGGAAATGTGAGGGGGGTGAATCCTTGCGAAAGTGTTGTGGTATCGAATATGCCCCCTGGTCTGAACATATCCCCCTCTTCTTGTGAATTTGCGAGAAGAGGTGTTTGTGGTGCTCCGTGAAAAGATGTTGATGATGGGTCATAATGTAAAGTGAGAGGAACATTTTGGTGTAATGGATTATGGGGAATGTTTTGTTCCAATGTAGTGTTTGCGTCCAAGTTTTGGTTATTCACAAGGGGATGTGATTGAAGTGCATTGAGAAATGTGTTTCCCTTGTTGATGTTGGGTTGAGTTGGAGCAAATGATGTTGTGAGTTGTGGGATGTTCTGCGTGATGTTTTGAGATGGGGGTGTAGATGAAATGGGGATGGTGGATGAGATTGGTGGAAAAGATGTCTCTAATATAGTGCTCACATCAAAATCTGAAGGCAACTTGGCCCCTTGTTTTGATAATTCAAGCATGTACAACGAAGGGTTAAGTCTCATCATGATGTTGATGATTCTATGGTTGTCTGGATTTTGGAGCATCTCTGTCATTTCTTTGCGAGACATTCCAAAAGTGAGGTCCTCCCCTTGGTTTTCTTCTTGCGGATTTTGTGATGATGAGAGGGTTAATGGATTTCTTGATTCGGCAAGATTCATTTCCGTGTTTGTTTGGCTAAGGTCGCTTGAAGCGGGTGTTTCTTTGTTGACTTCCATACTCTTCTTGTGTTGAGATCTAGTAAGAACCATAAAATAAGGATCAATCTTCGAGAATGTGGGAGATGAATCTCTTTAATTCTTTGGGTTGATATTTTTCTTATGCCTCAAAGTAGAAATTTCTAGGATGCTTTTAGGATCAAATGTGATGATGATATGATGGTGGATGTTTATGGATGTTTGTGGTTTTGTTGATAAATCTTGAATGAAAATGCTAGGTTTTTGGATTTTTGATTGATTTTGATTTTGAGATTTTGAGGTTTTGTCCTTGATCTTGATTTGGATTTTGATTTTGAACAAAAGGACCCTAAGATGTTTGATAATGATCAAAGGGATAGTTTTTTTCAAAGGATGATAATTTGGATAAGTGTGAGGAGAAGGATGCATCTACACACACCTACCCAAACAAGATGATTGTTTCACTAAGTATATGGAGAAGGATTCATCTACATACACTAAGCTAGACAAGATGATTTTTGATAACTTTGACTAAGTATATGCAAAAGGATGTATCTACACACGCCTAGCCAAAAGGTGTTTTGATAAATGTTTCAAGGACTTGGTCTCAATGGTTTTGATGTTTTGATTTTTCTCATAAAGCCTAGCACTTCAAGGATGATTTCAAGGTTTTTCAAAAGATGATTTATGAGATGATGGTGGTTTTGGGGAGATGGATGAAAAGATTTTGATATGTTTTTGACCCCTAGATGAACCTAAAAAGACCACTTTGTTTTGCCTAGATCTAGGTATTGAAGAGCATGCAAATGCTTCCTAAAGACCTTTGTAACCAAGGGTTGATTTCATTTGAACTTTTATTTTTGGATTTTCAATGATTTTTTGCTTTGGGATTTGTGAGTCTCCAATCACACATGAAAATTCATTTTGCTTAGCTTTGCTTAATGGCTTTATTTTACCAAAAAAAATATCTTTGATTAAAGTTTCAAACTAAGATGTCCAATGTCTCAATTTCCTTGAACCCCACAAGATATTTTATGTGGAAATTCAATGAACTTAATGCAAGGGTTTTTCCTATTGTTTACTCAAGAAGACAAATTGAGATATAATCCAATGCTTAGAAACCTCTAAGGACATAAGTCCCAAGGGAAAGCAATAACATATGTATTGAGTCAAAGCTATTTGTCTTCAAAAGGGTTTGAAATTTTGGATGATGTTTAAATGTTTGTTTTTGATTTGTTTTCGAGCAAGCAATGTATTTTCAAATTGACTCATAAGCAATGCAACATCCTAGCTTAATGGGTATGTTTTTCTTAGTGGGCTTGCCTCATGCCCTTCATAGAAGAGATGATTTTACATGCAACCAAGGAAAAATATAAAGGTATGATGAAATCCTAACCTCTATATTTCAACCAAGATCAGACATGGCAAGTAACTTCTTGGAATCTAAGTTCCAATGCACCACTTTGATAAACTCGCTCAATGGATAAATAAGCCACTACAAAACAAGGGTTCTAGTTCTGACTTTCCATTCGTAGGAGTTGGCCCAACGTGGCAAGAGTCCCCTTTCGGATCCATCTTGTCAGAGTCAACCGCGTGATATTGGTGTTTCTTCCAATATCCACATTTATATCCTGGTTGGAAATACTCTTGGCTTTAGAGTGTTACCGGTTGAGTCGTTCCCTTGGGTGATTACTTTTTCCCACAAGGCAGGGCCTCTAAGATAAACAAAAGCAAATGAAAAGCAAGAACCATAACTCAATCAATCTTTGATGGCAACAAAGAGAGAGAATGTACGCGAAAATGCCCCCACTCACACTCACACAATAGTTTGTTCAATTTTAAGCCCAAATCGAAGTGTGGAGGTGATTGCTTTGTCTTATCCCAAAGTCATAGAAAAGACCTTTTGATTCTCAAGATCGCTATAAAGCGCGAGAGAAGCACGTCCTTTTCTAATGGCTTTAGTCTAAGTAAGCCCTCACGAAAAACACAACTACACTTGTTTTTTTTAAACCTTCAAAGCAATATGTGAGTTTATTTTAGAGTACCAAATCATAAATGAAAGACATTGGTTCAATTGTTTAATCCATAAACGAAATCTAGTGAGTTGTTGATCCTAAGATTCTTTTTAATCCCTTTGCAAGAAATAAACAAAAAGAATCCTTTTTAAACCCAAATGAAAGCTAGTGTTCTAAGAAAAGAAGAAGATGTCAATTTCCTAAGGAAGTGTTAAACAAACACCTAAGTGTTTAAAAACATTTTGATTAGGCAAGATATCATCACCATGCTCCTTCTTCCCTTGCTTTTTGACCTCCAACCTACAAAGGATAAAAGAAAGTTAAATTATGGAAAAACACAGAAGTCAAAAGACAAAAAACATAGGAAGAAGCAATCATAAATTAAAACACGTGCTAAAAATTAAATTTCTCCCTTTTACTATCTTCCAGTGTCGCAGTTCGTGAAGGCGTCGCTATTTTTTTCTTCCAGCAGTGCTATTTCAGTGCCGCTTTACCAGTCAGCGGCGCTCTATGTCAGGACAAAGAGCATGATTGCGTCGCTATTTTGGCCCAGTGTCGCGGTTTTGGAAAGCGTCAAAGTTTTGAAATTTTTGAAAACTGATGCAGCTCGGTGAGTCCAGTGACGCAGTTTTAAATTTGAAATTTTTTGGCGAGATGAGCCCAGCGGTGCTAAAATGGCGACGCTGGCGAGCCCGCGGTGCTGAAACTGCAACGCTGACGAGCCAGCGGCGCGAAAACAACGACGCTGGTGAGCCCACATTGGAATTTCCTGTGTGTGTAGAAAATCGTGAATTTTTTGTGAAAATGTTGAAATTTATGACTCAGCCCTCCTTCTAGTGCCAAAATGTGAACCCCCAATCTATGCACCTGCAAAACAAAGGAGATTAAACACCCCAAGTTAGATATTGCAAGTATAAACGAGAATTCCCCATGAGATTCATTAACATAGCTCAAATTAGGAAGAAAATGATGAGAAACACAATGAAAACACAAAAACAAGATTGAATCCTAATTAAGCAAGCAAACTCTTAATCCCATGGGGGAATTGGTGCCAATTTGATGTGAAAATTGGCCCTTTCCCAATCCCTATGATGAATTCTTGATGTGTTGAAGATGATGTTGATCCATTTTTGATGAAAAAGATGTGAACTCCAAGCCAAATCTGCAAAAAAGCCTAGCTAAGAATTCAAATGATGGATGAAGATGGCTAAGTATTTTAGCATGGTAACTTTGCAATGTTTGTGGATGATGAAATGAAGATATAAGCCTTTCATTTATAGAATTTCAAGATGGATGAAAGTCCAAATTTGAGCAATGTGGGACTAACTTTCATCCAATGATATGGTGCCACTTGTCAAGCTATGAATGGATGATGGTTGTGCAAGATTTGGGGTTTGTGCCAATAAATGCCAATATTTGAAATTCAAATTTGTTGAAATGACATGTAAGAGGGAAGGGAAAATGCAATAAATGCCACTTGGTTCAAGGCAAAGGACATGTAAGAGGTTTTAAATGCCTTGTTGGATGTACATGTTGACTTGGAATTTTCGAATTCAAATTGAGAGAATATTCCAAAAGATGCCATGTGAGGGAAAATAGGGATTTAATAAATGAATTAAATCTATTTTCATGTGCAACTTGCATTATCTAGAGGATGTGACATGAGATTAGATTAAATTAATCAAGGGTCAATTAATTTAACAGGAGATTAAATGATGTGACTTATTTTACTTAGATTTATAGATTTATTTAAATCAAATAAGAGAGGAATGTGATAAGAGGCTAATTAAATAAAGATTTTGATTTATTTAATTAAAGGGGATGATGTTAGATTAAATCAAATAAGGTTTTAATTTATTTAATTTAATGGATAGACTTTAGAGATTTAATCAAATAAATTGATTATTTAATTAAATAGGGATAATTAGATCAGATAGGTTGATTTAATTAACAAAAGAATTGACTTAATCAGATAAAATGATTTATTTAATTAAGAGACGAATATTGATGAATTTAATCAGATAGGGGAATTTGATTAAACGGTTAGACCGAGGGATGATTCTGGAAGAAATGATGTTAGTAAGTCATGATTAGATGCACGATGTCAATCAGTATATTTTGCGTGTCTACAGTAGGTACAAGTCACAGAGGGGCGACTACGCCCTCTGGGTCACTGCAAAGGGGCGACTACGCCCTCCTGTACACTGCAGAGGGGCGATTGCACCCTCTGGTTCACTACAAAGGGGTGACTGTGCCCTCTGGTTCACTGTACAAGTGCAACTGCACCCTCCATTGGACTGCAGAAGGGTGACTACGCCCCAGTTTAATATTCTATTTCTAACTAGTTTGTTGCAGAGGGGAAGATACACCCTAACCCATATTATGTTTCTAACAAGTTTGTTGTAGAGGGGTAGATACAACCTTATCTATATTTTGTTTCTAACTAGTTTGTTGTAGAGGGGCGGATACACCCTAACCCATATTATGTTCTAATAAGTTTTTTGTAGAGGGGCGGATACGCCCTAACCCATATTCTGTTTCTAACAAATTTGTTGTAGAGAGGCAGATACACCCCTATCCATATTCTATTTCTAACAAGTTTGCTGCAAAGGGGCGGATACGCCCTTATCCATATTTTGTTTCTAACAAGTTTGCTACAGAGGGGCAGATACACCATTATCCATATTCTATTTCTAACAAGTTTTCTGTAGAGGGTTGGATACACCCTTATCTATATTATGTTTTTAACTAGTTTGTTGTAGAGGGGTGAATACGCCCTAACCCATATTCTGTTTCTAACAAGTTTGCTACAAAGGGGCAGATACACTCTTATCTATATTTTGTTTCTAACAAGTTTGCTGCAGAGGGGCGAATACACTCTAATCTAAGAATTGTTTCTAACATTTCACTATAGTGAGCAAGATTTTCCCTAATTTGAAAACTATTTTTGACATTTTGTTGCAGTGGGGTGAATTTTCCCTCCTGGTTACTGCAGTGGGACGGATACACCCCAAAACAACACATTTTGGGAGGTAAAATGACCGTTTTAGCTTAGTTTTTGCTCCAATTTTTTGTTGTTTTTGATTCTAACCCCCTAACATTGTTTGTTGCAAGGATATTGGTGTTTTTGCTAACATTTTGCAACATATTCTTGTGTAATTGGTGAAGAAAGAAGGATAAAACAATTAATGTTTTCTTGTAGGGCCTTCTGTTTATACAAATTTCCAAAGCTATCCTTGTTGTTTTTCGTTAATCTAGGAACATAGTTTAATTAGGGGAAGTAATATCTATTGTTTGCTGTGTCTATCTTTTTGTGTTACCCAAAGGGGGCATTAGTTTTTTTTCACTTTCCCCTTGCACTTTGTGTGAGCCTGGGGAGTAGTTGGAAACGATTAGTGCTTTCTTTCTAGTGGGACCTGCTTGGGGATTTCATCACCCCAAGGGATGATCTCAACCACGCGTACTGGTGGGGTATATAAAAGGAGGAGAGAGAAATTTTTACCTCAATCCAGTCACGTCATAATTGGTGGAGTGTTGAAGCTAGGGTGATACCTAGACATGAAGAGTTGGTCCGAGCCCTTCAGTATCTCGTTGGGGTTCCCGACTCATGCTTGTGATGGGCTGGTGTTCACGGTTGTGCCTTACGTATCGAGAGTATATTGAGGACTCCCTAGACACCTTGTGCATCCTAGATTAAGACCTTTATTGGCCATACCCTTAACACTAATTGTAGGATTGTGCTTGTTTGAAAGTGCTTTCTTGTGAGAAACCAGTAAATTTTTTGACAAATTGGCCTTATTGTTGTCATTTTAAGCCCTTTCCATAATCATTTCCATCTAAACCAAGTCCCTGTTCACTGCAGTGGGGAAAATTTTCCCTTTTTTTTACTACAATGGGGTGAATCTTCCCTTTTGTTTATTGCAATGGGGTGAATTTTCCCGTCTTTTTACTGTAGTGGGGTGAATTTTCCCTTCTATTTATTGCAGTGGGGAAAATTTTCCCTCCTATTTAATGTAGTGGGGTGAATTTTCCCTCCTGAATAGTCAAACTTGCCCTGTTTAGCTCCGTTTAACCTCCAAACCTTTGTTTAATCATTCCAAACCTCCGTTTAATCATTCTAAGCCTCTGTTTAATCATTTTAAGCCTCCGTCTAATCATTCCAAACCTCTGTTTAATCATTCTAAACCTCTGTTTAGTCATCCTAAACCTTCGTTTGATCCTCTCAATCCACCCACTCGTTTTGGATTTTTTGGTAACTCATTTGGGAAGCCCATATCATCACCTAGTGAACTTGTTTCACCAAAATATTACCATTTGTATCACCTAATCCATATCTTATAAACACCACTCATCATCAAACCACCTAAACCTTGTGTTAAAAGTTGATATCCAAATTGACCTTAGCGTTTGAATTTAATTGTTATCCTTCATATCAATCATCAACTTTGACCCAAATCAATTCACTTCCATCTTGAGGTGAATTCAGTGTCATAAGTTATCATCCTCGACCCAAATCAATCCATTTCTACCTTGAGGTGGATTCAGTGTCGTGATCATCCACTTGATCAATCAATGCTCTAGGTCACTAAGGGTGATTTTATGACTGAGTTTAGGATCCCTTAGTCTTCCATCATTTAATTTTAATCCAATCACACCTATCCAATCACTCGATCTATTCTATCCAATCATCTAATCATCCAATCAAACCAATCACACTTATCCAATTATCTAATCAATCCAATCACATCCATTCAATCAAACCCATCCAATCAACTACAACTATCCAACCAACTTCATTCAATCATCTAATCTATCTCATCAAACCAATCTAGTCCTCTAATCAAATTCATCCAATCATCTAATCCAATCTTTATCCAATCACACAATCATCTTACCATTACCCCCATATTTACATTAGTTTTTTCTTTTTATACCCGTTCAAACTTGGTCACAAATTAAGAAATAAATGGCACAACAAGGTCAAAGTTCCCAACTGAATACCTCTCAAGATCCTAACAACATGGAAAATGTTCCTCAAGATCCTAACAACATTGTAAATGCTCCCCAAGATCCCCATAATGGTACTTCATCACAATCCAACACCGAGGAACAAAATAACTCACCACCTAGTGAAGAAAGCATGGTCAATCAACCCGAACTCACACTTGAGGAACATTTTAGTAATCCCACCAATGCACGAATGACAGATCGTCTCTTCGAACAACATGGGGAACAAATATTGGCCCACCTAATTGAGAAAGGTGTCAAACCCCCGTCAAGTGTTGACCTATCCAAATATGGAAATTCCATACCCAACGCACTTGATGATTCATACATCCCCAATATGCCTCCACTACTGAATTTGACACCATTTTCTGACGGTCGTTCGACAAATCTTTGTTGGAAGAGCGACGAAATGGCAAAAATATTTGCATTGCTAGTTTTTCATCAAAAGGCCGACGACGAATTAAATGTTGAAATAACGACGAAGAATCATCAGTCGTTGGCATCATGAAATGGCTCAGACTTTCGTCGGCATATCGACGAACACTTCATGTATCCACCGACGAATTACACCAAAAGTTCATTGCTAGTTTGACGAAATGGGAAAGGAGTAGCATCGAAACAACACCAAAAGTTCGTCGAACGTGCAACAAAATAGGCAAGTAGTAGCGTCGAAACAACACCAAGAGTTCATCGAATTTGCGACGAAAATAGCAAGAAGTAGCGTCGGAAGAACACAATAAGTTCATCGAAAGTGCGACGAAATGGGCAAGGAGTAGCGTGGAAACAATGCCAAATGTTTGTCAAAATTGCAACGAAATGGGCAAGGAGATACGACGAAACCTTCGTCGCAGCTATAGCAACTTCGTCGAACCTTTTTGTTGATTTGTCGGTGGGATTCATCGAAATTGTGACGAAGCATCAATTTTAAAAATAAAATAAATATTCATGGAAATGTACCATTGCGGAGACTGACGACTGATCATACATACAGACTGCATATTGGTTTGATGGTTCAAATGATGCATTTCTTATATTGAAAAGTGCATTACCTTATTGAGCTTCTCTTTGTTTCAAGAATAGTTTAATATTCTCTACTTAACAGGGCCAACCACGTGACAGTGGAAGCTCATTTGGCCCCTCCCCTCCCTCACATCATTCTCAATTCCCCATACCCAATCATATAACATTAATCATTCATTCATCCATTAATAACATGTAACATTCATTCATTCATCTATTAATAACATATAACATTCATTCATCCATTAATAACATATAACATTCATTCATTAACATATAATATCCATTCTTTCAATTTTTACATATTATCAAAAATATGGTTGTCATAATATGATTACAATCACTTTTTTTTTGTTTCTTTTTTAAAGCTACATAAAGTTGAAGCGGAGTATCATTTTCTAAATC
>VDFB02193867.1:550208050-550262165 GCA_007258455.2 Sequoia sempervirens
TGCTTAATGTTTATTTCTTGTTGCCAATGAGTGAATTCCATGATTATCTTTTGATCTTTCATCCGTACTAACGATCCATTTGACTAATGATGCTTTGGCGACAGGAATCCGTCTGGGTCGGATTTCTCCGAAATTCTGCCCCGACGGTATTTTCCCGGATGGTGATATTTCCCGGACTGCTTTTTTTTTTTGAATCTTCAAAGGATTAGCAGTAGTGATGGATTTTAGTTGATTTATATGATTTATGCTAACCTTTTGGATTGAAATATGAACAACAGTTGAATACTAATGATGATTTTTGGATGTGCAGGCCGAATCAAGTAAAGCTGCTGCTGGGAAGTCTAAGGGTGGCACAGGAGGGTCATCCATCTCTGAGGCAGAACGGTTACGACTAGATATGAAGAGTCAGCTTCCCAAGAACAGGGTGTCTTCTGTGTGGGCTGAGGTATCTGATACTAATTTTGGGGCCTGGATATACGAGAAGTTTAAGCAGAGGATGGCGGAGAAGGATCTGTCGGCCTTGAGTCAGGGAATGATAAACTCTGGACTGGTGCATGTGGCAGGCTTCCCTCCGGCGGTCCAGTGCTATGAGCTAATTCTCGAGTGCGCCAGACAGTATGACTTCGATACACAGAGGGTGGTTAGCACCGAGGGAAGGGTCTTGGCCAACTTCAGTCCGGCCTCTATTGCACAAGCCTTCAGCATGCCTGACTTACCTTCTGTGTGTGCTCTGAACATAGAAACAGCGAAGACGTATTATGAGAATGAGCCCATCAAGGCTCAGCAGATAGTCAACTCGTGGCTGGAGAAACCCAAGTCCCATTATTCAAAGTTTCCCAAGCAGTTGCACAGGGTTAAGTTCAGATCAGATGTATATGATGCTATCACCTTCTTGAGTAGAGTGGCTGGTTTGAGGACTGCCGGGGTGCTAGAAAGTTGGATGGTCCACGTGATAACCAAGATCGAACAAGGGACCAATTATCACTGGGCAGGGCTCATCAGTGCCGAAATTGACAGGCAATTAAGGAATGTCCTGGAGGCCAAGAAGTTTACTATGTCTTCTTATATCATGTATGTGCTAGCCATCTCTTACCCATATAAGGGTCTGAATCCGAGGGGTACACTTGGACAGGATATCATTTATGAGGTCTATCCAGAATTGCATCTTGGGCATAAGGATTACAAAAGGGCTAATGATGCATTCATAATGCATATCACCCAGATGCTACAGAATGTTGAGCACATGAGATTGTCCGACGGAGCCAAGGGGCTAGTAAAGAGCTATGGAGCCTAGTTCATCCAGTTCCCCACCTTCACCTACCTCAGAATTGATGGATTCCCGGTTCCCCCTTACAGGTTGCCTCGGTACCCTACTGATCACCTTGTTTTGTTGGAGGTTGTGAGGCAGATCTACGAATTTGATGCCGTTGTGAAAAGGGAAAAGCACAAGACAGGCTTTGGTGGAGACTTCCCTCTCGGGATTGGTGTGGCAGAAATGTGCCCCTCTATTCAATCATCCCATACTGCAAGGGAAGAACTGGCAGCGTATGGTTTCTCCTTCCACTCCAAAAGGATGAACTTTGACATAACTGGAGAAGCACAGAAGAAGGCTACCAGGGAGTACAGGCATAAGGATGACCTAGAGGATTATTGGGTCAATATCAAGGACAACCTCGAGGCGAGAAAGAAGAGATACTCCAGACTCCCTGTGGAGGCAGTTAGGCAGTACAATGTCAAGTTGATCTCGGATCAACTGGAGGATGACGAAAATTTGATGCAGCCACCTACATGGCAGTGATGGACAAGTATCTGTCCAGCAAGGAAGATTGGATTAAAACTGTTGAGCAGTCCAAGGAAGAAATTGACTCAATTAAATTCTGACTTAAGATTTTTCCTTTGCCACCTGTTGCTGAGTTGGACAGAATGTTCTTGAAGGTTCAGGGGTCATCGGTTCAGAGGAAAGATAAGGGAGGTGGCAGTTAGTGCTCATTTCAATATTTGTGCTTCTCTATTATCATAGGGCATGCATTGGACTGGACTTCATTGGGGATTGTGTCAAGGCCGACCTTGATGGTGGAGGGCATTTAATGTGTGCCTTGGTTTAATTTTCCTTCCTTGGCTAACCTGTTTTGGGCGGTTTTCTTTATTTTGTAAAAATGTTTGGCTGGGCCGACATACCTTGGGATTTTCTATTAATAGGCATTCTTGCCTCATTGTAAAGGGTTAGACATTAGCAAGAAGACATTAGAAATTAAAGAGCAAGAGTTAGAGTATTTTGATTTTCTTGAAGCAAATATTGTATCAGAACAGTCGAATTGTTGCAGCATTTTGGTGATTAATACAATTGAAGACATTGTGGTTTTCCTGGTGCAATCTCTTGTGTTATTCCATCTTGCATGGTTCCTTTGTTCTATCTTTTAAATTGCTTGAAGATTTAGGGTTTAGTATCCAGAAATAAATTAGTTTCAGTTTGATAAATGATGTTTATGATTTCATATTTGGAATGTTTGTAGCTATCTCTGGTCTATACTCCCAGTAACTATCTGATTGTAGTAGGCTGGTAAAGTCAACCTGGACCGTATATTCAATGTGCTTAAGTTCAATTGTAGATGAATGTCTATGATTTGAAAATCTGTATTCCTCAGAAGATTGCACCGTTCTTGTAAGATTGCATTGTGGGTCAAACAAGAACTGGTTATTTGAGATAGATCCATTCCAGATATATGTCATTGACATTGCTTATCCTAGCAGTAGTTTAGATCTTATCACTTCCTTGCATCCCTATCTTTTGTTGTTTCTTTATTATTCGGTTAGATTTAGGATTTAAGATCATCATATTGTCAGATCTGATAAGTTGAGAGATACAGTTTGCTTGTAGTAAGGTCCGATTGTGATTACCAGCATTTCACATTTTATCTGAGTTGTTTATGCACTGTTATGACCTAACACCCGAGAGACCTTGGGGTGATTTTCAGTGATTTATTGTTGAGGATTACCTTTCAAGAGAGATAGAATATTGTATTTTGTCTGAGTTGTTGCTGTGCAGAAAACACCATCAACAAGTTTGTCCTGCCTTTATCGGAGTAGTCTATTGCATCACGCTGGGGGCATGTTCTCATCAGATCAGATTCATGTATGGTCTTAAAATCCTCAAAATCATAAAATCCAAAAACAAGTCAAAAAGTCTATCAAAATCCAAAAACAAGATCGTTTTGTCGAACTATGTCATCTCTGAGCTTGAACATAGGCAAGGTTGATCTTTGATCATCCCTCGAGACATTTAAGTCAGTCCTATAGGAGTCTGTCATAATAAACTGACATTTCATCATGTATATAGTCATTTGTAAATCGGTCAAGTCGTCGGTCGAACTACGTGGTCTCTGCGTGTATAACATAGGCAAGGCTAATCTATCGATCAGCCCTCGAGGCCCCTAGGATAGTTCTTTAGGTTAGTTTCTTGGTCAAAATCTCAAAAAATCCCAAAAACATTGGAAAATCGGAAAAGCAAAACATTTGAAAAATCTCAAAAAAATACCAAAAACAAGCTCAAAACATCGCAAAACATCAAAAACATCCAAATATTTGAAAAATCCATTCACCTCATCTCGCTTGCACCTGCAATAAACACCATTCATAATAAACTGATCGTCATCATCAATCTTTGGTAAAATAATCGGAAACAAGTCTAGTAGATTGCAAGTAGAACTCAAAACGTCAAGTCTCAAGCCTAAGTCAGTGCGTAAGTAAATTGGTCATCTCTTCATATCAATAACACATCATATAAATTTGTCCCATATCAATCATCCTTTATAAACGAAATGACGTGCCGCCATCCACTAACATGTCCTAGGATGAATCCTTCCTGCAATGGGCATTATCTTTTGGCAATAAGTTTCGCTTATCATCGTTAGAAAACACATCCTTTTTCGTTAGCGGTATTGAAGAGCATTAGTTTGTTTATTAACTTGGTCTTTATCTTTTTGACTTATCTTATTTTGTGCTCATTCCAAGGATGTCTCGATGATATCCCAATACATAGGATTTAGAGAAATAGGAATGGAGCAATGATCATTATCTTTTGTCTGTTGTGCTTGTTGGACGTTCTTGTAATATAACCTTGGTGAATACTTGCTTTGATAGGTATGTAGGGAAGAGGTCTAGGGAAACTTTTTGACTATTACAGGGATAGGTTTACCTTTCCGTGTTTTGGTATGAGGTGTCTGCAACTTCTAAAGTACATCCTAGCAAGGTTTCCGTATGTCAGGTGTGAACAAGAATACTCCTATCTAATTGTCGAGTCAAAGTCCATCACACTAAGTACAACGCCATCCTGGTGGTCTATACCTTGATGCATCATACCACGTGTGTTATCAAACATAAGGAAATTCAGCCCTTTGAAAATCCCAATTCCTCGGCAAGTAATCATCATTATCGTTATCATCATCATCTGCATTTGTGTCATCCCATGTCTTGTTGAAATGACTTCTTCTCTTCTTACTAATCACGCTAGTAGGATACTATGAAAGTTAACCATCATTGCCATCATCATCATCGCTCCTGCATCCCCAAATCATTGGCACATTGCATATCATATAGAAATCATTGGCACATTACATATCATATAGAAATCATTGGCACATTGCATATCATATAGAAATCATGCACATCGCATAAACATATCATATAGGAAACACACGCATTGCATTTTAAATATAAATAGGTTATCATAAAAACATTTTCATAGATAGGTGCATACATGTCATCACATTTCACCCATTGCATTACATCACATAGCATTCATAACCATTTCATATTACCACCTAAATCATCACATAAACATCTACACAATCATTTCATAATCATTCATTGCAAATAGGCATATAAACATTTCATTCATTAAGCATTAACATCATTTTATTAGCATCATATTACGACCATCACATCATATCACATTGCATCCATAAAAGCATCTCATATATAAGCATTATTCCATACATCATTGCATAATCATTTCACATATCACAATTGCATAAAATAAATCATCATATAGACAACATCATTGCATAAACATCATTTAGCATCCATAAAAACATCATTGCAAATCATATAGAAATAAATCATCCATGCATAAATAAAAGTACACGGTACATCTCATCAAAATCACCTCATATATCATATCATCAACTGTCATAGTACAAGAAAATAAATAATCGGATCAATGTACATATGTGTCAATTAGTACAAAATGCCCATCTGGCTATCAAAAATAAGCCCGTAAAGCACAAAAGGTACATCACAAAATTTGGATCATGCCCGATCTTCGTGGATGTTGCCCTCACCCTTGTTGCCGTGACCCTCTAGTGGTCTCTGGCTGGCCCGCTCTAAGTAATCAGGGACCCAGTCTGCTCTAGGTACATGGTTGTGGTAGGCCTGGCAGTAGTACTCTATCTCTCGAATGGCCTCCCTATAGGATCAGACCGGCACTGTACCCTGCGAGGACGAGGCGGCTGTCATACTCTCGATCTGCTACCTGCAGCCTAGCTCTATCATTTCTTGTAGCTCTGTAGCCTATCTCTATTGCACAGCTTGATCTCTCTCCGCTCTGAGCTGCTCTCTCTCAACCCGTGCTTGGTCCCTCTTGGCTGTCACTGCCTGTACCTGTGCCTGTAGCTACAAAATCAGGGCATCCTGTGTGTCTGCCTATCCTGTTGGCTATGCACGTGGCTGTGCATGAACCTCACCCTCACCCTTAGCTCGTGGTGGAGGGACTGGCAGATCCTGTTGCTGGTCCTACATGGGGACATCCTCCTAACCTGGTGGAACTAGGGGCATCAATGGGGGATCTTGTCAGACCTCAATCCTCGGCCCTCGCCCTCGTCCTCGTCCTCGTCCTCGTCCTCTCCTGCCTCTGACCCTGTATGCCTCTGGGTCCTCACCTGGAACAGTCAATCGTAAGGGAGGTCTGAACCAATCCCTGTATGCATGTGTGGTACCCGGATCTGCCAATCCCTGATCATAGGCCCATGGGCAGGCCACTAACCCTCGAAAGCTGTCAACTGCCTCCATTGTAGGAATACCAGGGCCCCATGCCACCTGTATCATGCTGCGTGCAAAGACGGCCACATAGTCATCATCTGGCCGGTCCTATGGCTCTCCAAACTGACGCTGTACACGCCCGGGCAAGTACCTCTCTATCATAGTATGCTCTCGGCCCTGCATGTATCTGTCTTGCCAGCAATAGAATAGCTATGCTGCATCATCAGCCCATCCAGGCTGACTGAGGTAGGGTCTCCAAATGAATACGACCATCTCATCCAGGACCCTCCTCCAGTAGGGGATCACATGCTCTCCGGTGTGTGTAAAGGACACACCACCTCTGTAGCGTGTCACTAAGGCATCCTTCGGCCCCATTGGAACTGGAACAACTCGTGGATGTAGCACAGAAATGTGCGCCCATGCCCAAACATGAGGAGAGTCACTCCGGCTCCCAATGCTCTGTTGTCCACGTAGGCGTACTCGTGCAGGTCCCTGTAGAGTGAGGCCAAAAGTACAGGCCCCCATGTAAATCAAACTGGCCTGTCCCAAACCATCATCTCCTAGCAGTATCCCCATCCAGGACTAAAATACCGCCCTCGTCAGTCTGGGGCAACCAAACCAGAAATGATCGCTGTAATGGCCTAGCGGAAGGGAGGTGTTATGACTTTGTACCTCTCTTGCTCAATCTGCCCCTCGCAGTAGATAATATCGCGCATAGCGAGGACTCGGGTGCAACAATCACGTCCCTCCTCCATGTCATAGATCACCCGGCGACCATGAATGGGAAATTGCAGTATGCGCCAGACGTCCTCCAATGTGATGGTGGCCTCACCAGTGGGAAGATGAAACGACGATGTCTCGATGTGCCACCTCTCAGCCAGCGCTGATAGCATCCCAAGGTGTGTGCACATGGGCATTGCATACGCAATGTGCCATAGTCCTACGGAACCCAGTCGGTCCTGGTCTCGGTCACTCAGATCCCGAAGAACGCTCGCCAAGTCCCGTGACCGGTGCTCCCGAGAATAAAGCTCCCTAGGCCCATCCTGCATCACGCAAGGTCAGCATGTTAAATTTTTTTGCAAAAATCCTAACGTAATGCCTCAAACTCGCTCCAAGCGGCGTAGTTTGTGAAGGCATCGTTGTTTGAGTTTCCTCAAACAACGACGCTGGACTCAGTATTTAACCAAATCGCACCACCGCGGCGCACTTAAACCCCTAGCATCGCAATTTTAGCGAAAAGGGCACTGCCACGATGCACTTTTCCAAAATTGGCCCGCAAGTCCGAGTTGAGCTCGAGCCCAGAGGTGGAGTTTTTAAACTCCAAATTGCACCGCTGCAGCACAAAGCAAGAAAAAGCAATGCACTTTAAACACCGAGCGGCGCTATAATAGCGCCGCTGGAGGTGGGCTCATCCTAAAACAAGTAATAAATGTACTAAAACAAAAGTACGAAGCGCCAGTTAGGGTCACATACCGGGGCACCGATGCTAGGTGGTCGCTGGTAGGTCCGAACTCGGTCGGAAATGTGTAGAGGAAGTTGTCGTTGTGCCATATCGTCAGGAGGTCAGAGCTCGAATCTCAAAGTTCGTTGGCGGAGGTGTGTGAAAATGACTTGAAAGTGACCCCTCGGGCCCCTTTTAAGCCTAAAAATTAAGGTTTTTTAGCCCTAATTGGTTGTCCTAATAGGCTTTTGGACCCTCGAACTTGTTTTTGTCCGTTTGAGGCTTGTTTTTCATCATTTTATTGTGTTTAGACACGTTTTTAGCCTCCCGGACCCCTTTCGGACCTGTCGGACACCTTGTCACCTTTCTTTCGTGAGATCACCCAAAAATCAAAATTTCCGTCCGATCTCTCGAGGGGGCATTATATTGGCATATTCTCTCCCGTCGGGCAGCAATGGGGCAAATTTTTAATATCAAAAAAATTTGGCTTTGATCGAGACCATTTATTCTTTAAACCAACGCAACGAGTGCATTGCTTCAAAGAGGGGCAAAATGTAGACACGCAAAATATACTGATTGACATCGTGCATCCGATCCTGACTTACTAACATTATTTCTTCCAAAATCTCTATTCTGCTGGTTAATCAAATTCCCCTATCTGATTAAATTCATCAATATTCATCTCTTAATTAAATAAATCATTTTATCTGATTAAGTCAATTCTTTTGTTAATTAAATCAACCTTTATGATCTAATTATCCCTATTTAAATAAATAATCAATTTATTTGATTAAATCTCTAAAGTCTATCCATTAAATTAAATAAATTAAAACCTTATTTGATGTAATCTAACATCATCCCCTTTAATTAAATAAATCAAAATCTTTATTTAATTAGCCTCTTATCACATTCCTCTCTTATTTGATTTAAATAAATCCATAAATATAAGTAAAATAAGTCACATCATTTAATCTCCTGTTAAATTAATTGACCCTTGATTAATTTAATTAATCTCAATCATGGATAGTTGCGGTGCATATGAAAATAGATTTAATTCATTTATTAAATCCCTATTTTTCCTCACATGGCATCTTTTGGAATAATCTCTAAATTTGAATTCAAAAATTCCAAGTCAACATGTACATCCAACAAGGCAATAACTTCCTCTTACATGTCCTTTGCCTTGAGCCAAGTGGCATTTATTGCATTTTCTCTTCCCTCTTACATGTCATTTCAACAAATTTGAAATTCAAATATTGGCATTTATTGGCACAAACCCCAAATCTTGCACAACCATCATCCATTCATAGTTTGACAAGTGGCACCATATCATTGGATGAAAGTTAGTCCCACATTGCTCAAATTTGGACTTTCATCCATCTTGAAATTCTATAAATGAAAGGCTTATATCTTCATTTCATCATCCACAAACATTGCAAAGTTACCATGCTAAAATTCTTAGCCATCTTCATCCATCATTTGAATTCTTAGCTAGGCTTTTTTGTAGATTTGGCTTGGAGTTCACATCTTTTTAATCAAAAATGGATCAACATCATCTTCAACACATCAAGACTTCATCATAGGGATTGGGAAAGGGCCAATTTTCACATCAAATTGGCACCAATTCCCCCATGGGATTAAGAGTTGCTTGCTTAATTAGGATTCAATCTTGTTTTTGTGTTTTCATTGTGTTTCTCATCATTTTCTTCCTAATTTGAGCTATGTTAATGAATCTCATGGGGAATTCTCGTTTATACTTGCAATATCTAACTTAGGGTGTTTAATCTCCTTTGTTTTGCAGGTGCATAGATTGGGGGTTCACACCTGCAAACAATCTCAACAACAAATGTAAAATAGAGGAACCCATTTGTGGGTCCCACCGGGCATGCCAGAAATGTGATCCTAAATGTTTATCTACCCTAAATATGCAAAAACAACTATAATTCAATGAGAGAAAAAACACAAAGGGACACTTGAAGATTAGCCTAAGAAATTGTTAACACAAAGAGAAATAGATGAAATTGTGCAAGTGCTTATACCTTCTCCATGTTGATGAATCCCTTGGTTGGCCTTTGTGAATGTAAACTTGTATGCTCCTTGGATGGCTATAGATATGACTAAATGCAAAATTGAAAATATGATGGGATGCAAATGTAAATGGCTAAAATGGCTTGGCTAAATGAGTGAAAATACTTGTGAATTAAGTGCTCAAAATGATAGTATAAGGATGCTAAAATGACTAAGTGTTGAAAATGCCTTAGAAGAGGAGGTATTTATAGAGAAATTTGAATTCTCTAGAGAATTCAATGGTTGAGATTGAGCCACCAAGGCCAAGATGTAGGGCTATGGTGAGTTGAGGACTCACAAGCCCTCACATCTTGACATGTGGAATGTGAGATGGCCTAGGATAAGATGATGTGGAAGTGAGGTGGAAGGGAGGTACGTGATGTCGAGGAAGGACAAGTACCTTGGGGAGTGAGAAGATTTCCTCAAAAAAGAACTTCTTGTCCCCAATTGAGGATGAAAGTGATATTTGAGGAATTTTGGAATTCCTCAAAAATCTCCATGGGAAATGAGAAAGTGGTTGGAGAAATAAATGTGAATTAAAAATTCACATTCTTAGGAGAATCTAGTGGATAAGAAAGGATTTTCAAAAAGGTGGGAATTTGTCACATGTGAGTGAGGTGACAAGTCAAATGTTCTAGAAGTTGCATGGGGATAAGGTAAGTCTTGGAAGGATAAAATGTGAATTAAAAATTCATATGGGAAAGAGGGTCAATGCCAAGAAAGGTAAATGGAAAGGTTGACTAAAAGGGGATGCTAAATGTAGCTAGTGACTTTGATTAAGGTTGTGCAAATACATGATTAGGATAAGTTAATGAAATATTAGAAGCAAGTGGCAAATGTAAGAGGATGTGACATTAATCCTTGATTAAGAGGATGCACATTCTAATCATGAATTAATTAAATTAATCCAGATTAGAAAGGGATTATGGAGGATGTGACAAGGAGAGAGAAAAATGAAGAATTTAAAATTGATTTTATTCAAAAAGGTTAAATGACTAAATTAAATAAATTGATGTATTTATTTAATTTAGAGAGGAAAAAGATGTAAGGTAAAACATTTAATTGTTAAATTAAATACTTTAAGGACTTTAGGCAAAAAGTGTATTATTAATTAAATTAATGAATATTGACGGAATGGATGAATAAAGAGGTGAATTTGATTGTATGGGAGCGATCAAATTTAGATGTCTACAGGTACATCCACTCTTGGGTTTGGTATGGATATCTTTAGGAAGACTTATCATGCTTCTCATCCAAGTCTCATTATGATCCAACTTCCCATGTGCGTTATGGATATTGTATGGTTTATATTATTTGAAATAGTCATGTATTTATATGGGTTAAATAGATAAGAAAAATACAATTATTATATATGTTTGATCATATAAATTTTATTCCAATATAATCTAACATGATTGTAGGACCTAAACCAAGATTTTTCTTGCTTAAGGCATTCAATTGGTAAGATATAACCCTAACTACATTATGTTAGAATTGTGAAAAAACCACAAAATCGCGAGCCACGGGATCAAACAATGAACAAAGACACCTTCCATGCAAGATATCTACAAACAATATATGTACTATTTTTTAAGAAGAAAAAGCTACAGAAACAAGAGACTATCAAAAAGATATGAAAACTCGAGAGGTAATTACAATGAGGGTTGAGTGTTATATAGGAGAAAAACCATAAAATCATAAGAGCAGTACTAATTTTAGCTTAAGTGCATAAGCATAAATTAGACTAATAATCGATTAAAGATTAATTAATTATTAGCTAATGCATGATTACTCTAACACCCCCTTGAGATGAGCTTAGGGAGTAGCTAAAAACCTTTAAAAAATTGTATGATGGGTCCTAAAAAATAAAGCTTGATGAGCTACCCATGTACAAACAAAAGATCTCTCACAAATAGAGAAAAGGAGAAAACCACAATGGGAGAAAACTCCTCTCTAATAAAGAGAAAGGAAAATGAAGGATTTAAAAGCCTCCAAATCAAGGTGTGAAGGACTAAGAACTCCAACCAAACAAAGTCCTGAAAAAGAGGAACATGTAGAACATCATTGAAGCACGAAGAAGTTGTAGACTACTGTCAAATGATGACTGGTATGGTGTTGAAATGAAGAACCTCCTCTGAAACAAATGATGATCAAGATCAAGATAACAAGAATCTGCATGAGTGTCCCAATGACACTACTTAATCAGATGGCAAACAAAGGCAAAACATTTGGAAATCGAAGATATGAATATCAAAATCAAGGAGACTATACTACACAAGTGCCCCCAACAACACTACTCGAATCAAATGGAAAACAAAGGAAAACATCTGGAAGTCGAAGATACAAGTGGTACATGAATTTGCATGAGTGACCCCAATGACACTAGTCCATGCATGTTGAAAATGCAAGTACCAAATAGTTTGAAGAACACTGATCACAAGAGAGACAATAATCTGCATGAGTGTACCCAATGACACTACTCAAATTAGATGGAAAACATCTCGAACTCGAAGATACAAATGGCACATGAAACTATATGTGACCAAAATGACACTACTCAACATGCAAGATGCATGTTGAAAATACAGGTACCCAGTAGTCTCTGATCAAATGAAAATGAAAGGTTTCCTCCAAAAATAGGAATGTAAAAATGTCCATATGGTAAATGCTCCAACTCACTGAAATGCATGTTACCAGCCACTGATTTATGTTGCATCTGAAAGTACATAAGAACAAGAACTAGATACATAGATCACTCCAATGCAAAACCAAGGAAGCATTATCACCAACAATAGAAACCCCCCTCATAATGCTAAAAAGGGAGAGCCATGATAGGTACATTGAAACTATGTAAAACTAAAAAGTGCATATAGGAGAACCAATCTACAAAAAAAGGGTGTGCAAACTAAGACACACACATGAGGCAAGAATCACTAGGATTCATTGATGTCATGGAAGAGACACTCACTTGAAAAAGGTGTGATGGAAAATCAAAGGAAAACATCAACCCCCCATGGCACTTTATATCATAGTGCAAATACTAAAGGCATTACAAGATGTGCAAAATCCACAAAAATTATACATTAGAATAGCACTTTATCTCAGTAAGTCTACAAAAGAGAATGTGCATGAAAAAGATGTTTACAATGTCCAAATAGGACAAAATACTAGAAATACATATAAAACAACCAAAAATGAGTCATCCAACGCAAATAAAAATTTTCCAAGAGCTAAAATGTCCAAGTAATTCACCAAAGTGCTAAAACACAAAAACTTGAATAAAATGTACCTGAAGAGCAATCTGGAAAAATTGCATGGATGGTTGTGAAGAGCTCTAAAAGATAGTTCCAATGTCATTGCAATCACGAAAAACAAAGAAATTGGTCAAAAGTTATGAGCTTGGGAATGAAAACAATACCTTTGACTTCAACAGCCTATAGAATACACCAGTAGCAAAAACAGGTGATGAGACCCACACCACTGGAAATTTGGCAGAACTAGCTTTCTGACAATATATCGTTTGCCCAAAAATGACACCATATGCAAATGTTATGGCCAAAGGAAGAAAAAAAGTTCTTTAGAGGCTAAAGAGGGATCAAAGGGGCCAAAGGGTACATCTGTACAGCTGACGTTAGCAAATATTTTGTGGATATTCTTGTCACCAGGAAAAGAAATTGCCCCCCCTAAAATTCTATTGGAAAAATTTCTCATCGCCAGAAAAAGGGTTGATTGCTGGAATATTCCTCCTGTGACCAGAATATTCTTCATGTTGAGCGGGTGAAAAAAGTGGTCGCTGGAAAAAAAAAAAGGAGTCAGAAAAGGTTGAAGTGCCCGAGAAAATGGAAAAATATTTGGAGCGGCAGATTTTTTTAAACCATCAGGTAGCTACTCTAGCCATTGGCCTATACAGGCCCGCAGAGACCAACGTACCTTGTGGGTACCGAATTAAATGGGCCCTAAAAATTTATGAAAGCTACCCAATGTAAAATCAACCTGCCACTATGAAATTTGACCTTGTGAATTTTGAATTTTGTTTTTAAATTTCTAAAAAAGATAAAAATTAAAAAGGCATGTTGACTTTTATAATGTCAGCTTTTTTAAAAAATGATTTTTGTGTCTTTGGTCGTACGACCCATAGGGCAAAAAAAATTTCCTCTGAAGCTTTCAACAAGTAAATAGGTTGAATTTATAGTCAAAATTTGTGGAATCAGCCTCCTGAATCCAATGATGAGGTCCTTTTTATACCAAAATGCTCTGAAAACACAGCTACCCTCTGGATCCAAAAAAAGAAATCACTTCAAACTCTCGCAGATCTAGTATCAAAAATCCAAATTAGGTGAAACAAAAAGAAATTTTGACTTTCTCAATAGCTTTGAATCCAATTGTGAGGGTATTTCTACACCAAAATGCACCAAAAAATCCCACCTCCAAAATTTGCAAAAAAGGCAAACGGGATTCAAATATAAAGCTTATAACCCTTGATGAAGAAAAAACCTCATAAATTGAGAAGGAGATCACTACATCGAGGCTCTGATACCATGTTAGAATTTTGAAAAACCACAAAACCACAAGTCACAAGATCAAATGAACAAAGACACCTTCCACGCAAGAGATCTGCAAACAATATATGCAATATTCCTCAAGAAGAAAAAACTACAAAAGCAAGAGACTATCAAAAATATATGAAAGCTCGAGAGGTAATTACAATGAGGATTGAGTGTTATATAGGAGAAAAACCCTAAAATCATAAAAGCACTCCTAAGTTTAGCTTAAGTGTATGAGAATAAATTAGGCTAATAATCAAATAAAAAATAATTAATTATTAGCTAATGCATGATTACTCTAACACATTATACTTGTGATTCTAGGACAAGATTTAGGGCAATCCCAAAAGGGGACATTACAATTGGTATCAGAGCTTTAATCCTACCAACTTACGAACAAACTGACTTTAACCACCATTCAATTAGAATTAACTATTCAGCCTTCGTCTTAAGCCAATAATGTATTTTTCGATACACGCATTTTGTGACCTACGTGTATTCATGTGTATACTTTGTGACTTACATGTATTCATGTGTATACTTTGCAACCTACATGTGTATACTTTGTGATTTACATGTACTCATATGTATACTTCATTACTTATGTGTATTCATGTGTAAACTTTGCGACTTACATGTATTCATGTATACTTTATGAATTATGTGTATTCATGTGTATACTTCATGACTTATGTGTATGTTGTGTACCTTATGTATATTTATAATTTTTTTATTACATGTATCTATGTGTTTGCTTCATGTTGGATGTGTCTTCAACAAGATTACTCCATGTGTGTTTATGATTACTTTATGCTTAAAAATTATCAAAGTGTTAAAAATGTTGCCTATCAAATGCTTCTTCGGTTGAGAAGTGCTAACAAATTAACTTATCTAAAATTGAATTATGATTAGGATCCAAATGCAATAATGAATAGTTGTAACTATTGAAGTAAAAGGTGTGACTCCCTCAAACTTGTGATATAGAAGGGAGAGCATTCAATTAGGAATAGAACCTTAAGAAATTTTGCAAATGAATTAATTCACGTTCTCATGAATAGTGATGATGTGAGGAAGGTTGTGCCTCCTAATATGAAAGGTTCTCTTCAAATGAAAGGTTGCAACTCTTCAAAGGTGAAAAGTTGTGACCTTTCAAATGTGAAAGACTATGACTCCTTTATAACAAAGGGTGGTGATTCATGTATTATTATGAAAGGTGGTGACTCCATCAACAAATGGATATAAAGGAATAATTTTTTCCAATGAATTCACCCCCCACCAACATATGCCAAAGAGAGCTAAGTAAACCCAAAATCAAGATTGAAACAAAGTACAAAACATGATTGTGCATGATTTGTCACTATGTCAAGCTTTTTAATATTGAATAGTCAAAATCATAAATCGTGTTAAGGTACAAATTTCACACAAACAATTAGGGTTTAGTAAATGTATTCCTAGCATCATAAGGTATTTGTATTATGATATCATTACCAAAAGAGAATATTCCTTACAATGTATCACCATAATGTTCCTTTCTTTGCATCTTGGGTGAGGGAAAAATAAAACCAACATTAAACATCACCATTAAGATCATAGATGTGTGTCATGCTTCTAATCCTCATATTAATATGTGGGAAACTATGAAGGTGGCTTTAAAATCTAAGGTCTTTGGAAAATTTACATATTGCTTTACTCAAGCCATATTCCCCAACAAATCATAGTCCTTGAGATTACCTAAATTGTTGGAAAGACTTAAAGCCTCTTCATTAACAACATTTATGCACTAAAAATTAAATATCTGAGCAATCACCCATGCCAAAAAAATATTTTTAAGCAAAGGTAATGAAGATAACCCAACTCCTTAGGAACATACAAATAGCTGATTTTGACTCTTAGAAAAATCTTAAGAAAATTTTGGAAATAGCCATTGGCACAATAAATTGAGGTTTAATGTGAGATATATTCATCAAACCTCATTGGGGTAGGAACACATTTATTCTATTCATTTTGGACAAGATCATAATGCTTAATCAAATCCATAACATGTATGATCTATCCCACACCCATAGAAACAATGGTGATAAATGGATCAACCTTGTAAGATACAAAATTGATCTAGTAAACTTGTCTTATGAACCAAATCCACTTCTATATTTAACGTCTAGAGTAGATCATTTCTTCCGTTAGTCTTCTCCTAAGTTCTTTTCTTGATCAAAGTAACTCCACATTCATAAAAATCAAGGACATCAATATTAGGCATGTAGGTACCTTAGATAAATTGGATACCAATCAAGTTACAACAAAATTGTTACATAAGCCTATGCTAAGTTATATTATGGGCCCATAACCCACAAATCCTAGGATCATTTTCACCTCCTAAACTTTGGGAAACATTAATGTTATTTGAACTAGGTGAAATAAAACAGTACTTTCCTAAGATATGAAAATCATCCTAGAGCTAAACATGGGGATATGTCAAATCTTACAAAAGGAGTGACAACCTCCATTGGACAAGAATTGGAAGTTAGTGTAAACTTCTAAGTTTAAGTCTTTCTATTGTTGCTATGGATTCCAAGACTTTGTACATCCAATAATTTGTACTCGAGTATTATCTAGGGAATATATACTTGGAAGGTTATAACATGTCATTAATGAGTCTATGACAAGATGATATATGTTGAAAGATGTTTGGTCTAGGTTAAGTGTTACAAACACCTATGTAAGCTAAAATAGATTACATCCTCATTAGAATCAATCTTGCCTCGAACCTTGTTTGAATGATTAGCTGAAATAAAATATACGTTATTCAAGGGAAATTGTACTTACTCCCAATTGATGGTATAGGAAAAAAGGGTACAACCCATAGTAAGGGATCTAGTTATTCACAACACTCCCATAATCCATCATGATGAAGGAATGCAACACTTTTTCTATCACTTTAGAATTCAACAAGGGGTAATGAAGAATTAGTATCATTGCCTAGGATCCTTAAGGTAATGAAATGAGAGAAAACTTGTCTTAAATAACAAGTCTAAGCAATTTCCAACTCTTGGTTTTGTTGTTGAGAGTTATTGGGAAAATAGTAGTACATAAGACAATAAATTGTCTTCATACTATAGAGGATAGAATTAACCTTAGTAGTATACTAACAACTGCTCTCTAGGGATGTTATTGCAATATTAAATCAGACATAACTAGCTACAAAATTTTCAATTCCTAAATATGTCAAAGTATCTCAACAAAAGCTAATTACATCACAAGGAGCAATACAAATCTACAAGGTTGATTGGGGATCTTGGTAACCTCGGGAGCATCCTAGATTATGATTGCTTGAGGACAAGCAATTTTTGGGAAGGGTGGATTGCCATGTCCCTAAAATTACAACACTAAAGTATAAAACATTGAAATGCAAATAAAAGAATAAAATAAATAACAATATAAATATTAAAAATATAAATATAAATATTAAAAACTTAAATATTATTATTATAATATAATATTGAAACTATATATATATATATATAAACAAGAGTAATTATGAGAAGTTAATGATTAATATTATTCCTGTGGAATCAAGGCAGTGTCCATTTACTAAAGCAATGATTAATATTATTGAATAGGAGGGCAGTTACATTATGCGGGTAGTAATTAAGACTTTAGGCAACAATTCCATAAGAGGCAATGAGTAATAAATGACATTGAGTGCTCAGTTTAGTTAGTCAAGATAGCGATCAATTTGTAAAACAAAGGGGTGTGTCTTTTCAAAAGGATATCACGTTGCAAAAGGGGTGTGTGTCCTCGTCTAAATGAGAAGATATAAATGGTAGTAAGGAGTGTGGAAGAATTTTGTGAATAGAATTTGTCCCCCATGGTCTTGTGAGTTTCCTAAATTTTTTATCTCATCAATAAGTGTCATTGTTGAGAATTTATGTCAACATTTGTATTGGGAAATGTGCCATGACACGAATTCAACCAATGTCACATCTTGTGTTAAGGGGCTTGATTTCCCTAGGGTTTTTCAATATTTGTAGGGGTCTAACCCATGTGTTAAGAGGCCCCTTGTTGGTATAAATTCATCTTAGGAATTGGGTTGTTGGCTTTGTGTTGTAAGCCTTTCACTTGTGCCACATTACTTAGGCAACATTGATGTCTTGTTCAATGTGACATTGTTGTGTCATTCTTGTTGTGTGAATTTTTTTTTAAATGTGATTTTATTAAGCTAATGTCTTGTGGGTTCTTGGTGGGGTGGTACATAAAACATTGAAGATTGTTCTTGATCCATACGAAGGAAGATACATTGTTGACAAGATTAGAGAGAAAGTCTTCCTCCTTGTCTACGTATTTGAATGTAGCAAGCATGGGTTTTCCAAGGCAGCCACATCGACAACAACAATAATATTTTAAGGAAACAAACATATGCTTCCAAAGCTACATGTCAACAATACTAAACATCTAAACATCTGACACTTATTCCTTGTTTTTACAAATCAACCCTTCTTGGGCAAGTTCATATCCCTCATTGGTTTGATTCAATATTATCTTACCTTCCAAATAAATGATAATCCTATACGAGTAAATCTATCTATAAAGAAAGCAAGATCCTTAACAAGGTTTTATAATACACTGTCAAGCATAAAGAGACCCTTCTATTCTTTAGGAGAATGTCCCAAAAAAGGGAAAAAACATTTACATAACCTAACTCCATTCATGGATGCCATGACCTTCATTTTCAACATAAATGAAATAGAACCATTTTACCATCTATTGCACACATAGAACTTGCATACAAGGAGTAAGCAAGAATAAAGAAAAAAAATAAACTAGATTTATTCTCTATCCAAGCTCAAGATTCCAAGAAGTTGAAGTAGAATGATCTCTATAGTCTTACCATGTTTTTTTAAAAGTCCAAGTACTCTTCCAAGCATCCAATCCTTCACAAATCTCAAAACCCTCTTGTTCTTCTTCACATTTATCCCCACATGATCTCAAACTTCTCTTCTCAAAATGTAATAATAAAATGGCAAAGAGGCATCCTCCTATTAACTCTCCATTTGGTTAAATAAACTCAACTCAAGTTTGCACATTCTCATCCAATGACTGTTGGCATGTGTCGATATCCTTATAGGGGAGAACAAGTTCATAGTTCACGTTATGAATTAAAAAGACCACTTTCATCTCCAAAATTAGAGTAATTTGAGATATTTTCCTCTTCAAAATATCTTCCTCTAATTCACATTCAAATTCAAATCCAATTCAAGTCAAGCTAAAGCTCTCATAAATTATTCCAAATACAACTCAAACGAATGGAATTCCAAAAATCAAATCAAATCCAAAGTGCTTGGAACATCAAAGGACAATTAAAATGTTAGAGATCATAATTGTATGATGATTATGCATAACATTTATGAGTTATTAACAAGGATAAGTTGATGTCTCACAAGACATGGGTATGTAATAGATACATCTCACTCATACGACAAGTGGATTGAAATGGTGTAAGCACATCCATATTGCTCACTCCAAATTAACTTGTGTTGACTTGTTCCTATTTCTTACACTCCTTGCGCACATCAAACACATCAAGAAATAGTAGTTAAAGCAATAAATATCAATAGAGAACACATGCCTCTAGTATATTAGCATGTGTGACAAACTATCTCAATAGCATTTATTCTTATAAATCACATCATAGAAAAGAAGAATTTTGAAATCCTACAATAAATAATACATGGGATTCACATGAATCCAAATAAATCAGTTCAAACTAAAATGATAGAATAGCATAATGTTAATCATAAATCAAGTGCTAACATAGCATATATGTGGCTAACATCATCATAGCACCATACAAAATAAATGAACCTAAGAACTATAATAGTAAAATAAAACTAGCATATAGTGCATAATATAATGTGACCCTACATATATAAAATGATGCCAAAATCGATTAATAGAACATCATAGCAAATACCCTAAAAAAATGGTACAACAAGGGCAACAATAAAGGTGGGACTTATATTATTAGAGTTTCAAGGAATTTTCATTTTCTCTTTAAATAAATTAAAAATACTATTTTAGTACCATCTAGTCAAGTGCCTTAAGCAAAATGTCAAAACACATGAATCATGGAGGGGCTATCACATTACTTTCTCCAAATCTAGCCTTGTATATTGGTTCAAGTTCCAACCTCACAAATTGAGATGTCTAGACACCTTTTGATTTTGAGGGTTGTTCTCTCAATATAGCCAACGTTTATGCGAGCTAGTGGCATTTTTGCAATGGCTCATAGACTAATTTTTTAATGCACATTAGGTTTTTTTGTGGGTATTTCAACATAATTGAATCCATGGAAAGCAATGACAAAGCACTTACCATGAGAACATTTTATAAGCACAAAACAAAGAGGGTTTTTTTATACCAATGACTATAGCCAACCATACTCACCCAAAGACATGGCATAGAGAGAGCACTAAAACAACTTGATCAATTCATATTAGCAATCTCTTCTTTATTCTACATGGCTTGATCATATGTTGTGTTATTGTTGAAATTGCACTTTCTAATCACCCCCCATTGTTCATCAAATGGATCACTTTGTGAGTGTTCAAAATTTAATTATATTTGAAATTATGCATATAAGCTAGTGGTACTCTATAATAGCTTGTACACTAAATAATGTGCATTGGGTTCTTTGTAGGCATTCCAGCACAATCGGATCTATGGTAAACTGACAAATAACTTCCCATAAGACACCATTCTATATGCACAAAACAAATAGGGCTTTTTATTCCAATAATTGTTGTTGACCACCCTGACCCAAAGATATGGCAAAGACAAAGCACTTAAACAATTTGATCAAGCCATATTAGTGAAAGAGAATCTCCTTTTTTCTACTTGATTTAATTGATTATCATAGTCCTTAATTTCATGCAATTTAGTTACTTCCCTATACAATTTTCTACTAAATAGATCACTTTGTGAGTTTAAAGCTTAAAAAATCAATTTTACTTCAATAATCTCTAGCATGAATAGATAGTTGCTCATTACAAGCATATTTAGTACTTACGTCCTCAACTTGCAAGAGCACATGGTTGATTTAGCAATGATTTACTTCCACATGAGACTTTGCTAGGGTTTATTAAGAGTTGGAGCAATCTCGATTTAATGATAATTTACAACTTCAAGAAAATTCTTTATGCCAAACTCAAGGTGGGCAAGGATGTCATAGGTGGAGCTAAGCTTCATACTTAGATACATTTCTTAAACATTGGAGGCTAGGTTTCCAAGACCAACATGTTGCAAATACAAGTACCACTAAGAAGATGCAAATTCTCACCCCATAAAGCTCCCTTGCTCATTAGAAAGCTATTATAAAAGCCCAAGCAAAGGAACACCTTAACCCACTATCATAGTGTCGTGCCTTGTAAACTTACCAATGTCTAGAGATTGGTTTGTGATTAACTCTTTTCCTTAGAGAATTTGCATGAAATATCAAATAGCTTGTGACAAAGCCCCTATTATCAATTACTTTCTTTGTGAATTATATCAAACTATAGGTAACAATAGTGGCCCATATTTACACAAATTACCTTGAAGATATGAAAACATCAAATCTCATCAATAAAGGTAATAATAAGTTCATCCTCAAGGTTGGAGATACAAAGTTTATCACCAAAAATGTTAATAACTTGTAAATATCTCTTACAAGATAATTACCAAGGCTCTTTGCCCTTGATAACAACTACTACCTTCACTTATGTGCCCTAAACAAGCAAGTTGATTTTTTATTGGATGGTATTTTTTATGTTTAGGAGGGATTGAAATGGAGTCGAACCTATTCTTAGAATGCCTTGCTCATTAAAATTGATTTTGAAAAAAGTGTGATAATTGAATTGCCTTTCATTCTAAGCATGCTTTAGGGCAATTTTATTTGGTACAACTTTGTCAAATATGTGCAAATGATTCAAGATAATGGGAAATTTTGTTATCAATTTGACCTTTTTCGGTCTATTAGGAAACACTATGTTCTCTTGCATCTTTCATTTACATGCCTTTGTTTATCTCCATTGTTGATAACACTTCCAGGGAGCACGTTAGCACATTTCATTGTCTAGATAATAGTCTAGGTAATTGATTAACAATAATTTTGCTATGGGTTCCTTCCTCGCATTCTTGAATGATGAATCTTTTGAGAAAAAGAATAGATTTTTTATGAATTTTCTATTTGACCTTTGGGTCCAATACCAATTGAGCTAACTAACCAAATGTGGGATAGAGAGTGAAATCCTCACTCCCTCCCCCCCTGGAAGACGGGTGAGCATTATATAAATCCTTCACTCCCAAGGCTCAATGATTAGCTCTATAGAATTGTCAATAGATTTAGAATGGAAAATTGTTCAAATCCTTAAGCAACACATTTGGCTTTTAACATCATACTCTCTAAACTAGGCAAACTATATTTTCTCTAAGAGTGGATAAAAGAAAGCCACGATATTACTAAGTCACTCTCCTAAGAATGTTCCAAAAGTGCTCTAAAAAACTCGCGACTTGCATTTTTAATTATTCTTAAATTCCATTCAAAACTACTTGTGTTTTACAGCCTAACTTCAAAGGAACTCAAGGGCTTCATAGTGTTTCATAAGATGTCTATTAAAAATCTAAATTCTTAGTGGACTTGAGTTTGATAGACACCTATCTCCAAGCAACTGTTTTATGTGCTAAATGGATCATCATGATCCTAGAAGGTGACACAGCCTAAAATTCGTGCTTGAGGATTATGTATCCATAGGAACTCCCAATGGTGGAGGTGTTTTACATGGCTTCAAATTCTAATCCGTTTAAATTGATCTAATGCCAATTAAGATTGAAATAACAAAAAAACATTTACCTATTTTCATTGCTAGAGAAAACAAGCAAACATTGAGTCCTAACCCATAGGACCCCAAAAAAAAACACCTACCTACTTTTAATGGTAGCACCAATGATGATATTTGTGCCTCATCAATTTCAAGAAGTACACAAACATAATTCAAAAAAGCTTCTAAATATCCAAAGGTTTGAAGATTACTAGATGCCATACACTACCACCAAATTAGAATTGATGTAAGATAGGAACCTAATTGTTTCTTTCTACCATTAACAACATACTAAACCATCCCCTAAACTCAAAGATTCCCTCCATGTGGATGGCATTCCTACTTTTACTCAACAATTTCATTTCACAACCCTTCTGACCCAACCCCAGCCCTAACTCAAAGCCCCCATTCCCCTCAATAACAACCTTCACATTAATTGCTCATTATACCTAAAAGCCCTAATTTTAATTATATTGAACTCATTCACACCCAATTAGATACTACATCAAACAAGAGAATGAATCCTCCTCCATCAATATTACTTGTACGCGCAGTGAATCCGAGATACATCTAGATATTTGATCTCATACTCATCACTTGTACGTGAGGTGAATCCAAGATACATCTAGATATTTGATCTCACACTCATCACTTGTACATGAGGTGAATCCGAGATACATCTAGATATTTGATCTCACACTCATTTCTCTCTCTGGTTTGTGGCTTCTCATCTTCGTCGTAATCGAGATATAATTTTTTTAGACAATTGTAGAATGGTAAGTGAATCCTTTCCTAAAAATTTGGTAAAACAATGAGTTTTCTATTTCATTCATATTGATTTAATTGTAAGTCTTTGTGTACCTTTTATACAAAAACTTAAGTCTGTTTTCTATTAAAATTGAAACTGGCTAATCTAATTTCACAAATTCTAAGAAAAAAATAATATTGCCTAAGAACAACTTCAAATTACCCATGGTCTTGAATTTTAATAATATCATGGTCCGCCCAACTTATGATTGGATCCCAGTTAGCTCAAATCTAGCTCTCAAAAGATCTACTATAACATATGGTTTACATCCATTGGCATCTGTGCTGCTGTGGCTAGAAATCTTGGTGAGGACCATCAGCATAATAACAAGGTTTGAAAATTTCGATCGGTTTAAGGAGGTGGAAGGTTCCCTATATTTCAGAATTTCAAAAAGGCTTGGAAAAATTCAAAGAGATATGACTACAAATTTATGGTATTTCATTGTTGATACATCACACTATCAGGCAAAAAATTGAAAAGTGGCACTCGAGAGTATCCCTAACCAAGACTCAAATTAGCAGGCTTCGAAATGGCAGTTTAAACAACTTCAATATGAATTTTTCAAGATGATATGATTCATGGATAATAATACAATAAGCGTTAAACCATGATACAATGCATTTGTTCTGATGGTTTTGAAAGCATGTGGAGCAGATTAAGAATTTACTTGGTAAAAATGTGGGCCGATGTCACTGTCAATGACTGAAAGGCTTCGTCTACAGAAAAATTGGAAATTCAAGCAAAATCCTTTAGGTAATGTGCAGCCATGTTACCATGAATAACAGTAGTATTTTCTGTTTCAAATAAAATAGGATCACTTGAAACATTCTTAATGCAAACGAATCTATAGTTTCTGAACCCTCAAATTTTAAAATTTTAGGGAATGAATGATATTTGTATTTAATCAGATAGTGATATCCGTGATATGTAATGCTAAGATAAAACTATCAGCCAAAGCGTTACCTTAAGAATTAAAATGTATCCAAAGACATTAAGTAATTATTTATTTCTTGCGCTGGGCAAAATAATTTAAATTCATAAATGATTAGGTAATGCATCCAAGTACCAGGAATAATTGATGTTATATGAAAGATAATAAGACACTAACTATCAAGCACCTTTAGTTGATCATCATCATTCACCCGATTTCAAGGGCCTCATACACATGGGCACTTGAGGGCGCTTGAGGCCTGTGGTTGAGAAATTCTGAGAGCACCTCAGAATTGCAAACACATTTGAGTGGTAATGTCTGATGTGTAGGGATTGGTCTTTTGCAAACTGTCCTCCATACTAATTTTAAGCAAAATGTTTCAGTTCAAAAACTTCCATACATGCCAACTATGAACAATATGAGAGTTTCATTCTAATTAGATTTTTCACGGATTTTCACAAATGACCCATATCTCTCAAAAATGGTGTTGTACCAACAATGATCGTAAAAGGAAAAATTGTAACCTGTGAAGATATTTTTAGTTTAAACATAACGGAACTTCAATGCATCAAGTGCATCCTAATTCATCTGTCATTTTTTTTAAGTGCTGAAGGTAGACTTCGCAAATTAACGACTTGAAGCTAGTATCTATATATTGTTGCCCTACAAAAGGAAGCTCAGATTTGGCTGTGATCCACAAGGAGAGATGCTATGTAATGGTGTTGATATTATTAATGATAATTAGCATGCATTGTTTACCTTAAGAAATGGGTGTATGGGTACATTGACATGGATGAGAATACCAATCTAATTAGGGTGCTTAAGTAAATGAGTAAGGATAGGGCTGTGTCATGTATGAATTGAGTTACCAGAAACAGTGGGTACAGAGATACAGTCTATGTTCCTGTAATGTATCTTCCTGTTAAATATAATCAAGATGATTAAAATAATGATAGCAAAGCTAATTGCGAGAGAGGCATTCTACAGTGGAAGTAACAAGTGTCATGTCATGAACATGTACATAAAAACCAAAACGCAGCCAACATATATTTAAAAAAATAGAATCTCTCTTACATAACTAAGAACAGCTCTTCAGATAAAAATAAAGGGAGCAATGTAAATAAAATAAAATAATTCATAGAAAAAATCCCCTTCAACAGGACAGAAAAAATGAAGCTCAGCAAAAATGGTGATACAAGGAAAGGAGCAAAAAAAGCAGAGGAAGTGGCAAAAAGGGCATAGGAGGAGGCTAAGAACTGAATAATGGAGGGAAGTCTACACGGGGTGAATGAATGCTTGAGAAAAAATCTGCAGACAAACAGCTGAATGAATGCCGAGGGGGCGGGATGAAGAGATAAGTGTGGAGCGGATGATTAAAAAATTGTGGATAGGCGAGATATGGGGAGACTGTTAGAAGAGGCAGGCAAACGGATTCCCATAGCAGAATCTAATAAAGCTACCAAAGATTTCAAGTTTGTTTTCTTTAATATCAATGTCACTATCAATCCACAGATTCAGACTACACAAATCCCAGATTGCTTCCTCAATTTGAGAGTGGATCACATGAAGAGGGATGCAATAATAGCAAAATTCATTGGGATTTGGTAGGCGATTGATAAGATAAAAGCTTGGATGGGGAGGTCTTGGGGTGATTGTCCCCATATGGATATTAGTCTTTTGGCTCTGAAATTTTTACAAATAACTTTCCAGTCAGAGAAGTAAAATTCTAAAAAGTGGGCCTTCATTTATGGGGATTTCTGGACTGTATATGAGAGCACTATTACCCGAGTGTTTAACCGAACATACAAGCTCCCTAATGAATTATGGTCAGAATATAGAATAATTGGTGATTCGTTGGGGGAATATGTCTATAGCTCAACAGCCACTAAACAAAAGGAATTGCCTTCTTATGCAAAAATATGCGTGTTGACCTCAGTAACCCAATTGGACATTTGATGGAGCTTGATTCTTCGATTGGTAGGAAAATCCAGGTGCTTGATTATGAATGTTTGCCTATCAGATATTTCAAGTGCTAGCAGGTGGGGCATGCAGCAAGAAATTGCAGAGAATTAAGAATAAGAAATGAGAACAAAATAAGGAGATTAAGGAGTTTGGTGGGAAAAACCAAAGGTGAATCAGATTTTAAATTTAATTCCAAATATTAATATTGGAAGGGATGATGAGCCTTCGATGAATAGTGTTGAGGGAGAAGTCCATAAGGAAAAGTACAGGAGAAGATTCGTGGAGAGGAGTGTTAGAACCTGGAGAAATCCTTAAGGATAAAGAAGGTGAGATGATTATGCAGGATAAGATGAACAATATGGTAGATTGTCTCTTGGAGGGAAAAGGCAACGAGGAGGAGCTGGATAGAGGCACTTATGAAAATATCACAGGTTTGCAAGGCTATGAAGATAAGGCAGGTTTGAAAAAGTTATAGGTAGCGTGCACGAAGAAGACCAGGCAAAGTGTCAAAAATCAGCAAGCCACATGGGTTGCAATGCTTCAGATCTAGGGTTGGGAAGGACAAGAGATAAGAAGATGGGTGCAAGTAAGGTGGCAGCTATGGAGGAGCTAGAGAAAGATACCCAGGCTTCAATCAAAAAAATCTGCAATAATGGAGGGAGCACCTCCCTGCCTCCAAGAAGAAATGAAGATGTTAAATTGAAACATTCAGGTGCTCAATGCTTCCAAGAAAAATCATTTGGTTGAATAGCTGGTAGAGTACCAGAGCCCAAACATTGTTTTTTTGCAAAACATTTGAATTAGGTGAGTAAAGAGGATGTAATGGAATTTATGGAAAATGTTTGGATTTTAGGTAGATTGGCAATTAGTGTAAATGGGAGAACAGGTGGTTTAGTGTCATTTTGGGGTAAGATAAGATTCTCTGATGTTTTAGTTGGGGAACCTTATTTTGCAATTCATGGGAGTCTTATGGGGGTTCAGAGGGAATTAACTTTCTTTGTTCAAATCTTTATGTTCTGTGTAATGATGAGGCAAGAGAAATTTTGTGGGGGGGAATTGAGAGACAACCAGATGTGCTTCACAAAACTGAATTGGATAATTGGAGGTGATCTGAATATTACATTAGGCCCTGAAGAAAGAAAAGGTATTCCTGGGATAGCTGCTGGTTCAATTTCATTTAGATCAGTGTGCTCAGATTTATCCGTGGGGTCTCCAACCAAGAGAAGGTTGGTTCACATCAACTAACAGAAGAATGGTTGAAGATAGTATCAAGAGCAGATAAGATCAGTTCTTAATCAATTCGGACTGGGCCCTGAGGCTATGAATGCATCTTCCAGGTACTGCACTATGAGAAATCCGATCATTATCCAGTAACCGTGGAGATGGACAGTATTAGACCTGCCGGTTGCCATTTTAAGTTGAGATTTATGTGGTTCGAGGATTAGGAATTCAAAGTCCTTGTTAGGGGGTGGTGGGGTTATGAAATTAAGGGGTGAAAGAGATATTCTCCAGAAGTTAGAACATGTCAAAAAGAAGGTTAAAGTGTGGAATAAGGAAAAGGTTAGTAATCTTTTTGAGAGCAAAGAGAACATAGAGATGGGGTTGGCTAAATTTGAGGAAGAAATTGTGAGGCGGTTTACTGAATGCCTGAGGGAGAAGGAATTTGAAGTGAAGAAGGAGTTGAATCTGTTCTTAGGCACAAAGAGATGTATTGGCTCGAAATATCAAGGGTGAAATGGCCAAAGGAGAGAGATCACAACACTAAGTTCTTCCATGTTCCCACAAATATTAGACAGCACGCTAACAAAAGTGAGAGGATCACCCTGCCCACAGGAGATGAGATTGTGGAGATGGAGGATGTAAGAAATGAAGGGAAATAATTATTTTAGGACTTGTTGGGGTTGGTGTATGAAGATTTGAATGGGCAGGAAACTCCTTTGAGTAATATTCCCTATGTGATTACTCGGGATCAAAATGAGGCTCTAATGGCTCCAATCATGAGAGATGAAGTTAGGCTAGAGACATTCTCCTTGGGAGCTAAGAAAGTTTTGAGGCCTGATGGATTTCAGGTTGGTTTTTTTTCAAAGATTTTGGTACATTGTAGTCCTGGGTGTTCTAGAGGCGGATGAGGAATGTAGAAAGAGAAAGGCGATGCTCTAGGGATGGAACTCGAACTTCTTGGCACTTATCCCCAAGGTGAAAAATCCAAAGCATTTTGATGAGTATAGGCCAATTGCCCTCTGTAAAACTCTTTACAAGATTGTGACCAAGGTGATGGCTTTCAGATTCAAGAAAACCTTAGATGGAATTATATTGGAGGAACAAAGAGGGTTTCTGGAAGGCAAACAGATCTTGGATGAGATTATAATTGCTCATATGGCTATTAACTCAATCAAGCAAAGAAAGAAGAATGGAATGTTACCAAAAGTGGATATGAATAAGACGTATGACAAAGTATCTTAGAGTTTTCTGATTAAGATTTTAAGGAAATTTAGTTTTTGTGAGGATTGGTGCAGATGGACTAATAGTTGTATTTCAATAGCATCCTTTTCAGTTTTGATTAATAGGGTGTCGACATATTTTTTCCGAATAGAGGAATTAGGTAGGGGTATCCTCTTTCCCACTTCTTGTTCTTAAACAAATGCTTAAATTTTGAAAATAAAAATTGAAAGGGGAAGCAAGGTGTAGGATTCTTTTTGGATTGCAAATCTCTTCTGGATCAGATAAAATTACTCATTTACAATTTGTTGATGACACCCTATTGTTTGGTGAGATAGCTACCATGGAAGCTAGGAGCTTTAAGAAAGTCCTCGATAGATATGAAGAGGCTGCAGGCCAAAAGATCAACACCAGTAACACAAAAAGATCTTAATGAAATCTAAGAGGAATCTCTTGATTTTCCAGATATTCTTGGGTTTGATGAAGGATTTCTACAAAATTCATATGTTGGTATACCTTTGGCAAATAAGGTCTCCTTTGAGGATTGGAAGGCAGTTGAGGACGGGATTCAAAATAAGTTATCTTCTTGGAAGGGGTGATGACTATCTTTTGTCAGTAAGATAACTATAATTAAAGATGCACTTTTTGCAATTACACTTTACATTGTGTCTATCTTCAACATCCTTGGGAAGGTTGCCAAGACTATTATGGATCTGCAATGTATCCTTTTATGGAGTGGAACGAAGAAAAACAAGAAATACAATTTGGTAGGATGGAAGAACGTATCTCCCAATAAAAACTATGGAGGTTTGGGTTTTCAGAATTGTATTAAATTGATGAATAGGGGCTTTAGGGATGAAATTGTTATGGAGAATGTTTGAGGAAAAAGATAGATTATGGAGCAGGCTTCTACAAAGAAAATATAAGATCAATGGAAATGCAGAGGACTTATTATCTTTCCAGTCGTTGCCCACAGGATCAGGAATTTGGAAGGTTCTAAACAGTGTGCAGGAATTGGATTGTAGAGGATTTGAGATGGAAAGTGGGAGAGTGGGGCAAAGTGAAATTTTGGAGAGAGGCTTGGGTAGACAAGCATGCATTGGATGTGAATGAAAAATTGCAGCTATCGATCTCACATTTTGAAGAAGCAATTGGTTTTATAGTCAAAGGTTATGTGGTGGAGGATAGGGGGATCAAAATGTGGAGAAAGTTTTCTGCCTTTATCACATAACTAAAGGAGGATTGCAAAAGAGTGGAGGAGGTGATCAAGAGATGGCCAGCTCCAATGGGGCTGATAGAAGACAAATCAATATGGGACAACGAATTGAGTGGTAAAGTGACGATTAAAGAGGCTTATTTAACTCTTGGTTGAAATTTGGTAGGAGGTAGTGAGATTCCTTGTAATAAGATTTGGTTAGATAAAAATTTGACCAAGGCTAATTCTTTTCTATGGTTAGCAGTGAAAGAGAGAGCACTCACATGGGATAGGCGGAAAAGGATGGGAGAATAGGCCATTTTAGGTGCACTTTATGCAAGGAAGAAGAAACCAATGGGCATATTTTTATAAATTGTAATTTTTCTTAGAAGATTTTGGAATTGGTTCCTTCAACAGTGAGAATTGCTTGGACCTCCATTGGGGACTGTTAAGGATCTATTAAATATTGGTCACTTAGATTGACTTCACTGGGTTTGAGAGGTATTGGGGAGTACTCCCTACATTAGCCATTTGGAATGTATAGTTAGAAAGAAAAAGGAGAATATTTTTGGATAAGGAAGCCAAGGAAGAGCAAATCCTGGATAGAAGAGTTAAGTGTCAGCAGGAGGGAGCTGCAGAAATCCTATATGGTAAATGAGTCTAATTAGGTCCAGACCTGGCCTCAAGTAAATGGTTGCAGACCTTATCAAATAAGGTTTCGTAGTGTAGAGTGGAAAAGGTACAATGTTCCCCCCAGAAGATGAGATAAAAATGAATTTTGACAAGGTGGCTAAGGGGAATCTAACGGTTGCAGGTGGTGGGATTGTGTTTAGAAATTGCAATGGACAACCTTTGCTAATTGTAGCTTTTGACTTTGGCACAGACAGAACCAATATTGCAAAGGCAAAGGCGCTAGTTAGAGGTTTGAAAATTGCAATAGATAGGAAATGGAGTAGACTAGAGATGGAGGCAGATTCCAAGATCAATATTAAATGTATGAAGAGTGGCAAATGCAAGGGATGGAAATTGGATTCAATCATATCAGAGAGAATCAATTTGGTTAGATTATTTGAGAAGATCGCTTATAAGCATATTAAAAGGAAATGAAATGCAGCAACTGACTGGGTGGCTATCCAAGGGGTGAATTTAGTTGATAAGTTGGGAAGGGAGGAGATGTAATGGTAGGATGATTTTCCTAAAGACATCTGATTACTAATGATAGAGAATATCGAAGGATAGAGTAGGCTGATAAGGTGGCAGTTTTAGCAAGTGTGTTATGGGACACAAGTAGTATCAGAGAAATAAATTTGGAGTACAACACAATGACGATATCACAAGGAGGTGGCCAATATCAAGTATCTTCATGAAATGAAGGTATCATTTTTTAGGCATCCCAAAGGCAGATGGTTCTAGAATGAAAATATCCCTGGTCATTGTGTTTGGTGTCAATCTTTGATATGGGTGCTTGTTCTTTGGTGTGTCTTTTGTTTGCATGGCTACTTCCATGAAGCTTGGGAAGGGTAAAATAAAGTTGACAGATGAGTATGATAGGGTTGGGACGGAGAAGTGTAGATGGAAAGACAGAGTATGGAGAGGATATGTTGTGTTGATGAATTGTAGCTTAGGTCAGATATAAGCGATGATTGCTATAAAGCATCATCATCGCTTATATAAGATCTAAAGCTCTTCATGTTTCCAGAAATAAGTAATATGATCGAATTTTATAATGCTTGCATAAAATCGTAATTATTTGATGTTCTGAATTTGCAGTGTTTAAATTCGGGATTATTATAACACATCTGCCATGCATAAAGGTGTGTCTATTTGTTAAACCGAATAAACATTAGTTATGAGAAGAATCCGCGCCCTAAGGAACACGTCTCTTGAGCAGATGTGCCTCCACGTGTGGAGACACGTCTTCTCAAGAGACGCATCTCTTGGAGGCGGATCTCCTATCATATAAAAGTTGATTCCAATTTGAATATGCAGACATCGAAATCATTAATGTTCTACATTCAGTACATTTTGCAATAAAAGGAAGAACTCAGAAATTCGCATTTGTCTTAGAATTTATTAATCAGAATCTCAGACCTTCTTAGTTTATTCTTAGCCTTAGGATCTAGTCCTGTTCAAATTTGTTTACATTTACATGTTGGATAATTTCTGTGTGTTTTTGGAGAAAAAGATAGGAAACCTGAATTTGAGATTATGGGCCATGAGAATTTGGGAATCGACCAAGGAAGTTGATGGCTCTGCTTCTCAACCATAACAATTGGTGGGTAGACATAACGTGTTCAATGCAGCATAGGCTTTAAGTTGTATATTGCTACTATCTTCTACTTCCAAAATGTATCTTCTTCATAATGACATTAGTGGTGTTGAGAACTAGGCTGAAATTCTTATAAACTGTCATCATGGGCATTTTCACAAGCTGTGAAAGAATGTGTGTCATCTTCACTAGGTGGTGCCACAATTGGCTAAGGGGCATAAGGTGAATTTATATGTTGAAGTTGGCTTCAATGTGCCTATTTGCTGCTGCAATGACATGTTTGAGGATGTGCAAGTACGTGGTCAATTCCCTCTCAATCCATGGAGATGGTTGCGAAAAATGAAGTGCCCCAAGGAGTAGCCGGTTGCATGTGTAATTTGCGCCCCCACCCCCCCAACTCCACCATGATATTTTGTTTATTGTGGGCTCAGATTTTTTATGACCAATTTTTTCATTTTTGATATAGCAATTAGTATACAGTGTTGTAAGTTTGTTGACTTTATAGACAGCGGTTGAAGGTCAGTTTTTTATGATACAATGGAAATATGTATATTTTGAACTCTTGTATATCTGTTCATGTTTGACAGTGATGGTTTATGTATGGTCCTGATAATAGCAGACAAAATTGTTTAGGAAAAAAATCGGCAAACCAAAAGTATAAGATGTTTTGACAAAAATCGGGAAAATTTTGGATTTAAAAAACAGCGTGAAAAATTGTAAAAAAAAGAGACAAAAACTACTTTTTTTGAAATTTAAGGGCATTTCCATCGCATAGAAATATAGCAAGAAAATAAAATAGAGAGTTTAACACATGAATTGTAGAAAATAGGATTTTGTTGTTTATATTCATATCACTGATTACATTGCATTACACAAAGCATACTTCATAGTGCATAAATAATAACTAGATGGTTACAGTTGATAAATTTTCAATAACAATATAGTTCGTACAAAGTCAACCTATAAACTAAGTACAAAATTCCAAAAACTCAAACGTAGCCAATGACTTTGGCTACTACAAATAGAGCTATGCTAGAGGGCTGCAGGTCTTGATGATGAAGCACTTGATTCAAAGCTTCTCCTAAGTCGTTCAACCTCATGATATCCAAGCTGGCCTCTACAATCTCAAAATCCTCATGCTCAAGAAAAACATTAAAAAGACAGCTTTCCTTTGTTGAGCAAACATCATAAATTATAGAACGAGAATCAATTGGTTCATATTTGTGATTTAACAATACTTGCAATTTCTAGAACAATGTCAAAGAGAACTATATGAAGTGTGAAAGGGAAACTATATGACAAAAGAAGCAATTGCAAAGTTCAACTTAATAGGTTTTGAATCAAATAGCTCAAGATAGAGTAATAGAAAATGCTTTTGAAACAAAATCTTAAATCTCAAAAGATCATAAATGATATTGAAATGTTCTCATTGATAAATATTTTAGCAGATTTGTAAGAGAGTAAAGGGAGTGTTAAAATATTTTTCAATTAGATAAAAAGACTTACTAGTATAAAAGAAGAGAGCAACTATTTGAGCCACAATTTTAGCTATTATTATTCAAATAAATTTTCCTTGATTTTGCATATAAGTGGATAATGGAGTTAAGAACATTGAAGGACTTTGAGTTTGAGAATTTGAGAGATTATAAGTATAAGTTTCAATGGATAATCAAAGCATGAGGAACATTCCCTTTCAATGGGACAGTTGCTATTGAAATCTATCTAGATCATTAAAGAGAAAATATATGAAGTTTGATTCAGGAGGGATTAAGATAAGCCAAAAATCAATGAAAAAACGCAATTAAATAGTGATTTTGTGTGGTTAGGGTTTCATGACAAGTTGGATTGGGCAAGTTTTTCGCGAATTTTACATGATTTTTTTTGCAGTTTAAACCCTTAAAAATCCTTTAACATTGTTGAAAATCACAGCTGATTAAATCGGGACTTTTGGGGAAAAAATCATTTCAGCCAAAGATTTTTTAAAAACCGTAAATTTCGCGATTTCTTCAGGATTTATGCTTTTATGGTTTTAGGTCATGCATTCTGAGCTTGTTGTTCCAACTTTAATTTCGTAGAAGCCTAAAATTTCAGTTAGCATATCAAGCTAGACATTGCAGGAGATAAATCAAACAAACCTGCATCACACATTACACATGTAACTCACATGAAAAATTCATTCCATGATCTACTTATAACTGTCTGATCATAAAATCAGCAGACAGGCCACACATAAAATTAACTACACTCCACAGAAAACCCTTTATGCAACAGACCCCTCATTCATTAATAAGAGAATGTCAATAAATGAAATTGGAAAAGAATTCGCAGTTAATCAGCAAAACATGTATGGTGATGCACTCAAATATAAGTTAAAAAGACAATGAAATAAAATTATAAGATTTCTAATAGCATCCAAGAGTCCCAACAGTCTATGGGGCCACAAATGTTACAGCTGTGTCAATCAATCATCCAATAACTAAAAACCTTAAGTTACAAACCCTCCCTCCCCTTGAAAGTTTAATGTATTATAGGATAATATTTGGGGAAATTGTAGAAATTCCTAGTCAGAGTCATAAATTTTGGAAATATTTCCCTTGTGTACATTTTAGATAAAAACATGGCCAGTATTTTTTATCAATGACAGGCTAATCTAGTTTATGATGATTTCATGAAAAAAAGCAATGCCCTCAAAAATTTTGGTCATTCTAAACTTGTTACTCTAGTTTTGTCTATAAAATAAGTGCAATATTTCTTCAGCTGGTCTTGACATGAACCACGGGAATAAATCAGCAGCAACCAAGCCAACATAGTGATTTTATGAAAACATTCTAAACTTGTTACTCTAGTTTTGCATATAAAATAAGTGTAATATTTCTTCAGCTGGTCTTGACATGAACCAAGGGAATAAATCAGCAGCAACCAAGCCAACATAGAAATAAAAACTATAAAGACAAGAAATTTTCAAAATCCTTATTTGGCGATCTAGAAAAGAATTCAGAAGAAATCAAAAAGAAAAGTTTGCATAATGTGCATTAAAAACACAAATAAACCAAGGAATCCAAAATTTCTAAATCCTCGTCAGAAATTGATTTGAGCAACTGGTTGTGGCAATTGAATGCAGAAAAATAAGTGTACACAAAAGAAAACACATATATCCAGATGGGACTTCAGAGTCAATCAACAAGAGATGTTTCCGTCATATGAACTAAAGAAAAGTTTGTATAGCGTACATTCAAAATTCACATAAACCAATGAATCCCTGAAGTTCAAAATCTTCATCAGAAATTGATTTGACGAACTACCTATAGCAACTGAATGTAGAAAAATTTAAGTGCACGCAAAAGAAAACACATTTATCCAGATGAAATTTCAGAGTTAATCAACAAGAGACGTTTCCATCATATTAACCAAAGAAATAGAAAGGTTTGTACAATGTGCATTAAGAAAAACCAATGAATCCCTGAAGTTCAAATCCTTGTCAGAAATTGATTTGACGAACTACTTGTCGCAATTGAGTGTAGAAAAATAAACGTGTGCACAAAAGAAAACACATATATCCAAACAAGACTTAAGAGTTAATCAACAAAAGATGTTTCCATCATATGAAATAAAAATACACCCAAAAAAGACCTCTGAGCTAATCAAAAGATGTTTGTGTTCCATTACATATGTCATAACCATAGTTGAAAAATCAGCAAGTACTTGCCAGACTTTTGAGCCTATCAGGTGTTTGAGTAACTAGCAATACTACTCGCCACAGAAGTATAAGAAAAAATCACCATGAGGTTTTGCTCAGCTTTCACCAAACTCACAGGAAAACTCTCCAAAAACTTGCAACTTGGACAAAAACTCAGCTGGGACTAAAAATGTTTATTTTGTAGTGATTTTTAAATTTTTTCTATGTTCCACCAAGTTCTTGGTATGGGAATGGCAGGAAAGGGAGCTTATTTGTGGGACAGTAGGGAACAGAAGGTTTTTTCTACAGGATAGCAGCAGATGGCAATTGAAAAATTGGGGAGATTTAAAAGTAAATAAAATTTCAAATATTCATATGATAAGGCATTCACCATATCATTATATAACCATATTACGAAACATTAGAGCTAACCTGAGGATTGACATATGTTGACATTCAAATGAACAATAGATTTATATAATAATAATAGAAACTTAAGAAAATGAATTTAAATATTTGCCATGGTTGCTATGTGTCATGCCTTGATACTTTCGATTATATTATGTATTCCCTAATCAAATCTATTTGTGCACACCTTATTTTATTATGGCTAAGTTGCGAGTTTTATTACGGGACCGGGTACAGGGACAGAATACAGGTACGCCGGTACGGCAAAAAACAATTCCTTGGGTACAGCTGTATGTATATATATATATATATATGTAAAAAAATATGATACTTCATCAATCATCAATCATCATTAAATCATTGTCAATGCTAGATATATATAATATATGATATATGGCATATGTATTGAAATTTTGAACTATCAATTGGCATTTATCTTTATCACTAGCATTGATCAATGATTTAATGATGATTGATGAAGTATCATACTATCAATCATTTATCCCTAGTCTTAGTGGCTTGTCAACCCCCTTTTCCTTCCATGCCATTTCTCATTACACGGTTGTCAATCTAGTTAAATTTTGCATTGATGGATGTCCATACTTTCTTCAATAACCTTGCAGGTTGTATCAGGTTGTTTCTCTTCTCTAATTTATTTATTTATTTTATTCCCCTTGCAATGTACAATGTGGAAATGGTCTCCTATGGGGATGTGATACTATTTAACAAATGCTATGAAGAGTGTACATTGGTTTTTTAAGTAATCACCACATTTTTTCATTTGTGAGTGTCTTTCTGCATTATTGCGTGTCTTCTGCTGTATGCTTGTTATGTCAGTATCAAAGCCAACTTCAGCTATTTCTCACATATTTTTTCTGAAATTTTCACATCTACCATGTCTGCCTCACTTCAGATGGTAACATAGTTCTGCTTCCATATTAGTACCAATCAGTCTCAATCAAGGCCAATTTCTTGAGTTTTGGATGAGTATTTTTATCGTTCTCATGGCCTGTATCTGCACTTTCACCCTCCAGTGATGTTCCTCTTAGTGCTACTGTAACAGCCTCAATTCCAATTTCTGTTGCAGATTGTCATCTTTCTTTAAACAATGAAATTTTCTTGCTATTTGTTGTTTATTTGTTCATGGACTTGTGTTTAGGAGTGTCGGGCACTCCCCAACACACTCCCGCTCCCAAACAATCCCGGAGTGAGCACGGGGACCAAAACAGGAGAACCTGATAGCTTAGTATTATGGAGATGTAATTGTCAATTATGTAAAAACTTGACACTTTGTCTGTTTTTAATCACGGATCTGTTTTAAATGTGTTCCTCATTATTATTCAGTAATAAGCCTGTTTTTGAAGAATGTTATTAAAAATTTATGCATTTTTTAATGTTTGATAAATTTGGCAAGTTATTCCAGAGTTTTTCCCCAAATTTTGTCAAGTCCTGAGTTTTTAATAAATTCTGAGTTCTTCAACCATAACATAAACTAAAAATATGCGTTGATCAGTACATCTAGAAAAGAAACCCTGGCTAAACAAGATATGTTTCCATCAACTCAATTTTTTAAGTAATCAGGTGATTCCTAAAACCCTTTTAGTTCAATGCCCTCGCAACCAACTTTTAGTAATATGCATATTTTTGAGGAATATTTTTACAAATTTACGTATGTTTTAGTGTTCAATAAGTTTTCCATGTTATTAATAAGTTTTTCCAAAGGATCAGCTGAGTTATTGCCAAGTCTGAGTTTTTCAAATATGACATAAACTAAAAATACACATTGATAAGTACATCCAATGCATATCGATTAGAATTTCTCACCCAAAAAATTAGCTTTTCAAATATCACACCCAAAAAATTAGCTTTTCAACAAGTTTGCCATGTTATTACTAAGCTTTTTCCCAACGATCAACTAAGTTATTGCCGAGTCTGAGTTTTTCAAATATGACATAAACTAAAAATACACATTGATAAGATACATCTAATGCATATTAATTAGAATTTCTCACACAAAAAAAAGGAAGAATCCTAGGTCAAATTCAGATCCTTCGTCAAAAAGAATTTAGTTTTCACCTTTCTCAAGTCACAATTGAACCCTAATTCAAATAAAACTAACCCGATTCACATTTTTCAGTATTCCACATCACCAAAAGCAAAACCAAAAATCCTTTAACATCTATTAAAGTGGCCCATATATCACATCCTTTAAAATTCCAAATACCCAAAAACCTCAAACAAAAAATATCTAACATATATCAACGCAACCAAATTCAAATCCATTAGTTTTTCACACAACGAAAACACAAAACCTTAATCCAAATTCTGCGATCATGTCAATCAAAATTTACATTAATTTTCTCAAAGGTCAGAAATGAACCATGATTCATATTAAAGCGACCCAAATTTAGAGTTCTACCTACAAAACAAAAACCAAAGAAGTCAAATGGATCAAATTCGCCTCCCTGAGCGTCCGACACACACAAAAAAAATTAAAAAATTCCTAATATAAATTCAAATCCCCATTAATTTTTTTCATGGTTTCACAAACAAAGAGAAACCAATTCAATTCCTAAGCCCTTATCAATTTTTTCATGGGGTCATATTCCGAAAAACCCTAATTCAAATCCAAATCCATATCATTTTTTTCCAGGGTTTGGCACTTAAAAAAATAATTCAACCCCAAAAGCCACATAAATTTTTTCGGTCACATACCCAAAAACCTTAATTCGAATCCAGCGACCCGATCATTTGTTTCCTCCTCTTCTTCTTCCACTTCAGCTAGTCTTGGTATCAGGCATAGAAATAAACCCGCCGGCATTGACAGCGCCTCTGGGCGGAGCAAACCCCAAAAACTTCTGCAAATTCGATCTTATACTCATCGAACACAAAAAGTAGAAAAAAACCATGGAACAATCCGTAACATCGTCCCCACCGAGGCCCCTGTGGCTCATCCTCTGCACGAGAGGTATAGGCGAAAAGGGCAGCTTCGCAACCGCCTTCCCTTCAAACAAGGAGCTCAGCAGCCCAAAAACAATCACAAGCACAACGGCAACAACTCCTCCAGACTTAAACTTGGAAAAAGAAAGATCTCTGCTAGATTCTTTCAAGCTGTTCTCAAATCTGTCTTTCTTCTTCGATTTGGACTTCTTGGCATTGAGTGCGTTGCTACTGTTGTTAGTGGTCTTCATCGTTTCGAGTTTTTTGGCGGTTTTATCGATGGTAGAGCGCAGGGATTTATAGGAGGAAGTTCTGTAGATGAGAACCCATGATATGCCTTCGCATACGAAGGCGGAGATAATTGAGATTGAGAGTATGAGGAGGCTGTCTGCGTACCTCAGAGATAAAATTGACCAAGCCATTCTCAATTTGTTCCCCGGAGATCCCGTGCTCGATCCCCTGCTTTAATTCGCCGCCGTCGCCCTCTGATTTGCTACTTCCCTTTGATATGTGATAAATATATACTTGTGAGGTTTTGATGAGCTGTGTAGTCGGGCTCTGCGTATTAATCGGAAAGAGTACAAGCACTCCACAACACCACAAACATTGCTCGTGGCAACAAAATGTGGCCACAAAATTTATGTTTCCTCAAGCAGTTTTAACACCTAAATTTCGGTTGTATATAGTAAATTTATTAAAAACTAGCACTTCAACGACTATCCAGCCCCTAAAATGCATTAAACACGATGTCATTTCATACATTAGAACTCATCATAACTGTACTTCATTAAATCTGTTGGGTCTTAGCTCACCGTCAAACACGAGTTGAATTAGACATCTTTAAGTTTGTTGGGATAGTTGTTGTCATCTTCTACCTATTTTATCGTCTCACAACTGCCAGTAGAAGATTTTGTTCCTTCACGCAATAAACTCTTCCGAATTAGTTAACTAAAAGTTTAGACATGGTTGTCGCCATTGTCAAGGCCATGAAGGGTTTTAACCATTAAATTAATAAAAGTGGAATACACACTTCTATTAATTGATTTCAGATGTGGGTGTTACAAATAAACCTTATCCAAATTGATTTAAGAAAGTTATAGTTAGCACTCACAAACTATCCCTATATTTTCGTAAGAAGCTTGCAAATAGAATTTTCTTCATATAAAATACATGCACTGCTCTCATAGTTCAAGACGACAAGTTTCCCAAATAACTTTTGATTGTATGTTGTGCAAATAAATGTAATTAGATGTTAACATGTGCTTCTATGATAGCACAAGATTAGGGTATGTTATGAAAGATTGATTTTATGCACATAGAATGGTTATCTCAGTATTATTCTCTTTGAGACATGTGAGATATATCTTTAGGGAGTATCTTCTAGTGCTTCAGGCTAAACATAGCAAGGTATTTGAGTTTGATAAATTAGTATTGGTATGACACAGCTAAGGGACTTAAAGTCAATAGACTGGTTATAGTGGAACCTAGTGGCTCTGGCCAACATTATACCGTTTGGAATTTCGTCACTCGTAGGCAGTATGTAATGAAGGATCAAATTTGAGGAATTCTCCAAGGAAGCGTATGAGCACCAAACAAAGTGGAAGGGTGTTTGAATCCTAGTATCCCACCCAGGTAATCTTTGATCATTTAATTTTGTGTTTTTTTCCAAGGCCTAGAGTTTGAATTATTGTTCATAAGCATGCCCAATTATACCTGCAATTTCTAGGTTCAATATTATAGTCTTCTACAACTCTTATAGAAAAGGTTATATCAGTACTTATTACAATTTTTTGACTTAAATTATGTGGTTACATAACAAAAGCACCTTCGTTGTCTTCTAATGTTTTTCAGGTTAAAATGTGTGTTAGGGAAAGGCGACCTTCCCTTGATATAGATCAAGTTAGATCAACTCTTTACCCACATGACCACCATGAATTTCAGCTTGAATTATCTCCAACAGAGGTTAATTGGTTATGAACCATGGAATTTGTGGCAATGAGAAATAATAGGTTCTAACTGGCTAAGATTTGATGGTTCACACTTTCTGGCACTAACAAAACCTTTTAATACTGTTAATTTAGGTGGAGAATTTGTTGCGATTATTTTGTTGTAAGAACATAAACTTCAGGGGATGTTAGAATGCGGCAGAGAATATCAATGGAGAAAGTAGTTCTATTGTAAGCCCAAAAGATGAAATATCAAATATTTGTTCCGGATCACATAGGGCTACTAGTGCATCGCCCAACAAAGAGATATATAGGTGAGAGAACAATATTTCCTCAAGGCAGAGGTATCTAACCCTCAAACATTGTATCATGTTCAAATGGGGTACTTTAAAATCATGCAAGAGGACTTAAGAGAAAACAAACCTAGCGCAATAAAGCAATATCCATTGGTCCTGCTAATAATTCTACTTATTATGTTGATTGTGCAAGAATGATTGTTATCTCTATGGAAAACAATAATAAAGTAATTATACATGCTCTTCATTCTAGGATACTAGAGTTTGCCATGTGAGACCCAGCAACACAGAATATCAACAAGTACAAGCAACAGTTGAATGTGTACACTTTGTGGTAAAACAGTGTTGGTCTAACAAGGACATATAGGTTGGTCATATGGTTGTTTCTCTCTAGACTGCTGCTTTGATTTCTGATTATGTAAAAATACCTTAAGTTGAAAAAGATTTGTATGTTTTTCCACATTTATCAAGTTGATTTGTGTGTTTATTTAAATTTTTGACATAATTAGCATGCACATATTTTTTCATATAGTTATTAGTTAGTCGATAGACTCTTTATTGTGGGCTTGCCCACCGGAAAAGTCTCACGCCTGAAAAATTGTCTAATTCCGCTGGCCGGTAAAACAACTTTCAGGTAACAAACAGGCGGGGTCGGGGCGGCTTCGGCTGGTGGCTCCTCCGCTAAACTTCGGTCACCGACAAACAAAAAAATGTCCACCGAAATGTGAAACCGACGGTGGAAGGTTGGAACAATCAATGCTCCGTCTAATGTACACGGCTGGTGATGACTGTAACTGCACGAACAAAAGAAATGGCCAACATAATGAGAACACTGGCGGAGATATGGCTGGCGGTATCCGGTCGGTACAAAAAGCATGATCAACCAGAAAAATTTACGCGGGCGACAAAGGAATACGAATCATTCAATGGTGATAGGTGGACATCCATCAAAGCATAGAGGAATTTTGTCCGATGTTGTAGTCGCAACTGCCCTGGTAGACCTGTATGCAAAATGTGGAAGCATAGACAAGGCACGTGAAGAGTTCGACAAGATACACCAAACAGAAGTGGTCTCCTGGACTGCAATGATTGCAGTATATGCACAAAATGGATTTGTTGAAAAGGCTTTAGAAATTTCCAAGCAAATGCAATTGTAAAGCCAACTTCCACAACCTTTGCTAGCATCGTCCATGTCCATGCCAAAATGGGAGCTTTGGAACAGGGTATGGACATCCATCAAAACATAAAGGATATCGTCCCTGTCCATGCCAAAATGGGAGCTTTGGAACAGGGTATGGACATCCATCAAAGAATAAAGATAGACGGACTATGGCATATATTATAGTCGCAACTTCCCTAATAGACGTGCATGCAAAAAAGTGGAAGTATTAACAAGGCACGCGAACTGTTTGACAGAATCCCTGAAAAAAAATGTCATCTCATGGAGTGCAATGATTGCAGGATATGTTCAAAATGGATTTGTTGAGAAGGCTTTACACAATTTCAAACAAATCCAATTGGCACGTGTAAAGCCAAATTCCACAACCGGCTGCCAAATTCCACAACCTTCGCCGGTATCCTCCCTGCCTGTGCCAAAATGGGAGCTTTGGAACAGGTTATGGACATCCATCAAAGCATCAAGGAAGGAGGACCTTTTTTCATATATTGTAGTTGGAAATGCTCTGCTAGACATGTATGCAAAATGTGGAAGGCACGTGAACTGTTTGACCGAATGCCTTAAAGAGAGGTTATCTTATGGAATGCAATGATTGCAGGATATGCAAAAAAAATTGGATTTTTTTAAAAGCCTTAGAAACTTTCAAGCAAATGCAATTGGCAGTGTAAATCCAGAGTCCACAACTTTTGCTAGCATTCTTCGTACCTGCTCCAAAATAGGAGCATTGGAACACGATATGTACATCCATCAAAGCATAAAGAATAGAAGAATTTTGTAGATGCCATCCCATGGAATGCAATGATTGTAGGATATGCACAACATGGATTTTGCAAGGAGGCTCTCAAAATCTTTGAATTAATGAAGCACTTTAGAACATATCCTGGCATTGTAAGCTCTGTTTGTGTTCTATATGCATGCATTCATGCAGGTTTAGTTGATAAGGGTTGTACATGCTTCAATTATATGAGTAACCCTTATTGCATTACACCTAATCATTATGTTTGCATGGTTGACCTTCTTGCCTAGGCTGACTATCTTGAAGACACTCTACATTTTATCATTAAGATGCCAGTTAAACCTGTGATGGTTGTGTGAATGTGTTTTCTAGGTAGAGTATTTACAACAACAATGCTTTTTGATTTCAATCCTAAAAATGTTGCGACGTATGTTCTTCTCTAAAACATCTATGCAGAAGTGGGAAGGTGGGGTGAGGTTCAAATGGCAAGGAATGGATGAAAGATGAAGGAATTAAAAAGATCCTTGGATGTGGTTGGATTGAAGGCCATAAAATGGTACATGTTTTTCATGTAGGAGACAGATCACATCCACAAATATAGTAGATCTATGCAAAGATGGAGAAATTGGACTTGGGAGATGAGGGCAAAAGGGTATTTTCCAGATTCAAGGCATTTATCCTTGGAAAAATTGTTAGAGTTGTTAAGAACCTTCAATTATCATTAAGATGCCAATTAAACCTGTGATGGTTGTGTGAATGTGTTTTCTAGGTACCTATAGATCGCATATGAATATAGCTTGAGAGTATTTACAGCGACAATGCTTTTTTATTTCAATCCTAAAAATGTTGCGACATATGTTCTTCTCTAAAACATCTACGCAAAAGTGGGCAGGTGGGGTGAGGTTCAAATGGCAAGGAATGGATGAAAGATCAAGGAATTAAAAAGATCCTTGGATGTAGTTGGATTGAAGGCCATAAAATGGTACATGTTTTTCATGTAGGAGACAGATCACATCCACAAATATAGTAAATCTATGCAAAGATGGAGAAATTGGACTTGGGAGATGAGGGCAGCAGGGTATTTTCCAGATTCAAGGCATTTACTTAATATTGTAGAAGAGGAGGAAAAGAATTGTTTCTCTACCACCATAGTGAAAAGTTGACAATTGCATTTGGTTTGTTAAACAACATCCTTGGAACAATTATTAGAGTTGTTAAGAACCTTCAAGTATGTGTTGATTGCCACACTGCAACAAAATTTATCTCCAAGATAGTTGCAAGAGATGCAAACCATTTCCATGACAATGTTCTTGCAGAGATTATTGATTATGTCAAATGAAATGATCTAAAAAATGAGCTTGCACTATAATAATGTGCACACTGTCAGACCACCTATAAGAAAAAAGGAACAAGGTTTTATTTTGCAAACTCGCCGAAGAAAGTATTTGACCACGAATTTTTTAAACTCATGCCAATAGTTAAAACTTTGCCACCAAATATATTAAATCCCTTGCCATAGGAACTGTCACAAATTTTTCTTCATTTGAAAGTTGGTTATCATTCTAATCAGAGATCTTAAAAATATGAATGTGTGCTACTAAGAACAGAAACTGAAAAAACTTAATATAACATGATGTTTCAATTCAGGATTTGCTAAAATGAAAGATCATCACAACTCTTTTGTTCTCCTCAATTTTTTTTCATCCACTCTGCTCCTATCCTTTGTATATTCCTAAACCTGAAAATCAAATTACTGTTTCTTTATTCAATTGTTTTTTTTATGTTCTATGTTGGTTGGGAGCCATTTAACAATCTTTAAGCATTTAAGGCAAACCCTCTTTGGAGTAAGATTTTTAAAAAATTCATCTTATTTTGTTCTATTTATATGTGCCATTTCGGTGCTAAATTTGTAATTTTTCTTTTTACTAATCTACGAATATGGTTGAAGGATGTTGTCATTTCTTTGACCATTTCAAGGGTTTCCTCAATTGCATTGTCAATTTTCCAACCAGTACATCTATCCTTTGTTTAAAATCCCTTTACAATTATAGACTAAACTTGGTTTAGAGGCTAACTAGCTTGAAGGTCTGAGTTCTTTCGATTGCAATAGTCAAATCAATTTTCTGATTTTGTGTTTTGCTTGTTAAATTTTGGATGAGGTTATTAAACAACATTTATTGAGGTCTTGGGTAAGTAGTCCTACATTCTTAATATAATAAATCTAGATCTGGACACCTATATACCTAGGTCGCACCCAGTGAACATGTGTATACGCTACACCACAACATCCCAACATGCCCTTTGCGGTTATGGGCTGCTTGATTGAGTGATAGGGATTTCAACCTGTCTGATGCTCTTACAAGATAGCCCCATTACCACTGCATCAGAGCCTTTTGGAAAAAGTTGTGATTGTTGTTTGCTACACTCCTCTAATTTAAATACTTTGCAAATTAACACCTTAAAAGTGGAAAGTATACATAGTTAAACATTTTGGGGATTGGATATTCTTAGGTGGAATTTGGGAACTCCCTTGGCTTGAGCTTGTTTGAAAAGAAGTCATATTGAAATAGTATATTTGGAGTTTTTGAACATTGAATAGTTTTCATTCTTACTCTGTTATGATTGCCACTACAAGTTTAGATTATTAAGGTTATTGGTGAATGAAGGTGTCAAAACTTTTGATCTTTGATGCCATCATCATCAAAATTTTGAACAATAGGAAGCAATGACAAGTCCGCCTTCCATAAGATTGAACTATTTAAATGTCTCAAGCCTTGCTGGTAGTTTCTCTGGAAGTATAATTTGGAGTTTATCATGATTTCCTTTTATGTATTGAAATTACAACAGATCAACTTGCAAAGTGTGTGAGATGTAGAAAAAAATCACTAGAGATCCAAAATATTAGCATTTTGCAGTCTTGGGATCTGGAACTGTTGTACTCGAAAATAGTTTTAAATAAAAAAATGCAATGGATGTGATAAAGTATCCAAAAAATCTAAGAAGACACTGTCAACATCTAAGTTAGTTAGGAAGAGCAAAAATCCTCCAACAATGGCTTGAAAAAGCCCAAAATGTCCCACAGACATTAATCACAATAAATATAGGAGGAATATTCATGTGATAGGCCTAAATTTATCATATTTAAATGAGTGGTTTTAAACTGTTACTGGCTTAATTATATTGATTACTTATTTGTATGGATTTTTTATTGAAGTGATTACAAAGAGAGGAGGTGACTAGAGACATTGTGAGTGGAATCAATAATAAACTCAGTTTTTTCTTTGAAGACTTTCTATTGGGACTAACTCCTAAATGAAAGATTGAGCATGTGGTTGAAATATAACCAAGTTTTGCTCCTGTGAAAGAACTTATCAATTTCTTTGTAATCACAAAGCATAAACTAATCATTTGGTACATGATTTGTTGGATGGTCCCAAGAAAGATTCCATATCATTAACTTGTTTTTTATGGCTTGAATTTTTAAGATGTCTTTTTAACAACCAACTCAATGGCTTGCATATGATAGGTAATTTATTTATTTATTTTATTCGGTTGGTTCTCATAAACTATGAAAAAAGCTATCCATTGATATCCACCTGACTTGAATTTGACTTTTTGTTGTTGCATGTTATGTTATGGGCTGAATTTTTAAAGGCAATCTAGGCCTTTGAGGTGGTGTTGTGCACAAGCCATGTTAAAAAATGGAATGAAATGGAGAGCATTGCCGCTTAAATGATTGTTGATAAAGCGATAAGGTTTACCTTACCAGGCTAATATGTGCAGTCATGCATGTAATTTTGATGTAATAATGATGATATTAATAATTATGGAATAAGGAAAGCATTTGCATATACTGGGGCAATACTTTTCCTTATAAATCTAAGAATATGCAACATATTTGTTACATCGGTTTTATGTTCTTTAAGATGATCTACATGATTTATTATTTCCAAATTAATTTTAAGAGTTGAGACAGAACATGAAAATATCCATTACATCATTTTTTTGTTCTTTAAGATGTTCTACATTATTTATTATTGTTAAATTATCTTTCAAGTGTTCAGACATAACATGAACTATAATGTACAATTTCATTCATTTATCAATGCTCATCTATATAAGTGTAAAGGAAAATAAATATAACTCAATTAATTTTATTTATAAGAGTCTAATAGAATATTTAAATGTTAAATTAAAAAATTAAATATAATGGATGATGATGTATAGTTTTATAAATGCAAGCAGATAATTTTGATATAGTTAAATTATGATTTGATTCAATTTAGAATTATAAATGTATATTTCCTTTGTTTGTGTTTTGTCTTAAATTTTGTATTATATTCATCCTTTCTGGATTGAGTTTATACATTTAGATCAATTCCATAAGCAAAGAGCTAACATGTGATGTTGTTCTTTAGTTTCTTCTTAGGTCAACACCTAGAAAAGATTAACTTTACAGTCATGCAAAATATTATTACACCACAAGCAACCATATAGATGGCCTAGATGATGATGATGAAATAAATGTTATTTTTAGTGCATAAATCAAAGTCTAATTTTGATAAATGCTTCATGAATATTATTATAATTGGAATAATATAGCATGAGAGAGGATGGAAGATAAGTATAATAATTAAATGCCTTTAAATACCAAGGACATAACAATAAATCATACAAATGTGTGTTTACTTGGCTCATAACATCTAGCAAAGTGAATATAAATAGGATAGTCTCAAACCTGCATGTGAATGCTTATAAACAAAGGTAGGGGAGGGATAGTAGAATTAGCCCAAATTCTCACAAGATTGCATCATTTGATAATTTGTAATTGTATCAAATATCCTCTAAAAATGGCCACAAAACTAAATGGTAATAGCAATGGATGTATGCAAATTTATAACATTACAATTTGTACTCACTTTGAGGTACATGTGAATCCTAAAATAGTTAAGTACCTCAATGTATGTGAGAACTCTAAAAAATGCACAAAAAATAAAAATATTGCATCAAAATATCATGAGATTTTGTCTATCCTAAAATCATTTTATTATTGGTTATTATATAATGGTGTGTGTATCATTAGACAATTTCTACAATATCTTCATACAAAATATGCATCAATATATGAACCAATTCTATTCCCAACAAATGTATAAAGCTTTTAATTATTATTTATACATTCAATTATAGACCTCCTTTCAAACATATTTTATATACAACACAATCGGCGTAACCATTGCACCTCCTTCTGATGCAAGTGCTAGTTATAATTGAATTATTTCTTTGAAGAACAACTAAGAACATTGTTTCGGCTAAGTAGCTAGCTATTTATTCAAAAAATAATATTGTGTTTGATTTGGCTATTGGTTTCTTTAGCCTTTTTATAATTGCTTCCCAAACATGTGATATTGTTAGGTTGAATTTCTTTCCTATATAACTGGAGGATATTTTAGGACTTGAGATATAGTAGTTTAAAATGCAAATGAAATAGGCTACATGTTTATACTATGTTATCTTTTGCTCCCAGTGTAGATGCAATGTTCCATTTGATATAGTTTGAAAATACATCATAAGTTCATAATTGATTTCCTCTTTTAATGAAAGTTGGATAGGATGTGTCAACAACACATATTTTTGATTAATTTGTTCTATCATATGTCTGTGTAGTAACTAGAGATGGTTTCTCTTTATTAAATCATTGTTTATCGTGACTACATAACAATGATTCTCCATTCATCCTCTTTTTGCTTTGGTTTTTCCTTCTTTATTTCTTCCTCTGTGCTAAGTTATTTTGCATTAGTTTTTTTGTCTTTCAAATGTAGTGATCTTTTGTTATATTCTTACAAGTTTGCAATTCCATTTTTTCTATGATTCTGTAGGATTTCTCCTTATAGTGTGCATGTTCGTGTCTCACAAAAAATAGGTGTTTATTTGATGTTTTTTAGATTTTTGGATCTTTCGCAAATGGACTTTGCCTTAGTCATAGTGACATTGACATTGTCGTTATCGATAGGTTGTGCAAAACCGCACTTGAAACTACTCTTGGATAAGGAGACCATTTTCTTTAATTAAGGAACTCGCAAAACAATTGGCAGACTATAGCTGGTGCAAAAACCTAAGTTTAATAGAGTTTGCACACATGCCTGTAATAAAGTTTAGTCGGAATCCTTGTGTAGTTGTCTCTTCAAATAGAGGATCTTGTGTGAAACCTATTGCCATTGATATTACCATAGGAGGAAGAAATGGGTTTGCTAAAAATGAAAATGATCATCACTCAAATGTGAAACTTGAGAGAGATAAAAACATCCATAGTGGTGTAAATGCAAGGGAGTTTTGTTCTCCATAAGTTGCATCAATTCACTTCTTTGGCTCCCTTGGTGAGAAGTACTACCTATGAAAATGAATTTTAACTTGTAATTCATCTAATAGAATTGCTACAAATTTGAATACAATGCTAAATTATTCTCTTGCAGGTTCTCCTATTAAAATCATATATGCATCATAAAGGATTGAACAAAGTGTATAGGGGCGGTTTATCATCTTATTTGTTGACCCTGATGCTAGCATTCTACCTAGAGGTATGTCTATTAATAACTCATCTTATTTATTTCTGTAGTAGAACGTACTTCAAATGTTTCTGGGGTTGGTTCTCTATCAATATTAATAGACCTTAGATCTCAAGTTCTGCATAGTCTCACTATAGTATCAAAGAAATATAAGATTTAAACCTTCAAACAATAATTCTCTCAATGTTTTATGTTTTGAATTAGGTGCTAAAACAAGGACATTATGTAGCTAACCTTCGTCTAAATAATGTTGTTTCTACAACAAATGTTTCCAACATCTCCAGATATGCCTCTATCTTTAGTTTATTTGAAACAAGTTGAACCCTTGTGCTTGTTTGGCAAAGATTCTTTTGTTGGGGAACCTATGATTAAAAGGGGAAAATATGTTATAGATCAATTGCTTAGGCTTCTTGACACTTTTGTTGGATCCCCAAATCTAGGAACCTTACTTAAGGGTTTCTAGCCTTTTTTGGAGCTTATGTGTAGAATTTTCCCGTATGAGAATTGTTTTATAGGTAAGAACATTATCTACTTACAACAATTATATTATAAATCTTATAGGATAGTTTAATATTTTCTTCTTTTGTTTTTCATTTAGGGTAAGGATGGAAATCTTGGTGGGCTATTCTAGCAAAGTTAAAGGCAAATGCCACCTCCACTGTACATTGAGGACCCTATGCGGCCAGGTGTAAATGTTGGTGTAGGGTCTTTTGCTATGTGCCATGTACATGTATTCAGACTTTATGATGCCCCTAAAATTTTCTGTTTGGTAGCTTTCCTATATGTCCTCTTGTCTTTCTCTGTCAAAGTATTTTGGCGACTTAGAGTGTCTGTGTAACTGCTGAGTTGTTTTATGTAGTAATTTTGTTTGACAACATTACACAAACCTAAATGTTGTGAAAAACTTGAAAATGGGAAGCAAAATGAGAATTCATCATTACACAAGTGGTTGCAAGGGCATCTACATTTGTTTTTGGTTACTTTTGATATTTCTAAATGCCCAGAAAAAAAAGAGATTTTGATAAGCATCTAGAATAAGGCAAGGAACATGAAGTGGAAATGAAAGAAAATGATTTTTTATTGAAAGGGGAAAGAAGAGGCTAGGTCATTGTTCTTAGAGTTCAATCAAAACTTCACATAGGCTTCACAAAAAATCTAATATCCGAATTAGATTATTCAGCCCCATAAATTGTACCAAGTAAAGAGGCTTGCCAATGTTTTTGTTAAATGTGATTCCACACACTCCTTAGGCACCTATTATTGATAGAATGTTGTAGTTGGTGGGGGAGTGGCATTTTGTTGGGAAAGCTAAGAATTATACATTTATCTCTCTCCCTAGGTCTTGATACTTAGTGTCACTAGCAGTTTTGGATGTAAATGCAACAATGCTTATTGGATTGGCATCCTCCTAATTGTAAGCATGCCATATCTTGCATATTTGCTTATGATTCAACATTGTATCTAGCATTAGTGAATGTATAGGATTTCTACTGGGTTTTGGGAAAATATTGAAATGACACTAACATGTTTTTATGTTAGAGTTAGCAGTCATTAAATCCTTGCACTTTATTACTTGTGGTAGAATTTGAGGGTAAGTGCGCCAAGATGGTCGCACTTTTGTGGCCAAACAAGAAAAAAATGCGCCATAACGCGAACGCGTTATGTCTTTTTAAAAGCAAAAAAAAAAGTGAATCCAAATATCATTTGTCATTTGCTTTTTACTGTTTTTCATCTCCGCCCGTGGCCAAAAACCATGCTTTACGCGCTCGCGTTGTTGGAGAGGTGATTTCTTCACATTTCATCAACCTCAGTTGGATTTTCTTCACAAATATGGCGCCACGACGACGAAGAGATGCAAGAGGTAAGTTTTGTTTGGTATTTGTTATGAATTTTTTTGTTTTAAATTGATTTTGTTTGTTTTAGTTTAGAAATGAATGATTTTTTTTTAATTTGTAGGAAATCCTCAACAAGAGGAGGAAAATCCTCAACCAAATCAGCCTCAACAAAATCAACCTCAACAAAATCAGCCTCAACAACAAAATCAACCTCCCCCACCATTCTCTCAATACCCTCCTGGCACTCAAGAAAATTTGAGGAGTGAAATTGAAAACAATAGAAAAGAAGTTGAGGATCTTATTAGTAGGTTGAGTGATCAAAATTCTTCAACCACAAAAAGAATACATCTAGCAGATTCATTGAAGGATTTGTTAAAAAATGTAGATGGAATTACCCAACAAATATCTGGATGGCAAAATAGGAGGGAAACATCGAGGGCATATTATGCAGACAAATTATCATATAAACAAGTAAAAGATTTAAAGATTACTAAAGGCGATTTGTGCTCTCTATTCACTGACCCTAAAACAAATCAAAATCTCACCCTCAATGCAAAGAGGTTTCCTATTCATTGGTGCCACCACCAAGAGATTAGGAACCATTTTTATGACAGATGGTATATGGTCTTTGATTACCCACCGTGCAATAACTGTGAAGTCCCCCAATATTTTCTTAGGAAATTATACTATGAGTTTGTGTTGAACCAAATCCTGAATTATTTTGATATGAGGGAGTTTCAGGGGAGAGGTGGGGGGTCAGCACAGGATAGGCCTGGTGCACAGCTGATCCTACACGATAGGGGAGACGACATCTTGCTAGGCACCCTCATGAGCAAATTGTGATGCCTCAGAGGTTGCAAAGGGAGAGCTGGATGTAGAGACTTTGCAGTGATCACATCCTTGACTGAGTGTCATCCACCACACTAGCCCCATTGTACAGCGCAATCCAGGGGAGTCTTCAGGTGGTGGCCTTCGAGGCCATGTGTGTCGATCTTGCGGAGCCACTTGTTCGTATGACCCTACCGGCCCTCAGGAGGGTGCTACGCAGGATCCATATGCTTCTACGCAGCCTGATCCATATGCATCTACGGGGATGGAGAGGGCGGCTGACATTCTACATGATGCATATGGTATTGATAGTCAGGTAAAATTGAACATGTTCATTGAATTTAGTTTATTAAATTTCAATTGTGAAATGCAAGATTAACTAATTTAGTTTTATTATTTTAATAAAATTGCAGGGTCATAGCGTTGAACCTGGATATACTAGTCATCAGTCTGTTTATTTTTGTAGTACACCTATCAGTGGGGTATGTAAAGTTAGTAAACAATTCTAAATTTAGTACACATGTGTTAATAGCATTGTTTTACGAATGGTATTTTAATATGTGATTTTGGATGTTGAACAGGGTACTATCGAAGGATTCAAGGGAACACCTCCGAGTGCGAGTAGATTTACTCAAACATTCACGGAGGTAATATAGAATAAAGAGAACTTAACTAATGAATTCTAAGTTTAATCTATATTTGTGTATATATAGTCATAAGAGTATATGGGTTCACTAGGTTATTATTCAAGCTTTTAAGAATTGTCCTACTATGATTGTTTGTCTTAGAATTCCTACACTAGCAAACTATATATAATAAAAATTTAACATGGAATTGACAAAGGTAGAGCTACATTCTACTCCATCCTATATAATTTTTTGTGATGTCAACGTAACCAAGAATAAGACTATGGATGTCCTACATGATGTCAATGTAACCAAAAATAAACTTCTATCCTCGACCCTATCTATCCTCGACCCTATCTATCAGCCACTTGACTCCTTCAATATCTCCTAGATGCTTGGAGATGCTTAAGACTAGGTCAAAATACCCTATATTCTCTTCATTTGTTGCATAGCTCATCAAGTTTCCCTATATGTTCTCTAACTAATCATGATTGCATTGAAAGAAGTTATAAGTACTCATTAAACTCTCAACTATTG
>VDFB02193867.1:550262265-550283600 GCA_007258455.2 Sequoia sempervirens
GATACCTCAGCCCAGACAGAAGACACCCTGCTCTCGGGAAGCTGACCCTTCATATCTAGTCGTAACCGTTTTGCCTCAGAGATGGATGACCCTCCTGTGCCACCCTTAGATTTCCCAACTGTAGCCTTGCTTGATTCAGCCTACACTCACAAAAGATACCATTAGTACTCAATTGTTGTTCATATTTCAATCCAAAAGGTTAGCATAAATCATATAAATCAACTAAAATCCATCACTACTGCTAATCCTTTGAAGATCTGGAAAAACAAAGCAGTCCGGGAAATATCGCCATCCAGGAAAATACCGTCGGGGCAGAATTTCAGAGAAATACGACCCAGACGGATTCCTGTCGCCAAAGCATCATTAGTCAAATGGATCGTTAGTACGGATGAAAGATCAAAAGATAATCATGGAATTCACTCATTGGCAACAAGAAATAAGCATTTAACAATCATTCCATTAATCCTATCATCGAAACATCAATCGGGACGAAGCCAGACAGGAAAACCGGAGAAATTCGGATGGGACGGATTTTCGCGGACAGCTCAAAATGCTCCGAAAATTACCCCGGCCCGCGGAATAAGCCCAAATCGGGAAAATCTGGAAGCGAGGAAATTTCGCGACGACCACGAAAACCCGATAAACGATGAAATGCGAATCAAAGGCCAAATGATCACGGGATCTCCTCCACCTGTAATGGTCTCAAAACTGACGACAATCAACAAAATTCAGAGTGCAAAGGATCCCAAAGTCTCAGAAGCTTGCAAAGGACAAATTCCCATGCCAAAACAACGATGCCCTAATCCGGACGAATAACCCACCTGCCATTAAAACCAGGGGAAACCTTAAGGTTCAAAATATCGGCTAAGGATTCACCTAAGGCATCCAAATCTTCACAGGATGAGGCTAGCGTGATATAAGGACAAGACGGACAAATCATCCCAAATCCGCCATTCTGGGCCGAGCACCAAGAAAACCCTAACTTCCCCGATAGCAAATTTCACACTAAAAAGGGCAAGCAATCTAACCCTGAACCCCGTCTAAAGGATATATATGCCATCCAATGGATAAATAGAGCTCATAGGGCACGGGGAATAGGGTTCTACAACAAAACGGGTCAAGCCCAGACTCAATAAACGTGGAATCAAGACCCGGCAAAGGCCGACCCAAATGATCAACATTAAAAACAGAAGAACCCAATCGTGGCGTAAACAAACAAGAGGAGTCATCGACCACCTACCATGGATCAAAGCGGACAGAGTTCAGGTGCGAGGAGGAAACCAAGAAGCAAGCGCATCCAAGCAATGAGAACTTTAGCCAGCAGCACTCCAATCAATCCACACTCAAACGACTCAAATCAATCTTCAAGGCACAAATGAGAATTTCTAATCGCCAGAGCAAAAGAAGATGAGTGAACGAAGTTAGAATGATGTTCAAAGTGCCCTAAATCCACCCATATACCCATCTGAGCGAAGGTACCTTAGTCATTAATGCGCAACAAGACATTTCTGACAAATCCAGAAACCCGAGCCCAAAACAGAATTTCAGAAATCTGGGAATACGCGGAAATCCGAATGGACAGGAATTTCGTGGAAATGCAGAAACTGGTAAAATGACGAAGATCAAGATTTTGGCCAAGTCCGAGAAAATCCACCTGGAATGGAAAATCCTGAGATCAAGCAGAAACCCGGATTCGGAGAATCCGGCCAGATACAGACAAAGGGCCAAGCCCGGGAAAATCTGCCAGAGCTGGAAAATCCCGGGGTCAGGTGAAAAATCAGAGTTTGCTTAGGACTCAATTTCAATCAATTCAAACCTCAAGGCAAGGTCAAAGCCAGCAAGATCAACACACCAAGACCCTAAAAAGATAAGTCCCCTAAAACCAAAGGTCAAAGACACCAGAAAAGAGGGTCCCTACTCCAAGTGGGGCGTGTGTGCAAAAACTGCACAACAAAATTGACCTTGAGGATGGGCCGAGTAGTACTAGGAGGGATCATGATACGAACATAGGACCAATCTATGGTGCAGATGTGAATGGATGTGTGATGGATGGAGATATGGATGCGATGGATGATGGAAGCGAAATGGAGGGATAATGACGAACAAGTCGTAAAGGTCCTGGTGGATGGAAAGTGCTTATTTACACAAGGCGCTTGTTTGCCAAGTTTTCACCAAGGTACTTGTCCAAAGTGCCACCAAAGTGGTTTTCACTAGAGGATGATTTTTCTCTTTACTATTTTTAATCTTTTTTTTTTTAATTTTGATTTTTGTTTTTTTGGTTTCTTTTGTTGTTACCAAGACGCCTGTTTGCGAGGTTTTCGCCGAAGTAACCATTTTTTTAGAACTTTTTCTTATTTTTTTGGATTTTTTTTGGTTTTATACCCGGAAGAATTAGGCATAAATTTTTTTGAGATGGGAGCTATTCATGGGCTCCTACAGAGGTTCCCCTTCGGGTGTTGATAGCTGATATGCTCTTGATTTATAGCTTGTTGTGACAATGAAAGGCCCTAACCAATTGGGTTCGAACTTTCCTTTGCTGCTTGGGTTTGGGACATTCTTTTGATTTTCTTTTAAGAGCAATTCTCCGACTTGGAAAGTCCTGCTTCTTATTTTCTTGTTGTAGCTCCGTTTGAGTCTATTTTGATAGACTTGCAAGTGATTCAAAGCATCAATCCTTCTTTTGTCCAGTAACTCCAGCTCATTTAGTCTTGAAACCCGATATTCTTCATCTGTGACAAGGTTTTGCAGTGATATTCTTAGGGATGGGAGCTCGATCTCAATGGGGAGTATGACTTCTGATTCGTAGACCAAGGAGAAGGGGGTGGTGCCAGTGGGTGTGCGGATGCTGGTTCAATAAGCCCAGAGGGCGAGATTAAGCTGCAGATGCTAGTCACGACCTGCGTCATTGACTATTTTCTTGAGAATTTTGAGGATGGTTTTATTTGTGGCTTCTGCTTGGCCATTGCCTTGGGGATAATACGGGATGGAGAAGCGATGTTGGATTTTGAATTTCTCGCACAAGTCGCAAACCTCCTGGTTCTTGAAGGGTGTCCCATTATATGAGATAATGGCTTGTGGGACACCATAACGACAGATGAGATAGTTCAGGATGAATTTTGAGATCTGCTTTCCAGTGATATAGGTCATGGGTATGGCTTCCACCCACTTTGTGAAGTACTCAGTTGCAGTGATAATGAATTTATGGCCGTTGGATGAGGCGAGTGAGATTTTCCCAATGAGATCGAGTCCCCACTGCGAAAAAGGCCATGGTGTAGCAATCGGATGAAGCTCTTGAGCTGGAGCATGGATGAGGTCCCCATGTTGCTAACATTGTAAACATCTTTTAGCATGATCATATGCTTGTCTTTCCATCGTGGGCCAGTAATACCCTAGCCTCAACAATTTCTTGGCAATGGTTATTCCACTCGAGTGTGAGCCACAAATGTCATTATGAACTTCGATTAGAGCGGTTAATGCCTCCTCAACATTTAGACAGTGTAGTAAGGTACCCTCTATGATTCTACGGTATAAGGTATCACCTAGGATGACAAATTTGGATGCCTTTTTGATAAAGGTTCATTTTAGGCTTGATGGTAGGTCAGCGGGTGTGACTCCTATGCGAAGATATGTATAGATGTCATGATACCAAGGATCACCTGGACCAACGATTTCACACACATATTCTGATTCTGGTACCTCGAATGTGGGGACGAGAAGCTGCTCAATCAGAAATTCATATTTCGACATATTATGAGGGATATCCAATAGTGACCCAATTGTAGCCATGGCGTCAGCTGCTCTGTTGTTGGTTCTTGGAATTTGCTCGAATGTTATGTCAATGAAGGATTCCTTTAGAGTCTCCACCAATTTCTTGTATGGAGTAAGCTTGTCATCCTTAATTTGATATTCATTATTGACCTGATTTATGATTAACTGAGAGTCTCCATACACCCTGAGAGTTATGATATTCCACTGCACTGCTATCCTGAGACCTATAGTCAAAGCCTCATATTCTGCTATGTTGTTAGTGCAAGGAAATGCCAATTTGTATAAATTCGGTATGCAGTCACCTTGTGGAGTGATGAAGAGGATACCAGTTCCTGATCCATGTTGGGTGTATGAACCATCAAAGTATAATTTCCAATGGTTAGTGACATTGATGTTAAAGATGGATTCATCTGGAAATTTAGATACAAGAGGATTCTCAGAATATATGGGTGCTTCTGCTAGTTGATCTGCAATAACTTGACCCTTTATGGCTTTCCTCTCTACATACTCGATATCATACTCTGACAGTATCATTACCCATTTTTCCATTCTACCTGTGAGCATTGCCTTTGATAGGAGATACTTGAGGGGATCAATTTTCGCAATGAGCTTTATCTTATGTGCCAATATGTAATGTCTGAATTTTTGGGATGCAAACACTACTGCATGGCAAGATTTCTCGATGAAGGAGTAATTTAGCTCGTGACTGACCATTGTCCTGTTGATATAGTATATGGCTCTTTCTATTTTGTTTTCATCATGTTGAGCTAGGAGAGCTCCAAGGGCTGCTGCTATTGCTGACACATATAAGATCAATGGCTTTCTTGGGATAGGTGGCATTAAAACTGGCGGTGTCAGTAGGTATTCCTTGATTTTGTTAAATGCCTCTTCGCACTTTATATCCCATTTGTATGCTACCCCCTTGTGGAGTAGGTGTGAATACGAATTCTGCTTGTCTGCCAGTTGTGCTATGAATCTTTTGATAGATTGAAGTTTTCCTTGGAGGCTTCTCAGCTGTTTTAATGTCTTTGGTGCTTCCATCTCGAGGATTGCTTTCACTTTTTCCGGATCCACCTCGATACCCCTCATGGAGACTATGTATCCTAGCAATTTTCCTGATTGTATGCCAAAGACACACTTCTTGGGATTTAGTCTGATTTTGTATTCCTATAGTCTGTCAAAGATAGCACTTAGGGTTGCTATATGATCTTGTCTTTTCCTTGATTTAGCTAGGATGTCATCGACATAGTCTTCGACTGTCTTATTAATCATATCATGAAATATCAAAGTCATGGCCCTTTGATAGGTCGCTCCTGCATTCTTTAGACCAAATGGCATCATGTTCCAGTAGTAGGTCCCCCATGGACAAGTAAAAGTTGTCTTATGCTGATCTTCTTTTGCTATCATGATTTGGTTATATCCTGAGAATCCATCCATCAGTGATAGCATCTCATGTCCTACCATCATGTCCACTATCATGTCGATGTTGGGCAGCAGAAAATCATCCTTGGGACATGCCTTGTTCAGATCTCTAAAGTCGGTACAGATTCTGATAGCTCCGTCAGGTTTTGAAACAGGTACCAAATTCGACACCCATTTTGGATAATCGATTGGTCAGATGAATCCTGCATCTAACAATTTTTTGAGCTCCATTTTGACTAGTACAGCAATTTGAGGATGCATTTTACGAAGCTTTTGTTTGACCGATTTTGCTTCTAGATACACAACTAGCTAAGTGATGAACTACCATCTTTGGATCAAGCCCTGGCATATCAACATAACTCCATGCGAAGTTTATTTACCTTTCTTTTAGGAATGCTGCTAGGAGTTCTTGTTCTTCTGATAATAGTGATTCCGCATAGAATGTGATATGCGGGGTCTCCTCTGTTCCTAGATTGAGTGGGTTGCATTTTTCGGCCAATACCGCTGACTTCTCTGTATGAATAGCTCTTAAGGGAAGATTGAATCCTTCATCCTCAGGAACCTCAGAGAGGTTTTCACCATTGGATACGTCCTTTCTTTTTACTATTTTCTTGTCAGAGAGTGCCACAGTGTGGTTTTCACTCAAGGACTTGGATGTGATTCTTAGCTTCTCACTTTTGTGACTGAAGGATTCAATCGTTTCCCCATAATAAGCATGTGTGTCTAACTCTATTATGAATCCTGCCTTGTGATCTCCGTCTGGAATGTTATCCCTCAATCCCATGAATTCTGAGAGCGCTTCATCATTTTTGAATGTATCGAGAACTAGTGGTCCTTGTTGGTCATAGTCGATCAATTGGGGATAGACTAAGCAAATCTCATGATTTTGATGATCGGATTCGAAAGATAAGGTACTAATCATGCAAAGGGTAGTATCCTCAAATAACCTAGGTAAACTAGTCAAGTGATCTTTGTCATCGCTACTAATATAGGGCTCAGTGATGAAGTTATGCATGTCTGTCCCTATGGATATTGGTGAGTGCACTTGTGTTAGTACTGGCTGAGGAGAAATATTAACTGCTCTAACCGGAGGACTTCAGCCACGTATGGTTATTCTCAGAGGGGTACATCCAAGACCAAGATTTTTTATAGGTCGCATCTTAGGCATGATTGGTATTAAGATCCCAATGTCATTTTTCCCCAGTCTTTGGTTTCTGTCGTAACCCATTGCAAGCATCATTTGTAGGCCCTTGCTTGTCTCATCCATTGGTAATTCAGGTGTTGGTCTTTCATCTCGATACAACATGTGGGATGGATCTACTTCAATAACCTCTTGACCAAGGTCTTCCCAGTTTGTGAATTCAAGATAATCCTCATGATTTGTTTGCGATGTAGAAGCTTGATTTTCTTGCGGGCGTCCCCGTGATCTAGGAGATTGTGGTAACTCTCCTATCACAAAAGCATTATTAGGGAGCCTATAGCTTCCACAACTATCCTCATGGATGATGAGCTTGATGTCGAATATGGTAGGGATGGCGAGTGTCTCTGTCGCATAGTGGACGTGAGAGTGGTGGGGTTGATGTATGATGTGGATGAGCCCTCATCATTCTTTGGCACTTGGGGGATTTTATAATATTTGGCTTCAAGATTCTTACAATATGAGAATGGCTCAGGATCTCCATGGATGGTAACCTCTTGTCCATTTGTGAATTTCACACATTGGTGGAAAGTTGATGCTACAGCTTTCATCGCATGGATCCATGGGCGTCCCAAGAGGATATTGTATGGCAAGTCGAGGTCCAAGACCTCACAAGTGGTTTCCATGAGTGTCGGCCCTACTTGGATAGGGAGTTTGATTGTGCCTTGAGACACTCTTTCTTGGTCATCGTATGCTCTTATTGTGATGCCTTTCCCTTTATCAATGGAATATTCTGATATCTTTAACTGCTTGATGAGACTAAGAGAACAAATGTTCAAACCTGCACCTCCATCCACCAAGACCTTTTTGATTTTTCTTTTATTTACGATGGCTTCCAAGTGAAGGGCACGATTGTGAGATGGTTGGGCAGGAAAATCCTGGTTGGAAAATGGAAGGAGATTAGGTGTTATGATGTTTCTGACCATAGCTTGGAATTGTTCCGCATCAAGGTCTGCGAGGATGGTGGATGAGGCTAGTGCTTCTTCAAGGATCTTTTTATGGGCCGATGATATCTTTAACAACTCCATGATGGAGATGTGTGCTGGTGTTCTTTTGAGTTGGTCTACAACACTATAGCCATTGGATCTAGATGAAGGGACCCTATTTGGTTGAGATGACCCTGCAATGGTGACTTTTCTGCCTCTTGTGGTGACTCCACAATCTTCGGCATGGGCACCCTTGATGGTGATGACCATGCAGTTTTCATTGAGGTTGGCGACAACTGTCTCGTATACATGATTTACACTGCCTTTTCCCTTATCCTTGTTGTTCCCTTTGTTTCCATGATTCGACATCGGATCCGTGTAGATTTTAAGGTCTTGATTCCCTGTAGGTGGTTCCACGTTTATGATTCTTTTGTCAATGAGATCTTGTATGATGTTCTTGAGTCTCATGCAATTATTTGTGGTATGGCCTTTGATTTTGTGGAATTCATACAATTGATTCTCATTGTACCAAGGAGGTTTGACGTCGGGTTCTTGGTAATTTTCTAATGTAGGTGCCTTGATGAGCTTTTCGTCAATCAACCTTTTCATGATGTCCTCGAGTGGTTCCCCCAACATAGTGTATTTTTGTTTGGGGTATGTTTTGCGTTGAGGTGGGCCCCTTTGGTCATTGAGGTTATTGATGGTGGGATTATTGTTGGGTTGATGCGTTGTGTGATGAGTGTTTTGATTTGGTGTTTGGATTTGTTGTGTGGGTGTGTTTTGGCGCGGACCACTAATGACCACCTTGGCATCTACGACACCATCATTAGTGATTTTTTTGTTCCTCGCCCACGTGTGAGGTTTATCATTATAGTTGGATGATGGGCGGTTGTTTTGTGGTTCGTGATATGACGTTGATTCGATGGGTTGAGTCACAAGGGATTTTTCGATGCTAAGCGCCTTGGAGATCAATTGATCGTATGTGGTGATACCCTGAACCTTGAGATGAAATGATAAGTGACCTTCAAGGTTGGCAAGGATTGTGCAAACTTTTTGTTCTTCTGGCATGGTCCACTTGCTCCGATTGGCCTTTGATCACCAACGTTGAAGGAATGAAGCAAAAGATTCATTCTTTCCTTGCTTTAGGGCGTATAGTTCTTCGAGACTAACATCCATTGCAATGTTACCTACGTAGTTCTTAATGAATGCATTTATAATCTCTTGGAATGTTCTAATGCCTGTAGGTAAGTGAGAGAACCATTCTATAGCGGGACCCACCAAGCTTCTAGGAAATAGCCGCATCAGATACGTATCGTCATATGCGACTTCCATGCAATGAACCTGGAATTCCCTGATGTGATCTTCAGGGTTTCATGTCCCTCGATATTTGTCAAATTTGGGGATTTCAAATCCCTGAGCGAATGGTTTCATTTCTAAGCTCCTATCAAATGGATAGGGAGACAAGTTGCTTTGCGTTTTTGTTGTTTTCCCTAATTGAAGATCGAGCACTTGTTGCGAGAGCAACTTGAGTTGTGTCATCACATCATCTTGCAGATCAGGGGGTGGGATGAAGGTGTTTTGGGGTATCACAATCGTGGTCTGGATGGGTGGGTTGGTTGGTGTGTTGTTCGTTGGTATGTGTATGTTCTGCTGAGCAAGGTAGGCTTCTACCTGCTTTTGGATGAACAACGCCTGTTGTTGATCCTGTTCTTGTTGCGCTAAGGTTTGTGCATTTTATTGCACTTGTTGCTGTTCCAACAACGCTTGTTGTTGTGCTTGCTGTTGTTCCCACAACGCTTGTTGTTGGGCTGCCAGTTCTGCTACTTCTTGTTGTTCTTGACATTGTTTTAATGCCTATTGGTATGCTTGCACTTGCGCTGCTTGTGCAAAAAGTTGTGCTTGTGCTTGTGCTGTTGTGCTTGCGCTTGAGCTTGTGCTTGGGCTTGCGCTTGTGTGGCTTGTTGCTGCAATAATAGTTGTGCTTGAGCGACCCTTTGTGCTTGCAATGCTTGTGCGGCTTGGGAAGCTTGAGCGGCTTGTTGTTGCTATTGTTGTTGTTGTAATATCACTTGGGCTTGTTGCGCTTGTTGTGCTTGTATTGCGGCTTGTACAACTTTGGCAGCTTGTGTAGCTTGAGCGGCTTGTTGCACAGCTTTTTGTTTTTGCACTTGTTGATAGCCTCTTTGGAAAGCAGTTTGTAATGTTGTGTCAAATTGATTTGATGTGGTGAATGTTGGTGCTGGTGGATTTGGAATGGCGTTCATGGTGGTGGTGAATGATGATGTTGTGTTGATATTTTGTGTGTTGGATAGCAGTATTGATGTGATTGGTCCTTGTGAGACCATGCTTTGTGATGATGTGGGGGTGTTTGATGATGTTTCCATTACTTGTGTATTTATCGTTTGTTGTTGCGATATCAACAGTAAATTTTGAGCATTTGGTGCGATGCTTTGATTGATGGTTGGGATAGTGGTTTGATTTATACTTGGTAGGGGAGGCAACCCCAAACCAAGTAGTGGTGTGGATGATAATGATAGTGGTGGGATAGGTGGAAATGTGAGGGGGGTGAATCCTTGCGAAAGTGTTGTGGTATCGAATATGCCCCCTGGTCTGAACATATCCCCCTCTTCTTGTGAATTTGCGAGAAGAGGTGTTTGTGGTGCTCCGTGAAAAGATGTTGATGATGGGTCATAATGTAAAGTGAGAGGAACATTTTGGTGTAATGGATTATGGGGAATGTTTTGTTCCAATGTAGTGTTTGCGTCCAAGTTTTGGTTATTCACAAGGGGATGTGATTGAAGTGCATTGAGAAATGTGTTTCCCTTGTTGATGTTGGGTTGAGTTGGAGCAAATGATGTTGTGAGTTGTGGGATGTTCTGCGTGATGTTTTGAGATGGGGGTGTAGATGAAATGGGGATGGTGGATGAGATTGGTGGAAAAGATGTCTCTAATATAGTGCTCACATCAAAATCTGAAGGCAACTTGGCCCCTTGTTTTGATAATTCAAGCATGTACAACGAAGGGTTAAGTCTCATCATGATGTTGATGATTCTATGGTTGTCTGGATTTTGGAGCATCTCTGTCATTTCTTTGCGAGACATTCCAAAAGTGAGGTCCTCCCCTTGGTTTTCTTCTTGCGGATTTTGTGATGATGAGAGGGTTAATGGATTTCTTGATTCGGCAAGATTCATTTCCGTGTTTGTTTGGCTAAGGTCGCTTGAAGCGGGTGTTTCTTTGTTGACTTCCATACTCTTCTTGTGTTGAGATCTAGTAAGAACCATAAAATAAGGATCAATCTTCGAGAATGTGGGAGATGAATCTCTTTAATTCTTTGGGTTGATATTTTTCTTATGCCTCAAAGTAGAAATTTCTAGGATGCTTTTAGGATCAAATGTGATGATGATATGATGGTGGATGTTTATGGATGTTTGTGGTTTTGTTGATAAATCTTGAATGAAAATGCTAGGTTTTTGGATTTTTGATTGATTTTGATTTTGAGATTTTGAGGTTTTGTCCTTGATCTTGATTTGGATTTTGATTTTGAACAAAAGGACCCTAAGATGTTTGATAATGATCAAAGGGATAGTTTTTTTCAAAGGATGATAATTTGGATAAGTGTGAGGAGAAGGATGCATCTACACACACCTACCCAAACAAGATGATTGTTTCACTAAGTATATGGAGAAGGATTCATCTACATACACTAAGCTAGACAAGATGATTTTTGATAACTTTGACTAAGTATATGCAAAAGGATGCATCTACACATGCCTAGCCAAAGGTGTTTTGATAAATGTTTCAAGGACTTGGTCTCAATGAGTTTTGATGTTTTGATTTACTTCAAGGATGATTTCAAGGTTTTTTCAAAAGATGATTTGTGAGATGGATTTTGATGTTTTGAAAGATGGATGAAAGAGGTTTGATTTGTTTTGATCCCTAGATGAACCTAAAAAGACCACTTTGTTTTCCAAGACCTAGGTATTGAAGAGCATGCATATGCTTCCTAAAGACCTTTGTAACCAAGAAATGATTTGAACATTTTGGATTTCTAATCAATGATTTGTGCTTTTAGGATTTGGAGTCTTCAACACACATGAAAGTTCATTTGCTTAGCTTTGTAATGGTTTACCAAAACACTCTCTTTGATTAAAGTTTCAAACTAAGATGTCCAATGTCTTAATTTCTTTAAAATTTACAAGATATTTTATGTGGAAATTCAATGAACTTAAGGCAAGGGGTTTTCTATTGTTTACTCAAGAGACAAATTGGCGAGGGGTATAATCCAATGCTTAGGAACCTATACGGTGAATCCCGCGAGGAAGCGGTAACATATGGATTGAGTCAATGATATTTGTCTTCAAGGGTTTGAAATTTTTGAGAATCATGTTGAATGTTTGTTTGCAAAATGTTTTCGAATACACACTGTGTTTTCAAACAAAGAATAATTACAAGCCCTATGGATGTGTAAGACTATATTTGTTGGATTCCCACTTGGACAAGTCCAGCTACGCTTATCCCTAGCGGATGGTTAGATGCTTGACCCCACTGGCTCCCTCCACGGCTCATTAACGTCAATCGGGGCAGCCAAGCATCAACACCCATGAAACTCCCATGGCATGCTTTCCATCTACTAAGAAGACCCATTAAGAGTGTGGGGGTGAGAAACTGAGCGACCGTTCTTGCACCAACAAATAGATTAAGGATTTTTGGAAAATTCTAGCACATGGGTTCTAGTAAGGACTTTTTGTTCGTGGAGATTGACCCATATGGCAAGAGTCCCCTTTGAGATCCATCTTGTTGGAGCCAACTGGGTGATAATGGAATTTAACCAATACCCACATTTATATCCGTGGAAATACTCTTGGCTTTAGAGTGTTACCGGTTGAGTAGATCCACAGGGTGAATTACTTTTCCCCAGGCAGGCCCTCTAAGATAAACAAAGTGAGCAAAGACACAATCGTAACTCGATCAATCTTTGATGGCACAAAGAAAGAGAATGTACGCGAAAATGCCCCTACTCACACTCGCACAAGATGTTCAATTTTTAAGCCCAAATTGAAGTGTTTTAAAGCAATAAAATGTATTTTGAATGTTTCTCTTGCACCCTAGATCACATGAAGCGCAAGGGGAGAGGATACGCACTCAAAAGACAACAATCACACAATTCAAACACTTGTTCATTTTATAACCTTCAAAGCAATTGTGAGTTCGTTTTAATCACCAAATGAAATATGAAGATTGCTTGTTCAATTTTTAACCCAAAACGAACTCTAGTAAGTTTGTCCTAAGATTCATTTTAAGTCCTTTGCAATGAAAATCAAATTGTTCGTTTTAGACCCAAATGAAAATTAGTGTTCTAAAACGAAAAGATAAACAAGTTCGTGAAATAGTGTTGATCAACACTTAAAGTGTTAAAAAACACATTGTGTTTTCAAAAAAAATCATCCCCCTTTGTCTTTGTTTGCTAGCCTCCTCCTTGTTGATTTTTCGCTTTCTCCTTTTGCCTTCGTTGTTCATTTGTACCTCTTGCTTTTCCTTTGTTTGCTTTGTACTGTCAAACAAAAGACAATCATATGAAAACTAATTTGCTTCCCAAGCATTTAAGTATAAATGACTTTCAAATGATAAAGCATTAATAAAGATCTTGGTTTCCAAAGTTTTTAAAGCAATTAGGAATAAAGAATTTAAGAGAGAAAAAATAATCCACAGTCCAATGATTATGTATGTCATAAATGTTGTGTATGAAATTTGCAACAAATATTCTTTTAATACTCAGTCCAAAAGGTACGAAAAAAATAAAAACAAACAGCAATCAGATTTGCGCCTAAAGAAAATGCCTTTATTTGCTTAAAATATATCTCCGTACCTGCACCACCACGAAAGTCAACACAATGCAACAAATGAGCAATACGTACAATAAAATAAAGACCACCTTGTGCGACTTGAGTGAATAAAATAAAGCAATAAAATAACTGTCGTTGCCCTCCCTTGCACCTTCCTGCACGAGCCAATGAAAAGAGAATAACCAACGGTTATACTAATGCGTTTGTGAGTGCAGAATTCCATAGCCTTTACCAGCGATCTCCCCTGCAAAATATAAAAGCATCATTCATTGTGAAAGCCGTGTTAGTCACAAATAAGCATCCTACTCAATGTTTGTTCTTGCTTCACCCCGTCACCCATATTTCTATCTAGCAAAAACGAAAGCAATTATTCATTCAGCCCCCACAGTTAAGACTTCCAGCGAACAAAGGGACTGTCAAATCAATGCGCTTGGTTGGTGTAAAGGACGCATCTAAAAAGAGTCTTTTTGAAGAGATACAAGTTTTCAACGCTATTACTAAGCACCCTTAATCAACAGCAAATGAAGATCTTTAAAATCTTTCCAGCAAATGCATTTGGTAGGTGAACGAATTTCAAGAATTTAAAGCTGCACCCTTAATGCCATTCCAAGAATACTTTCAAACTAGATACCATCTGCCTGTGTAAAGCTGAATCCTTCTCTTAAATGCGCGACCGCTACCCTCCTGTCATTGATCTTTGCAACAAACGAGGTCAACAAAATTTATGTTGATCTGCATTTATTTCTCCATTTGATTGTTTGACAAGAAGCTTGAATTCTGCAGATGTACATTCAAAATCTAAACAAGCACACCCCAAAGATCCTCTACGTTTCCAATCTGATGAGCTGGTGCCTGAAAATAAGAATTCGATGATGGTGTTAGAGGATTTTTTTATCAAACTAAAAATTACGGAACCTTGAATTTCAATCCTTGCGGCAGATGGGATTGAAACCGCACTGCCTCACTTCCATCATTAAAAAAAAAAGATTGATAAGTCTACTAAAAGAAAAACGCGTTGAATCTGCTGCTGTTAGTATGCGTTGAATCTACTGCTATTGATTTCCCACAATAAATGATGGATGGTTCCCTAATAGATCGGTCAAAGAAATCAATGCACGTACCGATATCACAGGTAAAGATATGGACAAATCATAAAAACTGTATAGCGGACATTTTGTCTGATGCTATAGTTAAAATGTTGTGGCAGACATAAAATAGAGGATTATGTCTCCAGAGATCTGCAACAACCATCCTCAAGGTCGCTGTTCTCACCCTTTCTAAATAAGAAGCTATTTTCTGGCTTCAAATAACGCCTATGGCAGTATGACTAAGGATCCAGGACCAAGTGAAGGAAGACATGAGGCGCATAATGACAACTAAAAGTTGTACAGAAGGGGAGTTTATGAACCAGGCAAACCAAAGGAGACAAGGTGTGCGCTAGGAAGAGAAGGGGCTGCGCTAGGAAATAGTGAACACTTGTGCCAATATATTCTCTTCATACACAAAGTGTAATCTGCTTTAGGAGACTACACAAGGTCAATAAAGGATTTCATTGCCCTGGCAACTAGTGCAAATGATGGGAAAGTTGGTGATTACTGGTTTCACTCAGACACTCAAGCTTATTTTGATGACGAGCAACATTACAAAATGATCAAAGCAATGTGCAGGTTGAGCTGTAGTGTTTGTGAAAAGAATTCCGTGTCTAAAGATTCAGAAAATTAAATAGCGCAAAAAAAAAGCCAGATAAAATCAAACAACATTTCTTTAGAGACTATAAAATTCTTTTCTCTTCTCCAAGATGGCGCGCAGTTTCCTGAAGAAACGAAGGGCTCCCTTTCAAACCAAAGTACAGGACATTTGTTCTCTTTGAATAAAAAATTTCCCTTCAAACAAAAGTACAGAGAGCAGCTAATTAGCATGGACAAACCACCGAAGAAAAAAGAAAAAGAACCGTAAAAAAACAACATATATCATGAAATCATATAGTTATTTGATGAAACATTGCAGGTGTTCTTTTGTGTAAGAAAATAACAATGTCAAAATACGACTGCAATTAATATCAAAAAATAAAACAAATGAAGCCAAGATATTGGCTGCCCTCCTTCTAGCGCCAAGATGAAGTACCCAAAATCTGCAATGTAAAACCAACCTCAAAAACTCATTAGAAGGGTTAGTATAACACACAAATCTGCAAATACTTCCATGGAATACATTGCAAATGCTTTCAAAAAATGCAACAAATGATAATATAAAGACTAAAGCATTATGAAAACAAAAGCAAGCTACCTATTCCATGTTGGATTGGTGTCACATGTACTAGTGACCCTTTCCCAACCCTTGATCAAAGCTCAAAATGATAAAATGCAAATGGAGATGATGGAGTGATGATGAACAAGATCAAATCTCAAATGAAGAGAGTAACCTTGCATGAAATTGTGAAGGATTGTGAAGGATTTTCTCAATGTTGAAGCCTCTATTTGAAGATTTCAAATGCTAAGATTGTTGAAGAGGGGCCAATGTGGGACTAAAGATTAAGCCAATGATAGGAGGACACTTTTCATCATGTGAGTGGTTGATGCATGTGCAAGATTTGGGAAGAGTGCCCAAGAGGGGGAAATTTGAATTCAAATTTGCAATGAATGCTGAGTTTGACCTTTGGAAGGGGACATGTAAGAGACATGTAAGGCCTCATAAATGCTCTGTTGGGTGTACATGTCCACTTGGGGGGAGATTCAAACTTGAGTATTCTCCTTTATGCTGAAGTTAATAAGGATTTTGATAAATCATTTAGTACAGTCATGTGCAAGTGGCCAAATCTAGAGAATGCAAGTGGATGAGTATTTAATCAGGGTTAGATTAAATAGATGATGATTATGCTGATTTAATGCTGATTAGATGATTTTGACTTTTAAGACTTAAATATTTGTTTTATTTAAATCAGAAAAGGATGGAAGATGCATGTTTGAGATTTTAATTAAATAAAGCTTGATTTATTTAATTAAACTATGATTGAGTTTTTGATGATAAGAACCTGATTTACTAGGTGAATGGATGTGATGCATTTGATTAATTGATGAATGGTCCTAATGCGACATCTAATTTGACTGAATCCGATTGAATGCATAATGTTAATTTTGCATGTCTACAAAGACATTCTATTATGACCCCTTTAGACATCCCTTTAAGACCCCTTAAAACATCCCCTTAAGACATCCCCTTAAGACCCCTTAAGACCCTTAATTAAGACGTTCTATTATGACCCCTTTAGACATCCCCTTAAGACCCCTTAAACATCCCCTTAAGATGTTCTACTATGACCCCTTTAGACATCCCCTTAAGACCCCTTAAGTCACCCCCTTAAGATGTATTAAATAACCCCTTAAGACATCCCCTTAAGACATTCTACTATGACCCCTTTAGACACCCCCTTAAGACCCCTTAAGTCATCCCCTTAAGACGTATTAAATAACCCCTTAAGACATCCCCTTAAGACATTCTATTATGACTCCTTTAGACATCCCCTTAAGACATCGTTATTTGTTTTGACAACTTATAAACTAGCAGTTGCACAATATTCAATGAGCAACGAAATAGCCGATAGGCATAGAATGATTTTTTTTCTATAAAGTTCTCCCTGCTGGTCTCAACGTCAAACTGGAGGAGATCCCGATGGGGGAAGCCAAATGTCGATGTTCTAACAGATCCATTCCACATACATCTAGAAGAAAAGGGAAGAATTTAACCAATGCATCTAGGTCTTCCAACAATGCAAGGTCACGAGGACAGGGAATGCCCAAGTTACCCAACGAAGCAGTGGACAAAGTCCTTTCCAAACCAACCAACATGTCCTTCCTAAACAACCACTTTATGATCACCCTCAAATCAGCCTTGGAAACCCCCACATCTAACAAACCAGCCAGTGGGATGATGTTTAGATTCTGTCGATATCTCCTTCCATTGTCCATTTCTTCGGTCCATCCATTGTTATCTCTTCATTCCTGTCCTCACTCCTTCCATTCCTTTTCTCCCTTTCCTCTTTATTTTATCCTTATCCCTTCTCTCTTTCCCCCTGTCTCTATCTCCCTATCTCTCCCTTGTCCACTCTATATCTTTCTATCTATATCTCTTTATCTATCTCCCTATCTTTCTCCCTATACATCTATACCATTTGCCTCTCCCCCCTTCTCTCTCTATCTTATTCATTCCATCTCTCCCTCATCTCTTCTACTCTATATCTTTATTTCTCACCCGCTCTCCTTCTCACTCACCTCTTTATCTCTTTCTATCCATATCCTTCTCTATGTATATCTCCCTATCTCTTTATATCTTTTCCTATCCCTCTCTATCTCTCTATGTCACCCTTTATCTATATATATAGAATATCTCTCTCTCTCCCTCTCCCTCTTCCTCTCCCATATCCTCCCTCTTCCATCTTCTCTCTCTTCCTCCATATCCTCTCTCCATCTCTCCTTCTCTGCATTCTCTCCTATCCCTATCCATCTTTATCTCACTCTCTCTCTTTCCATGTCTCTATATCTTTATTTCTTTTTCTCTCCCCATTTTATCTGTCTCCCTCTCTGTCTCCCTGTTTCTGTCTCCTATCCGTCTCTGTTGCTGGCTCTCTGCTTCTCTCTCTAACATAACTATATATATCTCTTCCTTTCTCTGTATGCTCCTTATGTCTGTCAGCCCATGTCATCTGTCAACCACATGTCATATATCTCCATCTCTCCCTCTTCCTCTTCTTCTTTATCTCATTATCTCTTCCTTTCTATCCATCTCTCTCTATCTCTCCCCTTTATCTCCCTATCTCTCTATCTTTATTTCTCCCTCTCCCTCTACCTCTCTCTACATCTAATCTATTTGTCTCCCTTGTCCTCTCTCATTCTATATTCATCTCTACCTCTATCTATTTGTCTCTCTTGCTCTCTCACTCTATATTTATCTCTACCTCTATATTCCTCTCTTCCCCTCCATCTCTAGAAATGTCCCCTTCTCTCTACCCATCCATCTCTCTCCCTATCTCTGCCCCTCCCTCTTCATAGACCTTCATTATCTTTTTGATTGAAAGATTTTCTTTCACTCATTTTTAGAGACCTTTGTTGCAAACAATATCATTTTATGAATGGCCAACCAATTGAAATCATGTAATATGCAAATTTAAAAAATTTCCCTAATTGACATTCCACACCTCTTCGATGTATCCATTAGACACAAAAGTGCGATTGGTAATATTTATAAATACAAAACTCAAAAATTTAAAAACTCCTTTAGAAAACTCAATTTCCCCTTTTTTTAAGTCATATATGGATTCGTGCTTACCAAGACTCATAATACGTGCGAGTGAATTCGCTTAATACTTTAGATAACTATTTAAATTTAAATGTATGAAATTTGAAAAGTTATTTTTTATTATTTTATTAGATAATCAATATAGTTTAGTTTTTAATATTAATACTATATTTTTAAAATGTATAATTTTTATTTAGAATTTGTTTATTAAATATATGTTAAATTATTTTATTATGTAATTGATATAGTTTAGTTTTTAATTTTAATATTATATTTTGAAAATGTATAATTTGTATTTAGAATTTGTTTATTAAAAAGATGTTAAAAAATGAAAATTAAGTAATTTTTAATATTTATATTTTACATTACTGAATGTTTAGGATTCATATATTCATTGATTTTATTTTAAAATGATTAAAAAAATTAAATTTAAAAATAATAAAAAATCTTTTCAAATTTTTTTAAAGATAAATAATTTTTAATAATTTTTTGTAAATTTATAATTTTTATTATGCTTTAAAATAGGAAGAGTTATTGACCATGACCTGTACAGCAAAAAGGCCAGCTACTTATATGATTTTTTTAATTTTTTTACTTTTAATTAGTCAAATAGAATCATTTGCATACAAAAAACATGATAAGAAAAAAAAAGATTTTAAATATATATTTTTCATAATTATTTTCACCTCAAACTAAATTTATTTACCATTATAATTTAATTATTTTCAAATATTTTTAAAAAATAATTCTTGTTTCTTTACAATTCTACCATTAGAAAACTATCTCAATCTATAAAGCCAAATAATAGATAAGTATAGATCACCAATTCAGATATAGTTTTTATCAGTACCTACAATTCAGTGCCGTATAAAGCAAATTCGCTCGCGTCTAAGTTAGGGCTGCGTAAATCAAGGGCATAATTTGATTGCTTGCTCGGATAAAGTTGCTTGCTCGTAAATCAATGCGCCTGAGGTCAAATCATGTACCTGGTCTTGCCAAAAACTTGCCGAGAATATTATTGTTGCTGATGAGGAGGGCCGTCAAAATTTCGTGGGGTTCTCGCCGGCGTCAAACTGCTGGAAATGCCGGTGGGGTTCCCCCACGTAAATAGCCTAGCGGCTAATTAGTGTTAGATGTTATTATTTATAGAATTTATTAATGCTTTTATTCTCTAATCTTCTATGGTATTGTTTATTTCTTAAAATTTTATCCTTTTTGGTATATAAATAGATTGCTTTTGTTTGTAAATTATGATTTATTTACTGATTATTGATTGACGTGAATTGAATAAGTTCATTGAGTAATTATCACTATTTATTGAATGTACATATCATGTATGAAATCACTACATTTGCAAAGTATAAATATGAAAATGTCCTATATTAATATCATGTATGAGATCACTAAATTTCACATTAATGTCCTATATTAATGTCTTATGAACATAAAATGCATAAATGTACATGTGTAAATTAAAATTTCAAACAATAATAAAGTCCATAATTTATGTAACATATTAAGTGCATGAAACCAATATATTAAGCACATGAAATAAAGTCCAACAGAGTACATGAGAATCAAGAAATATAGTCCATGAAATAAACAAATATAACACATAAAATCACATGTTTCTAGGTCATGTACTGTCTCTATAATCAAGAGACCTCTTCACACCATGCAGACTATGTGGATGACCTGAAACACTCTATACAAGAGAAAGATGAAATCAGATGTAAGACAATGAAAAATGATTTAATGACAATTTAATTTATAATCCATCATAAAATTAAATTATTGTCATATCTACGTCTGGATGCTCTGGTGCACCAGAAGCAACCTCTAAATTCTTTAAATCAATCTACATAAACAAGACAAAGAAATTCAAAATTAGATGTACAACTCTAATTTTTTTTTTTAATTCAATTTAATTTATAATTTATCATATTTTAATTGTACCGTATTCTGAGGTTGTGCACTAGGCTCTTCTCTAGGACCTGTCTATACATGCTCAACTACAAGATGTGTCTCATGCTATAAAAGAAAAAGAATATGTAAAAATATCATATTATGTACATATTCAATTTGAAATTTATAATTGACTTTAAATATAATTAAAAAAATAAATTACCATTTGATCTGGAACCTGCTCTACATGTCCTCCTGGTGGTGTAACTATGTCTAGGTCAGGGCTAAAAGTTGCACTAACAAAGTCCTACAAGATCAAAATTAAAGCATGTACAATTGAATTAGGTTTATATATATATACATATTCAAGTTTGCACATTTTGTGTAGAAAGTTTTGTAAACAACTTGGAAATCAGTGACCTCATGAGTAGCTACAACATCAAATGTTTGCCCAATGCCCATTCTTATTGTGGTATCAACCTAGACATACATGTACATAGACATTTATTGCTTATAATATTTACAAGTGTACATGCATACGTTTCATATATCTAGTGAATTCAAAACTCATAAAATTGTAACTATACTAATGTAAACTTTAAACATATTTACAATATGAATGTACCTGCCCCTGATCTATGACGTCCGATAGTGGAGTAGTGCTTGACAATCCCTCAGGAGGAATTGACGTGGATTCCGATTGAATCGCCTAAACCAACATAAATATTTCAAACATATATGTGATTCAATTATAAATTTAAAACTCAAGTTAAATACTTTATGATTTCATATATAATTTTAAAAATTGAAATAAAAATACCCCATAAGGGTTGCCGAGTATGACCGGTGTAGATATATGTACTCGTGGAACAAACGATTGCCCCATTGTTAGTGTCATCTGTACACCAAAAAATTTGATTGTTAAAATGTATTGTAAACTTTTCTTTGATATATGCAACCATCAAAATTCTTATAAAATGA
>VDFB02193867.1:550283620-550300035 GCA_007258455.2 Sequoia sempervirens
CCTCTTTCCCACTCTCTCCCACAAGCATACATACATACATATAGGCATACATACAAGCATGCATACATACATACATACATGACACACCAACATACATATACATACAAACATATCAAAAAACATTCAATAAAGTGCCATTTAACTAAAGGAAGACATAACGTGAGCGTGTTATGTGTTGATAGACATGTTCCCCAGAGAAGCAAAAAAATGTCAGAACTAACACATAACGTGAGCGTGTTATAACGCGCTAGCATTATATTTTGCTTTGGGAATCCTCAAGCCTTAGATTTGGTATTTTCTTTGGAATACCAACCTAAAGGGTTGGAGGGAATTCCCAATGACGGGTATGTGCAGGATCATCATGGAAAAAACAGGCCCTTAAGTGGCAAAAAATTTAGAAAAATCAGAGTTAGGCAACTTGACGTAAAAATTTGAATAAGTTATCTATATTATTTCAAAAATATGTAAGAATAGAATATGTAGAAAATTGAATGTAGTTCCTAAACTACTAGGTTTATATAAAAAAAAATTCTATTTGGGAAAATTTGAAATTTCAATGCAGTAGTACTTAAATTTCAGGGAAAAAATAAGAAGTAGGTGTCCGTCTGACCACCCTAACCACAATAAAATGATAATATTTTTTTATAAGATTTTTAGATATAAGTAGAGGACTCATGTCTCGATATGATGCATATTTTTTTGTAATTTTTTTTCCAAGCAAATAATTAATTATGAATTTTTATTACAGCTTTAAAAAATATAAAAACTCGTGATGTCCTGACCACTCCAATTTGGTCAAAACTTCATGAAATTCAATTTTTTTAACTTATAAAGTGTGAAGCATAGAATGTGAGACATGTTTTAGATTGAAAAAATATGATATTGTTTGAAAACTATAGATGTTTTTCAATCAGCCTATCAATCAGGACTTTAGTCATAATTCAAATAGAAAATAAATAATAATAATTTATTAAATTCAAAGTAAAACATAATTTATATTGGTGGAAAACTGAGAATGTGGGTGTGTGCAAGAAGTTGAGTCCACTTTTTGGCCAAAAAGTGGAAGTTTTTTTCCTGATTCTTAAAATTTGACATATTTGACCTTAAAATTTGAAGCACTTAGAGATGAAATGTTTAAAAAAGTCACTAATCATAAAATGTAGTGCTCAAAGTCTAGTTTCCAAATATGTATTTATTTCAATACCCAGATTGTACAAATTGAGTTTCAATAGGCGTTTCTAAAAACCACTGTTTAAAAGTCACTTTTACCATACCATGCACATGTAATGACATCCTTATTTTGACTTTAAATTATTCAGATATTTTTCTAAACTTTGGGAAAAGACGGTGATCAATTAAGCTTGTTCTTGATATTTTTGTAATTTTTTTATTAAATATTTTTTTTTGTTAAATTTTTATTAGGCGTGATTTGTCGCTTTGAAAAAATCGTCATGTAATGACATGCATAAGATGACCTAAACTTATCATTTTGATTTTTTTTTTAAATTGAAAAAAATTGTCTGAGGTTTGTTCTCGTACAATCCATTTGTCAAAATGTTATGTTGATCAAAAGTTATTAAAATAGTAAAAAACCCTGATATTTAAAGTTTATGGACCAATTTTATTAAAAATTAATTGAAAAATAGAAAAAATAATCCAATTGCAAAACAAATTACATATTTAGAATTTTCATTGTCTCATCTAAAATGGGTTTTAATTTCGTCAAAAAATTCTGCAAAAAAAGTCATCAGCCATATGTCCAAAGTTGGTATTTTTCTTTGACATTGTTAGGACCGTCAACTTGCAGGTCAAACCAGGTTGAAGGCCTAGGTTCAACTCAATAGGATGTGCATACATATATTAAGATCATATATTTAATTGAAATACGATGAGCAACATATATATTAAGATCATATATTTAATTGAAATGCACATATATATACATTGATTGTTCAACTCAAGAGCATGTCCATACAAAATTCAAAATTTAACATGTACATGTACATTTAAAATAAAAAAATATGATGCATAATTTTCATGTGTACAGATCATTAAACTAAACTATGTACATACATACAAATTTCAAAATTTGAGAACTATATATGCAAATTTTTAATACATGCACATACATACTAAACAATTAACATGAAACATTCACAAAAGCTCATTTTATGTCCAACACACACACACACATATATTACAATTTTTTAGCAGGAGAAATCATGATCTAGTAGATAGTCATAAAATATATACTATTATATATTATTCATTATAAGTTCATAAATTCACTAAATTCATAAATCCATGTCACTAAAATATCCATCTAGAACCAAAATCATAAATTCATGTCACTAAAAATATCCATCCTGAACCAAATTTATAAATTCATTACACAAAATATCCATCGCTCACCAAATTTATAAATTCATAACTATTTAAGATCATTGTCTTAATTTAGAAACTATTGTGGCTCTCTACTACATCTCTTCATTTCTTTGTGTTTTTCTTTTCAAAATCGGAAGTTCTCCTCTCCTCTAGCCATTGTCGATGCTCATCTAAGATCCCATCCATAGCCTTGAAAAACATCAACAAGGGCTTGCATCCTAGATGCAAACATCCTCAACAGATGTGTGACACATTCTTCATTTTGAATAATGTTGATTTGATTCTTGGATGGTTCTAACATTGGCATTGATTTGTGCTTGCAAACAGCATGTTCATTGATTTCAGGTGGTGGAGGTGGGGGTTACGAGGTGGAGGGTTGGAGGTGGAGGTGAAGGTGGTGGAGATGGATGGTGTGGAGGTGGATTGTGAATATTATTGAATGGATCCATGTGATCTTTAAGATATGAGTGAACTTGCATTAGATTTGTAATTTCAAGATGTAAGATACATGTTTAGGAAATACCTTTAAACCATTCAATATAAATGGCCTTAAATAATTGAATACAAATGATAAAATATGTAAGCCTCATTTATGTCTAAGGCACATGTTACTTGAATGAAAATACAATTAACTATTAATATTATATAATCTTGCAGGATCTTATTATTGTTAAATTTGGTTGCCTTGGGCAACTTTTATCACCAAATTAATAACTTCTTTGATCCCCTTAAGAAATGTCATATTGGGACCTCTTAAAAAATTGAATTACGATTTAGGGTGACAGGATGGCTTAAGGGGATCTACGTCTAGTGAGGTCCTAGGAGAAAATGACATGGCTCAAGTGAATAAAATTTGGTGAAGTTGCCCAAGGAAACCAAATTTCATTAAGAGCCTTTAAAAAAAAATTATGGCTTTAGGGTTTAGGGTTTATACTTTAGAGTTTACGATTTAGGGTAATAGGATAGCTTAAGGGGATCTACATTTAGTAAGATCCTAGGACAAAATTACATGACACAAGGGAATGAAATTTGGTGGAGTTGCCTAAGGCAACCAGATTTCATTAAGAGCCTAAGAAAAAATGATGGCTTTAGGGTTTAGGGTTTAGAGTTTAGAGTTTAGGGTTTAGGGTATTAGGATAACTTAAGGGGATATATGTAGTAAGATCCTATGACAAAATTACATGGAATAAGGGAATAAAATTTGGTGGGATTTTCTAAGACAACCAAATTTCACTTTAAGGTTAGGTAGGACAAAATGAATGGTTTAGTGTTTAGGGTTTAGATTTTAGAGTTCAGGGTTTAGGGTTTATAGAACTTAGGGTGAAGTTTTGGTGCCCCTTGGAATATAATGAACTTGAAAGTTAGTGAAGAACATTTTCTTGTGGAATAGTTGATTGAGATCTACTCTTGTTTCAACTGACCAACCTAGATCATGAAATCTCATTCATATTATAATCTTGCATGATCTTATTAGATATTAAATTTGGTTGCCTTGGGCAACTTTGATCACCAAATTTTAAGAACTTCTTTGATCCCCTTAAGAAATCGAATTACGATTTAGGGTGATAGGATGGCTTAAGGGGATCTACGTCTAGTGAGGTCCTAGGAGAAAATGACATGGCTAAAGTGAATAAAATTTGGTGAAGTTGCCCAAGGAAACCAAATTTCATTAAGAGCCTTTAAAGAAAAAATGATGGATTTAGGGTTTAGGGCTTAGACTTTAGAGTTTAGGGTTTAGGGTAATAGGATAGCTTAAGGGAATCTACATGTAGTAAGATCATAGGATAAAATTACATGGCATAAGGGAATGAAATTTGGTGGAGTTGCCTAAGGCTACCAAATTTCATTAAGAGCCTAAGAAAAAATGATGGCTTTAGGGTTTAGGGTTTAGAGTTTAGAGCTTAGGGTTTAGGGTAATAGGATAACTTAAGGGGATATATGTAGTAATATGATTTTCCTAAGACAACCAAATTTCACTTTAAGGTCAGGTAGGACAAAATGAATGGTTTAGTGTTTAGGGTTTAGATTTTAGAGTTCAGGGTTTAGGGTTTACAGAACTTAGGGTGAAGTTTTGGTGCCCCTTGGAATATAATTAACTTGCAAGTTAGTGAAGAAAATTTTCTTGTGGAATAGTTGATTGAGATATACTCTTGTTTCAACTGACCAACCTAGATCATGAAATCTCATTCATATTATAATCTTGCATGATCTTATTATTGTTAAATTTGGTTTCCTTGGGAAAATTTGATCACCAAATTTTAAGAACTTCTATGATCCCCTTAAGAAATGTCATATTGGGACCCCTTAAGAAATTGAATTACGATTTAGGGTGACAGGATGGCTTAAGGGGATCTACATCTAGTGAGATCCTAGGAGAAAATGATATGGCTAAAGTGATTAAAATTTGGTGAAGTTGCCCAAGGAAACCAAATTTCATTAAGAGCCTTTAAAAAAAAAATGATGGCTTTAGGGTTTAGGGTTTAGGGTAATAGGATAGCTTAAGGGGATCTACATGTAGTAATATCCTAGGATAAAATTACATGGCATAAGGGAATGAAATTTGGTGGAGTTGCCTAAAGCAACCAAATTTCATTAGGAGCCTAAGAAAAAATGATGGGTTAGGGTTTAGGGTTTAGAGTTTAGAGTTTAGGGTTTAGGGTAATAGGATAACTTAAGGGGATATATGTAGTAAGATCCTATGACAAAATTACATGGAATAAGGAAATGAAATTTGGTGGATTTTCCTAAGACAACCAAATTTCACTTTAAGGTCAGGTAGGACAAAATGAATGGTTTAGTGTTTAGGGTTTAGATTTTAGAGTTCAGGGTTTAGTGTTTACAGAACTTAGGGTGAAGTTTTGGTGCCCCTTGGAATATAATTAACTTGAAAGTTAGTGGAGAACATTTTCTTGTGGAATAGTTGATTGAGATCTACTCTTGTTTCAACTGACCAACCTAGATCATGAAATCTCATTCATATTATAATCTTGAATGATCTTATTATTATTAAATTTGGTTGCCTTGGGAAACTTCACCAAATTTTAAGAACTTCTTTGATCCCCTTAAGAAATGCCTGGCTGTGAATCCCCTTAAGAAATCGCATTTATGATTTAGGGTGACTTTTATTGGCTTAAGGATTTAGATGTCTAGTGAGTCCAAATTTAGTCGCTACTATGGCCTCATTGGTTCCATCTAGCCTGTATCAAAAGTGTTTACTCCCCTCTAATAAAAAAGTATCATGTTAAAATGAATCAATCTATACATATCACAAAAATAACATACATCTCACAAAAAGTAAAAATTCAATAGAGGATATAAAAATAAATATGAAATATTTTAATAATTATACTTGTAATCACTTATTAATAAGTTATATCATACATAATTTTAATCACATAATAAAGGAATAAATATACATATGTAGAAGATACAAAAATAAAAAGAGGCTACTCACATGGATCTTGATCCTTCTAGGAAGTGCCTAGATTGGTTTATTTCGTGTAGGAATCTATGTAGGTGTTGGGACCTTCACCTCTCTCCTTGTATATTTCCAACAATCCCACTCACTCCCTCTATAGAATTATTTCCTTTGTTATTATCTAGTTCTTTTAATCTTCTAAATTAACCTCTTATTTATAGGAGCATAATATGGATCCTCCTCCTATCTCTATTGTAATAATAGCATAGTTCCTCCAACCTATCATCATGTGCCTCCTCCCTTTCCCATGTAATAGGTGCACCTTAGGTGTTAAATGGTTCTATCTTGGTCTCCTTATTGATGCATTTATATCCTTCCACATAAATCTATATAGTATCAAAATATAGGTAATTTTATGGTTATTGAATCTCTCTTAATTGCTAAAGAATCCATTATGATTGAGGATGGGTGGATTATTATCTAGAATCACATCTTAAAAATCCTATAGAGGTCATGGTATGTGTTTCTTAATACATATATATTCCCATACAAACCTCTTTCCATGTATTATCAACTCTCCTATATAATAAACACCTTACTAGATTTAAATTTGATATGATATATACCCAAGTGTTTCCAATTGGAATTGCTATAATTATACTTTTATGGTATTCTAGATATTCATAATAGTTTTCATAAATCTACCAAATAGACCCATTCTTGACATTGAACCCATAATTTTAGGTATGTTCAATGAAAGAAATCCTTTACCCATAACACTCTCTACTCAAGGCCTCCTATCTTGTGGATATAATAGAATAAATTTTTCTTCCAATGATTTAGATCCCTAATGATCATGTCTAAGTGTCATAGAGAGTGATCATCCACTCTTCATAAACTTGTAGAAACCAAAAGGTTTTATATTATGTGTTCAAATAAGTGAAAACATTACAAAAAGCTCTACTGAATGGTGACAACAAAGGGTTTTTTAAGGAAACCAAATTTCATTTTAAGGTCCTAAGAAAAAATTCAAATGCTTTAGTGTTGAGGGTTTGGATTTTACAGTTTAGGGTCTAGGGTTTAGCAAACTTAGGTGAAGTTTGGGTGGGTCTCTGGAATAATTCCTCTAGACTTGCAAGTTAGTGCCAATTGAATCGACAATGCTAGCTAGATTTACGACCTATAACTAAATTTGCAAACAAACATCAAGATAAACTTTATGAATTTTAACTATTCTTTAACATATTGCTTTCTAATCTAATTATAATTTAACATTGAAACTAAAGTTTAACATATCATTTTTTCCATACAATGCAAATAAAATTTAAAACATTTAAGCAATGCAAATGAATTTTTTTGAGCTCAAAATTACCTAGTTTTCAATATCAAAATGATTTGTTCGATTTCGATTTAGGGTTTCAAATTCTAAGCAATTAGGGTTTTTAATGCATTTTTTTCGTTTCAGTTCAAACTAGGGTTTTCAAATTCAATTTTTTTCGTTTGATTTAAATTCAGGGTTTCAAAAAGCTTAATTAGGGTTTCTAAATGCAATTTTTTTATTTCATTTCAATTCTAGGTTTCAAATGCAATTTTTTGTTTTGTTTCAATTAGGGTTTTCAAATTCAATTTTTTTGGGTTTAATCGAACAATTTAGGTTTCAAAAGTTAAATTTGTTTGTAAAACACAATTCAAGGTTCATTTTTTCATTTCTATTAAAAAATCTTTAGTTTCATTGCATTTTTTCATCTATTTTTACAATTACTCATTTCTACTATAACAGGAAAAAAATGCTTAAAACATGAAATAACTTAAAAAAATGCTAAATTCACTTATTTTCTTCACAATTTCAATAAAAATTGGAAAAATGCTAAAAAAGGGGGCGTGGGCAGGTACCTGGAGTTGTTGTGGGGGTTGTTGTCGCTTGTACTTGGGATCTTGTCCACTGTAAAATGAACTCTGTTTGTTTTTTAAAAATAAATAGCATTATAAAATGGGATCCCAATTTCTACAAAATAAAGATCCTCGGGATTTCATAAATCGATCCCGCTTCATAGTAAATCTGGACTGCCTTTCTCCGCTGGTTTGAGATCCTATAGGAAATGGGATCCTGATTTTTAAAAGCTGATCCTATTTCGTTCGTGCCTCTGGATCTCAGAATTTTGAAACTGATCCCGACAAAATTCATGATCCCATTTATTAAAATCAAGATCCCATTTTATTAAAGCCAATTTCAATTTTTTGGCTAAGGAAAAAACTTCCACATTTCATGGACTCAACTTTGTACACTTACCCATCTCCTTTAAAAACCCTTTTCGTTTCATCAATTTTGGGTAAAAAAAAAGTCGTTAGCCACATGGGCCATCATATTAGCTACATATCGCCACTTTTTGGCCCATCATGATCCTGCACATACCCTGACCAGAGATGTTTTTTTGCAAATTCTACAATTTTTCACATAATCAGGTTTGTGCTCACTGTCAGGATTGCATATGGTTCAATACCAACAAAATTGAACACATGGGTAATGTTAGGTTCTCTCTTAGCTTTCCAACGATGTAGTTTTTTTCACTTTATGACAATGTCAAGCCTTTCATCCATAATTTCTTTTGTTTGTATGTCTATTTTTTGTCAAAAAGCAGTGTTTGGTGTTTTTTTCGTTATAAATTAACCGTTCATCAAAATTTCAAATAAATTACATTTTTAGAAACTAGACTCCATTCTACAATTTTTTTAAAAAATCTATTACTTTCCAAATTTCAGAGGGGGATAATGTACCAAAAATTTTTCTTTTTAGGAAGTTCCCACTTAGAAAATTAGTAAAAAAATAAATATTCATTTAAAAATTATCAAAAAATTGTGCATAAACTAGATACTGTTAGCTAACTTCTAACTGTAGTGATTTTAAAAATACTACAAAAAAGTTCACCATGTCAGGGTTGTACAAGAGTTGCTATGTTATGTTTTTGTAACAAAAACAACAAGAATTTGTGTACATCGTTCTTTTGAACCCCTTAGTCTCAACCATTTTCAAAATAAATTAGTAGTTTAGAAAGTAGACTTGGAGAACTTTGATCCTTGTTTTGTTACATCTCAAAATTTTGAGTGTAGATATCCTCAATTTCATGTCCAAGGTTATTATTTCCTAATTTTAGAAAAAAAAGTGGCCACTTAAGCCCCCTTTTTGGGAACCATCTTGGTGCACTTACCTGAGGGATGATTTTAGAGTGTAAAAGTCTATGTACCTATCCAAAAAGTTGTTTTTGAGCTATGGAGGACACCTTTTCCTTCAGGGGCGAATGGGTCCTTTTAAGGTTTTAGAAAACTAATTTTAGGATCTTGTACCTTGATGTCTTCACTCTTGAAATCCATGTTTTCAAGTTATGGAATTCAATATTCAGTTTTGTAGAGCTCTTTCCATGATCTTGCACCTTGAATGACAACTATGCAACTTTGACAATTTTGACAACTTTGATAATCTTGCTCTTCAACTTGTAAATATGCAATCACACACTCAAGGATAGAAAACTTGTTGATTTTTTAGTGAATGGGGGTTTTACTTAGTCAAACCCCTTGTAGGTAATTAAACCAAATGATGAAATAAGATAATGAAACATGAACATGAAATGGTGTAATTAGAACCTTTCCATGGTGATATGATCTTTGAATTGCTAAATAAACTCTTGAATTCTGCCTTGAAATTCCTTTTAAATTCTCTAATGCTTGATTAATTGAATGCTTGAATTCTTAGGATTTCTTCATAAAATTTCTCAGGAGAAATAATGTGAATTAATCCCTTATTTATACTAAATTAGGAGATTAACCCCGAACTTCAAAGAACTAACGCCGACACCAGATTTGGAAAGAAAGACAATTAAATTATTTCTAGAATGAGACTCAAAAATAAGGGTCTCATTAAGGGAGGACCCATTCGCCACCAAAGGTGAATGGGTCTTGGCTAAGTTTCTAGGACCAAGCTTCAGGGAGCTGAAAGAAGGCCAAAAACCAATTCTAGATCACTAGAAAAAAAGGGGGTCCTGTTAAGAGAGGACCCATTCGCCATCAAGGGTGAATGGGTCCTATCTCAACTTACCAAGACCAAATTTTTCCCAATGAAATAATTTTATATTTAATTTATGCATGTTGGGAAGGATTCTCGAGAGGTGTCAAAATTAAGGCCTAAAAGGGGGGTTAATAACTCTACTTAACCTTAATGAATTAAGACCACCTAGATAAATGTGAAAGTGATTTAAAACACTTTACAATACTTAAACAAGGTACACATTATGCTTATTTTATTTGGAAAGGGGCCCATAAGGCTTAATTAAGCAAATATGTCCTAGAAAAGTGTGAAAGTGTGTTACAACACTTTACAACACCCTTATAAAGGAGAAATCAAAGCATGATTTAGCTAAATAAAGGTCTTAAAATAGTGTGAATGTTTACAAGACATTACAACACTAGTCCAAGACACCATTTGTTCAATTTTTATGTCAGTTATCCAAGCAAGCAAGGACAAAGGCAACTTTTTCTATCACTACATTTTTCCACCACCTTAGTGAGATGATGACCCCATGTCAAACTCACACTAAAGTAGACATCCAAGACACATAATTATGCAAAAATAACAAAGATACATGATCATACCCTACAAAAGGCCAATTAAAATAAACAAAAACAAAGGATCAAGCACAATTGATTCAATGCGATGTGAGGCAGTGGCTATTTGTCCATAACACATGTTGTTGACTTTGGGGCCATGAAACTTTAGGTCATTCGCGGGGTGAGTTTTTCCCAAAATATGTATGCTCATTTTGGGGTAGTGGAACCTCATTCTATCCACTAGGTGAGTTATCCCAATGAGGTGGAAAATGAGAGAATCAAATTAGACTCTCATACCATACCGAAGTCATCCTCCTAACAACTTCGATAAGGAACCACAATGAAAATGCTTTGTAAAATGCGTTTGAATGTCATGTTAAAATTTTGTAAAAATGGGATTTTTCTTTGTTTGTGTAATGGTCTTCCTCTTAGGGAGCATTGTGCCTAATGTCTTCAAGAGAGGAAAAACCAAGATGTCAGATTTCCCATGGGATGCTTCGTTCGCATCATGCCATGACAGCTAATCATACACTCTGGAAAACATCAAACCCAATGACACCACCAAGAAGAGGACACATCACAAGAAGAAAGAAAAATCATGCCATGAAATTTTCCAAAAGATGTCATCATTGTATGTCCCCACTTTAAAGTAGTTGCTTCACCATCACTGTGAGCAATTGATTTAAAGAAGCCAATGTTTTTAGCCAAAGGCATGAGAGATTTCCTTGGAAAACCCTATGCCAAGTCATATGTTTCTAAAGCAAGCTATGTCATGAAATAGGAAGGAAGGGTTTCTCCCACAAACACATAAGGGATCTATGGATTTGGGGTTAGTATGTTTGTGCTACAATGTTGTCATAGAGCATCGAACTATCATCATTCCCCAAATACTCATAGAACTAGAAGAATGACACAAAGACAATGAAGAAAAATAAAAACCTTTCAGGTCAACATGGAAGAAACATGAATGTCTCGATGCCTTGCATCATTTCCAAAAGGAAAACACAAGAAAAATGAAAAATAAAAAGGAAGAAAAAAAAGCTTTTGGGTCAACATGGAAGAGACATAAATGTCTCAATGCCTTGCATCATCCCCAAAAGGAAAACATAAGAAAAAAATGAAAGGATTACGACATAAATAAGAATGAAGGTACATATAGAAGAATGCACAAAAAGAGAGAGGAAAACCAAACTGAATGTCATGGGGGATCACATGCAAATGCAATCAAAGAAAAAGAAAAATGAAAAAGAAAAAGACTAGTAAGGCATAGGCAAGTCAACCTAAAGTAGGTCATCCACCTCCCAATCTCAGTTTGTATAAATAGAAGCCAGGCAACTAGCCAACAGGACAATCAAGCAAGTGCAGTAATAGGACAAGGCTATCAAATTATTGCCCCCACTTTGTGCAAGACAAGAATGATCCGAGATAAGTGAGGAAAATTAGTTCTTGACATTAGCGAAAATGATTTGCAATAATTGTAAAACATGTAGTAGTGAGAATGTTTTAAGATTCTACAACTATTATAGGGTGGGGAGCAAGAGGGGTGTATGTTATGCAATCACTCGATGGAAATCATTTCCATCAAAGTGAAAGTTTCTCAATACTAATTTGAATGCACGACACTCATCAATACTATATCCAAGAGTTTTGTAGTATCGACAATGTGGAACATTTGCATCTTTAGGATTAGTATGAACCTACCTTTAATTAGTGGTAAGGTTATGAGTTCTTTGTTTAGAAGTAGTTGTAGTTTCCTTTCACTTTCAGGTGGCGGACAAGGTAATTTGAGTTTTTTTAACTTGAAAGGCCTCTTGCACTTGCTAGATTCACCAACTTCTCTAGATGAAATTAGGGTAGGAGGTCTCAAGATGATCTTGTCTTTATTATCCTTATCCTTAGGAGGTATGGGTTTCTCTTTAGGAAGGACATTTATATCAGGAGGAGGATCCAAGATTATTGTACCATCACTACGAAGCCTTATTTATTCTTTACAAGGTCTCATGTTGCGAGGGGGATCTTGATATCCTAACCCTTTGGCTTCTTCAACTGGTATTTTCTCTAGGACTTGATGAATGTTATGTTCATTTGTTGTATCACATCCTTGTTTGTGTAAGATCGTGATTCCTTTTCCATATGTCTCTTCGAGGTTGATTGATGTGTTGGTCACTTTGTTGACATATGATGGTTGAATGTTTGCTTGTTTAGAGGAACTAGGTTCACCTATGGTAGGGAGCTTAGGTTCAACTTGTGACTCAGTTTTAGGATGTAAAATATCAAATATTTCAAGTTGTGTTGGTTTTTTCATTGAAGAATAAAAGGATGCATTTGACTCAAGGTTGTTAAGGAAATCATTGATGAATTCATTCATGCTAGCATCATCTTCTCCAATGATGCCAACATCATGAGGAGGACATGCATTAGGATTTGTGTGAGCATGGATAAGTTAAATTTCATTAGGGTCATTGCCAAAAACACAATATGAAACATCAACCAAAGAGAACAAAGACTTTCATACATTTCCTAAACAGTTCTCCATTTTTAGAATTTCACACCTAAACAAGGTAATTTACTGATTGAACAATGCAATAAGCCAAAAATGAAATGTTTTGATGCAATTTTTAATTTTTACAATGCACTAAAATGAAGCAATTTAAGCTAAATGCAATGAATTTGATGAAACAACAGACTAGAAAACTAAAACAACAAGATGAATGCACCAAAAAAAAGCTATAAACTGAGATTTTAATGTCCTGAAATTGCAGATCTATAGCTAACAAGGACTCATTCACCAGTAAGGGTGAATGGGTCCTTATTAGTTTTTTCTTGGAGTTTTCTATGGATTTCAGACAAAATTTTAATGTCTTTTCAGGTGCCAGAAGCTTCAGGTAAGACCTGATTAGAGAATTATTCACCAATTAAAGGAAAATGGGTCCTGGTAAGGTTTTTTTAAACTATTTTTTAATGTTTTGTGAGCTTTCAGATTTATCTTTTAGTTCCAGGTTGTAGACAGTGAAATGCAATTTTAGATTTTCCAGAATTTAAATGCAAAAGTGTAATAAACAGATGAAATGTAAGACCTAGATTGAAATGAAATTTTGTTTTGATTTTCAAATGCAATTGAATGAAATATAAATGAGATGATGACTGTTTTGTTTTTGTAATTTTCATATTTAAGAAGTGCAAAACAATGCAAATCTAAACCCTATATGATATGCAAGATTTAAATGCAAAGAAGAAACCCTAATGTAGTGCAAATCTTACTGCAATGAATGCAAGATTTTAACTTGAAATGCAATGAAAGACTCCAAAATGCAAAAAAGTGCAATGTTGAATAAGTTGGGTTCACCAAAAATGAAATGGTGGAAAATAGGATCTTATCCCAAATGTGAGATAGATCACTTGTTTTTCCAAGCCAATATCACTTCAAATATGCAAAATAAGATGCAAATAACAATTAGAAAATGAACCTAACTATTATAGTAACTATGAGGAATGATTTTAGAGTGTAAAATGTTGTGTACCTGTCCAGAAAGTTGTTTTTGAGCTATGTTGGACTCACTCACCTTCAAGGGAAAATGGGTCCTTCTAGGGTTTTAGAAAATTGATTTTAGGATCTTGTACCTTGATGTCCGCATGCTTGAAATCCCTTTTGTCAAGTTATGGAAGTCAATATTCAGTTTTGTAGAGCTCTTTCCATGATCTTGCTCTTCAACCTGTAAATTTGCAATCACACACTCAACGACATAAAACTTGTTGATTTTTTAGTGAATGGGGGTTCGCCTTAGTCAAACCCCTTGTAAGTAATTAACCAAATGATGAAATAAGATAATGAAACATGAACATGAAATGATGCAATTAGAACCTTGCCATGATGATATGATCTTTGAATTGTTGCAATAAACTCTTGAATTCTACCTTGAAATGCTCTGTAAATGCTCTGATGCTTGATCACTTGAATAATTGAATGGTTAGGATTTCTTGATACACTTGCTTAGGAGAAACAATGTGAATTAACCCCTTATTTATACTAAATTAGGATATTAACCCAAAAATTCAAAGAACTAAGGCCGACACCAGATTTGGAAAGAAAGACAATTAAATTCCTTCTAGAATGAAATTCAAAAATAAGGACCCATTCACCACCAAAGGCAAATGGGTCCTAGCTAAGTTTCTAGGACCAAGCTTCGAGGAGCTAAAAGAAGGCCAAAAACCAATTGTAGATCACCAGAAAAAAGGAGGTCCTGTTAAGAGAGGACCCATTTGCCATCAAGGGTGAATGGGTCCTGGCTCAACTTACCAAGACCAAATTTTTCCCAATGAAATAATTTGATATTTAATTTATGCTTGTCGGGAAGGATCCTTAGGAGGTGTCAAAATTAAGGCCTAAAAGGGGAGTTAATAACTCCACTTAACTTTAATGAATTAAGACCACCTAGATAAATGTGAAAGTGCTTTAAAACACTTTACAACACTTAAACAAGGTACACATTATGCTTATTTTATTTAGAAAGGGGCCCATAAGGCTTAATTAAGCAAATAAATCCTAGAAAAGTGTGAAAGTGTGTTACAACACTTTACAACACCCTTGCAAAGGACCAATTAAAGCATGATTTAGCTAAATAAAGGTCTTACAATAGTGTGAATGTTTACAATACATTACAAAACTAGTCCAAGACACCATTTGTTCAATTTTAATGTTAGTTATCCAAGCAAGCAAGGAAAAAGGCCACTTTTTTCTGTCACTACAATATATATATATATATTATTATATATATTTTATATATATATATACATATATATATATATGCATACATATATATATATACACACACATACATATATATATATACATATATATATGTATATGTGTATGTAATGATAGAGTATACGTACATAAAGATGTATATAATAACATACGTAGATATATGTATATATATACTTGTTTGTGTTGGCAACACAAGGGCAGGCAACTAAGAGGGGCGATGAATTAGTTGTCTCAGAAATTCACAACTTATTAACTCTATTAACCTTATTCTCATATATGATTATTAACCATGAAAGCATAAATCATGAACACATAAAAAACACACATAAAACCAAGATTTTTTTACGTAGAAACCCTATTAGGGGAAAAACAACGGTGGAGGCCAGTCCACAAGATTATACCCTTTTAAAAGTATAAATAATGAAATGGGGAATACACATGCATTTAGGTGCACTGCCTAGAGCTCACTACTCAATTACAACAAGGCTTATTGCCCAAAGGAAGACACACTATCTTACAAAAAGATTCAAATTACATCCGTAGGGATTTGAATTAATAAAATAGCATCTGCTAATGCCTGATCACAGTTTGAATTAAGCACATGAACACTTCTTCACTCTTCTTCACTCTTCTTTCTAGAAAATTATTCATGCACACACACATATGACATCCCATAAATGAAATAAATAGTTGCTTATATATATCTGCAACAAGAAATTAAATCACTAAATGTCAGCCTCAACAAAATAATAAAATGAATACAAACTATCGACCCAAATCAATAACAATTATTAATGTGAATCAACCAAGATCGGCCACAACATAGTGAAGACCCAAAATAACATCTTCAAACATGACCAACCTTCAAAAATTATTCCTTGAAGATCCACAACACACTATAAACACCTTGTCGCCCAAGAACATGAAAAACATGATCACGCAAGAGAAAATATTGAATCGCAAGCACAATGATCAATGTGGATGTGCAACATAGATAGAGATGATCTAGAAACATCTAAAAACATCATGAATCACCAAAGAATCATCTGCAACAACTAAAATTACTGAAATCACATCATCTTCATTTAGGAACACAAACTGAAGTAATAGAAAGACTATTAGAATACAAATCTTCATATCTCAATCAAATCTTCACACGGATCTCTGAAACTCAACATGGATAAACTAGATATACTAAAAAATAAACCCTTTAGTTCACAACCTTTGATCATCAACGTACTAAACTCA
>VDFB02193867.1:550300135-550532130 GCA_007258455.2 Sequoia sempervirens
GCGGACTCGGCAGCCCAAAAATATGACTTGGACTCGGGAATCAGCACGGACTCGGGAAAAGACTCGGCAAAAAAAAAAACTGTAGTTTTACAAAAAAATAAGAACAAATTAATGCATTTAGAGAACATAAGAGCCTAATTTGATTATCAAACACTCATAATTCAAAGATTACACATGTCATATGATCATCAAACACTCAATAATTGAAATTTCATCATTCATAGTCATTAAATACTCATAGTTTCAATGTATAACAACATCATAAGGTTATAAATGTTTACATATAATCATGTCAAAAAGAGGAAAACATTAACAACGACATGTAATCTACATCTTGCTTTTTCCCCTCCCAATAGTACTCAATTTTGGAGGCCTAGAACTAGAAGGTGCCCGTGCTATAGTATCCAAACAAGGATTAGGGGATCGAGTAGGGGAAACATGATATTCAAATGTGTCTTCATCATCCTCCATGGCATTCAATCTTGCTGCTTCTTCTTCTTCTTCTGCTGCTCTCTCTAATTCAACAAGATCCATCGATTAAAGAAGACATCCGACCTCATCATTTTGTTCATCAATAAGGTCCATTCCCACCATATGAATCAATGTCATCCAAGTCGATGGACTCGTGTGAAACACCCTCCACCTTTCTAGTTCGAAGGCGAAGGTTGTATCGAACAAAAACTAAATCATTTAGGCGCTGCTAAGTCAACCTATTCCTCTTCTTTGTGTGAATGTTCTCAAATAAACTCAATTAGTTCACGCGAGGAAACCTTTGCATAAATTTGTGACAAGACCATTATGACTAGCTTTTTGAGATTTGGGTGTGCCTAGCACCATAGTTCTCCATAATAGATCTACAAAACATGTTTAAAAATATAAGTATTAAGAAATAAGAATAAAGTAAACAATCTGTAATGGAATCAGAGTTTCTAATTTCATTTTTGCAGTTTGCTGTTTTCCTCTTCTTTCAATTGCTTGTTGGGAGGAAAAGAGTCTCCCCTCTGTACCCTTGTAAACCTTGAATAGATAAAAGAAAAAGTAAATCAAATATAGAAAATTCATAGATAGTCAAGGCTCAACATTGCAATTTCATAAATAAGATATAAAAAATCTCACCTCCAACTCATCAAGCACCTTATCTCTCAGCTCACGATCAGGCACCATCCTATCAATGCATGTGACAAGACCATCCATGACCTCCTCATCGCCTTAAATGTATCCAGGAAGTAGAACTTGGATTCAAAGAAGAAGTAGAGCAAAGGCATGGAATCATTGGTGGAGTTAGATTGTGTCCATCTCCAGATCAATGATCGCCATATGGTTCATATTTCCTTTTATTTGCCGCCATAGTAGCGTGATATAGCTCTTTGGCCCTATCCAGCAGCCTCATAGATAGAAACCAGTGGCATGCCATCTCCATCCACCATACGAAGAACCCTCACCAAAGGTTTTGTCACCTAAAAAAATGAAAACAAATGTTAAATTATAACAAAATTAACCCCTCAAAAAATAAAAACAGCAAATAGATTATCATGTATAATTTTTTTTTGTGTGATTGCTACTTACCCCCATCAACTCCTCTCCATTTTTGATGAATGTCTCATCAAAAACTATGGCAACAATCCTCTCCCCTTCAAGTCTATTGGAAAATGAGGACTCCTTCCAAGCATCGGACACGAACATTTGCTTGAGATGACCATGGCACCAAGAATGCTTTGCAATGTGAGGAAGTGGCTAGCAAATCGTGTCACTCCAGGTCGCACAAGGTCCTTGCCATTTGTAAATTTCCTCATCAAAGAAAGCACCCAAGTATGGTTGTAGATAAATTTTGTAACACTTTTTGCATCTTCAACCACACTTTTGACCCATGAAATCTTCCCAATGTCCTCTAGCAATAGGTCTAAGCAATGTGCAGCACATGGAGACCATGCAATTGTGGGATACCTCTCCATAAGTAGTCTACCTGCAGCTACATATGCAGCTGCGTTGTCCGTGATGATTTGGACAACATTATCAACTCCAACCTCCTGGACCACCCCATCTAATAGATTGCATAAAGTCTCAGCATTTTTAACTTCATGGGAGGCATCCATTGATTTTAGAAACACCAATCCACCATTAGAGGCCACTAAAAAGTTAAGGAGAGTTCTATTTCGTCCATCTGTCCACCCATCAGATAAAATGCTGCAACCTTTTCTTCGCCAAAATTTCTTTTGCTCATCAACCACAAGCCGTGTATTCTTTACGACTTCCTCTAGCAATGGCCCACTCAAATCTTTAGATGATGGGGTCTTAAACCCCTTTCCTGCAACTGTAAGGGCGTTCACCAAACCTTCCCAATATGGGCTGTTTGCAACATTGAAAGGTAGATTATTGTAGTACCAAAAGTTTGCAGCAGCCATCCTAGCTTCTTGATGCTTTTCTTTATTCCAACCAGTACCTTCAAGTGAAGGTTGTGCTCCTGGAACATTTCGTGGAATAAAATAATTTGGTCCTGATGAAGGACGCTGACTATCACTAGCTGTAGAAAAGGAACCATCAGGACTCTCACCAAAAGATTAATGTGGAGCACGGAAGCTTGGACTTGCAACACCATGAGGCATAGAGGGTGTCGATTGGGATTGGGATCCACTCATCTCTGCTGCTAGGGCAGCCTTTGTTTTTTGTCTTTCCTCTTTTTTAAGCTCATATTCAGCAAGAAGGGCCTACATCTCTCTAATAATCTCAGGAGTAGTATTCTTGCATCCCTCCACATTTTGCCCAGGCATTCTAGCAAGGTGGTATTTTAATCTGTTTATTCCTCTGGTCATCCATTTCTTGCATTTATTACATGTCAATTCACCTTTTTTATTTCTTGGAATTCCATACTTCCATGCAGGGTCTTTTTTTATTCCCTTTGGATTTGAAGACGACATTGCTGTTTCAAGTTCAACATGGAAAAAAAATCAGCTAGGGTTTGCTAAAAAATCAGCAAATAAATTCAAAGTTTCAAACATTTGCAAAAGAAAAAGAATGCAAAACCAAGCTAGAAACAATAAGAATTAGGCTATTAAGGAAAATAGAAAAAAATTTGACAGCATTTCCCCTTATTTTTTTTGATTTTTTTTATTTTGAATGCAAGAAATTGAAGAAAACAAACAAATAGAATTGTTAGATCACTTACTTGGCTCTATTTTGATCTTTTTAGTTCGTTCTCCTTGTTTCAATCAATCCCAAAGCAATTTGCAGACCTGTTTTTTCACAATTGAGAGTCTAAAAATGAACAAAAAAATAAAAAGAAACATGGGTTTTAACCCATTTTATGACTCAGCCGCGCAAGAGAGTCCTGGGTTAGGACTCTCGAGTCCGACCTCTGGACTCAGCCGAGTCCTGAGGTCGGACTCGGGAGTGCCGACCTAGGACTCTCCTGGACTCGACTCCCGAGTCCATGGCAAGTCGACTCGGCCAGGGTCGAGACTCCCGAGTCTGCGGCAAGTCTGCAGAGTCCGTAAACTATGGTTATACTAATTCAACACCTCCCCCGCGACCCTCTCAGTATAACCGTGTGCTCATCACAAGTTGCTAGGTATTTTGTGCAAGGTTGGGTATTCTTCAAGAAGGAAGAATATTGAGGAAGTGTAAGCTTCGTGGTTGGGTGGAAAAAACACCTGAGCCATGTTCTTGTCTCTCAAACTTGCGGATGACTATTAGGGTTGGTGGCGGTTGGAGATTATATTGATTATGTTCACATATAATTCTTATATCATTATTTGTATTTGTACTTCCAAATTGATTAATAAGTTGACTACATGGCATGAGAGCTTGAGTTACACTTTTGTATATCATATATTATGTACTTTTACCTAGATTATGCACTACGCATATGAGATGTGTTATGACATTTATTTATCTATTGAAGTTGTATCATTTCAAATTCCATGGTTATGAGATATTGAAAAACTGGAATTTCTAAACAAAATAAGAGAGTTCATTTGTAAAAGAAAATGCAAAAAAAAAAAAACCAAAAACTTGAAAAAAAAACTTGCCTCTTTTGCAAAAGTTTTCCTCTCCATCTCCTTGACAATGAAGGGGCTCTTGCACATGCATAGGAATAGCAAACTAACCACTTGGGAATCTTCACCAATCAATCTTCAACTCTATTTGTGCAATTTCAAGTAAGAATGAATGTTCAACAAGGATGAATGATAAGAATGAAAGTTCAACAAGGATGAATGATATTTTTGTTTTGCATTTGCATTGAGGGAAATCATTTTTGTTTTTTATCTTTAAGATGTCTTGGAATCCACATTTTTGGGTTATGGGATGTTTTTAGGCATAACATCAAAGTCAAATGCCGAAATAGAAAAAAAATCCCCAAAAAATGACGAGTTTATTGTAATAGGATTGACTAGATGTCAAATTTGGCCCGGTTTCCACTAGGAAGAACTCATAGGGGTTTAAAAAGACCTTGCAAAGACCCCCTATGTTTCGAACTCGGATGTGTATCTAGATTGGATCAGACCCAAATGGGTAGGTCCAAGGGGTTGAATTGGTAACTTAAAAATATTCCTTTAGCGAGGTGAGCACCTACACCTTAGATGTGCATTTGATAATTGGTTTTTTTATCTTTAATTTGAAATTGATTTTACAGCTGTTTTAATTTACCTTTACAAAGCTTCAAATTTGATGCGATCTCTACTTTTGTGGCACATGCTTGTCTACTAGTAAACTTTTTTCTTTCCCCTATATTTAGGCACACACTTTTGTGAATCAACATGGACTTTAACTAATCTTGTCCATGTGCACCCTTGATCATTAGACACACACCCTTCATTTTCAGATGCACACCCCAATGAATATCGTTGCACCTTTGATCAACATCTCTCAAGCAGGCCCTCTACTAGAGGATTCTACATTTCAAATGTGCACTTCAATATGCCTTAGAACTTTTATTTGAATTGGCTTTTGATAAGGTACATGCATGATAATTTAACTCAGCCTTTTATTAGGCACATGTGTGATAATTCAATTTGGCCTTTGATTTCCCCCTCGGTCAGGTTTTCTCTAGAACACTAGACACACACCTTAGTTTAGGAGTTGGAGTTTTTGAAATAGGAAAAAATGATTGTCTCTGATAGGTGTGCATTGCACACTTATGGTTCACATGTGCACTTGAAATTATAATTTAAACTTGTGAATTCTTTTCGTATATCTTCCTTTATTAGTCATGCTAGGTGCACACCTCAACATATACATTTTCAAGTTTAAACCTTGCACCTTAGACTGCTTCAATTCGATGCACCATTGTAAACATGTTTTTGAAACCAATTATCTCCACAACAAAGTGTGCACCTCATAATGAAAAATTCCCATGAAATTTTTAGGTAAAGTCCTTTTCATAGGTGTTCCCCTTACCTCATGCCTTAGGCATCTTCATGACAAAACTATCTTTCTTCATGTATCTCACAAAATTGCATTAGTGCAAAAACTCATCTTTCCAAACCAACCATCCTATTATTTCTAGGGTGAGCTCTATGCGTTTGAATGACAACTTCTGTGACTGTCATGTCCCCTTGTCTAAAATGAAAACCCTTGGCCTATTTCTTTTTCTTGTAGGCTAAGGGACACTATTAGGGAAATAGTTTATGTTTTGGTGCAGCCGTTTAAGTGAGACTGTTTACTCATTGGAGTACTCACGACGTACTACAAGAGTAAACGAAATTAATAGAACACATACAAGTACGAACAATCATGAATGCATATTGCACAACAAAATAGTACTTCGTTTATTATTCACGATAACCAAGTACAATTAGCCGTACTAGAATGTAACATAATATCATAAGTATCAACATAATTTCTCCCGACTATACTGACTCGAGTACAAATAGCCATTGGCGGTGGTTGAGGAACCAACCATCATGACGCTTCATGACAACTAATCACTTAGTTGGGGAATTAGTCTTCCCCAACCAACATGTACAAAACTATATGAAATATTATAAACTAACTATAGTCTTATTTAAATTTAATTACTGTGGCCGACTATGACCGACTACAACTATGACCGACTACATCATCCCCCCCACAAAATTAGTCGTCTTCTAGACAACAAAAAACAAAGACAGGGGTACCTCTTGGCCAATTCTCACTTCCTCTCGGCCAATGTCTGCTCGAGACGACTCTCTTTAACTACTCCTGGTGTTCTTGGCGGTCTGGTCGATGGTGTTGGTGGTCCAACCAATGAGACTGGCAGCTTGACCAATCTTCTGGACAAACCTCTGGCCATTGACACCACCATTGGTGCGACTGATGCCAATGGCGTCAGTGTGAGTGGCACTATAATGAGCCAACCAATTCTTTTAAAGTTTTTTCATGATCAAGCCAATACAACAAGCACCCGTTAAGGTTAGCCCAAACCAAAATCAGCTGCTGGAAAGTAACTCTACGCCAAGAATGCACACTCAATCCCAAGATAAGAAAGGTGTTGACATATGGCGCTAAGGATCGTCAATACTTGAAATGAAGAACAATGCTGAAAGGGACCCAACCCAAGAATGTGCACCAATACCCGATGTGGGTGAGGTGCTGGCATATGGCATTGGGGGTCTTATGAATTTGGTGACGGCTTAGCCGATTAGTAGTATGATGATTACAATGCAAGTGCAAGAAGTATATGGGTGGCTTGCTGATCCCTTCCACTTTTCAGTGGGCAGTACAAGAAAGAAAAAGCAGTAAAGAAAGATTGGAACAAGACCAGTCTCTTCCACAATCATGGGAATTACAATGAAGCTTAGCAAGGAATGAAGATAGCTAAGAGTACTACTGTCCAGCCTTACAATGAGATAGGGTTCCTACGAATAACACTGAAATTGAGATGTTTCAATGCTGCAATGATGTATTATATCTCTCCTATCGTCAAATGACTCAATCCACACAAAAACCAACCCAAAAGACAAACTTCTACAATCTGATTTGACAGCCCAGCAACTAGAAATTGCAGACCAGCAATACTGAAACCCACTAAAATGCATAAAACTCACTCCAAAATCACTCAAATGATTTGCAATAAAATGCAAATACTTCTAGCAATGATGGCGCCCAAACCCCAATGACTAAACCTCATCAAACAGACTTAATTTATTTTGCACAAATCCCAATGCTACTGCTAGAAAGTACGACCCTCAAGGAAGGGTGATTTCACTCCATAAAATCCTTTTCTTGATATTAAAATCTGCAAATAAACATTAAGGGTCGCCCTTAGCAAGGAAACACAATTAGCACATACCTAGTACAAAACAAAATTCACTCAAAGACTTAAGAGAAAAATCGACTTCCAACTATGCCAAACCAACAAACTCAGAATGCAGAAAAACTACTACAAAATCTATTGAAACTCAATCTATCTCTCTTGATGAGAAATAGCCTTCAATCAGATAGGTGTTGTCTCAAAAACACGAATACTGATCCTTGCTAGGAGGTAAGCATCCCTCGGAACACATTGTTTGGAGTCACTACTGCAGCATAATGGTATGGTAGACATAAAATAGCCAAAATGAAGAATAGAAGCCTCCTTATATCGACTCAAGAAGAAATCTCTAGTAGCTTCTAGAAGGTACGCCCATCCTCCAAAGACTTAGGTTTTGACTTGACTTCAACATATCCTCCAAAGTGGCGTCCTTTTTCTAGATGAAATAATTCTTTTAAATAAAACAATGCTCTCCTCCACAGTTGGTGTCCCACTTTCCAAGGTCGTACTTTATCAATTTTTGAAATATTTCACTTAACCTCTTGATGAGGCGTCCACCCTTCAAGTCCCCTTTTCAAAAACAACTTAAAGTTATAATATTAGGCCAAGGGGTCATAATATTAAAATATAACTTTAGCAACTTAAATAATTCAATATCCATCAATAATTTTTCCACAAAGCCAAATTCAACATTACCAGCTGAACGGCCTGAAGAGAAAAGCCTATTGTACTGATGCCAATAGGACCACTGCCAAAAATAGAATTTACTAAAAATAGTAAATGTAGAAATTTGCTTGGATCAAAGTGCAAGCCATACCATTGCGAAGCTCTTTGAAAACCCAGAAAGAATCCACAATCCACAATCCAAAAATCCAAGTGCAAACCATTGAAAAGTGTAGAAATAACCTCCTAGAAAAGAGGAAATCTGAATTCAAACTTTCGACTAGCCTACGGGCCTTCGGGATAGGCTAACGACCATCAACACTGATCACAGCTGAGAAGGGGACATTACAGGGACTGACGGTGTAAGTCTTGGTGATGTGTTTGATGATCCAAGTGGTGCACCCGACGGTTATCTTGGTGGTGTGCCGGGCGGTTGACTCGACGGTGTGCCCGATGATGCTGGTAGTGTGCTTGATGGTCGGCCAGACGGTGTTGGCCGTGTCAACACTAGTGTGCTTGGCAGGGTGGCTGGCGGTGCCAACCTTAGCAATGTGGCTGGAAGTGCCCACTTTGGCAGTGTGGCTGGAAGTGTGGTTGGTGATACAGTTGGTGTCGATGTATCCCCTGAGACTGCCAAACCTGGCAGTGTACCCCCTGAAACTGCAAAACCTCCTGAAACTGCCAAATTTCTTGAAACTGCCAGACTTCCTAGAACTTCCAGACCTGGCAATGCATCTCCTAAAACTGCCTAGCTTCCTAAAATTGCCAGACTGCCTGAAACTACCAGACCTGGCAATGCTTCTCCTGAAACTGCTGAACCTAGTATATCTCCTGAAACTGCCGAACCCAGTGTATCTCCTGGAACTGTCGAACTTGGCAATGCCTCTCCTACTGCCAAACTTGGGAATGCTTCTCCTAAAATTGCTGAAGTTGGCAATGCCTCTCCTGAAATTGCCAAACCTAGCAATGCTTCTCCTGAAATCACCAAAGCTGGAAATGCCTCTCTTGAAATCGCTAAATTTGGGAATGCCACTCTTGAAACTGTTGAAGTTGGAAAGTCTGGCAGTATGGCAACTTGTGGTGCCAAGTTTGTTGGTGTGGCAACTGGCGGTGCCAAGTCTGACGGTGTGGCAACTAGCGGTGCCAAGTCTGACGGGGTGGCAACTGGCAGTGCCAAGTCTGATGGTGTGGCAACTGGTGATGCCAAGTTTGAAGGTGTGGCAATTGGCGGTGCTAAGTTTGTTAGTGTGGCAACTGGCGATGCCGAGTCTTGTGCCAGCAGTGCCCAACCTAGCAATGCGCTTGGCACAAAAGTTGCTACTTTTAATGTCTGCCTGATGCCAATCAACAATGTCAATAGGGTAAATGTCACGGCCGGTAGCGGCTCTCGATGCGAACTGGCGGTACTAGTAGGGTGAACCCCGCCGACTGGAAGGGTGGTATCATGGCTACCTCCTCTACTTCCATCTCTGGTGTAGTTTGAGCACTAGCTGCCAAGGATATTTCTTCGTCTGTCGGTGAACTGGCGGTTGATGTTGAAGAAGACAAATCAATCGGTCCATTTTCCTCCTCTTCCTCGTCTCTGTCGATGCTTCCTCCACTGATGCTACCTTTGGTTTGTATTGCACTATTTTCTTCCCCTTGTCCACTTTGGTGTCTTTCTAGTGATGCAAATCAACTATGTTTCTTTTCACTTGGCAATTAATTCTTGGCTAGATGAGACATTTTTTGTAACTGTCAAATTGAGATTCAACATGTATCTGCTTCTTTAGTTGTCGTACGGTGGGCACTTTACAACTTTTTGAATGTAGTACGCAGAAGCCTCTTGGCTGTAGTTTTGAAATTTTGGCCCAACTTGATGTACGCCTCTCCAATTGCCGCCCGATGCCAATCGACAATGTCAATAGGGTAAATGTCACGGCCGGTAGCGGCTCTCGATGCGAATTGGTAGTGCTAGTAGGGTGAACCCCACCGACTGGAAGGGTGGTATCATGGCTACCTCCTCTACTTCCATCTCTGGTGTAGTCTGAGCACCAACTGCCAAGGATACTTCTTCGTCTGTCGGTGAACTGGCGGCTGATGTCGAAGAAGACAAATCAATTAGTTCATTTTCCTCTTCTTCCCCGTCTTTGTCGATGCTTCCTCCGCCGATCCTACCTTTGGTTTGTATTGCACTATTTTCTTCCCCTTGTCCACTTTGGTGTCTTTCTAGTGATGCAAATCAGCTATGTTTCTTTTCACTTGGCAATTAATTCTTGGCAAGACGAGACAGTTTTTGTAACTGTCAAACTGAGATTCAGCATGTATCTGCTTGTTTGGTTGTTGTACGATGGGCACTTTACAACTTTTTGAATGTCGTACGCAGAAGCCTCTTGGCCATAGTTTTGAAATTTCGGGCCAACTTGATGTATGCCTCTCCTACCTTGAGTATGTCGTACAATGTGATGTGCCAAAGGATGTAAGTTTTGAAGATCTGCCAAGCATCGTACGATGTGAGAGATTGCGAAGTGTCGTACGATGAAACTCTGCTTAGGCTGTATGATCTAGTATCTATGTTTTGGTGGGAGTTGCACGGTGAGAAGCTTTGGATGCACGCTTTCCTGGAAACCTTCACTGTGCTGTACGTCTTCCTTTGGCCGTACTACTTGCCTTGTCAAACCTTCACTGTGCCGTACGATGTCACACTTTTCTCCTTGCCAGAACTTCTCTCTATTCTTCACCAAACTTCTTGCCAAACTCGGCTAGATAATGCCTTCCTTACGTCGTACGACTTTTTTTTTCAATATATAAGGTTGGCAATTTCTTGTTTTGATTTTCGCCAATGTTTTTCCTTCTCTCAATGCCTGCACGATTGTCACTTTAATAATGTTTCTTACTTTAATTTTTCACCAAGATTTACTTCTCTTGGTCGCTTCTTTGAATGGTTGTGTTGATGTGGGTTTTGTGACCTCAACCAACATTAGAATAAAATACCCAATGGAATATCTTACTCTCTCTTGAACAAAGTTTCCAATGTGCTAAGCTAAGTGATCACAAAGTAGACTCCAAGGTTCCTGATGCATATAGGATAGTCTCAGTTGGCTTGCTATGTTTTGTTGGTATTGCGAGGGGGACTTACTCTCAATTTATTGGTTCAATCCTTCTTCCTTTAAGACTCTTACAACAACTTTTCAACACTTTGGAATATGGATACTATTGTCTACGAGTGTTGAGATCTTACTGCTGTCAACTTTGAAAATAAAATAAAAAAGGATAAGGGTTTTAGAGACTAGACTAATTCTAAACTATTCCTATGAACTCAAGAGACAAGTGTTGGATGGTGAAATTCAAACCTATCTTTGCTTCAAAGCCAAGTACAACGACTACAAGAACTAGACAAAGATGATGTAATCTTCAAAGGGATTCATGAATGATATCCTATTACTCAAGACCATCATCAATTTGAACAATGAACATAAGCAATAGAGTTCGAGTTTAGTAATTTGAAAGTTCAGACTAACCTTACACATCAAATTGAATATCGTTCAATTTAAAAAAGGTATGAACTAATTTCATCATTATCAACACTATCAATCTTTCATTCATTTAAAATTGCTGAAAAAAAATCTATTTTATTGAGGAAATATGAAACCATGCAAGCTTCAAACTAACAAATCCTCATCAATGAGTCTAATTATTATTTTAATAGCACTCTTAGCAACAATTTCACAAGTCTCCCCGAACAAATGAAATGAGAAGGGTTTATATAGGCACCCCAATTACAAAGTAACGGCCCCGATTGATCTAAGATCAACAACCAAGATTATTCCCAGAAACCCTAATTAGAAAAGCATAACTAAGTTCTGTGACACATGGCACAAAGAAGAACAGCCACTGGGAGCATGGAAGACATTGACACCTTGCAAGCTAATCAAGCAAGCTAGATTCCAAAACACAATTCCCCTTGGCCTGTTCTTTGGCTATGAATGCAATGAACCTTGCCATTACTAAATTGAGTTCCTCCATTGATATGCTCGGTAAGGTATCCAATTGCACTCCTATTACATCCAAGGCTTCAATGCATTGAGCAAAAGTGTCCTCCCACTTACCCTCTTGCCTCTAAAAGTTGTTCATATAGATCAAGAGAGACAACATATCATCTAGTTGATTTTCATTAATAGCCTCCATCTCTTTGAAATAAACACTTTTCATTAAATCTTCCAAGTTCAATACCATTTGTATCATTGGCCTCCTTCGCTTGATCAAACATTGCTTGTGATTCTTCTTGAGTTCTGTTCAACATCTTGTGGCAACAAGGAATGCCAAACACTTCCCTAACTAAGTCTTTAGTAAAATAAGCCAAAGTGATCCTATTAGATGCCTTGATGGATCGTGCTTGTGGATCATACCTTCTAGCGCATTCAACCATCAGCTCACTACATTGAACCGCAGGTGGAAAACCGGCTGCTTGATGAAGTCCGCATTTGATCATGTTTGCTGCTATGGGTGTAGGCATTTGATCATGTTTGCTGCTATGGGTGTAGGTCTGAATACAAACAACAAATCCCATAGATACCCCAAATATGAGGAATTGCAAATTATAAGTCTTTGCCATGTAAGATAACATATAATAAACTTGATTATAGAAGTAATACACTATGATATATTATACTCATAACAAATGATATAAATATTATGAGTATCAAAATTACAAATATTTTATTGGGCAGTATCTCTTGTTGGAAGTTATGTCTTGCCAAAACTCATGCTCAGGGTTTAGTGCTCTGTTATTGTATGATTAGGTGATATTGTATATTAACGTTCTTTTATGTAACTTTGTTTCTCTTTAGTATGGGCGGCAATTAACTGTGATAAGCGAATGTAAGGCTTATAATGACTATTCCCTTGATAATGATAGGTCTATGAGTTCTTGACCAGATTTCAAGCTAATACAAGATTCTTTGTAGGTGAATTTCACAGAGCCAAGCATAATTACTTACGATTACTAAGTACGAATAATTATTGATTTTGAAAATAATTAACAAGTAATGCAAACCCCAATCAAGCTTACAATTATAAAGATTTATTTTGCACATTTTGGTGACAAACAAAATGCTCCCTTTGAAAATAAAGGTAACAGTAATGATATGATCTCAACTAAATCGGGTCAAAATGCTACCATCTCAGGAATGCAAATATCTAATGCGGCCACACATATCTTAACTGCTCAATATATAAACAAGAACCAAAGGTATGTCTTGGATGTTTTGGCACTCTGTTTCATAGGATCAGGACTCTCACCACCAAGATATAGTGTTATCACCGTCGCCATCGATATTTCCATTTGTGACTTCCAGATGCCAGGGAAGCTTGTATACGTTTGATTACGTAGTCTACACTATATTACCTATAATTACATCTGAGTATAACAATTGACAGGAGTTTAGGTAAATAATAAGCAATAGGTATTAAAAGTATTAAAAGAGAACTTACAACAAGCCTTGATTAGTTAAGAAAGGCAACAAAGAGAGACGTGTCTCTTGATTAAGAAAGAAAGTGGAAAGCCACGACCTTTTCCATCGTAGATATATAAGGGACTAAGGCAGCAAGGGATGGAGATCATAATAGAACACATTCGGGAAAAAGAATGAATCATTGCATGAAAGAGAAGAGAGATCGGATAAAGCACAAAAGGCACGTAAGAACACATTGGAAACACCTTGGAGTTTATCGAGTAAAGAGAAGACCAGGCAGAGGTAAGTACCTTCAGCCTTCTGAAATAAAATGAGAATCATGTTCTGAGGATTACGACTTGCTACTGTACAATGACTAACCCAGATCTTTGGATGAAATGCTAGTGAATGTTTAATCTATGATAATTTGTGAATTTGAATAAATATAATACGATAAAGTAGAAAGATTAAATGCCACAATTGCAGTCAATAGATATATATATGTGTCAACAAAATTAGTTCAAATATACAGCATAAGTGAATGTCAGATTCCACATATAAACGTAAATGGATATTTTTATCAATGTCACAATAATGTTGCTTATAGCAATTATTGTACCTTATCAAGCTATTATGACTTTTACTAAAAGAATAGATTCGGGTCGAAGTCCCTTCCGCTAATACCCACTGAGGATAGGAAGTTTGTAGAGGGAAAGGCTAGTAATTTAGTCAATTGATGGATGGTCCTGTTGTGACCTTTTCACACATCGCCCCATTGCAAATGGGGACTCCTAGTAGTTTGCTAGTTTTTAGGGTTTTGCCTTCGTGCAATGGTTTTATCAGATCACTGCTTTGAGAGTTTCAAGTCAGTCTTTTGAAGCTCATCCAAGGCAAGTTGAGAATCCATGCCTGAATCAACGCCTAAACATCATGGAAGGGCTTAGAAGGTCCGGGAGATGAGGATTGCCTGTGCTTTGGGCCAATTTTGACACTTCCTACTTTTTAGGGAATTTGCTTTTTTGCTTTTTCGCTTTTTCATTTTTGGCATTTTTGGACCAAACGGGGTTCCCTATTTTTTAGGGATTTTGCTTTTTCTATTTTTAGAAATTTCTATTTTTAGAAAGTCAACCTTGGACAACAAGTCAAGGTTTCCATTTTTAGAACCAAAAATCAGCCAAAAAATAAAAAAATCACTGAAAAATCAAAGTAAAAATTAAAAAATCAAGTAGAAGAGCATAGAAAAGCATGGAAGAGCAAGATAAAAAATGTGGAAAATCATGAGAAAGTCATCGAAAAATCAACCTAAAAGCATGAAGTCCATGGAGAAACTCGCCTAAGTCTGGACCATGAAGCTCGCCCATGGAGGAGAAAATGGCTAAGGCATTGATAAAGTCCGCCCTTGCCATGGAGATGAGGATGGCGAGAAATTCTTGAAGTCCGCCATAAAATGGCAAGACACCTTCAAAGTCCTCCATGCCTTAGATGAGGCAATGGAAAAGACTCTTGGAAGTCCGCCCCAGTAGTTGGAAGGAATGGCAAGATTATTTGAAAGTCCGCCCAAGCCCTGAGGAAAAAGATGGCAAGACATTTGTGAAGTCCGCCCTAGAAAGAAGGGAAGGTGAAAAAGAAAATTTTGCCATCAAGAGGAGATAAATGAGGGATGTTAAGCCCAAGCAAAGTCCGCCCTTTCCCTGATAAAAGATGGCAAAGAAGCTAGAAAGTCCGCCATGCCATGTCTTGGCTAGAAGGAAGTTCGCCCCTCACATGGCAAAGCCAATAGGAAGTCTGCCTAGCATGAGGAGGAAAAATTGAAAATTTGGCTAAGTATTTGATGCTTTGGAAGAGAAAAAAATGAAAATTTGCCTAAGTATGGATACTAGGGAAAAATTTATGAAGTTGGCTAAGTGCATAGAGGAAAATGCATATGGCAAAGAGGTTAGAAAGTCTGCCCTAGGCCAAAGAGGTTGAAAATTTGTCTAAGTGTCATGGCAATTTGCCTAGGAAAAACGTCCAAACACATACTTTCCCTAGAGAAAATCATTTGAGCAAGAGGAAAATTCGTTTTGGCATGAGAAAATGTGCCCGACACAATTTGAAGTTCGCCATGGTAGAAGAATGAAAATCTGGCGTAATATTTGTTGGCAAGATGACAAAAAATTCAACTTGGCTAGACGGAAAGTGAAATAACTTGGAAAATAAATATTTAGCCAAGAAAAAATTAAAATAGCCATGGGTAAAAAATGCACGGGTTGGAAATAAATTAAACATTTTAATGCTTTGGATAATTTATTTCCGATGCTTGGAAATATAAAATGCCATGGACAAAAATAAAATTCGCTAGAGATGCCTTGGAAGAAAAAAAATTCTTGGAAGAAAATAAATTATGCCGAAAAAAGAGAAAATCCATGAGCTTGGAAAAATTGAAGTTAATTTAATTGGACATTTAATATTTTCCAAAATATTGAAAATAAAAGATAAACGTCTAGCAAAAAGAAGAGGAGAAAACAAATCAAAATTGAGAGAAAAAGATGCAGTTGTTAAAACAAATCGAATTCTTCAACATTATAATGAGTTTTAGCAACTCATTTTTCACAGACTCGGCTGAAGAGAAGTTAATCTCTTGAAATTGTAAGAAAGTGAGACAAGATCAATTCTTCTGCAGGCAAGGTCGATTTTCTCAGAGAAAGGAGTAATTTTTATGTTGAGGAAGTATGTTTTTGGAGAAGTAAAAGAATTTCTTGGCTGAAAGTCGAACTTCTTAGCAAAGTTGGCGCACTTTGCCATTTGATTTTTGTTTGAATTCTCAAAAGTCTGAATTTTATTTGCAGCCAGAAGATTTTTCCAGAGGTTTGAAGTTCAGTCGGCTAAATTCATCAATTCTCCTTCTGTCTTTTTCATTCTGGCTAAATTTTGATCAAATTTGTTTACTTTCAGCTTGCTTTTTTGTAGAAATTTAATATTTTAATAAGCTGAAAGTAAAATTTTCGAATACAAGGCATGAGAATAAATTATATTTTAGAGTCTCCGTATTAATGCTATTGTTTATTGCAGGTTAATGACCATGGCAGGAGAACCATCAAAGAAGGTGCCGATGAAGTTTGCCAGTAAAGGGGTACAGCGAGAGTCGAAGATCAATTCAAAATGGAAAAATATTGCAGACACTGATCTTGGACATGTAGACTTCGTGGAGTTCAAAAAGAGAGTATATGGACATGCTGGATTATCGACACCGATTGCCAGACGGATGGTGAGGAACGAAATTTTCCAAGCAGCCGGATTCCCGTCCGCAATAGAATGTGTCGAGTTGATGGTAGAATGCGACATTCATTATGATGCACAGGAGAGACAAATTGTGGCACCTGATGGAAGGATTCTAGCTCACCTTGGTGAAGTGGCAATCCAGGAGGCGTTTGGCATCCCACACATCACCGGACCGTTTATAAGACCAGGGAGGATGCCAAGAGATTATATGATAGCTAGTCTGAATTGTGCGCCACCAATATTAATAAATCATGACTGGAGAAGCCTAGACCATCCACAAAGAAGATGCCTAAGCAGTTGCGTCGGACAGACTTTAAGGAGGATTATGGAGATATCATTTTGATGCTGAACACGATAGCCAACAATCCACAAGGCGCATTTTTTGAGACATGGATGTATTATTTTATAGATGAAATCACTTCCGGTGTGAGGATGTTCAACTGGTCCCGAATGATAAGCGACAATCTCCACGAGCAGTTAGCCAATTTAGAGAAGACCAAGTCTTTCCACATGAGCTCGTATGTCATCTATTTGTTGGCTAGAACGTACAGATACTCAGGATTTATATGCAAAGGCAAAGTTGGCAATGGTGAGAATGAGTTTAAGTCCTATGACTACTACCCGCAACTTCAACTTAGGGAGAAATCTCATTTCAGGGGGGCACACGATGCTTTCCTTATGTATATCACAAGAATACTTGAAGAAGGAACGCACCAGAGGCTAAGTCACGAAGCAAAGAGTTTGATTAGTAGGTATGGATCCTGGTTTATCCAGTTTCCAAAGTTTACATATGTTAGGATCCAGGGATTCACTGGAAATCCTTATAAGCTTCCTATCAATTCTACTAATGGGATGATTTTGCTGGAAGTCCTGAGATAGCTAGAAGAGTACCAGAACATCTAGAGGCCAAGTAAGAAGGTGGCTATTACTTTCCCATTCTTTATTGGGAATATGTTGGAGTCCTGTCCGTCAGCACAAGCAGTTGAGGGTGCTAGGCTAGAAATTCAATGGTACCCATTCACAGCTTATAGGTCCAGGCCAATTTTGACCTGCATCATCACATTCGGACCGTGGATGGGAGAAGGTACAAACATAGAGTAGACTTGGAGGACTTCTGGGCAAATGTTGCTGATGAATATGAAGTTAGAAAGAGGTTATGGTCTAGGGTGCCATTGGATTTGATAAGAGCAACCGAACTTTGCCGGGTGCCTGATTAGTTGCAGGACGACGGGAATTATGTCCAGCCGAGCTTTGATGAGAGCTGTCCTCTTCCTTCCATGAAGTGGTCAGAGCCCGGGCATTCAAACTTGGCTACATTGATGAGACCAGTGATTAAGTATTCTCAGTGGTGGGTTGACCATCAGGTCCAGGAGTTGATGCAAAAAAAGTGACGCTCACGTATGATTTACTGAGCAAGACAGAGTCATACTCCTCCAATGTCGGCGCATCCCACAATGATGATTTGGCTGATATTGCTGAGAAGAGGAAAGAAGTGATTGCAAACATTGAGCCTGTCCAGAAAAGACAGAAGATGGAGCCATCTCATTCTGCGGTGTCTAGGAACATTAACGAGCTAGTAGCTATTGCAGACGAATCCTTGGTTGAGATGATGAGACCTTCTACCATTCAGGAGAAGAACAATGAGCCTATCCTGTTGGACGACGATGAGCCCCCATCTCCTACGGGTACAAAAGTACTAGGTTCGGATAATGAAATGGAAGTCCAAAATGATGATTTCGAAGAGGGAATGGTTTCCGCCCTCAGAGGAGTCTTGAATATTCCAGATGAAGGGAACGTTTAGGAGGAGGATAGTATTGAGCAGCCTACCATTCCGGATTGGCTAAAGGAGAGGATGAAAATTGAAGAACCAGTTGAGGTCCAAGAAGAAGATGATACTGTGGATTTCTTGGCGAGGTTAGAACAAGTTGCTACTAAGAAACCTGCCAAGAAGTTTTCCACGATTGAAAGGGACAAAGCCGGCGGCCATTCCATACAGATCGTAGTACCAACAGTTGATAAAGCGCAAGATGAGATCACTCTCCAGGAATACGCCATAACCACTATAGACCTTGGCCCAGCAACAAAAGGCCAGGAGGTGGAAGAATTGGATAACTCTGTCTCAACTATCAAGGCGAGATTGGAAAAGGAAGTGGCGAAAAAGAAAGAGTACAAAAGGGAGGTCAAGCGCTTGAAGGAGTATATATGACATCTGATCCAACCACTCAATCAGGGTGATGCAGTAGCTCCTCTTCTTAATTCCTCATAGGAGATGGCCAAGGATGTGGAAGAAGGGATGGTCATGGCCAAGGAGGCCTAGGAATGGATGGAAAGCAAGGGTACAAAAGCGGCTTTGTTCATGGAGAGATTGATGTTCGCCTACGGACAGACTTGTTCTTTCCTTTCTACATTGGCTGTCATGGCGGAAACTTGGGACAACCTCCCAGATATTCAGGAGAGGCTCATTCCATGCCTCAGAGTACTGAAGGGCGTTCCAAAGGAAGAATTGGTCAAGGGAAAGGTGATTGTTGCGGGAGTGGCTTATGATTTTTATCATTGGTTTTGGGCAGTGACAATACAGAGCGAGGTTCTGGAGAAGGCAAAGGCAGATGGGCTTAGAGTTGAGGAGCAAGTTAAAGAAATCCAGAGGAAGATTTATATGATAGCTGCAGATGTGTTTGACAGAGAGATTGTCCGGGAAAACGACATGCAGCTGGAAAGGTTGAAGCATAAGGTTTAAGAAGTTTTCTTCTCTACTACAGGACCAATTCTGAGATAGGGTTTCACAAAAGTGGCGAACCTCTTGTCCATCCAAGATGATTTTGTGAGACAGGAGGCAGATTGGGAGAACACCTTCGCCAGATGTGCTGAGGATTTGGACGGGCTTGAATTCAGTATAAGCATGTTGTCGCCAGTCACGATGGAGGAAGTCGTCACGATCGTGTCCAGGTTCGTCGAGCACAATGCTGACCAGGGGGATAGAGACGCCTTCCCTTGAGGATTGCTCCAACTGCCACCTCACTGCTTGTTTACTGGTTGTTTACTGATGTTATTTTGTGCAACCCTAATTAGGGTTGAGTTGTATTAATCTTGGCCGTTGATGTTGTTTTAATTTTGGCCTTTCATTTGATTCTGAAAACTCTATATAAACTTGTGATCTCTCACTTTCATTTGTGTGTCCAGACAGTGTATGAAATTGTTGCATTAGACTATTTCCGATAATAAAAGCTCTTATGCATGATTTGCTTTGAATCACTTTTATTGTCAAGTAGTGAGCAAGGTTGCATAACTTCTACCATAGACTAGAGTTAGATAGAGTTAGATTACAATTAAGTAGAATTTGCTTTGAATGTTGGTTAAGTGAATGCAAGATTTGATTGCATAGATTAATGGTGAAATATTGCTCATACTTTCTTCGAATGGATGATTTTCATTCGATGCGTAAAGTTAGCCTGAGCTTGTGATTGTGGATGCTTAACTTCGGTCTTATTTGAGGCATGAAAATTATAATCACACCCTTTGAAGATTGCACCCACTTTGCGTAGTTGTCCTAGGGAGGCGAAACAAAGTGTGGTTATTCGTTCACCTAATCTCTGCTGTCTCTTGAATTCTTAGGCATAGAATAGATCCTCTAAACCCTTACTTTTTGCCTTTTTTTTGAGATCCAAACTGAAAGTCCCAACCGAAGAATCCTTTAATGATAAATCCATCTAAGTCCCAAACATGTAAGAAATTGTCTAGTGTAAGACCCCTTGTGTATTACCAGCAAATCACAATGCCCATTCAGCTTATCCACATGTCATGACCTGACGAAAGAAACCTTGGAGTCGCCATATGATCTTCTCGCAATCTTAGCATATGCGGTGACTTTGTTCAAGAGAGGATAGAGTGTCTTTGGACATTTTATTCTGATGTGTTCGGTGGATGATAAAACGTACACCAATAGGTCCCAAGACAGGTAGGAAACCTTGAGGGAGTCCATTTGGAGACCGTTCACGTGCCCTTGGCATAGTAATCCTTCCATCCGCTAATGAGGTTAGGAAAGAGGAAAAGGCAAAGATCTATTCCGATCAAGAGTAATAAGTCATATTAGATTATGATGTGTTTTATGCACTAGATAATAATGCATTTGTCTTATTCTTAAAATGTTGAATATGGAATTGTCTAATTTAATTTGGATTAGGGAACTACATGTATTTGCTGGTAATGCATGATGTGTGCAGGTTCTCAAGGCAAATTACATGTACAAAATTAAGTGTTGGTAAATGCAAATTCTTGATCCTAACTTGTGCATATTATGTTTCTAGGATAGGTTAGCCTAAGTTTACTAAGTGGACATTACATGCAGCTCCTTGAGATGAATTTAAACTTGTGTTGAATGAAAAAGACACTTCAAGCGCCTCCTTTTATAAGCAAAATCTTTCCTTATTCAAGGAATTTGACCCATCTCATGATTGGATGCTTTATTTAAAACAAAAAAGGAAGAAAACTTATCCTCTTTTTGATTTTTCCCTCGGGCGCCTTCTTTGTTTTTCTCCTTTTGGCTTGCTTGTGAAGTTTAAAAAAAAACTTAAGTTAATCTTTGTTTTAACTTGCTAGAAGAAAGTCGACCCCCATGTGGAATTTTTTGATTTTGAACTAGATTTTCTTTCCTTCTCCCAGGTAAATTTCATGCCTTAGGCAATTTTGTGGACTTCCTCTTGGGAAATACGCCCCCCAACTGGATTTCTTATTATTTTAAGTGAATTTGTTACCTTAGGGGGGTATCTTTGGATTTTGAAAACTTCAACATGGATTTCTTGAGGTTTTAAGTAGATTTTCCATCATTTTCCTTAAGTAATTTTATCCACTTCGAGTTGGATATCTACTTTTAGACATATTCACCCAACTGGAATTTTACTTCATCAAACTGGATTTTACTCTTGGAGGTGGGCGAACTTCAATTGGATTTCATGTGATTTTTTGTGGATTTCCTCTCAACTGGATTTCTCAAGAATTCAACTGAATTTTCCATCATGGGTGAACTTCATGGCTTGAGGAAGATTTCTTCTTGTTTGGGGTGGACTTTATAGGTTTTCTGCCTTGACACTTTCGAAACCCTAACCCTAGCACCTTCTAAAAATAGAAAAAAAACAAAAAGCAAAATTTCTAAAAATAGTAAATCCCTGATAGGTCCCAAATGCCAAAAATGGAACTTTCGAAAAAGCAAAAAACAACTTTTCTTGAAAAAGCAAGGTTGTCCGAATTCGCCTGTTGAATACAGTTTTACTATAACAGCCCTTCTGAACATTCATGTGGCATGAAAAACTTCATTTGACCCTTCGAGCACTGACTTGACCTACTTAGCTATCTCAAATCTTGACAAGTTTCAACTCAAACCCAGACTTCGGACGTGCTGACCCATTTTTGCTTCGAAAGAGACTCAAACTGAAGCTAGCGCCAGAACCAACTCTAACACTAAGACACCAGATTAGACCAAAGAGGGGGTCCCCATTTGCAATGGGGCGATGTGTGATCAGGTCACAACATCTGGCGACTCCACGTGAGGAATGTTCCTGAACATTCCAAAGATAAAGACGTATTCTGAATCTGAAATCTCTGACTAAATCAAACTAACTTACCTATAGGTTAAAAGGTGTACTAAGAAAAGGAAAGGAATCCTAAATTGGATCGAGACACTTTTCCTTTCAATCACCAGTGTGTGCAAATGCGTTTATTTCCACCTCATAAGATCATTGGAACTCCTAGAGTTGGTCGTAACGGGTTATGTAGTAATCCTTACTTCAAAAGCATCCTGGACATTGTCTCGCTTCCAGACAGGCATCCATAGCCCTAACGAGGTTATCATTGTGATTCTTACGAATATTGCTCCATTGCCAGCCAGGCGTTCATAGCCTCGATGGAGTTACCCGCATGCTTCCATTAGCCAAATGTTTCAATATTTTTCCTTCTCTTTTCAATTTTGTTTCTTTTATACTACTTCTCTTTTCTCATATTCTTCAATTGGCTCATAAGCAGTGAAGCTCATTTGGGTTTAAGAATTGCAGTGGCTCTGAAGCAGGACTTAAGATTTTTCACCAACCACAGCTTCTCCTAAAAGAATACAATGACTTAGAGTAATTGATTACATGTGTAAAAATATAGTGATTTTTTAAGACTTAGTGTCAAGACACAATAGATGATTCCCTTTCTAGCCAAGTACAAATCCTAACCTAAGGACAAACTAGAAAGACTTAATCTCGGATTCCAAGATCCCTAATAAACATTTATCAAAGGAATGATCCATACATTGCTTTGTGGAATAAGACCAGTGTGTGCTTGAAAAATTATCATCCTTTTGCAAATACGGATTCCCTTATTCCAGACTAAGCCAAGCTAGACTAGGAAAGCAAAGCATCTAAACCTAAGCAACTAAACTAAGACCAAAAAAAAACAAAACAAACAAAATGCAACCGGAAAGAAAACTAACCTAACTATGTACAAGAGTAGGACTCACTAGGAACTTAAGATTGGAAATAATTCTTGAGGAACTACCCATTGACTGGCAATGGGACATCTTCTCCAGTTAATGTCTTCAGTCTAAATGTATTATCTCCTAAAATTTCTGAAATTTGATAAAGACCCATGCATAGGTTGTCAAACTTGTCATGGTCTCCACTTCGTTCATGGGCTTTATCCCAACAAAGGACTAAATTAGAAATTTTGAATGCTTTTACTCTCGCTCGTTGATCGAACCATCCCTTTACAACTCCTTGATGTTTTGCAAAATTTTCCAAGGCTTGGTCCCTTTTTTCTTCCAAAAGCAATAGTTGTGACAATTTGGTTTTAACTCTTTCCTCTTGATCCAGGCATTCTTGCGTAAATTGTAAAGTTGGAATCGTCAATTGTATTGGAAACACAGGGTCTTGTTTGTACACTAGATGATAGGGCGATGTCCGTAAGGAACTTTGCACTCTTACTCTATCCACCCAAAGAGCGAATTTTAATTGTGTATGCCAGTCCCTTGGATTCTTGTCCAACAACTTCTTGATAACGCTCAACAAATTTTTGTTCGTGGATTCTGCTAATCCATTACCCTGGGGATAATAATTTGACGAAAATTTTAAAGTGATACCATACTCAAATGCCTAGTTAGAAAATTTTAAAGAAGAAAATGCATGCCCATTATCACATACCAAAGCATGAGGACAACCAAATCTAGTGATAATGTTTTCTTCTAAAACTTTAATTACAATATCAGTTGTACATAATTTCAAAGCTTGAGCTTCCGACCACCTTGTGCAATAATTGGTTGCGGTCAGAATATACCTATGCTGTGCAGAGGAGGGTGGGTTGATCATACCGATAAAGTCAAGTCCCCACTTCGCGAAAGGTGTACTTCTATGACAGGGTGAAGAGGCATAGCTGGGTTCTTTTCTTGTACAACAATTACTTGGCATGTGTGACAAGTCTTCACATGATCATATGCATCTTTAAATAGTGTAGGCCAATAGTAGCCTTCCATTAGGATTTGATGTGTTGTTGCTAATGCTCTTACATGACCTGTTCCAAATTTGGAATGAAAATGCTCCATTATTTGTTTTGCTTCCTCCTTTCCGGTGCATCTTAGGTAAACTCCCTCATGGTTCTTTCTGTATAATACTGATCCTTGTAACATGTATCTTTGGCTTTTCATTCTTAAGGCCCTCTTTTGTACTGGATTTTGATGACTTGGGCATCTGTTGTTGAGCAAAAAGTAGGTTATATCATCGTACCACTCATTTGGAGATACCTCTTATAATTCATAAACCTGTTGTACCAGTCCTGGCCCTTCCGCAATGGTTTGTGCTAAGGCTTGGCCATGAACAATCTCCATTGGTTGGATTTCTACGTTGTACTCCTGAATAATGGTAACCCACTTGCATCTTATTTCTCCTAATTCGTTTTGCATCAAGAGGTTTTAACAGCTACATCTGGGACTATTGCAAAGACTTTGCTTCTCAAAATGTAATGTCAGAACTTTTTGATCGCCTTGACTAAAGCATATGCCTGTTTTTCTATGTTCAAGTATCTCAATTCCGCATCCTTAAATGGTGCACTCATGAAAGCTATGGGGTGTTCATCTTTTTCATCTGTCTTTTGTGTAAGCATTGCAGCACAAGAATTTTTTGATGCAAAAGAATAGAGGTAAAAGGGCTTCGTGTAGTCAGGGCTGACCAAGACAGGAGCATCGATTATGGCTTGTGTGATTTCTTCAGAGGCCCTCTTTACTAGTTCTGTCCACTCTATTTTTTGCGTCCTCCTTCAACATTTCATTCAAGGGCCTGACTATTTCAGCAAATCCTGTTATGAATTTTCTTACAAAATTAATCTTTCCAAAGAAAGACCTTAACTCTTTCTGACTTGTTGGCAAACTGATCCTTGATATAGCTTCTACCTGATCAGGTTGATAAGAATCCCTTTGTCTGTAATCACATGGCCTAGCAACTTTCCCTTGGTTACTCCGAATATGCAATTCTTTGGGTTCAATGAAATTCCATACCTTTTGCACCTTTGAAATATTTTCTTTAGGTCTTCAACATGACTTTCCCTTTTCTTGGAAAATATTGTGAGGTCGTCCATGTAGACAATGATGCATTTTCCTACAAGATCTTTGAAGGCGATATCCATGGCCCTTTGAAATGTGGCTCCAACATTGATCAACCCAAATGGCATTCTTTTGTATGCAAATGTACCCCACTTTGTAGTGAATGCAATCTTAAGTCTATCCTCATGTTGTACTAGCACCTGATTGTACCCTGAATATCCATCAAGGAAAGACATCATTTGAGATCCATTTACAATTCACAACACTTCATCCAATGATAGCAGAGGGTAATTATCCTTTTCTGAAGCCTTATTAAGATTTCAAAAATCTACACATAGTCGTATCTCTCCATTCTTCTTGCGAACTGGTACTAGGTTGGTGACCCACATCGAATGGTGTACCGAAAAGATAATGCCTGCTGACAGTAATTTTTTTGCTTCCTAGAAAACAAGGGGCTCCAATAAAGGGTTTACTGGCCTCTGACATTGCCTCAACAGTTTGCTACCTGTCTTGAGGAGAATCGTATGTGTGATGATGGATGTGTCATACGTCTTTAGATCATCATAACTCTAGGCAATAACATCTGAAAACTCTTTTAGGCTTTTGATTATTCGTTCCTTCTCTTCAGGTGTGCACACTTTGCCAATGAGAACATTCTGAACTACCTCTTTCGTTCTCAGATTTATTGCTTCATGATGGCCATCCTAATTCCTATTGTATTTGATTGCATGGACATTCTTACAGTTTGCTTTTTGGCCGAGACATGGCTAACTTTTATTTTAATTTTTCTCACTTTAATTCTTCATGTCTCTTTTAATTTTTTAGCCTTTTCACTTCCCACTTTAATATTTTCCTATTCATTTTTTAATGCTTTTTCCTTTTTAAATTTTTTTATTTTTTTTCCTTTTGCATTCTTTCTCTCTCAATTTTTGAATTTTTGAATTCTTCTACTTTATTTTTTTCATTTTTCCACTTCATAATTTTCTCAACTTTTTCAAATTTTTCTATTTTTTCATTTTTTATATTTTCCAACTCTTCTATTTTCATTTTTTCAATTTTCAATACCTCCTTATCTATTTTTTTCCTTTTGTATTCTCCCTCTTCAGTTTTTGTCTCCTCTCTCTTCCTTTCTTCTGACATTCTCTCACTACCTCGTACTTTGTCATGTTCCAACTTGTTAGCTAGTGTATCATCCAGTTTTGACACTCTCTTTATATGCTTCATACTCGGTCAAAAGTGTCTGGCTGTACTCGACCGAAAGTGTATGGTTGGATGTGCTCTTCTCCTCTCCTTCCTTGATTTCTCTGATCTATAGCATGTTACACTCTCGGTGGAACACCTCATAATCTTCCATTTGCCAATGAAATAGCCCATTCAGTGAGCTTGTCTCGTCCTTCAAGCAACTCTTGAGCTTGAGTACACCATCAACGTTTGGTTCCATTGTCTTCCTTCCTTCGTCGACATCTGAGACCCCTCTGTCTAATTTTGATCCAGAGGAAGCCAATTCTTCGCTCACAGCTTGGTTCTTCGAGTCAATAATGTACTTCCTCCCATGGCTCTCGATCGAGAATGTGTTCCTCTTCCAATTATGGTTCACCTTGGCGGAAATCAACCATCCTCGTCCCAACAATGCATCATATGCCTTCTTCTCCAACGGGATGATGACAAAATTTAATAAGAAATTTTGCTTGTCAATCAAAACTTTCTACGCCATTAAAGTACCGAGAGGTTTGATGCCATGATGGTCTGCACCTACTAGATGGAATGTTGGGGGCTAGAGATCTGGCTTCCCCAGGCACTTCCATGTCTGCTCTGGCAGTATGTTCACCCCAGAGCCTTCGTCGACGATGGTGTTGGAGAGTTTCCTCCCCATGATTTCCATCTATACGACGGTTGGCTTCCTCCCGACATTTACTGCGAGTAGCATTGGATCCATGGCCTCTCCTACCAGTTCTGTTGTACTCTGTCAGAACCCTGATGGTTCTCAATATGAAACCCTACTGATATTTTTGTTGTTTTTGCAATTTTTTGGTTTTTTTTGTGTTTTATGAGGTTTTCAGGCAAGAAACTAAAAACTGCGATTTTGCTAATAAATGCTTAGAAAATTCAAAATAAATTCTTGAGCTCAAAATAAGCTTAGATCTTGATCAATAAAGGTAGGCGCTTCACTATATTTCATTTCCAGGTGGTTTACAAAGGGCACAACAATATATGAAGGAAGTACGAATTGAATAAATAAAAAAAACCTGGTTATTCTTTAATGGCGGCTGTAGCAGAAAGGAGAAGGTACGGCCAGAAATAAGAATGGTTCTCCAAGCTCGCAAAACAATGCAAACTCCTCAGCAATCCAAAGTGCCCTAGATCCAATCACCAGACTATGAAGAAGGAAGGCGTTTTCTCCAGAGACAATGAAAAAGTACGGCCCTTTGCTGACTGGTACGGCCTGGTACAACAAGTAATGATATAGTACGGCTTCTTGGGATTTGTGCCAGAACACTGAAGAATGACCTTTGCTTAAGGCGCCTTTACTGTCTGATGAATATCACTGTGAATCTCTGTCTGAATAGATGATTAAGCCCAATCTGTGACCTTTGTATGAAATCACCAAGTGCAAGCTTCAGCTGGTATTGCACAGCCTCAGTCTGCCTGATCTCTGAAGAGTTTTCGTTCTCCAGAAACGTTCGTCTGCCAGAAACCCTAGGGTTTGCAAACTCCAATGCTCAGAGCAAAAGACAAAAGTCGAATAATAATAATCAGAATAGTTCGATTTTGCCTTGAGTGAAAATATATACTCCTTGAAGAATTTTGACCCAATCTCCTTTTAATTGATCATTTAAATAAATGACTTAATTTCCCACTTTTAACTTAGGAGAAATATTTAATAGTTGGTGTCCTTATTTTAATGAATATTAAATACTCATTAAGTCAAATTTAATACTTTATTATAAAGTATAATAAATACTTTATAACAGGCCAATTAAATAAATATTTAAATATTTCAATAAAGTGACTTTAATATAAAGTCAAAATATTAAATATTTAATAAATCATTAATTACTCCTTATTTCTCCGTCTAAACATCAAACTGCTGAACTGGGTCGACTCTGAGCTGAAAGGTTGAACCAGGTGCCCTGCCCAAAATAGCAGCTTCCGCCTGACCTAACTTTCTAAAAATAGAAAGTTCCTGAAAATGCACTGGAAGATTGCGAAGGCCCAACGACACAACTGCAAAACTGGAGCTACCAAACACTGAGCAACTGCCCCAGATGATCCTCTGCACACTCCTGTCAGCCTACGAGGATCGAAATGATAGGCTAACCTCGTCACCAGCTGCGCTGACTAGGATGGGGACATGACATACTCTCTGTTGGACCCTTCTCAATATTGTCCTCGATGACGTTCGTGAGTGCTACCCTCAGTTGAGGCATCATTTGTAGAAGGTCTGTTACCTTAATCGATACGATTGTGTGAAGCACCTGCCGTACTATATTCTTCTCCAACTTCGACTGCAATGACGTACTAGCTGCCTTGGAAGTTCTTCGTTCATTTTCCATTGGCCTTCTTTGTCTGCGCCCTTGTAATTGCCAGGACATCTTCATTAGCTACCTCTAGTATGTTGATGTGTTTCTACTTTGGGAAGTCAGTGTTTCATGATTGCCAAGAGCACACCATTTGTACAGCCTTCCCCTAACACCTTGACCGCTTTGGCAATCTCTGGAAAAGTGACCCCATTTGTTACATTTTTGGCATTGGATCATGGGTCTACCTTTGTTGTCGTACTGGATTTTGCTTCGTGGCGTACTATTATTACTCCTTCGATTATTGCGATAGCCACTAGGGGATGCATTGTTGTTTTGGGTTTTCGGTGGTGTGGTTGGAGGGGTTGATTGTTCCCCTTGTGTGAAGAATACTTGCAAACTCCGTGTTTTTAAGTTGTACGAGCACTCCTTGACGGAGTGTCCCATAACTTGGCAGATGTCACAAAACATTTTCTTTGGACAATTCTCCTTTGTGTGACCTTCTGTTTTGCATTTGGTACACCGCAGTTCATTCACCTCAGTCCACCCTTCTTTGTCGGCTTTTAGTTTTTTCATCATTCTCAGCATATCTCGGCAGAGTGATTGTACAGTTTTTGACTAATCTTCACTCTCCCCCGTACTTTTTTCATTATCTTTCTTTTTCCCTCGTGAAGATGTCTTGTTTTCACTCTCGATGTCCATCGCATGGTTATATGGTTCAATGTACGAGGATGGAGGTACCACCTTCTTTTTCTTCCAAAGCGAGAGAAGTAGTCACTCAATGAACCATCACTTCTTCAACCCATCCACTGGCTGTGTTTCTAGTTTCCCCAACAAATCTTTCAATTTTCGGTTATAGGTACGCACACTCTCCTGCTTCCCTTGCTTGGTATTGTAGATCTCCGCCACAATCTCACTATCATCCCTCAAGAGTTTGAACTCATCTTGGAATACTTTCTTTAGTAATCTCCATGATGCCCTTTGTACTTGGTCCAATTTTGAGTACCAGTCAATGGCACTATCTCTTAGTGTTGCTGGAAATGCTTTCAGCCAGTGATTCGAATCATCCTGTCCGTTGGCTATCCAAATTGTTTCACATGTTTTGCAATGGCATACTGGATCTTCTAATCCGTTCCCCATGAACTTCGGCAATTTCTACCGCTCGCCTGGCAGGTCACCATCCTTCCCTGCTGTCCTCCTTGTGCGTTGGACCTAATTGGACTGGTTCTCCCGCTACGTCCCGATGTGTCTCTTGCACTCTCAGCCATGTATGGGTCTCTCCCACATCCTCTATCCGTGTCCTTGACACCTCGAGTCTCCCAGGGTTCACTTTGGTGCTCCCTCTGCCCTAGGGTCTTGGGCTCAGATCTTCCAATCCTCAACCCTTCATCGTCATCCGATATGGATAGCTCCCAAATGGGTCGGAAGCTGCTATCAAGTTCTTCACTTAATTCATTTTCATTTTCAATGATTTTGTATCTTTGTACGTACAGAGTGTTGAAGGGTCCTTCGTCCCTCGCCTCAACAAAACTTTGGTGTGCTCTATCGATGGATCGATCTATTTCCTCAAGATTCTCATGTGCTCTTTTAATACTTTAGTTTATTTCAATTAGATCTTCATTAAATTCTTTATCAACTTGCCTTAGTCTTCGTCGTTGGTTTTCTTGCTCCTATAGTTTGAGTGATCGCTAAACCTTCTCATCTTGAGTTTCGTGCCCGATTGGTCATTGGTTCTTGTTTTTGTTAGGCTGTACGAGCATTAAAAGTTATTCACACGATCATTGGTTATCGGGAGTACGTCTCCAGCTAGTTTCTCGTTCCTCCTCTTCCCGTTTGGTTCGTTCTTTGTACCACTACAATATTTGTTGCCTTTGACGTTCTTGATCCTCCTTCGCTCGAAGGCCCTGTAGGATGATGAAATGGCGGGCCAATAGTCTTGGCAGAGGGTTGAGGAGATGATCAACTTTGTCATTCAGTTCCAATCTATCCCAGATAATTTCCTCAGGGATTTCTTGCGTGAGGGCTTCCCTCCATACATGATCTCTTAGTGATATGTTCCACAGATTTACCAAATCTTGGGTCAACTCGTCTTCCCTTTCTTCATTAGTTTTTACAAGCTCTTTTTCCGGTTGACCCATTATGATGCCATCATACTCACGAGTGATTCCTTGGCCTGCTTAGGCAACAATGCCAAATGTTTACTCACTGGAGTGCTCACGACGTACTATGAGAGTAAACGAAATTAGCAAAACATAGACAAGTACGAACAATCATGAATGCATAATGCACAATAAAATAGTACTTCATTTATTATTCACGGTAACCAAGTACAATTAGCCGTACTAGAATGTAACATAATATCATAAGTACCAATATAATGTCTTCCGACTATACTGACTCTAGTACAAATAGCCTCTGGTAGTGGTTGAAGAACCAACCGTCACGGCGCTTCATGACAACTAATCACTTAGTCGGGGAATTAGTCTTCTCGAACCAACATGTACAAAAGTATATGAAATATTATAAACTAACTACGACTATGACCGGCTACAAAGACATTATTGGGCCTATGTAATATTTTATTTTATAAGTACTTTAAGACAATTAGAAAGGGAAAAGTTAAAAATTAAAATTAATTATGGGCTCAATGTTGGTGCCTATATATTTGAGGCAAGCACCCAAGAAAAAGGGTTAAATTATCATTATCACAAATTCAAATTTCAAATTAGAGCTCACAAGGGTGAAACCTCTTGGTTGTTGGTATCTCTAGAGGATGGAAACTCTCTTGGAATCATTCCGCATTTGGGGACAACAACTCACTTCGCATTAGGGGATTCTACACAAGGATTGTGATTGTGCATCAGCTAGAAACAATTTTGATTTGCAAGCAAATTCCATATCGGCGACATTATTGAGAGTTTGAATATACACTTGGAAAATTATATTCATATATTAATGAACCAGCCTTTAATTAGGCACTATAGAACAGTACAACAAGGTTTGTGCAACAAATTCTACCTTCTCCAGCAGCCACTGTATGGTCAGGAAATTATATAGCATTTTCATAATTATACTGGAGATTCAATGCTATCTCTTGGAATCATTCTGTATTTAGGGATGAAAACCCTCATTTTCCATTGGGTGATTGTACACAAGGATTGTGATTGTGGATCAGCTAGAAACGAGTTTTATTGTGGATCAGTGACATTATTGAGAGTTTGAATTTACACTAGGAAAATTGTATTCATATATTGCTGCATTAGCCTTTAATTAGGCATTATGGGACAGTACGACACGATTTGTGCATCAAATTCTACCTTTTCCAGGAGTTGCTGGACAGTCAAGAAAGTATATTGCATTTTCATAATTATTCTGGAGATTCAGTGCTATCCTTAAGGCAATTAATATGGTTGCATTTTATACATTTTGCTGAATATGATGCCTGCAATCTGAAAAGAGTAAGTTGAATCTGAGTATGATTGTATTTATTGACATTATTGGCTGTTAATGGCTAGTGCGATATGAAAGCAATCTGGGTTATTATTGTATCTATTGTTCAAGGTTTAAGATTCCATATACGTTGCAATTTATACATATCCTTGGGTTTGTAGATTATTGTAGTTTGAAAATAGGTGAATTCAAATTAGCCTCCTTGAATCAAATTGGTGCTGTGCTATTTCTAATTAATTTATTGGTATTTGCTGATCTAATAACTGCTGTGCTGATTTCAGATACAGTCAACCATTTGATGTTGTTTGCATTCATTAGCTGTTTGCAAGATTATTTTGTCTACTTAAATTTAACATTAATCTAGATTGATATTTTTCTGTCATTATATCATCATTGATTGATCTAGAAGCCCTAAAATTAATTATTAGAGATCAGCACTGGTTTAGGCCCTAGGGTTAGTTACTATTTTATTTCAGTTTTTCATAAATTAAATAAAATTCAAAATTGCATTTACTTTCATCTGCTGTCATATCATAGAATATTTAGAGTTTGATTTTATAATTCCAAATTTGTTTTCAGTCATTTTCTTAATCAGAAAATACAAAAAAAGTTAGATATTTCCTAAAAATACTAAAAAGGGACATAACATTGACGAACCTCACCTATTACTTGATCTTTAGAACCACCTTTTGCCAACACAAAAGAGTTTTGAAAACTCTTCTTGCTGATCGTGCACAGAAAGGGACAAGAGATGACAAAGACAACATAAGAAATAAAATAGAACTGGGAAACATGATTCATGATTCACAAAAGGACAAAGGTTTAGCTGGGAACTGACACAATATGGAAATTTTCATATGGGTACAACAGTTATCAAATGGTTATAAACAGCTCAAACCCAACTGTTGGTTCTTTGAATGGTACTTTTCACATTCAGGGAAGGGGCGCTGATTTTTACAAGGTCCTCCTTGTATGGCATTTTATATAATTCAACACTATCTCTGAAGCAAAGCATCCGTTGTTAAATTTTCATGTAACCATTTGGGTATGAATTGTTTTTCTCATTTTGTACTGCAAACATTTGTATTGGTAATGTAGGTTTAGCGGTTAACAGTTACAGGCTTGTTTGGCTTTAGTCATCATCATAATCATCCAAGTGATTAACATTTTTGCTCGTGTCTGCTCTACCCTTGTGAAACAACTTGTTGGATTTTATCCTTGGAGCTCAATTTTAGACAATATTATGTTGAATTCGTTGTTACTCATCTTGGTGGCATCTATTTTTTCAAACTACTTGTTGAGCTGTATATTGCTAACCATATGTTTACATTGTCTGTGTTTCACCACATCATTTGTTAGCATTCTTTGAAAGTTTTGATTAATCCAGTTAATCTTTCCTTGTAAGCTTGTATGTTGTAGATATGTCTCACACTGATTGAAGCACACGTCGTCTTTCTGTCTAGGTTATATCCATTCTTCATGCTCATTGTGAACTTTAATAGGAAGATTGGTTAGATTCATCCATTTACACTTGTGGTTGAGGCTATCTCCCACATTCATCCACTGAAAATGGGAGAAACAATTTGTGTAGCGCGTTGGGCTAATTTTTAACCATAGGTACTAATAGTTTTCCACTCTTCCAATTAGTCCCATGGTATGGCAACTTGTCTCCAACATTAGATTTTCCAAGAAATTGCTTTCTAGTAGTATAACTCAATAACTTAATAAGACGATTCACCTGTCATTTTCCACTTTAGGAATAGAGTGTGGAATATGTTTCTCCCTTCATTGTGTTAATGATTAGAAATGATATGTAGTTATGTGATCTTCCCAGGAGGGAAACAAGTCCAAGCTTGCATTCTACATTATATGCTTTTATATGTGATATTAGAACTGGACTATCAGTTGAGCAAATACAAATCTGACTTACCGCATTATTAAATATATCATTATAATCAGAAATTTTGCCTAGAATGCCTGGATCCTTGTCGGTTTAAGCATTTAGGAGTACCTATTTTAGTCCAATATTGTAATTTGCTATGAGTCGATGAAATTATTTCTTCTTCAAAAGTTGATTTCAAAATTGGTTTTGGAGCCAATGGTTTGTCGATATCCTATTTTCCAAAATTCAAGTAACATTTGTTATGATTATTAGCTCCTGAGAGATATAGAGTAAGACTTCTAGTAGCTAGGAATACCACAAACATATGAGCTGATTGAAAGCTAGAAGGGTGTGTTGAAGGGTCTCTGTAAGACCAGAAAAGTGCACTGGCGAAGCAAGTGCTGAAAATTCAATTACGGACTAAAAACTCATAATCTGTAATTTGTTTCAATGGAAATTAGTAGTCTACGGATGCAAGTACATTTGTACTATTCCCATACATAACTTTATTTAAATAATGAAATCTTAGTAGATGATAATGGTAATTTCAAATTTCTTGAAGTTAGTATATCATAACTATATCTTGAAAAGGGTATCAAGCTCACATGCTTACTACATTATGGTAGTTTGAACTCAATCTAAATGTCAAAGGCCTAGGTAGATGACTTGAATATTTATCCTTTATAGTCCCAAAAGATGTCTAGAGATGGCGCTATAAGGGTTACTTTCATGTCCATTTCTCTTATATTGACATTATAGTTCACCCACAATTCAATTACGACTTTCAAGTCAATTACTTTGCAACTTTGATTGATACTAGGTTTCATATTTGGGATTAGACAATGGTATCCAAATTTAAAGGAAGATTGAAGACAAATGAAAAATGTTCCACTAGGCCTAATTTTACTATTTCCCTTGAAAATGAACACATTGGCTTTGCTTTTTGCTTATTATTGCAAATCAAAGGCATAGATCTTCAACTTGGTTTTGTATATTGTATTGTAGTAGGTAGGTGTATTTATATATTATTGAACACACTGTTTCCTCCAACCAATTTCCCCACAAGAGTTTCATATATAGAAGGTAATTTTCCTTTGACAAATTATGGTCGACATATTGACCATACAAGGTTTCTTATTATTGAGCAATTGATTACCAAAGATATACCCCATTTTTTAGGATGTTATTCCTACTCATTTAGGATTCACCAATTCTCCACAACTTTAGAGAAGAGCATCTATCATAGGCATGCTAACCAATCCCAAACAAACTTTTGTTGAAAAAGCTCTAGAACCTTAGCTTGGAAGCTCTGTCAAAGCCCCTTCCAAATCTTATTCTATGACAAATCTAGTTCCCCATTACAATAACAAGCCTTATATTGATTATTTTCTTGATGAAGCATCTAGTTCATCATCTGTCTTCGCCAAATACATTACAAAGACAAATGTCTAGAAATCCTTATCTTTCTAGAGCATCCATGTCAATCTTATTTGACTTAAGCAACAATCCTCAACTAACGAACATGTTAACTTAACATGTTAGACTAAATTAGGCTTTAACTCCTAAAGAAGAACAAAAAGATAATAGAGAAAAGGAGATAAAAATTAGTAAAATGCTAGATCGGCCAGCCATGATAAGAGAATCTCTACTCGGAAAAAATGCATAAAAGATTTTTTTTTTATAGCTAGAACTAGAAAAGAATAAAAAAAAGATATAGGTCTAGGCTTCATACTAACATTAGGAAAACAACCAAAGAACCCTAAAGCCCAAAGAAATTGGATTGCACAAGGACAAATATCTTTGCAAGAAAATATTCATGAATTAGTAGTAGATGTTTCTAATACTCCGTCAATAAGTCAAGACATTTTGAAAAAAGTAAATAGGATTGAGAATTTCAGGTCTCAGTCTTATAATGAGATAAGTATTGTAACCCGTCATCACAAAACTCTAGATGCTAGATTAAGCCAATTCCAAAATAATCGAACGAGAATGGAGGCTAGTCTAGAACACATCAAAGAAGAAAACAACAACAACAACAACAACAAAATGCAAGGATAATTCATTGACAATAAGGTTATGTTAGATCATGTATCCAAAAAATTGGATGTGATTAGAGCCTATGTCAAAAAAATCAAAGTCACTTAGGTTAATAAGGATAGTTTTGAGGAAGAAAAAGGTAAAGCAATTTCTCTCCTAAAACTAAAAATAACTATTCAGAAAAGAAAATTATTTGATGATCTTGCCAAAGAAGCTAGTCCTAGTAAACATAAATAACATCTCAAAGCTATTATTGAAAAGAAAGATTGGTTTGAAGAGGTTGGAATAACTAAATAAATGCTAGAACTTATATTTTTTGAAAACGAACAGGAAAATTATGAACCTTTTCTTGAAATAGAGTTGGAGGATTCCTTCTTTAAATAGAGCAATGAAATGGACTGGATGGATATAGATATTATTTCTAATTCAAATATTAGTCTTGAAGAATGGGAGGAATATACTAGGATAGAGATGGATGGATTGAATGAAATAAAAAAGGACCGTTAGAGGAAAACACTCATCTAGAGCATATGAGACCAAATTCAACTCATAGGTATATTTTAAACATTGAAAAATTAATAGACCCATATGATGCAATCTGCACTTTGTATGATGCCCTAAGGAATCTATTTGAATAAAAAACCCCTTGGACTGATCAACAAAATATTTATTATGCTTCAAGGCTATTTTTTGGTAAATTAAGAGATTGGTGGGAAAGACTAGCAGAAAATGGTCCTAGAACTAGAATACATGAAGATATAGAGATTGTAACACCAAAAAGTGTGGGAAGAGAGGATATTGCAAGTGAAGGACTGCCATGGCTAAAGTATTGTCTGTTAGATTAGTTTTGTGTTAATAGAATATTGCACTCTAAATGTAATAAGCACCCTTTCTTTTTGAAAAAAATAAACTTGTTAGCTTCCAAACAGAAAGTAATGCTAAGCAACTTCCACTTTTTGATCACCAAGTTCCTAGTGTGGGCGAGATGAGAACATATGGTGTAAGGATTACATTTGAAACTAAGTTGTTGAAAGTGACAACCACTTGTTCAATGGGGCAAGTTGAGCACATCCACTTTGCAGCAGAAAAGCTGAAATACCAATGAAATGTAAAACAAGCTCTTCCACTTTTCAGTGGTGAGGGAGTGCCAAAAAATCACTTGTTCATTGGGGTGAGTACAATAGCCACTTATGCAGTGGGGTAAACAAATAACACCAACTATGCAGTGGAGTTAGTAGCAACAAATCATCAAGAGAAACTCACTGGTGGTACTACCATGTTACAATATTAGCTCATTTACAATTTAGTCCATAACAATATATATATGTTTCTACAACTGTTAAAGTGATATGAAACTAATTAAGCACACCCAAATGAATCCCAACTGAAGAAAAAAGATACCCCATCTATATAATGATAATTATACCTCAAGAATGTGCCAAACTAGAGATTGAAATGAGTTTGAAACACAATCACAATAGGTAAAAAAATGGAACACCTCCCTCGAAACCCCTCCAAACAGCTCAAAGTGCACCCAAAAATTGATAGCAATGGCTTTGTAAGGTCTAGGTGCCACCCTTGAAGCTCAAAAGGGTTGGAAATGAGGGGTGATTCCCTTGGGATGTTCACACTCCACCTCTAGAGGATGTATGGTTGTACTTGGTTGTACCAACCAATAGCTCCCACTTGTTTTCACTCTAAACCTGCAATGTTACTTGCTGATATGAGGCGTCTAGGTCTGAAAAATTATTCAAACAATGCTCCCAAACAAATAGTGACCCCTACAATGAGTACGACCTGGTTGGATGTGAAGAGGTACAATCCAAGCAAAGGAAAAAAGGTATGAATAGTAGGTGATATCTCTGTAACAACTCACACTCCAACAAATTAAAATGAACACATCAAAATAATATGCTAAAACACCTCAAAATACTCCATTATTGAAAAAAAAAATTTAAAACTTGACATTTAGCATAAATGGTGATCCCAAAATGGAATCACATCAGTCTAGCTAGGGAATATTTCTCAATTCTGGACCTAGAATAATCTTTGAGGGTTATCATCCTCAAAGACTTGGAGCTTCTAGAGCCAATCCGACAACACTTTGTTATCAATCTTCAACATAGTCACAATGAGCTACTAATGCCTCCTTATATAGCTGCATAACTTGTCCAAACAATGCTCCCAAACAAATAGTGACCCCCCCAATGTGTACAACCTAGTTGGGTGTGAAGAGGTACGACCTAGGCAAAGAAAAAAGGTACAACCAATAGGTGATATCTCTTCAACAACTCCACTCCAAAAAATTGAAATGAAATACATCAAAATAATATGGCTAAACACCTCAAAATACTCAATCACTCAAAACAAAATTGAAAATTTCACATTCAGCACCAATGGTGATCCTAGAATAGAATCACATTAGTTTAGCTATGGAATATTTCTAAATTATGAAACTAGAATAACCCTTGAGGGTTACCGTCCTCAAAGACACGGAGAATCTAGAGCCAATCTAACAACACTTCATTATCAATCTTCAACATAGTCATAATGAGCTCCGAATGCCTCCTTATATAGCTTTTGGAGGGAAAATCCTCAATTTAAAAATATAAAATAATTTACTTTTCCCCCAAATACCTTTTTAAATATAATAATAATCTTTTCATGTGCAAAAAACCCCTTATTTCTCCTAGACGTCCAAATTGGAGAGAAAAATGTATTTCCATAAAGTTAATACACTTAAGTTAATAAAAATAGTAATCAAACATTATAAACTTAAGTAAATAACTAAAATATATCACCCCAAGTTATGGAATATCTTAGAACACGTCGGAAACCAATTTTGACTGTGCCAATATGATGTCAAGACATCAAGTGAATGCTAAAAGCAATTTGGTGACTTACAAAAAATAGACATGCTCTCCAAGAAGTTTAGAGAACACTCAAAGAGTCTGAAAGCACTACAAAGGGTGTCTTTCAAACCAGTATTGCCCACTAAGCTAATTGCCATAAATAGAAACCTTGTAGCACTGAAATTGTATCCTCCAAGAACTTTGGAGTCCCCATGCCTAGCCACTTAGCCTACGAGAACTCAGAAATAGGCTAATGGTCTTCGTGCTAACTAGGCCTGAGAAGGGTACATTACAATCCTCCCTCTCTGGAATTATTTGTCCCCAAGAAATTGCAAGTATGGATGCTGCAATATTTGATCATTTTCCCAAGTGACATCTACTAGTAAATTCTTCCATTTGACCAAGTATTCTTTGATGGTCCTTTTCCTTAATGTGTATTCTTTGAAATCAATCACAGCTTGAGGAATAAGCACAAGCTTCCCTTCTTCATCCAAAGGGGGTAACTTTGAAGAAGCAACAACATTGTGCCCAAGTGCCTTTTTGAGACATGAAACATGGAGCACATTATGCACCTTGCTACTCTCTAGTAGCTTGAACTCATAAGACAATTCTGCAATCCTTTCAGAGACTTTGAATGAATTGTAGAAACATGGCTTCAATTTCTTTGTTCCACTCTTCTTGAGAGTGGATTGCCTATAGGGTTGCAAGCTTAGATATACCATGTCTCCAACCTCGAGTGCACACTTAACACAGTGTTGATTTGCATATAATTTATATTTTTGATTCAAGAAAAAATAGGTTTTGAAGGGACCCAAAACCCTTTACAATCAAGCTATGAAAAGAACAGCTTATAGCCAGCCAAAAACCAGCCCCCAAACCCATCAAGATTTACATTTAGAACTACTCTTGTGGGAAACTACTCTTGTGGGAGCAGAGAGTCATGTCAAAAGAAGGCCTAGATAAATTTGCTATTTTTCCCTTTACAGTAATCCAACCTTCTTCTACTTGTGCTACCTTATCATGCCAAGCCAACACACAATTTTCCTGAAGAAGAATGTCTGCAACTACAGTCTCAGAGATTACATCATTATTCCTACATGTAGACATAGACTTTTTAGAAAAGCCGCTAGAAATGGTAGCCGGAGCGCTATCACCAGAAATGGCAGCCTAAGACCCATTCTACTACGTTAGTTTTGGACACATTAGAGGTTTTCTTTCAAGGATTTCATGATGTCCTAACTCTGTTGCAATAAATCCTTGGCTTGGGGAACTCTACTATCACAAAACAAAAATTCAATGAAACTAGGAGCCTCATATCTATATAAGGCCATGAATGGAGACATCTTGATCGACATGTGATAAGTATAATTGTAACAATACTCACCCAAATGGAGCCATTTAACCCAAGCTCTGTATTGTCTTGACACATGTTTCTAAGATACCCTTCCAACCATTTAATTACAATCTCGGTTTGACCATCGATTTGTGGGTGGTAGCTGGTGCTTGGAGTGAGCACAATCCTACTCAATCTGAAAACCTCCTACCAAAACAGGCTTAGGAACTTGTTGTCCTTATGATTCACAATATTTTAAAGCATTTGAACAATGCAACTTGAACACTTCTCTTAAAAACAAATCAACAACCTAGATTGTTGAAATCATTGCAAAAATGACAAATAAGTGTGCAAATTTGGTCAATTTGTCAACAATAACAAAAATGCAATCCTTCCCTACACCTTGGGTAAGTTCGTGATGAAATCCATTGAGATACTTTACCATTTTTCATTGGGAATAGGCAAGGGCTGCAACAAACCAGATGGATATTGATGAACAATGAACCCACTTGAAGTTGCACACTCTTCAAAGGATCAAACCTGAAAGACACCAACCACAAGAAAGTGTTGCAACATGAGCAAGAAGATAGACGATTGATCAAATGATGATCTATGATGATATTGAATTGATCTAGAACATGTTATAAATAAAAAAGAACCTTGTATATATAGGCAAGGTGAGAGGAGTCAGATAACTACCCTTGATACAAATATTAAATGCCTAATGCAACTAATAAATGCATAAGATATTGCATAGGAAAACTATTAAATGCCTAGATAACTAAACGTAAATAATGAGACATAGCCCCATTATAACTAACTTCTAGAAATGACAACTAGGATTAACTTAACTCCTAAGTAAACTTATTAATGTGAATAGGTCCTCACTAATGAATAATTAGGAAATAACCCCATTCACACTAACACCCCCCATAAGTGCAACTTAGGGAGTGTAGTTATTATGCAAATGGTGCAATCTGAAGATGCAATATGGGTCCCAACAATAATGCCATGTTAGGTAGCCATGTACAACTTATCTCTCACAAACAGAGAAAAGGAGAAAACCTCATTGGAAAAAACTCCTTTCCAAAAAGGAGATGCAATGCAAATCATGTACATGTGATAGAAGTGATGTGTGGAGGTCTCAACATCAATATCCCCCAAGAGCTTCATCCATCACAAGAATACAATATAATGACCCCTCCAATGAAGGGAACAATAGAGACTAGATTGCCTCCCATAATGAAGTATCATCAAAGCTAGTGAAGAAAGTCTAAAGCAAAAAGAGAATCCAATGATGACAAACCACATGTCTCTCCTTAGGAAGAAATAGATCCAATGGTAGATGTGGAAGATAGTCCACCTCCATGATGAAATGAGGAAGAAGTCTCACCAATGAAATTTCTAAAGAAGAATTAGGTACCTCCGAAGATGTCTCACCAAAATCAGGATCCCCAATAAAGGCGGAAACAATGGAATGAGGAGAATCAAGAATATCCTCCAAAGAGGAGAGTTACCCTCTCAAGTATGTCCTCCAAACCTGTAGAAGAAGAATGAGAAGACAAGTTTGCAATACTAGAAATAAAGCCATATTGCAGCCACAAATATGAAAAATTGAATATATCCTGCTCTACTAAAGTCTTGGAATCAATTGCCAACTCTAATGAAGCAGGAGATGATGGAATCACACAAAGAAGAGCCAAATTCAACCAACCACCATATCCATCATATGAGTTACTACCCACACTAGAAGAAAGAAAATTAGGAACATAAGGATCATCATCATGATAGAAGTGGGAGAAGGTATACACCTTAGACTGATGATCAATTTGACCCATAGCAATGAGTTCTCATGTCTCTCTACGAATGAAAATTGAATCAGAAGTGAACTCAACTGTGTTGCCTGACTGTGTAATCTGATAAACTGAAAGAAGAATTATGGGCCATCGCAAGAATATAAAGAGCATTATACACTCGCCTTGCACCCAAGTCAACATAACACATACCGACAACATGAACAACAACATTATTTGTAGTCAAGATCCTATAAAAATATGATGCTCTAAGTGACCCTGGAATAATGTGATCAAAAGAGTGAGCAATATGTTCTAAAGCACCCAAATCAATAGTCCATCCATAAGGTCTATCAACATAAGTGGTAATCAATGCATGAAACTTGCCTCTAAAATCTCTAGAAGTAGTTCCTTTATCTTTATTGTGTGAAGTACCCTCTTGTGTTGTAGAAGAAGGTGAACTAGAAGATGAAGAAGGAATGTAAATGTTGTGATCCTTAAGAAGTTGTTTCAACTCTTGTATTTCCTTCTTATAGCAAACTTGTTCACTATGTCCAATTCCCTTGCAAAAGGTACATGTGCGTTTCTCCTTCATGGGTTTATCCTCTTTAGAAGAGGTGGTGGAAGTCTCACTAGATTTTGTCTTAGGTTTGTTCTTTTCTTCCCTTTCCCCTAAGGTGGTGTGACTATCAATGCATGAGACTTAGAAGTGACATCATTTTGGCTATGTTTTGATTGTTCCCTAGTCAATCTCTCACAAAAGGTCTCAAATGAAGGCATGACAAATCTATCACCTAATCCATCCATAGTGGAAAGGAAGTGGTAAAATATGCAAATGCACCTTTCAACTTAGACAATACCATAAGTATGCATTCTTTATTAGTTTTATCTTTCCCACACCCCACTAATTAAGATCGTAAAGACTTAAACTTCATCAAATAATCCTCAATAGTAGGAAACATATCAAGAGAAAGAGATGCCAATTATGCTTCTAATTATAAAGCTCTTACATCACTAAAAGAACCAAAGAGATCCTTATATTTATCCTATACTTGTCTAGGTGTAGTGCATGCCTTAATGTGGAAGAATAATGACTCATAAACATGCATAATAATCAAACCCATAGCCTCATCACACAATGTGCAAATCTCTCATATTCCTTAGGAAAATCAGTTTCTTCCTCTCCCAAGGTAGACCATAATCCCCTAGACCAAAGCAATCTTTGCATCCTCACCTTCCATGTGTGACAATTATGAGTAAGAACTTCAAATCTGGATTTTGCCATTAGAGCCACAAACACAAATCGAGCAAAAGGCAAATATCTAATAGAAAATGATGAAATATGATTCTCAATTGAAAATGAAGCCTTCCCAATCAAATAGACTTTCTCCAAATAAAAGTATGTCCAAGTAATCAAGTAAATGCTACAAATTGCAAAAACTTGATGGATTGTACTTGGGGTTGAATCTGAAAAAGTGCATGGAAAAAATGATAGAGCTTTTAATCACCTTCACAATGCCATTGGAATCCCCAAAATAAAACAAACTGGCAAAAATATGAGTTCAAGAGCCCAAAAGGAAGCATTGAATTTAGTTGGCAATAATTTGTACCTGCAACAAAATATGGAAAAATGGTCTACACCACTGCGAAGTACACAAATCTAGCTTTTCACCAATATCTCGTTTATGAAAATCTGATATCTTGGTGAAAATTTATGCATTGTTGAAAAAACTGCCTAATTAGGGCCTATAGGCTAACTAGGCACAAAAATTAAGCACCTTGGGCACAAAAAATAAGCCTCTCAGGCTTAGCACTTGGTCACTCACATGACCTGGGGCGGTGCAATAGCAAAAAAATCACACCGCCAACTTAGCGACGACGGGGCTGTGGACCAGTGACGGTGAGGCGACACCGCTCACTAAGGGTGGAGCCCTTGGTCACTAATAGGACCTCGATTGGGAGGCAAGGGGTCTCAAAGCTGGTGGGAATGAACACTAATAGAGGTTAAGTAGTGGTCAACGATGGAGAACTCGGCGGCGGAACTCAACAATTAGGAAACTTTTGAGCACCGACAATACTTAGTTCGATGGTGGCGAAATAAATGTTGTGTACAAATGCTGATTGAGAATCTGCAACCTGGCAATAATGACTGCAATTGGCCTATCCAACCTTGCAGTCAATGATAAATATGTTGCGACAAGATCTACATAATAATAAATGTGGCCAATTCGCAGAGAATAATAATAATCCGCTACCAATAATATTAATCGACCCAATAAAAAATGCCCATAGATTTTAAAAAGTTCAAATCCTCATAAATAAATATTTTCTTGCCCAAAATTTATGAAAAATATTGCCCGATGTGTATGAAAATATGCCTATTCTAAAGGATTCAAAACATATTTAATAAAACATTATATCGAAGAAACTAAAAGATAATTAAACAAACTCTTTTATGGTAGATTCTCCAAAGTTGTTCTATTGCTCTCTATCTCCAGCGTTTCGTTGCTTCAAGTTGCTCTCAGATTTTATGTGCCAAGCTCAACAAAATGGACTACTGAAGAATGAGATTTAAACTAAAATGCATACTATGCTAAAATGCAAGATTATGCTAAGATATGATTATTGCTGCTAAGATATGATTATTGATAAAATACTAAAACTGTAAAAGCGTAAGCGTAATTGCATATGCGTTTTCGTATGTCTATGCATGCGTGTCTAACCAATGCTTGGATTTGCACATGTATTTAAAGAGTTTTTGAGAGAACCTGATTGGCTGTTTTTATCAACGGCTGTGATCAAGCTTGTCAAGATGGATGGTGAGGGATTTTTGAAAGGTGAGAAAGAAATAGGTTTCCTCTCCTTCAATTTTTCTCTTTCAGAATAAAATGAAGGTTGCCATTTGAAGAATGAGTTGAGAATGAATTTCATAATTAAATAAATAAACTTATTTAATTATATGTGAAGATGAAATTAGAAGTTTACATAATTAAATAAGTAATATTTAATTATGTGTGAAGATGAATTAGAAAGTAATTAAATATTAAAAATATTTAATTATGTGTGAGAGAGGAATTTAGAAGATAATTAAATATTAAAATATTTAATTATGTGTGGAGTGAGAAAATATATTAAATTAAATATTTATAATATTTAATTTAACTGTGAGATGAAGAGGGTGTTTGGAGGAATATTCCATTATTTGAATTCAAATATTCAAATTTAGAATAACATGATAATTAATATAAATAAATTATAAAATTTATTTAATTTAATTAAGAGGAATATGAAAGATGGTAATAATTAAATAAAGATATTTATTTAACTAAGGTAGAATAATTTATAAAAGTGAACAATATAAATAATTAAATTTATTTATATGTAGATGGCTTTAGGGGATTAATTAAATAATTTATATTTAATTAATTAACAAGCTTGATGACTATTTTTAGACATATACATTTTGCCCCTTTTGAAGTGATGTGTGAAACGCATTGCTTCAAATAAAATAAAATTTTTGTTGCCCCTGATATGTTTTTGATGTTGATGTTGATGATGCCCCCTCGAGAGGTAAATCACGGATGATGATATTCTGCCGGGGAGTTAGTGATTTAGCTCCTGATAAGTGATGTAAAAGATGCCCCAGGTGAAAATAATAAAGTGAAGAATAAAATGCCACCAAAAACCCACCTAAATAGACCTATATAAGGTAAAAGGGGTGAAAGTGGAAGTCATTTTCACTCTCTTGCTACAGTGATTTGGATGTGATAGTGACATAGCGAGATGCTGATCCCATTTCACACACATAGATTCGAGCGGGCCCGTCGATTTCAGAGACTAGCCGCGTATGGACCACCGGTGAGTCGATTAAACCCTTTATGCTTTGAAATTTTGTGATTTTGATTGATTTTGTTACGTTTTTCATGCGGTTTTAGGTTTTAAAATGTTGTTTTAACACATACTACTGTCTGTTTTAGCGCATTCGAAAAATTTTCCATACCGCATATAGGGTGTTCTTTAGCGCATATAGGTGTAGGGAAATTTTTAGGTTTTCTAGCGCATACGAAGGGTAGATTAGCGCTTATAGGATAGAAACCCGACTAGAAAACTTTAGCGCATCTAGGGCACAGAGTCGCACATTTAGGGATTAGCGCATATAGGGTACGAAGTAGTGCATCCACTGGGTATCCCAGTGCATATAGAGTTTTAACGCATATAGGGAAAACTTTAGTGCTTGTAGGACGCAAAACCACACATACGGGGTTTTAGCGCTTTTGAGGTAAATTGTAGCACTTATGCATTTTAGCGCATCTGAGGCGCAGATTAGCGCATTGGGGGAATTTTTGGCAAAATGCCAGTGTGATGAAAAATGATGGTCTACATTGCTTCCGTGGTCAATAGATAGAGAAATTAGTTTTTCCATCATACTAATATGGATAGAAATGATGGAACATATGATGATTAACTGATAACTTTGATTTTCCGAATAGAAAACAAAGAGTAGATAACCGATAACTTTGTTTCCCAAAAAAAAAAAAACGAGTAGATTGATTGACTAGTTGTCTGATAACTTTGCTTCTCATAGATGAAAAACAACAAGTAGATTGATTGATTGTTTGATAACTTTGCTTCATAGGAATGAAAAACAAAGAGTATATGCTTGATATGACTTCTGATAAATTTGTTTTCTGTGATAGAAATCAAATAGTAGATGATGGTTTTTTAAACATATTTGCATTCATGACTGAAGTACAAATAAGAAAATGATTTGATCGTTGATAAATTTGCTTTCCTGAAAAGAAACCAAATTGTAAATGATGATAGAGTAGATTGATTTTGATATGCGGATAGATAGATGTAGCAGTGATTTTCCTGATATGATTTGATTGTGTGATATGGGTCACTGTTATGGGTCACTGATATGGGTCACTTGATATGATGCACTTGATATGGGTCACTGATATGACTGATATGATGCACTTGATATGGGTCACTGATATGATGCACTTGATAGATAGAACACATGATATGAATCATTGGGATGAGTCTAATTAATTGTCCTTGTGATGACCAAAAAAAATAATAGGAGGTTTTCGACAACCTCCAAATTAGAGAGTGTTTCCTGATATGTTGGGATCAGATAAGAGAGTTGACTCCAGCAGAGGTACAGTGGATAGGTACCTGTGGATTGGGATCCCTGTTGACCATCCCATGAGGGATTTGTGTCAACAGGGGACTGTTGACTGCATTGGCAGAGAGGTGGCATTCAGATCATAACACTTTTCATTTGCCGACTGGTGAGATCACTGTGACACCTGAGGATGTGTACAGGATTCTAGGGATTCCTATGGTAGGTTCCCTTGTGGTTTATGACCACAAGGAGATAGGAGGGACAAAGGCACTGAGGATTTGCGGTGACATGGCGATAACCGGATAGTGGGTGTCGTGGGTGGATTTTAGTGGATATCCAGCCCTAGTTGTTGTGTTGGTGGCATTCATTGGAGGCTTCCTTTGACCAGACCATCGGTCGAAGGGATTTTCAGTTGGGTGGGGTAGGATGTTGGAGTGGATGGTGACGCAGTTGTGAAGGTATGCTTGGGGGAGCTGCATTTTGGCCCACTTGTATCATGATCTACATTAGGTAGTGTACCGAGGGTCAACGAGTTTGACCAGTGGTGTGACGCTACTTCAAATCTGGGCCTGGAAGCATATTGCAGTGACGAGGCCAAAGTGTGCCAGGGCTAGGCCACCAGGTAGGCCATATGTATATGCATATTCAGGTGCACTTGTCCAGCCCAAGCTGGGCAACTTGGAGTACTGGTGACGTGTACTGGATGATGTAGATGCAGTGATATGGAGGCCGTATGCAGATTGTGAGCCTTGGGACACAAATCATTTGGAGATGTCGTTTGTTTGTATACCACGATATCTAATAGGGCGGACCCCCTTTATTATTGAGATATTTTTGGCTTTGCGAGTTCAGAGGCAGTATGGGTATACATAGGGGATGCCACAGGGCATTGCTCACTATGGGCGGCGCAAGGATGATCCTAGATGGAGACGATGTATTACCTACTAGGTGGCCTATACAGAGTATTTCGGCTTACAGTTTGAGGTATGGGCATACAAGCCAGAGGTGGTAGACGCCAGGATGTCGGATGAGTACTTGGTGTACTTCCACACACATCGATTTCCACGGTTTACATGCCCCGATGAGCCAGGGCCCATTGCAGTAGTACATCATCCAGGGGAGGAGAGACAGGGGGAGGTGGCGGGTGGAGAGCAGGTGGTGGGAGGAGAGGAGGAGAGAGGAGATGAGGAGGGTGGCAAAGATGAGGATGAGGGTGACAGGGATGATGACAGCTTAGATGGTGGGGATGATGGGGGAGATGATGGAGGGGAGGTAAAGAGAGCAGTGAGGCAGAGGTTCGACAACCTAGCCAGTGCTTAGATTATACGGAGGCCTAGATCTGGTGGCAGACCACAGACCGTTATCAGGGTGTCCTCATCACAGCAGGCGCAGATAGACACATTGTAGGCTCGGGTGCAGGCTGTTCAGGGTCAGCTAGGTCAGGCTCAGGGTTTGATAGCACAGTTATAGGCACAGCTTGTACAAGCACAGGTTCCAGCACTAGCACCGCTATCTCAGCCTGCCCCAGACCCACGGATAGCTCAGCTAATCACAGAGAGGGATGCTTTGAGATAGAGGGCAGCAGAGGTCGAGGGCGTCACTCAGAGGCTCATGGGCACTGTAGAGAGTGCATCCTTGCGGGAGGCGATTGTAAAGGGCATTGAGATGGCGAGGGAGGCAGAGTATTATCGTGTGAGATATGAGGAGTTATGTCCTTCTGAGCGCAGAGAGCCATTCCCACAGTCCCACATGAGGACCCGGAGCAGATCACAGACACGTACACAGAGCCTAGGGGTTACCGAGCCTTGGTGGGATCCCGACGCAGGTACCAGTGGCAGGCCACCTCCTTCCGGACCAACTCCATCAGGGGCATCGAACAACTAGTTTTTGTGATGCAGATATATGTCACACGTATATCATTTTTGGAGCATGCATATTTGATTTTTGATCATATCCCATGCATCTCTTTGGACTTTTCAGTTTCCCTGGACATTGGACATTTGTATTATTTATGATGAGCGATGATATGCAGCGGTGATGATTTTTGATGATGTGATGTGTATTTATGAGATTATGATGTGATATGCATTTATTTCTATATGTTATGGATTTTGGTATACATTTTAATGATTTGATGATTAATGTGATATGCAGGATGATTTGATATGATGTATGTATGATGATGAAAAATGATTGATGATGCGTACTAATGATGTTATGTAGGTGGTTGACTTATGATGTGAATATGTCATGGGATTTTTGATATGTTTTATAAAAAAAATGTTGTGTGGAAAATGATATGAAAATGCATGTATGTAATGTTTGTTTTTGGTTTTTCAAATGCAAGTAAATAATGATAATATGATGGAAAATGAATGTTGTGTTTATGATATGCGTTATGAATTTGTAATATGAATGGATATGAAAATGATAGGATGATTAACGAGATGAGATAAATATAATGTGACAAATGATATGATTAATAATAATGTGATGTATGATAAGATGATAAATGGTAAAGGATATGAAATGATAAATGATATGATATGATAACGAAATGATAAATGATAATATGATAATGGTAAATGATATGAAATGTTAAATAAATGATAATATGAAATGATAACGAAATGTTAATGGTAAATGATATGAAATGATAAGGAAATGATAAATGATAATATGGTAATGGTAAATGATATGAAATGTTAATGAAATGATAATGATGAATGATATGAAATGATAAGGAAATGATAAATGATAATATGATAATGGTAAATGATAAATGATAATGAAATGAAATGATAATGAGATGATAAATGATAATGAAATGATAAATGATAATGAAATGAAATGATAATGATATGATAAATGATAATGATGTGATAAATGATAATGTGAAACGATAAATGATATGAAATGATAAATAAATGATAATATGAAATGATAACGAAATGTTAATGGTAAATGATATGAAATGATAAGGAAATGATAAATGATAATATGATAATGGTAAATGATATGAAATGTTAATGAAATGATAATGATGAATGATATGAAATGATAAATAAATGATAATAATGAATGATATGAAATGATAAATGATAATGAAATGGTATGATAAATTATAATGATGAAGAATTTGAATAATATGCAAATGAATGGAAAATGATAGATGATAGGACTTAGATGAAATGATAATGAAGGTGAAAGGTGATGATGAAACAAATGTTTGAATGTCGTCCACAAATAGTCCAAAGAGACATGGCAGCCGTTGATGTTCTCATTAGCCCTTTCAAAAACTCTGATGCAAATCTAGTATGCAGATATAAATGCAACTAACTGAAACGATCCATTGGTTGAGCCTTTTATTAGCTTTCTTGAATCATCATAGAGCGTTTTAAAATGTTGGAAGTATGTACAAGCATCAAAGGGGAAATTAGAACCAATGATGACCTGAGTACAACTTTCATGATTTTTGATATAGCAAGCCAACACAAGCATCGAGGTATACCTGAACCAAGATGACCTGAGCATTTCTTGCATAAATAGACAAAGACTAACCACTTTCTGATGCAAATGTGGAACTGTCGTCATGTCTCGTGACATGTTTGCAACAGATGCATAGTTAATCTCAAGACAACAGACAAAGAAAAATCATCCTCTTTCTTTGCCACTCTAGTTCAGTACATCATCGAGTGTGCTCCAAAGAGATGATATCAAAAATTAAACAACCATTATTCAAAATTTAGTACTGCTATGCCAAACATTATTTAGATTTTAGATCATCCAGAGATGAGTCATGATATGGTACTTAGCTGAAAACTATTGGGATATGGATCAATGATTGCATAGCTATTCATAAGATTTGATTGTTTATTTGCAAGATTAGATATGATGTCATTGTCTAGCTATTTTCGGTAAAACCTAAAAGTTGGTTGCCCTCAGTATGCCAACGTTTGCCCCCAGGATTGACACAACTTGCTGAAATGAATATGTACAATAATCAAGCCATGGTAAGACATTATTGTTCTAGGCAAATGATGATAACATGATGCTGGTATGGCCCTAATATGATGAAAAGATGCATGAAAATGAGGGCTACGAAGCCAAGTGCAGAATATGAACTAATAGATGGAGAGCTACAAATAGCGTATGTTTGCCAAATTTTCACTATTTGTTTTTATTGCATTTTTCTTGTCAATAGACTGCCTGTCGCCAGTTTTCACCTTATGACTTTTTTTTTTAAATTTTTTTCTTTTATTGTCACTACCGAGATGCCTGTTTGCCAAGTTTTCACCAGTGTAACCATTTTTTCAGGACATTTTCTGCTGTTTTTGGATTTCTTTAGGACTTTTCTTTGTTTTGGATTTTTAGGACCTTTTTTTTTTGGATTTTTTTATAACTTTTCTACTGTTTTTGGATTTTTCAAGACCCTCACCGCTGTTTTGGATTTTTGTGACCTTTTTTTTTGATTTTTAGGACTTTTTATGCTGTTTTTGGATTTTTTTCAGGACCTTTTCTGCTGTTTTTGGATTTTTTCAGGACCTTTTCTGCTGTTTTTGGATTTTTTAGGACCTTTTTTGCTATTTTTTGGATATTTTTCAGGACCTTTTTGAATGATGATAGTTGACTTAAACATAATATTTCTTCAGGTGCATGCTGTTGATGGGTTCTTCAAACAGATCCCCTTCTGGCGTGGATAGCTTGTAGGCTCCGAAACTATAGACTGCAATAACCACATAAGGACCTAGCCAATTTGGTTCAAACTTTCCTTTCTTTTCTCTGTCTTGCTGATTTTGTGGGTTTTCTTTCAAAACCAGATCACCCACCTAAAAGGTACGTGGCTTTACTTTGTGATTATAGCTATGAGACATCATCTGTTGGTATGCTTTCAAATGGTTAGCCGCTTTTTGTTTCTTTTCATCTAGGAGTTCTAGTTCTTGGAGTCAGGACACTCTGTATTCATCATTTGTTGTGAGACCTTTTAGTGAGACTCTGAGTGAGGGAATCTCAACTTCTAGAGGAAGTATAGCCTCTGCTCCATAGACAAGAGCAAATGGTGTTGCTCCAGTTGGCGTGCAGATACTAGTTCTGTAGGCCCATAAGGCGGGATTGAGTTGAACATGCCAATCTTTCCCTGAATCATTCATAGTCTTCTTTAAAAATTTTAGTAGTCTTATTTGAGGCCTCTGCTTGGCTGTTCCCTTGTGGATAGTAAGGTGTTGAATATCTATGTTGAATATGAAATTTCTCACAAAGTTCATCAACATCTTGATTCTTGAAAGGTTGTCCTTATCTGTAATAATGGAGTTGGGAATGCCATACTGACAAATAATATAGTTGAGTATGAACGATGATATCTATTTGCCGATAACTTTATTAAGAGGTACTGCCTCAATCCACTTGGTAAAATACTATGTGGATGTGATGATGAACTTATGCCCGTTCAATGAGGAAGGATGAATCTTGGCTACTAGATCTAACCCCCATTGAGAGAATGGCCAGGTTGGCGTAAATGGCTGAAGTTCCTATGCGGGAGCATGAATGAGATTCCCATGAATCTGGCATTTTGAGCATGTTTTCAAAAAAGTGAATGATTCCCTCTCCATTGTAGGCCAGTAGTAACCCATTCTAATCAATTTTTTTGGATAAGGTCAGTCCACTCGAATGATTATCGCAAATGCCACCATGAACTTCTTGTAAAGCCTTGTCAGATTCATCATGTTCAAGACATCGAAGTAGAGTACCATCAAGACCATGGCAATAAAGGGTGTCAGCGATAAGGGTGTAGCGAGAGGATTGGCGGATAAAGTTTTGCTTTTGGTTACGAGATAAATCAGGTGGTACAATGTCTTTTAGGTAGGCATAAATCTTTCCATACCACGGTGAGTCAGATCCTACCAAGTGGCAAATGATTTGGCTTTCAGGGGTGTCATAAGCAGGTGTAAATGATTGTTCCACCAAAAATTCATAGCGAGCCTGATTTTCTGGGAGTTGTAGCAATGAAGCGATCGTAGCCATGGCATCGACTACTTTTTTATCAAGCCTTGGAATTTGTGTGAATTTGATGTCCATAAAGTATTTCTTGAAGTCATCAACCATCTTCTTATATGGCAATAGTTTGTCATCTTTGGTCTGATAATCGTCATTGATCTGATTAATGACGAACTGTGAGTCACCATACACTTGTAACTCTGTAATCCTCCATTCCAATGCTATTTTAAGTCCAATGATTAATGCTTCATATTCGGATATCTTGTTGGTGCATGGAAACATCAACCTATATGATCGAGGAATGGTGTGTCCTTGGGGGTGACGAAAAGTATGCCTACCCCCGATCCATGCTGAGTGAAAGAACCATCAAAATATAGGGACCATGTTTGTTTGGATTCTGCAATAAAGACATCAGCATCTGGAAATTCAATATGCAGGGGGTGGTCTGCTTGTAGTGGTGCTTCAGCTAGTTGATCAGCGATAACTTGTCCTTTGATTTCCTTTTAATCAACATAATGGATGTCAAACTCACTCAGAATCATTACCTACTTTGCTAATCTTCCTGTCAATGATGCTTTGCTTAACATATATTTGAGTGGATCAATCTTTGCAACAAGATTGATTGTATGAGTTAACATGTAGTGTCAAAATTTCTGTGAAGCAAAGACCACTGCTAGGCAAGCCTTCTCAATGCAGGTGTAGTTGAGTTCATGCGCTGTCAATGTGCGACTAATATAATAGATTGCATGTTCCTTTCCTGTAGAGTCTTCTTGCATGAGCAATGCTCCCAAAGATTTCTCTGTTGCGGCAATATACAAGATCAATGGTTTGTCTAGATTTGGTGGTACTAGAACTGGTGGGTTCATTAGGTACTACTTGATTTGTTGAAAGGCCATCTCACACTTATCATCCCACTTGAAAGGAACATTCTTATGCAGTAGATGTGTGAAAGGTAAACTTTTGTCAGCTAGTTGTGCAATGAACCTTCGTATAGATTGAAGTCGTCCCTGTAATGATCTCAATTGACTGATGTTCCTTGGGGGAGGCATTTCCATGATTTCTTGTACTTTGGTGGGATCTACTTCAATTCCTTTTCCAAAGACTATGTATCCTAGGAGTTTTCCAGATGTAACCCCAAAAATACATTTCTTGGGATTGAGGCGAACTTTGAATTTCTCCAATCTTGCAAATATTTTGGATAATATTTCCAGATGTCCTTTGGTGTATGACTTTGCCAATATATCATCCACATAATCTTCCATGAATGTGTACATCATGTCATGAAAGATAGTAGTCATGGCTCTTTGGTAAGTAGCCACAACATTCTTTAGACCGAAAGGCATGACGTTCCAATAGTAAGTTCTCCATGGACATGTGAAAGCTATTTTCTCCTAGTCTTCGGGTACAATCTTGATTTGGTTGTAACCAGAAAAACTATCCATTAATGAATACATGGCATGGCTAGCTGTCAGATCAACTATAGTGTCGATGTTTGGTGTGGGAAGTCATCCTTAGGACATGCTTTATTAAGATCTCTGAAATCTATACTTTGACACTTTTATTTGGCTTGGATACAAGAACAATGTTAGAGATCCATTCTGCATAGTCAATTGATCTTATGAAGCCCACATCAAGGAGTTTTCTCAGTTCTTCCTTAACCAATAATGCCACATGGGGGTGCATCTTTCTGAGTTTTTGTTTCATAGGCTTAACCCTTGGTTTGATAGACAGGTGATGCATGATGAAATCAGGATCAAGACCTGGCATGTCCACGTAAGACCAAGAAAAGTTGACTTCATGTGTTCTTAGAAATTCCATGAATTCTGGTATTTCTTTCTCTGTCAGCGATGCAACTAACTGTAAGATCCTTGGTTTTTCTGAATTTTCAAGATTGACTACATTTGTAGGCTCAATCAAAATAAGTGATCGCTCATGGTAGTGCTCTGGGAGAGTGCCAAGGTTCCCATCGTCTGGTGCCTTAAAAAGGTTTTTACCATCTAATACGCTCTTTATTTTATCTTTTGTCTGATCTAACATTGCCAGTTCTGGTTTTCACCATTAGATCTTTCTTTTTTATTTTTATTTTTGCAGCTAGGAAAATTGGCACTCTCCTGATCAAAGACTCTATGCCGAAAATCACTGGTGGAACAATCATTTGTGTCATCTGCGGAATGGAAGTTGACGATAGATTCGTCACTTGGGAACATAGGTATATCGATAGGTTCAGATGAATCCCAATCAATGAGATTAGGATGAATCAATGATAGCGAGTCGTCGGGTTGCGTGAAATTGGCTATGGTTAGGGTCATAACGGAGTTGTCCGTAGGATCCAAAGTATGAGGTGGATCAATGATGGTACTGTTCTCATGATAATCTTGTTCGTTTACATCTGACTCAATATCGCTAGAATCATAGTGCTTTTGTAGTTCAGATTCTTGTGTTTCGGTCCTTGAACCTTCACCTTTGATTAGAGTTGGGGTATACTGGTGAATGACATCAACCTCTTTGTCTCTCTAGAAATCATCATTGTAAATGGTGTCCCATTCATATTCAGTAGGGTTTGTATCAGAGTTATTATCCATGAAATTCTGAATTGTTGCCAAACATGCTTCTCTTGAATCTGAACCTCCTTGTAATGTGAAGATAGTACCATGCGGTTGTTTAGATGTTCCTTCTTTTGAGTTAGCATCATAGCCTAATCTAGTTTTCTCTTTTGCAACAAGTCCTCGGAGGTGAATAGGCTCAACTACTCTTTTTCTTTTTCCGATAGGACCCTTATCATAGCCCATCTTCTGCATGATTGAATACCCTTTTCCATATATATCTGTTGGTAATTTGACATTAAGGACTAATTCATCTTCATCTTTATAGAGCCAGTTTAGAATTTCTCTATCCTTAGGATATTCCATGGGAAATTTTTCTTTGTTGAATTATCCATTAAACTTTGTGCTTGGCTCTGTTGGTGGGTGTGTTAATGTTGATGCTGTTGCTATTTGATGTTGTATAATAAAAGGTTGTCCTTGTGACTGAGGTGATGTAGGTAAATTAGCCAAATAGAGAGAGTACTCCTCGACTCCATGGTCCTTGAATTTCAATTTCTTGTCTAAACTATTGGTTACCTGACTGATTTGTGTATCAATCTTGAGAGAAGTACTAGCACGAGCTTCTCGATTGTTAGGAACCAAAGTATCTTGGCTAGCTTTGATGTTGGCACAAGTTTGGACCTTTGATTTATCAGTTGGTATAGTGATTTCCTGCCCATTATAAGGTTAAGACATTGATGATAGGTGGATGGGACAACTTGCATTTCGTGGATCCAAGGACGACCCAACAAGATGTTGTATGCAAGATCACGATCTAATACTTGACATAAAGTATTTTTGATAATAGGTCCCACTCTGATTGGTAGCGTCATTAAACCCTTGGACGCTCTTTCCTCATCATCATAGGCTTTTATAGTAATCTTTCTTCTGGGATCAATGGAGTCCTCAGAAAATCCTAAAGCCTTAACCAACTTCATGGTACATATGTTTAAACCAACACCTCCATCTATTAGAACTCGTTTGACACAAAACTTGTGAACCATGAACTCTAATTATAATGATGAATTATGGGGATGAGTTATGGAAATGTCATCTTTTTCGGAGAATGAGAGGCATGTGGGTGAGGACAAGTGTCCTACCATGGCTTGAAATTGGTCCACATCCAAATTAGTGGATACAGTTGTTTCGACGAGGGCCTTTTCGAGAATTTCCTTATGTGTTGGGGAAATCTTCAAGAGTTTTAAGATGGAAATCTGAGCAGGATTTTTTCAAAGTTGGTTGACTAGGTCATATTGATGCTGAGGTGGAGGCCCAGTGGTTTTTGAAGAGGCACCCTTTAAGACAAATTTGGCTTGTGCCCTTGTTGTTGCGTTGAATTCTCTATATTCCATCTTCTCGTTGACTTTAATAACATTGATCCGTTCATCGTCAGTGTAGATATGATTAATTACTAGATCCTCAATATGATTCACATTTTTTCCAGAAGACTCACCCTTTTGATAGTTGGGCAAGGGATTTCAAAAAGCTTGGTGGTCTTCATTTGATTTTTGATGTCCTATTGTGATGGTGTCATTCTCAATTAAGTCTTGAATGGTATTCTTCAAGGGTTGACAGTTATTTGTGTGATTACCTTTGCATCGATGATAGTCATAATAGCATGCCTCATCCCATGATGGAGGCTTTACACTGGGTTCATAATTTTGTTGAGGTGGCAAGGTAACAACATTTTTAGCCATCAACTCTTTGAATGCAGATTCCAAAGACTGACCCAGAGGAGTGTAAGTTCTTCTGTTAGAGAAGAATGAAAAGTGTTGTGAATTTGTATTCGAGGTATTCCCTAAGGAGTTGTTATTGTTATTGGTTCCTCGGTAACCTTGGTTATTGGCAGTCCCTTGATTGGGAGTAGGATGTTGATTCACATTGTTCCTCAGAGGAGGAGGATTATTCCCTTGATTCGTCACCAAGTTGACATTGTTATAATTGTTGTTGTGAGGAGCACTTGGAGTACTAAGGACAAATGGCTTAGTCGAGACATGATTCGCATCAACAACACCATCATTCACCACATTTTTGTTGCGAGTCCAAAATTTAGACTTGTCCTAATTGTTATGATAATTAGATGAGCCAGGATTGTCCTTATCTAGTTTTATGATTCCTCTTTTGACCAAAGCACTTTCAATGGTTATAGCATCTTCAATTAATTTCTCAAAAGAGGGAGGACAATGTAAGTTCAGACAATAGCTCATCTCTGAATTTAAGTTGTTAACGAAGGTGACCGTTTTTTCCTTTTCAGGAATAGGACATGGATACCTAGCAAACATTCTTCTCCATCTCTGAAGAAAAGTAATGAAAGGTTCACTAGGTTTTTGCGCAACTTTGCAGAGATCTATCATAGTGATTTGGTGTTGGATGTTGTACTCATATTGTGATATGAACAGATTTATTAATTCTTCGAATGTCTTGATAGGATGTGTAATTTTTGATAGCCATTCCATAGAGTGACCTCCAAGAATCCTCGGAAACAAACGCATCAGGTAGGTGTCCTCATGAGAAAACTCTAAAGTCATGTTTCAGAAGTCTCTAAAAATGATCAATCAGATCCGATTTCCCATTATAACGATCAAATTTTGGAATTTCAGAATGTTTGGGAAATGAAATCATGTTGAGACTTCGATCAAAGGGATAAGGACAAATGTCCTCAAGAGTATATTTTTTTGTTGTGGTTCCCCCTTGTAACTCTTTAACTTGTCCTTGAAGTGCCTTAATTTGTTGAGTTAGAGCACTAAGATCGGATAGGGGTGTCTCTTCAGGTTTGTTCTTAAAATTCTCAGTATCAAAGTCATGAGGTAGTTTAGCTCCTTGGTCAGCTAGATAGAGGAAATACTTTTCTTTATCGCATTGCAAGATCTTTTCTATGGCTTTGTCAAATTTGGGATCTTGCTTCGCTTCTCTAAGACCTTCTTCATCTCTTTCCTCATCACTATCTATGTGGTTTTTACTCATGTCTTTGTAGTTATGGAATGGATTTTCTTCTCTGTTGGATGTTGTTGAAAAGTGGATTATGACTTATATTGTAAAGAGGATGACTACTTTCACCTTCTTCTTGAGCGTTTTGGGTATGACCTTGTTGGATTTCATCTTTCAATTTATTGTACTGAGATCTTGTAGAGATAGGCATATGATTTTTAAAAGATCTTCTAAACTTAGATCCCAATTCTGATAAGTGCAATGATGATGATATCTTGATTTGATAAGATGGAAATCTTATGATATGATCAAATATTTTTCTAATTTTTGATTGTGGCTTCCGATGATGAATGATGTCAGAATCCTATTGGGGGAAGTTGAATCAATAACTAGAAATTTGTTTGAACAGTGCACTTTTAAAGATTTGATCTTTATTTTCGAAGAAAGGTTTAAAATCACTGAAGGATTTGATTGGGATGTGATGGATATTCTATAGAAGGTTGTGGTATATTGTCAAACTCAAGAGGTTGATTAAAATTATGCCTTTGGGATAAAGTTAATCTTTGATAATAAGCTCAAGAATCCAAAGGTTCTACAACATACTCGTCAGTGAATCCCCTAACGAAGTCTTGGTATCTATGAAGAAATCCATAGTAATGAAGCAAGACGTGTCGACTTTTGTACAATTTTTTTCTTCTCTGTAATGTTTTCTTGTAGCCTAATTGTTTCTTGGGCTTCTTGATCCTACTGGAAACTAATTTCTTGACAATTTTTTTTGATTTCCACTCTCTAAGCATGGGAGAGCTATCAAAATTTTACTAGTCCAAAGATGTCAGAAAGTCAGGTGTGTAAATGATTTTAGTTGTTGTTTTTCACGTCTATTTCATATGATCTTTTATCTAAATTAATGTGAATGAAGACACAACAAACACTCTGAATTAAATGGAATGTAATGAAACACATATAAAGCAAGTACATCCTATGGTAAAGCTAGGACAATATCTGCTAGATTCCACTCGGGTTTCCCCAACCACATATCAGTAGCGTGTGAATTCAGAAGCTTGGCTGCATAGGCTCCCCCTTACAGTGCACTCTCTTCTCAGGCCAACCAAGCTTCCAATCCCCATGAAACTCCCATGGCAGATTGATCACCTCTACTATAGATTGCAAAAGTGAGGATTCCTTCACACTGACTAGTGTTGCGCTAGCAAATTGAAGGTTTTTGGTTTACTAAACAATGGTGTTTAATTCAGGACCCCCATTCGAGTGGCCATACATGGGGCAAGAGATTAATCACCAATTTAGGTGGCACTCCAGCCTGAAGAGGCTAAGCTCAACAGGGTTTATGGGAGTACTACTCTGTCCATATGACACATCTGCACTCGTAATCTTAGGTTTTCCCTTAAGATTCACATTTGTATACCGGTTGGGGGTAGCTTGGCCTTAGCTCCATTGCCAGTTTGAGTCACCTTGGGGTGATGAAACCCCCAGGCATGCCCAATTTCTAGAGTTAGTAACCGTTTCTCTTACACCCTAGATCGCACGAATGCGCAAGGGGAGAGGATACTCCAATATACCAAATCGTGAGGGTTACACAAGGATAAAGTGGGTTTGGCTTTCTAATCACCTAGTTTGCACAGGGTGAGAGCATAGTCACCTACCACTTTCAAGCACAATCAAGTAGAGTAAATAGATTAATTTTAATGCACCAAATCACAATGATTTATGCTAAGTGAAGATATTGCTTCACAACAGGCATGGGGTTCATTTTAACTGCGTGATAAAAGTGTGGTGACTATCCTAGATTGATTCATTTTAACCAGAAAAGATTCTGTCGGCGGAATGCATCAGACTCAGAATACTATTTTTTTGTTACAACCCAGATGCACCGAAACAGACAGTATATGCGCTAAAATAGTCAATAGATGCATAGGAATAGACCTCAGATGAGCAGAAATAGACCTCAGATGTGCAAAAACAGACCTCAGACGCGCTACAGAAAATTCCTAAATGTGCTAAAATAGTCCTTAAATGTGTGAATTTAAATAAATGAAAATTTAACCGTGTAAATAATGCAGTACTAATGTGCTAACATCTACCTTATATGCATCGAAACATACCCTAAATGTGCTCAAACAGTCCTGAAATGAAACCACTTTAAGTGCAGATTTAACTCTAAATAAAATGAGACTATATGCGCTTAAATAGTCCTTAAATGCACTAAATTAACCCTCAGAAGCACTTAAACAGTCCTTAGATGTGCTGAAATTTCTTGCAAAACAGAAACATTCACTTCCCAGATGCACTGCAGAAAGGTGTCGGATGTGCTAAAATGTAATTTTTTTTTGAAAACTAAACTCCAAAACGCAGAAACCTATCAGAACACTCTACAAAAAAGGTCAAAATCGGGGCAGGGCCCCATGGTGGGCGCCATTTTATGGTGTGTATGAAAATATATCTATTCTAAAGGATTCAAAACACATTTAATAAAACATTATATCAAAGAAACTAAAAGAAAATTAAACAAACTCTTTTATGGCATATTCTCCAAATTAGTTCTATTGCTCTCTATCTCCAGCCTTTTGTTGCTTCAAGTTGCTCTCAGATTTCATGTTCCAAGCTCAACAAAATGGACTAATGAAGAATGAGATTTAAATTAAAATGCATACTATGCTAAAATGCAAGATTATGCTAAGATATGATATTGATAAAATGTTGAAAATGTAAAAGCGTAAGCGTAATTTCATATGTGTGTTCGTATGTTTATGCGTGTGTGTCTAACCAATGCTTGGATTTGCACATGTATTTAAAGAGTTTTTGAAAGAACCTGATTGGCCGTTTTTATCAACGGCTGTGATCAAGCTTGTCAAGATGGACAGTGAGGGATTTTTGAAAGGTGAGAAAGAAATAGAAGGTTTCCTCTCCTTCAATTTTTCTCTTTTAGAATGAAAGGAAGGTTGCCATTTAAAGAATGAGTTGATAATGAATTTCATAATTAAATAAATAAACTTATTTAATTATATGTGAAGATGAAATTAGAAGTTTACATAATTAAATAAGTAATATTTAATTATGTGTGAAGATGAAATTAGAAAGTAATTAAATATTAAAAATATTTAATTATGTTTGAGAGAGGAATTTAGAAGATAATTAAATATTAAAATATTTAATTATGTGTGGAGTGAGAAAAGATATTAAATTAAATATTTATAATATTTAATTTAACTGTGAGATGAAGAGGGTGTTTGGAGGAATATTCCATTATTTGAATTCAAATATTCAAATTTAGAATAACATGATAATTAATATAAATAAATTATAAAATTTATTTAATTTAATTAAGAGGAATATGGAAGATGGCAATAATTAAATAAAGTTATTTATTTAACTAAGGTAGAAGAATTTATAAAAGTGAACAATATAAATAATTAAATTTATTTATATGTAGATGACTTTAGGAGATTAATTAAATAATTTATATTTAATTAATTAACAAGCTTGATGACCATTTTTAGACATATACACCCGATATAATTTTTTTAAATCAACTTGGAATATAAATATTTGCCTTGGAAAAAATTTCTACAACAAGGGGGGCAATTTTTTTTTTGTAGACTATATGATATGTATCTAGTACAAATATCCTCCTAAATAGTGCAAAAAACTTTGATGCCTCCAGATCAAGATGTCAGATTTTGACGATTTGAAAAGAATTTTAGGGGTTTTTGGACTTCCTGAACACAATGGCTTGGTTAAATCTGACCCAATCTACTCTAGAAATCAATTGCCTCCCGAATGACGATAATTAGCCCGTAATGTAAACCCTTGAACCTGAAATGAAAGTCTCCATAGCTTATTTCTCCAATTTGATATGGACTATGCAAGGCCTATGCTTTGATACCATGTTGGAAATATGATGAACAATGAACCCTATTGAAGTTATGCACTCTTAAAAGGATCAAACCATGAAAGACACCATCCATAAGAAAATGTTGCAACATGAGCAAGAAGATAGATGATTGATCAAATGATGATCTATGATGATATTGAATTGATCTAGAGTATGTTACAAATGAAAAAGAAACTTGTATATATAGGCAAGGTGAGAGGAGGTAGGATAACTACCCTTGATACAAACTTTAAATGCCTAATGCAAATAATAAATGCATAAGATAATCCATAGAAAAACTATTAAATGTCTAGACAACTAAAAGTAAATAATGAGACATGGCCCCATTATAACTAACTTCTAGAAATGACAACTAGGACTAATTGAACTCCTAAGTAAACTTATTAATGTGATAGGTCCTCACTAATGAATAGTTAGTAAATAACCCCATTCACACCAACAAATATGAGTGCTCATTCTTGTTTTGTTGACAAACTTGGCATTCCTTAACATACTCGAGGACTTCATCCTTGAGTCCTTTCCGTGTAAATCTCTCTTGAATTTTCTTGTAAGTCTTGAAGAAGCCTTGGTGGAAAAGGAGTTTTTAGCATATTTTGCAAGGATTTGTTCCTTCTAATCAATAGTGATCTCAATCATGGAACTCAAATGTGGCTTTCTTGATAAGGAATTGGCCACAATATTCTTCTTTTCTTTGACATATTCTATGTCAAAATCATAATCTTGTAGCTTATTGACCCACTTTTTCTTCCTATCGTTGAGGTCCTTCAAATGAAGGAAATACTTGAGGTTGTTATGATCGGTCTTCATAATGAAATTACCACCAACCAAATATTGCCTAAACTTTGTCAATGTGTGCATTAGCACAAGAATCTCCTTATCATAAATTGAATAAGCATTTTCCACACTTCTAAACTTCCTATTTTTAAAGGCAATTAGGTGCTTGTTTTGCATTAGAATGAATAACACCTATTCCTTCTCTTGAAGCATCACACTGAAGCTTGAAGGGCTTGGAGAAGTTGGGTATGGCCAAAATAGGACATGTACTCATGATTTGCTTGAACTGATCAAAGGGTTTCTATGCTACACTAGACCATTGAAATGGTCTTTTTTAATGAGGTCGATGAGAGGAGCATTCAATTTAGAGAAACCCTTCACAAAAATTTTGTAGAAGCCACAATGACCAAAATAACCCTTCAACTTAAGGTTTTCTGGTGGTGGCCAATCCAAAATTGTCTTTTCAATTTCATCTTTGTGCCTCTTGGGATGCCAATATGGAGTGGTGATGATAGGCTTGGCCCCCTTCTCCAATTCTATCACATGTTCAATTCCGCTTCAGGAGGTCTCCTAGGTGGAATGCCACTAAAAGCCTTGCTTTGTTTAGTAAGCAAAGATTGCACATTAGGATCATAGAACCTCTTTTCTTCTTAAGGAATGGTGGGGATGACAACACACACTGATGTCCACTCTACTTGGTAATGTGCCAAAACAATCTTTCCATACACTTGAATGAAACAATGCGAGGGCCTCCATTGGACATTCCTCTCAACACAAGCTTCGTCCAATCATATTTGAATTTCAGCTCCATGGTTTGAAGGTTTAGGATGATATCTCCCAAAGATTACAACCATTGGATGGCAACAACTGCATTTGTGTCACCAATACTAACAACATCGAAGTCATCCTTGACTTCATAGTTTCCCAACTGAATACACATATCAGATATCTTCCCTATGCAAGTAAGTGTAAAACCATAAGCCACTGTAAACTTAAAATCTTCAAACTCTTTAGATTTGAGTTCTTTTTGGGCCACAATTCCTTCATCAATGAAATTATGCATCACTCTAGTGTCAATGAGAGCAACAATTCATTGCTTGCATAGTACTTCTCAAACCCTGAAAGATTCATTTTTCTGAAAGCTGGAAAGTTGGGCAAGAGTGCCCTCACCCTTGTCTTCTTCCACCTCTTCAAATGACTCCTCTTTATCCTCCTTATCAAGTTGTTGTTTTGATATTTTTGATGTTGATTCATCAGTTAGATAGACCTCCAAGTGATGTACTTTGCTTGTTTCAAAGCATTTATGGCCTGGGGCCCATGGCTCTTTGCAAGTGAAGCACATTTTTTTTCCTTTTGAGCTTGTTACAGGGGTCATCATTCATTCTTGATGGAAACTTCTTTGTCTGATTAGCATCTTTATGAAAATGCTTCTTGTCCTTGTTTGAAAGGTCTTGGACTGAAATTTGTGTCTTGGGGCTACAAGTTCCATTCTTCTTGCTTTCCTAATCGCCTCTTGGAGAGTTGGTGGGTTAAAGGCCTTAACCTACCTCCTCAATGGCTCCATTATCCCTTCATTGAAAAGGACAACCAACCTTCTTATTTTGATGTTAGGAACCATGACGAAAAGCCTTTGAAATTCAGTGATGAAGGTATCAAGAGAGATATGTTGTCTTAATTGTTTAAGCTCTCTAAATGGCATCTTAGGATCCTTGTCAAATATTTAATGAGCTTGTTTGTAAATTCATCATATGTGTTAATCCGATTATGGCCAAGTGTGACCAAGACATGGTGCCACCACTCATGGATAGCTCCATCCAAGTGTAAGGTAGCAAATGTGATGGCATCCACTTTTTGGCATTGGTCTTAAGGACAAATAGTTGTCCAGTTTTTGGACCTAAGCTCTAGCAGTGCACTTGTCACTTGCATCAAAGTAAGCTAGAGTCACTTTCCCCAAGGCTTGTTGGTAATCCCTTTGCATCATAGGGCCTTTGTTATTAATCCTTCCACCTCCTCTTTTCTTATTTTGGTTCATGAACTGCTCTAGGGAAAAAATGTCCCAAATCTCAGCTAGAAGAGTTACATACTCTGTGTAACTAGCCCTCACTTCTTCTTCCATAGGAATTTGGGCTTCTTGTTCAAGTGGGGGTTCCTCCTTATGAGTGAAGGTAGGTTCTCCATATGCTACAACATGATTCAATCAATAAATTTCTCACATATTCAAATGAACAATAACTTCCTTCAAAAAGGAATAAGAAAAGAAAGCCGGGAGAGTAACGAACAAGAAGTCTGTTGGACTTAATATCCCAACACTTCTTCCACTGGTATATATCTTCTTCCCACACATAAACACGTTTCACCTTGTAACAAGTAAACATTGGAGATCATTTAAAAATAAAATAGGGTAGATTGTGCATGCGACCGGAAGTCCGATTTGATTTATATGTATTACTCTACAGTTGTGTATTGTAGCCTGCCGAATTTGGTAAGGTATTGCTAAATATATTTCAACTCAAATTCTTCTGTAGCACCAAAGGGCCGCATGAACTAAACTTTCCACCAAAAAAAATTTCAACTCGTAGTTTAGGAGTTGTAAAAATCTGTTAGCTCTAAAGCCCCAATATTTTGGAGATTTACTTTTCATTTACTGTTAATAGGTTGTAACATCAACCCTAGGTGGATTGGTTTTGATAAGATGATATTTACCAAAAGGATTAGATGATTGGGATGATGAATTTTGTTTAGTAGGTGAATATTTTGAGGCTTTAAAATTTTGTTTTGCGATTGCTAATTTGACTTATGCTAGGATCAGCTAATTGGGTTTCATTTAAGAGATTTCCTCATATCTGATTCTTCTTGAAACCCTAGATTGTAACCGAGCTTACTGATGCATTGGAGTTTTTGTTTTATTTTTTATATTTTTTACTTCTTGAATTCTATGTTATTCATTTATTTGATTTATTTAGCGCTTGGGTGGTCGTCTTTCTTATCTTTGCTGGCTGTCCTAGATTTTTCTTCAGGTTAATTGGAGATACACATACTGGCATTCTGATGTGCCACATATGTTGGTCTTATCAGCATAACCATTTTTTTCGCTAGGCTTCATATGATTGTTAAATTGAGAAGTATGGTGCCCATTCTACAGTTTGTTTCATTGTGTATTTTAATTAACATTAAAAATGATGTGCAGGTTTGGCTTAGGGGAACACAACATTTGTGCAAATCTTATTGTACACGTTAATTTAAGAGCATTCCCACTTAAACAAATGTGGAGGAGAGAAATGAAGCATAATAGAGCACCACATATCGGTAACAAGAAGCATGTGGGAAGACATCAGTCTACACACCTTACATTCAAGGCCGATGGAACCAGGTTTGTACATCCATTTTTTGTTTTCAACTACATTGTATAAGGTCTTGTAGGTCTATTTATGGTGCCACTACAATACAATATTCAATGGCCTAGCTATACAATCTTTTATTTCTGTTTTTCAACTATTCTATTGAGATCCCAAAGAAACATGCATTCAAATTTAGTAGAGCCTAAAGAAGAAGATGATGTCTCATTATGATAGTCAAAGGTGTAGTTGTATAATCTTTTATTTCTCTTTAATTCTTCTATTAAGATCTCAACAAAACATCTAATAAGGTCTCTTGAATTTATTATATTTTCTTACTTTTCCACAGTTGGGATCGAGGAGCAATTGAAAGCAACAAATGAGCTTCACTATAAAGAAATGCAACAGTAGATTTTGAAAGATATATTTCTGACTTATTGTTGGTATTAATCCTAATTGCCTGCACACCTGCATTTAGAGCAACCGGTACTATTGTAGTAACAACTGCTTTGTGAATGTAATGTTTGTTAATGAAATAGAATAGATGCTTTGTTGTAGAAACAACTTGCAACAGTAATTTTTTTTGAGCAGCAAACAACAACAGGGGATTGTGATAGATATATGAATTGGTAAGGTGGGAGGGAGAGAGATGTATGGAGGGAAACAAGGATTGGTAAGGTGGGAGGGTGAGAGAGGGAAGGAGGGAGATAGGGATTGGTAGGATGGGAGGGAGAGAGAGAGAGGGAAGGAGATATTGATTGATAGAATGGGAAGAATAGAGAGAGGAGATAGGGATTGGTAGGGTGGGAGGGAGAGAGAGGGAAGGAGGAAGATATGGAGTGGTAGGGTGGGAGGGATAGAGGGAGGGAGAGAAAGTGGGAAGGAGGAAAATAGGGATTAGTAGTATGGGAGGGAGAGAGAGAAGGAGATAGGGATTGGTAGGGTGGGAGGGAGAGAGATTGGTAGGGTGGGAGGAAGAGAGAGAAGGAGATAGTGATTGGTAGGGTGGGAGGGAGAGAGGGGGGATAGAAATAGGAAAGGAGGGAGATATGTATTGGTAGAGTGGGAGGGAGAGAGATGAGATATGGAGTGGTAGGGTCGGAGGGAGAAAGAGGGAAGGAGGGAGATAGGGATTGGTAGGGTGGGAGAGAGAGAGGTGATAGGGATTGGTAGTGTGGGAGGGAGAGAGAGAGGATATATGGATTGATAGAGTGAGTGGGAGAGAGGGAAGGAGGGAGATAGGAATTGGTAGGGTGGGAGGGATAGCAAGAGAAGGAGATAGGAATTGGTAGGGTGGAAGGGAGAGAGGGAAGGAGAGAAATACAGATTGGTAGGGTGGGAGGGAGAAAGAGAAGGAGATAGGGAGTGGTAGGGTGGGAGGGAGAGAGGGAGGGAGAGAAATAGGGAAGGAGGGAGATATAGATTGGTAGGGTGGGAAGGAGAAAGAGAATGAGATAGGGAGTGGTAGGGTGGAAGGGAGAGAGAGAGAGAGGTATATAGGGAGTGGTAGTGTGGGAGGGATAGAGGGAGGGGGAGAAAGAGAGAGGGATGGAGATAGGGATTGGTAGGGTGGGAGGGATAGAGAGAAAAGATAGGGATTGATAGGGTGGGAGGGAGAGAGAGAGGAGATAGGGATTGGTAGGGTGGGAGGCAAGAAGGGAAGGAGGGATATAGGGATTGGTAGGTTGAGAGAAAGATAGAGAGAGGAGATATGGATTGGTAGGGAGAGAGAGGAAAGGTCGGTGATAGGGATGTGTATGGTGGGTGTTGGTTCCCCAAATCAACAAAAAAAAGAGTCTTATAGAATAGCCACTTTCTAATGCTTAGAATTAAAGGTGGATTTGGACAACTAACAAGAAATAAGATTAGAACACATTTCCCTTGCACTTCAGTTATGAATAGACATTTCATTTTAAAGCAAATAATTCCCAATTAAATTATACCAAGGAAAGTATTGACAACTTCAAGTCTAGCCATATTTTTGGTATCTCAACACTCACTCAACAATTGGGAACCAAAATTCAACACCAAACCTAAACCCAACAACAAAAAATAAAATGATTTTGAATTTATAATTTGTTTCTGAAATGCATTTAACTGAATGATAAACTAGTGCCTAATTCAGGGCCATGGAGTCAAATATATAATCATAAAGAAAATTTCATCAACAAATAAACTTCAACCAGTGGATTCAAAACTGTTAATGCCTTACACTAACAAATCCACTCTTGTTATCATCAAAATTCTTCTTACAGATCCAGCTTGCACACTCAAAATCACAACTATCTACTCAAAGTAATTTAACTATTTCTTTGAAATAGAACCATGAACAAACAACATAATCTCAGGGAAATTGAGATCAAACATTAAAGAAACCTGTCAAATCATTGATTTATGGATGGAAACATTGCATCATTGAAATCAAATGGGAAATACAAAGCTTTTCCGCGAGTTTTTCGTCCAACCATGAAAGTTGTGTTTCGACCAATTAGAAGCAAGAATTAAACTTGCTTTGATCCAGAAGCATTTGAAATGAACTTTATATTTTCCCTAAATGTTCCTTTTACATTTGCATAATATTTAAAATAGTCACAATATTGTAAATATTAACATTTGAAACATTAGAAAAATTGTGACTTTTAATTACGCTTGCAGGCCAAATAGAGAAATTTATTGCGGACAAATCGAGATTCCTAGAGCGGTGAAAATTTGCATAGGGACATTATCAATTATTTAGAGAAAGTCCATTTCCTAAAAAATTGCATCGTTGAAAGATTTCTAGGACTTCCTTTGTAAACTGGCCCTCGGGACGTGTTCGCCACACCCAAAATGTATTAAAATAACATATCATATGACCTCTTTTTTTGATGAAAATGGAGTTGTAGACGTTTCAAACCAAAACAAGAAATGGGTTGTCCTTATATTTTCAAAATTTGAAGCTTTTGGGAACACCAGTTTATGCCATGTTGTAGTCAAAAAAGGATTAGCTAACCCATCAAAACTCATCCAGGAGGCACGAAACTAAGCATGCATGTTACCATTTAAACCAAAAATATAGTGCAAGAAATGACATGGAAAAATTCATCCTGAGGTGCAAAATATTAACACCCAAAGTGGCTCAGTCAGAGTTATTTGCAGCTACACCTGTTCAAAACCAATTATGGCTCAACAAGTCACCACTTCGAAAAAATATCAAACCATCTCCTGAGAAGTTTACAATGGAAAAACAAGCTCATTTAGGACCATTGAGAATGCGTGCAAGAGGTATTTCCTTCAATCCACATTCTTCATGAGATATTAGTGGTCAAAGTTGACCACCTTGAAACATGCTGAAAAATGCAAATGTCAAAAAATATGACAAAATGCATTTTCTTTTGACCTGGTAAAAATATCAAATGAGATCATGAGACTTTGAAACTGGACCAAGGAGTATATAAATGTGGGAGGAATGCAAGGCAACAATCCGTTCGTCATGACAATCATCCAGCTGTGAAATATCAACTCGAATAGGAGGGCTCTTTGTGAGACATAGAGTTTGCAAACAACAAAATAGTATCAGAACCCTCTAGCTTTGCTTCTCAAAACCCTGTCAAAACTCATCATGGGAAGTTGAAATCGGACATACATTTTCACATATGCCAAATGAATACACTCACCAAGGGGTTTTTCTTGAAAATCATTTGGCTCCGAATTATGACTCTCCAAAGTAGGTCATTTGGACAGATTTTTCAAGGCCACTTCTAAGTGTGCAAAGCCAAAATTTTCAATATGGGTACTTCAAATTTGCAAAATTTGACAGTCCCAATAGTGGCTCTGATTGGGGATGTATGCCCCCTACGAACATAACAAGAATCCATATCTCTGGGGAGTAGACCAAATGTCGAGTCCATTAGGCACTCTAAAACTGCTCCTTTATTCAACCTCTTTTTTTTACCTCATTTGATGACCCCAAGCCACCAAAGGAAAAAGGGGAGTCAATTCTTACCTCTATCAAACACCAATCTACTAAAGGATCTGATCCCCCTCAATCCATGCTTGCCTCTATCATACCACAACAACATGAGTGACTGTATTTTTGCAAACACTAGTGTCAAGCTACCTTTATACACGTGGAAACTTTCTCTTTGTTTGGCTTTGTTGTCACATGGAAACCAAATCACATAGACCATATTACTGCCAATCTCTTTATTTTCTAATTTTGCAGCAAGTGGCAACATTTGAGGATAATGATCAAGACCATATAAAAATATAGCTTGATCATATTTATTAACCTCCTCACAATGATCGTGCTGAGAGAAGATATCATGCTTGCAAAACAATGTGCAATCTTCTTGAGTATTGAGCAAAAAATGCTCACACATTTGTGACCTCTTCAACTGAATTGCATCATAGGTAAGTTTATCTTCATCCCAACAACATAGCCCAAACACATTGTTATTGTTATCGACTGAAGTTGCACCCTTGTTGAACCTGATGTTCAACACCTCAGTGTAACATGGGAAGACCTCTTAAGATGTGGGTTTCTTGTAAGCAAAGGTCAACCTTTGGAGAAGGCCGACTTCCTTTGGTGTCACCTAAACTACTAATTTTTTGAAGGGAAAGGGAGAAGGAGTACATAAATTGAAACTAAACTAAGGTGATGCACCGAAATGACAGGAACAATGAAATACTCAATTTACACCTGAATACTAACTATGAACTTAAGATTACACATCAAATTCTGCAAGTCTTACACCAACGTTTCACAATAGGTTTGATTCACACACTTTTTCTGGAGAGGAAAGAAAGATTTTCATAGACCAGAATCCCTGTGTGACTATGTGAACACAATTTGTGACTTGTATAATGATACTTTTGCAAAGGAAGGCATGAAACATAGGATAAAGTTATGAAGGAATGAAAGAAATTCACAAAAATAACTTAATCATGAACCTGAAATGCACAACACTCTGCAAGAGCAAGATGGAAATCTGAACATCAATAGTCACTAAGGCAAACTTTATATAACATGCTCCAAAATGAGTTACAGAAGCTTGTTAATTTGAGAGAGGACTGCAAAAGGGTCACAGACTTCAGAAAAACAACTGGAGAACTCTCTTTACAAGTTTAGGCAAAAATGCCTTATATACAAAAGTGTGTCGGCCCCTCTAGGCTTACAAAATATCTGCTTAGAAAAGATCTGCCTTAAGATCTTTCAGCCCCTAAAATTAATACTGCACCCCCGCGTGTCCTTGCTGTGTGTGTCGGTGAAGAGTTACTGCCTGGAGAAGCTCTTAGATCTTTCATAGCTACTGCATTCATTTATGATCCTCATGTCCTCCTTGAACCTCTTCGACCGAGCGCTTTGAATGCTCCTTTGCATCAGAACAGATATGCATTGCTTTTATTCTATCCATCTTCTTGGCGCCGGTCAAGCTGCCACGCTTGCCCCTAGCTCCCTCTGATTGGCTAGCCATATGCCACATGAGACTACCGACGGTCAAAGGCTCGCTCAGTTAGAATCACATGTCGATGAGACACTCATCGTGTCTCCCCGATGTGATTATATCATTCTGCAACTTATCAGCATGACTCATTATCGTCTGCAAGAGTCATAGCGAGCCCTAAGAGTCCATCTTTCTTTCACTCCGAGCTCACTCCACTTCAGTAAGACCCTATCGAGTCAGAAAAACATCCTGTCGAGGCCTCTCTTCTTCACCGATGCTGCCTCCTTCATGTATCGGCAAGACAACCATTTATCGCCAAGAGGTCACAGCGGACCTAATGAGTCATGTCGAGATCCCTTTCTATTGCTGAGACCATACCAAGTCAGGGAGACATCCTACCAAATGTAAGACCTCCTTTGTGAATCTCCCTGAGCTTCACATTACAAACCATTTTAGCAAGAGTTTATCAATGTCACCCCAAAAGCATTTCACTCTACCCGGGCTCTACATTTCCTTCCGTGAGACACTGGCAAGTCAGGAAGACTTCATAGCGAGGTCCATTTGTCATATCGATTCCTGCTTCCGTCATTGAGACCACCATCATTCACCAAGACATCTTATAGAATCCATTTTCCTTCGGCAAACTCTTCATTTTGGAAAGACTCTAACCGTTGATGAGACATTACGCCAATTTAACCTTCCTTGGGTGAGAGCCCTGGCCTTCGGTGGGACATCATTTGGTCACCAGGACCTCATGGCAATGGCTTCAACTCTTGGTGAGGCCCTTTTGTTGTTGGCGAGACATTGGCCTATCGGCTAGACCTCTCGCTGGGCTCCTTATCTTTCGATGATGAGTTTACTTTCTCTTCAGTCGGGGAGACAAGCTTCGTTCGCCGAGACCTTATGGAAAACTCCCTTCCTTTTGCCGAGCGCAACCTTTCAGCAAGACCTTATGCCGAACTTGACCCCTCAGCTAGGCCCCTTTGTTTTCTTTTGTGTGACCTTCATCCTTTGGCAAGACATTTGGCCGAAGGCAATATCCTTTGATGAGACCCGTGCTTGTCGCCGAGATATCTCAGCGAACTCGTCTTTTTGTTACATCGAAGGCTCCCTTTATCAACAAGACCCTCCACATCATTGAGACCTTATGCCGATATCAATTTCTCTCGGTGAGGCCCTTGCCAGTCGCCGAGACATCTTGGCGACTTGACCCTCCTTTTGGCGAACTGGGATCTCGTCGGGGTGACTCTCATGTGTCGGTGGGACTTCCTGCCGAGCTTACTTCCTTTGAGTGACGCTGCTTCCCTTTGGCGAGACATTGCTCATCGGTGAGACCTCTTAGCGAAGCCCGCTTATGTACGTCGAAGGCATCTTTTTGGTGAGACTTCAAGACTATCCCAGAGGAAAAATCTTCTGCCGATATGCATATCCTTTTGTCGCCGGGACAATGATCAAAGTCTTGCCAATAGGAACCTATAGGTGAATTCCACTCGCCATGACATTCCTGGGGTCTTGCCAATTTCTCCCTAGAGGATTTTCATGCTGAACTTGAACAAGGCAAGCTTCCCAACTGAATTCCCTGTGACCTAGCACCAGATGTAGGATTTTTTCCCTTGTTGCGAATGTTCCATTTGGCCTCTCAAAGATCTATCACATGATTATCCTACCTGATTGAGCCTGCGGGTGAAAATTAGGTAACAGTTACATGCCTCAAGGTTTTGAAAATTAGATTCATCAACACCCAAAGTACTTTCACCTTCATTCAAATCATGAAATTTAGAAGAATTGTCAGTATCCCATACATAAAGAATGTTTTCCATCTTAGGTTCAAAGACAAGATTATTAGCATTCAATATGTTATCACAAAGGGAAGCTTCAAGTACAGGTTCATATGAATCGGAACTTTCATTTGCAAAAAATTCATCATAGTGATTGTTCAAAACACATTCACTATTACAAAGAGTATGACACTCAACATTATCTCTTGCTGCTCCAACATGAAAATATGAAGCATATTGCTCATGAGAAGAACTATGAGTTGCAGATCCAGAAAAAAGGTTTTGGTATGCATCTATGTGATAAACACAATCACGTTCTTCATGTGCAAATTCATCATAGAAAATATCATTAGTTGTACTAGCATTTATCTCTATATTTCCATTGTCATGTACAACTACACCAATGCTATTCTCATGCAAACATTATGTGTTAACTTCAAAACAAGCAAAAGGAATGGAAAAAGGTGAAGAATCAAACAAGAATATTGTTCCTTGTTCATCACTTTCATTACCAACATATACATGCTCCTCATAATCAACTAACTAAACCGATTCATCCAATGAATCTTCTGCATGCATACCTTTTTCTTTTTCCACACTACTACAATAACTAGAAAGTTCATATTCTTCACTGTCAAGCTGAAAACCATCATGCGTTTCTTCATTATAGCTACTTGTAGATGATGTCTCCAATTCAAGATCATTGCACACTTTGTCATTAGCATTTGATGCATTGACATTCTCAAGGGCATTCCCTAAATCAACAAACCCCTTTGTCTCATCATCAAGAGAGCCTGTATCAATACCACACTCATTTGTAGAAGAGGTAGGTCCAAGTGCATGACAACACTGCTGATTACATACTTCTTCAAAAAGAATACCCAATTCACTTCCATCATCATATAATAGTGAGGCTTCAGAAATGTTGTCATCATTTTCCTTATTGAAACACTCTTCACTTGAAGAAAACAACTATACTTCCCTCTCTTGAAAGGAATCATAGTCATGAGGGATACAAATAGAATTGTAATAATATTGACCACCCAGACAAGAATGTTATTCAGCTAGTTGCAAACTTCCATCTACAACACCATTGTTCTCATCATGAAGACATGAAACTTTAGAATCAACAAAGATTCAACTGTATATTCAAAGTCCATAGATTAGAAAATACATTCATTATCATCTAAATTGTTGCAACCTTCATTTGATATAGAAAATATGCTTTCTATTTCTATATTTTCAAAGGAAATAGAAGAAACTCGACATGTTTCATTTATCTCTTCATGACCATCAAGGCTTCAATCTTCATTTGGGTATATTTCTTCTGTAGGTTGTTCAAAAATGGCTTCCTCATCACCAAACAATGCATCATTCTTGTCTTCTATTGTACCATCTACATCTATGTGATTAAGTCTAGAAAAGGTACCATCACATAATCCAACCAATATATGAATTCCATATTTCTCTACCATTTCTTCTATCATTGAAATCCATTGATATATATATTTAAGATTAGGGGGCTTCAAGTGAGCTAGCATAGTACTCAGACTGGCTCATAATTCTCACAAAAAAAAAGTGGAAAATGATTCATCAGGACTTTTTGATTCTGGTATTTCAAACAAGAATTTCATGAATCTATCATAAAATTCATAAGGGGATTCAACTTCATATCTTTTCATATCACACATTGCATCAATATATGATACAAACTCAACCTTGTTTGCAGTTTTCTCTTCAAATTCTTCTTGGGTATGCAGATTTCTTTCTCCAATCAAACATTCATCATTCACAACACCAAACTCATGCATGAAAGTTGTTTCTCAAGCTCTTGGGTGATCCCACAATAGTGGTTTACAAATTTTGGCCAAACTAGACACTGAAATTATTTTTTTAAACTAAATCTTCACATTCGGGCACCTATAGCGGCTAAACCGTGAAGAATTTGAAGATGATTCAAACTACAGCCTCGTCACATTTTCTCTGTAGATTCTAAAAATATTTTTTTCAAATTTTTGGAATCAGATTCCACTTCTTTTTCCATGAGGGATAAAATTCTAATTCTTTCGAATTTAGATTCGTAACTCTGATATCTAGTGCTTCCACTTGGTTAGATACTTTTTATTGAATATTTTTTCTTTAATCAAGTTTCAAAGTCAAACCAATTACAATTTAGACATAACACAACTATATAACCCATAACTTTTTTTGTATATGTCAAAATTCATTTTTTTTCTATTGGATCAAGGACTTCAATATCTGGCACTCATATTTTTAATTTTTTTTTGATAATCTGCTATTTTTCCACGTGTAGAATAGAGACCTTCATTTTTGATGAAAAACCTATGTTTAATAAAACTAAAATATCAAATACATAATAAAACCAAAACATATTAAAATTATATTCGTTGGATAGCTCGTTAGGACTACCTGATTCCAGTTGGGTTTGTGAATATTCCTCCATTTTCATCCTCAAACTAAGCTCTGAAGTGCCAAAATTCAAGTTTTTTTCTGTCTCAGGGGAGATGAGGAATAAAGGGGGTTCGAGTGAACCACTAGGGGTTCGCTCGAACCAAGGTTCATTCGAACCCCCTTTCTATAAGGGGTTTTTATGGCTTTTTTGGCGGGAAAGTGTTAAGAGGGTTTGACCGAACCTAGGTTCTAGAACCAATAGGTTCGTACGAACCCCTAAAATCAAGATTTTTGCCATGCATTCATTTTTTGTGAGTTTTCCTTCCTCACTTCAATTGTAAACCACTATTGTGGCTTCACCCTCTTGCAATGAATATATGGAATGCATTTGTAAACAAGAAAGCCAGTATTCCACATTATTTTCTAAATTTCTTACAAAAAACTTCATGACAATGTATTCCTCTACTATTTGATAGTCTTCCATCACATCAAGAAAACCTTGTACATGTTGTGATGCTGATTCTTCAAGATCTCCTCTAAACTTAGGAAAACATTCATTAATTATTCTTGGGACAAAATGTAGGTAACCTTGGATTTTACTAAAATCCAAAGGGTTGTATCTCTCACTAGTGAACACTTTCTTTTGAGGATAGGGCTGTGTTCTGGGCATGATATTACAGCTTATAGGGGGAGAACTAGGACAACAATACATATTTGCAAATAAAATTGATTCCCTCTACAACTTACTCAATACTCAACATCCCTTGATTGTAGTGCTCAATTTTACTAAATAAGGGAATGAAAGTTTTCTAAGACTTCAAATGTGGTTTTCATATACATATTTATCTTTCTTGAAAACCAAAAAATGAGAAATACTTCGATATGTTGCAGCTGCTACAAATTTCCCTTCCTAACTAAAAATATTTGTAGATTTGAAACTTTCTTCACATCTTCATTAGGTTCTTTAGACAAAGTTGCCACCTCTCTTCACAGAGGATTGAACTTCAAGCAATATGAAAGTACTTCAAGGATGAATTTCTTTCTGGGTCTTCTCCAACAATAGAGTCACACATAAATTATTTGAAATTTGCTACAACAAAATCACTTCCAGGTCTAAAAACTTCTCAATATCTGAACTAGATGTTCCAATTCACCAAATTCTTACTTTGTGATAAAATAGTCTGCAACTGAAGATTCAAAATTGTCACTGGTAGAGTCACAATTTTGTTGGTTCCCCAAATTGACGAAACAAATGAGTCCTATATAATAACCACTTTCTAATGTTCAGACTCAAAGGTGAATTTGGCCAACTAACAAGAAATGAGATTAGAACACATTTCCCTTGCATACCTAGGGTGGTGACCCTTCACAATGCCTAAAGACTTATGCACAAACATTTCATTTTAAAGCAGATAATTCCCAATTAAATTATACCAAGGAAAGTCTTGACAACTTCAAATCTGGCCATATTTTTGGTATTTCAACACTCACTCAGAAATTGAGAAGCAAAATTCAACACCAAACCTAAACCTAACAACAAAAATTAAAATAATTTTGAATTAATAATTTTTTTCTTAAATGCATTTAGATGAATGATAAACCAGTGTGTAATTCAGGGCCATGAAGTCAAATATATAATCATAAATAAAACATCATCAACAAACAAACTTCAACCTATGGATTCAAAACTGCTAATGCATTACACTAACAGATCCACTCTTGTTATCATCAAAATTATTCTTACAGATCCACCTTGCACACTCAAAATCACAACTATCTGCTCAAAGTAATTTAACTATTTCTTTGAAATAGAACCATGAACAAACAACACAATCTCAAGGAAATTGAGATGACAATGATCCAATGTTAGGATCTAGGACTATTGCATGTGAATAATAACTTTTACAACAATTAAATTAAAGGTCTTAAAAATGTAATAACTTAATTGAAATGCTTAAACAAACATTACAATGATTAAACAATGAATTAGAATCAGAGAAAGAAAGGAAGACAAGAAACAACAAGTTGATAACGAAATTCACCAAATGACTATGTCTCTAGGTCCCTCTCCAAAGAGTGATTGATTCTTGATTATGCTCGAAAAATTGGTTTACAAGGCTTCAACTGTTACAGTCTCCTCACGTCTCCTTGATAATGAATTACAAAAAGTCCTTCTATCCCAAGTATAACAAGCTTGAATTCAAGCTCCCAATGCATAGAGACGAACAATTCACTATCACAAAGGAAATTCTCTTCACAATTCTCCAAAAGGATTCTCTCATAAGTCACCACTTGGTTCCCAAACTCACATCCTACCCCTCTTTTTATACACAAAATTTACCCAATATGGCCCATAACCATATAATTACAAAAATCTTGCATATCTCCTATTTACATCATGTAATTTTTCCAATCTCCCTTATTTGCAAAAATAATCTTCATAATATCCCCTTTTACAATATAAAAGTCATTTAAAATCCCCTTTATAATATTTTAATATTCTTAAATATCTTTTAAATTCATTTAAGCCCTTTAAATTTATATTCTCAATAGTTTTAGGAGATTGATTTTTCTAATTAAAGGGGTTGAATCTTGGTTTTTAAGGCATTTTTGGTTTTAACTGTTTAAGAATGGTCAAGCCCTGACATATACTCAACACTGTTGATGGTGCAATGGCTCTACAAGATCTTAGGGGTGGGGACGTTGGCGGGTTGACCCCCACCCCTACTATTTTAATTTGTTGTTGATAAAAGAAATCGGCGCCAATGTAAGGTTAGGCGTGAATTGTGGCATATTGGTAGGTGCATGGAACAATATGGATGAGGTCGCGGGGTCAAACCCCATCCAATATTTTTGGTAAACTTTTCAACAAACCTGGACCTGAAGGAGTTACGAGGGGGTGCCATGTGGCACCTGGTGATTGGGCCATGTGGCACGCTCTAATTAGTTGATGAAGACAGCTCAGTAAACATGTCACATGCCTTGTTAACAACTAGGCACCTGCCATATCATGTACAATCTGCCACATCACTTCCAAGTGTCACCTCAAGAATCTGCCATGTGTCTAGCCACGTTATCATACGGTTTGCTAACATCAGCATCCACATGGCCTGGTGAACCCACCTTTTTGGAAACTTTGACTAACTATATAGATCGCTCATATGGACTCCGTTTGATGCGAAACAAGTGGTGTCAAAATTGTCTAAATGAGCCCTTCGTTTTGATGCCATTTTTGACGAATTCTAAGATCAATTTTTTCACCTTCTTGACCGGCCCCGTATACCAGTTTGACCCAACTTTGATTGAGCACAACTTGGGCATATGATCTACTTTTGACCCCATTCAATTTGTGTTGGATTCAATTTTATGAGCTCTTCGACATGGCCCTGAATTGTGGAGCATATGGAACACTTCAATTTTTGGTAAAAAGTATCCACCTGGATCAGTCCTCCCCACTAGAGAGCTTTTGGACCTCCAAAAGTTATATTTATTCAGAATTTAAGTGAGGGCATGGCCTCCCCACTTGTACTATATCATCTGTCCATCTGCACATGTAGCTCATCACCACAATAAGGACTACAATAAAATTGTTGAACATATGCATCATTTTATCACTTCCATAAGCATCTACATCAACTATTGCAACTATTAACTAATAAGCACTGACTAATATCAAGCTGAATAAAAATGCATATACAAAAGTGAATGAAGCAATAAAATGTCTATCTTTCACAATAGGAACATTTTTACCCAAGGGAACCTCCAAATTCCCAACCATAAGTTGAGGACTTGGACCATCAATGCTTTCATTTATTATTTTGTCATGTCGTACTATTGGTGTATCCTACGACAACAGATCATGATTAGCCTTGACTACCTCAAGTTCATGTCTAGAACCACTTGACTTGATAGACATAAGAGACAAATACTTACTTGCATTAATCGCCCTTTTCAATTGTCATGTGTTTGCGAAAGATCTATCAGTCTTGATCCTATGAGAATGCACAATATAGTTGAGGCCTTCTTTAAATAGATAATAAAGATTAAATTCCCTATAGAAAATAGCTTTTCAATCATACAAATATGGGCTATCCAACACTATCCCACAAACATCTAGTGAAACCACATCAAACTACACCTCATCAACATACTTGCTAGTGATTGTGAATCTTGAAGTGCATTACCTTATTACTTGCAATTCATTATTTTTGCAAACCCAACCTAGTGGACAAGGTTTTTGATGCAATGTAGTTTTCAATCCCAAATTCCTTACAACATCTTCTAAGATTAAGTTAATATGAGATCCACTATCTATGAGTGTATCAATTTTAGTGTGCTTAGCAACAACCCTTGTGTGAAATAGCTCATTTATTTTCTTATGTTCAGGGACATCATAGACTTGAGAAGTAGAAACACAACTAGCAACAGAAAAATTGGAAAGAGAAGCCTTACCTTTCAATCCCATTGTTGTTATCTTAGTTTCATCTTTAGACTCTGAAACAAGATCCATAACAACATTTGTGGCCTCCTTCTTACCTTTTTGTTTACGAGCCCATTTTGGCTTCAATTCTGGATGCAATTGCCAACATGATATTCATCATGCCCTTTCCTACCATAATGAGAGCATGTGAGCTTATCATCCTACTTTTTAACAGTAGCTGTCTTCTTCCCATTTCCTATATCTTTGGATTTACCTTCAGACTTAGATGGCTTCTTATTAGAATTATCAATGAAAGTACTCTTACCTCTTGACTCTAAGTGTGGCTTGTACACATACTTCATCCAAATTACTGGGGTTGAAAACCAAAATGGAATATCTTAGATAAGATTGAAGACCACCTATGAACTTAAGCAATGTGTCTTGGGTGTACAATGAGACATTCAATGTAATAACCCTTTTCTTGAATTCATGGGTGTACTCTTGGACAATTTGACCTTTCCATTGCCTAAAATTTTGTGAGTCCATCATTAACTATTGCATATGGCATAGGGGATAAAATTTCTTAAGATCATTAACAAATTCTGCCCAAGTTAAATGGACTCTACCATGTTGTGAAATTTCTGCCTGAGTTCTACTCTCCCACAAGGTGAGAGCTATTTCTCCCAACTAAAGAGTAACTAATTGGATCCTAGAAGCATCATCTAAGAGACCTTGAACTCTACAATACACTTCTACTTGTTTAACCCAATCATCTAATTTCTCAACATTTAATTCCCCACAATACTTAGGTAGATCAAATTTTACATCCAATTTAATTTTAAGCTTATGTGCACCCTTAAAAGGATTAGCAGAAGAAGTAGAACTTGTAGGAGAAGAAGGATAAGATGGAGAAGATGTAGTTGGTGGTGTTTTTGGAGGCTCATGATCACCTCCTAGTCTTTTCCCTTTGTTCTTCCAATCTTCCTGCTTTGACGAGCCTTCTTTCTCAAGCCACTTCCATTCTTGCCTCTCCTGGAAAAGTACTTCTACCATTGCCTTCATTTCAAGAAAATCTCGTTGAAAGATCTTCTCATCAAGCTCCAAACTTTGTCCAGCTTCTGATTCTTCCATATTTGGAAAAGTTCTTCGTTTACCAATCTTAGGATTGTATTTTGCAAGCGTGCATTCACCTCATTGGCTCTTGGCTCTTGTTATCATTCACTTCTGCAAACACTAGTCACAACAAAGCTTTGATACCACCTGATCTGATGTTAGGATCTAGGACTATTGCACATGAATAATAACTTTTACAACGATTAAATTGAAGGTCTTAAAAACATAATAATGTAATTGAAATGCTTAAACAAACATTACAATGATTAAACAATGAATTAAAATTAGAGAAAGAAGAGAAGAAAAGAAGCAATAAGTTGATAATGAAGTTCACCAAATAGCTATGTTTCTGGGTCCCTCTCCAAAGAGTGACCTATCCTTGATTATGCTCCAAAAATTGGTTTACAAGGCTTCAACTATTATAGAGTCTCCTATGTCTCCTTCATAATGAATTACAAAAAGTTTTTCTCTCCCAAGTACAACAAACTTGAATTGAAGCTCCCAATGGACAAAGACGATAAATTCACTATCACAAAGGAAATTCTCTTCACAATTCTCCAAAATAATTCTCTCATAAGTCACCACGTAGTTCCCAAACTCACATCCTACCCCCTCTTTTTATACACAAAATTTACCCAATATGGCCCATAACCATATGATTATAAAAATCTTGCATATCTCCTATTTACATCATGTAATTTTTCCAATCTCACTTATTTGCAAAAATAATCTTCATAATATCCCCTTTTACAATATAAAAGTCATTTAAAATCTCCTTTATAATCTTTTAATATTCTTAAATATATTTTAAATTCTTTTAAGCCTTTTCAATTTATATTCTTAGGCTTTTACAGAGTACCTTAAATCTTAGTAGTTTTAGGAGATTATTCTTTTTAATTGAAGGGGTTGAATCTTGGTTTTTAAGGAATTTTTAGTTTTAATTGTAGTTTAAGAATGGTCGAGCCCCAACATATACTCAACATCGTTGATGGTACAATGGCTATGCAATATCTTAGGGGTGTGGAGGTTGTGGGGTTGACCCCTGCCCCTACTATTTTAATTTGTTATTGATAAAAGAAACTGGTGCTAATGTAAGGTTAGGCGTGAATTGTGGCATATTGGTAGGCGCATGGAACAATATGGATGAGGTTGCTGGGTCAAACCGCATCCAATATTTTTGGAAAACTGTTCAACAAACATGGACCTTGAGGAGTTATGAGGGGGTTCCACATGGCACACTTTGATTAGCTGATGGAGACAACTCAACAGACACGTCACATGCCTTGTTAGCAATCAGTCACCTGCCACATCATGTACGAATTGCCACATCACATCCAAGTGTCACCTCAAGAATTTTTCACATGTTGAGCCATGTGATCATACGGTCTGCTGACGTCAACATCTATACGACCTAGTCAACCCATCCTTTTGGAAAATTTGACTGGCTATATCTCACTCATACGGACTCTGTTTGACATGAAAGAAGAGGTGTCAGAATTGTCTTGATAAGCCCTTTGTTTTGATGCCATTTTTGATGAATTATGAGATGATCAATTTTTTCACCTTCCTAATCGACCCCTGAAATTAGTTTGACCCAACTTTGACTGAGCACAACTTGGGCGTACGAGCTCCTTTTGACCCCATTCAAGTTTTGTTGGATTCAATTTTTTGAGCTCTTCGACATGGCACTAAACTATGGAGCATATGGAACACTTCAATTTTTGGTAAAAAATATCCACCTGGATCAGTCCTCCCCACTAGAGAGCTTTTGAACCTCCAAAAGTTACATTTATTCATACTTTAAATGAGTGCATGGCCTCCCCACTTGTCCTATATCACCTGTCCATCTGCACACCTAGCTCATCACCACAATCAGGACTGCAATAAAATTATTGAACATATGCGTCATTTTATCACTTCCATAAGCATCTACATCAACTATTGCATCTATTAACCAATAATCATTGACTAATATCAAACTGAATAACAATGTAGATATAAAAGCAAATGAAGCAACAAAATGTCTATCTTTCACAACAGGAACATTTTTACCCAAGGGAACCTCCAAATTCCCAACCATAAGTTGAGGACTTGGACCATCAATGCTTTCATTTACTATTTCATCATGTCGTACTATTGGTATATCCTGTAACACTCCGCCGCACAAACCCCAAAGGAACAAATAAAAAATGCAACAATTTTGTTTTTTAAGAACATAAGAAATGTACTTTAGTATTCCAATCTAACAATGTTCTAAGTTGCACAACTAAATCCCTTGGGGTACACGAGGTGACATTACTAAACTAACCCATAACAAAGTAATAAATAAAATATTAAATAACCAATAATTTACATCTAATCATTCATGACATCAATTAAACATTCATTCACGATATCAAGAAAGATGTGAATATACCAATTAAAACCATACATACATATGACAATAAATGAATCATAAAGATTTAAAGTATATATATATTTTGACAGATACAAGACAAATTTACAATGCTTACAAATGGTCGTACAAGAAAGAATCACATAGTGTGATAGTACAATACATCCGTCTGAAAATACATCACAATAATCACATATACAAATTACATCATAATCTTCCCAACATATGTGGGGGTCGATACATCAATAAATAAATTACATCTAAAGTGTAAACATACATCTAGTACATAAGAACACTTGGATCAACTGCACTTGCAAAACTCAGCAATGAAAGAAAACAACTGCATCCAAAGGGAACCCAACGGGGTGCATAGCATGTTCCACCCAACCACCCCTATGCTGGGAGTAGACAAGGAAGGATCCCTGACCAAGCACATCAATAAAACATAAGACTAACTCCAAACAAGATAACATAATATCAAAAAACCACTCACAATACTAAACAACGATAATTTACCAAAAGTCATAACAATAAACCACTTTCGAAACAATCAATAAATCATTTTCCAAATAATACAATAATAAGTCATGAAACACATCATCAATAAATCTCAAGTCATAATATCAAAAACTACTTCCAGAGGACTTCAATAAAACAACACAAATGGAATGTTAGAGGAGAGTGTCATCGCATGGCTTAATATGGATTATCCTGACAACCTATCACAAAGTGCCGCCTCCATCTATACATGGATTGTCCAGACAACCTAGTTCAAGGTGCCACCTTGATCTATGGTTCTCCTGACAGCCTATCTCAAGGCGCTGCTCCATAAGGTTACTCATGCAGAATCATTAACCTTTTGTGAAGACAAGGCAATGATCTTGCTAACCACGACATTCTCAGTCCCCTTTAGTCTGTGATAGCACTTACAGGCACACGAGGCATCATAGTTATCTTATTTAATGTTTAACCACCCACCCATGATTAATTACTTAGGTTATCGCTATTTACTCTAACTCTACGTGGGTTACCCTGACAACCCCTTTGTGTGCCGGCCCCCACTTAGAGCCACTCTCTCTAAACACTTAACACAAAATGTCCAACACAAAAGGATTGTACCAACACGAGTTACTGAACCAATAAATGGAACATCCATGAGGCATAACCATCTCGCCAAAAACATATGAAACACATCCATAATGATACAATCCATGTGCAACCCAAATCACAACCATAGTCAAAATATAGGCCAATAATCAAATTTACAAGATCAAATATAAAATCAGTATCCCCACCTCTGGAAGTTCCTAATCAATAACTTAAGCTCCTGTTGAAGGATAAAATAACTCTAGGGTTTTTGCCTCATGACCTAAACCCGAATAAAAAAAATCCACAATTGAATTAAACGTATAATCTCAAGCATAAAAAAACATAAAACAACGCCATATAGCAAATTACAATGTACACTAACTTTCACCAACTTTATAAATCAATTACTAGAAAAATTCAATTTAATTAAAAATACATAATTTATGTCTAATTTTCTCAACTACACTTTAGCATTGCAATTTTCATAAAATTATCATGTTAAATTCATAATCACAACATATAATGTCTTATATATATATACATATATACGCTTTTATGTGTATATACATACATACATACATATATATATATATAATAAAACATATATATTACAATCATTGCATTTAGAGTATATCCTAAAAATTGTCTTAATACATAGTAATTTAACAACGACATATATATATATATAAATATATATATAAATATATATTATAAATCAAAATAGAATAAAACGAATTTGAAATTATTAAAATTTGTATTTGAATTAAATAAAACAAAAGAATAAAATTTATGAACCTTCGCCACAGTTTCAACGCAGTGGGGAGGTACTGCATACCTCCCAAGGGAGGCCGCATCCCCCACTAGGCTGCTGCACCATACTCGGGGTTGGGGGTGGTACGGCGCCCGCCGACCATTTCCCCTCCCCCATAAATTCTTATATAAAAAAAAAAATTAATAATTTTTTTTTTTAAATGATTTTCCAATCACGGAAAACAAAAAAAGGACACAAAGCATTTATTTTTTCATTATATATATATATATTAATTTCGTTCTCAGACAAAAGAAAAAAACAACATTCGAAAAAAATGCATTTTTTTTATAACGTATTTAATTCGATATAAAACCTTGAAATCTGAATCATATATGGATTTAATATTTTTTTTGTTTTATAAAAAGAACAGTATATAATTTATATATATATATTCATCTAGAGAATCAAAAACAATAATATAATTATTTTTTTTGTTCATCAGACCTAATAAACCATTAGGGCATGCAATTTCAATGAATTCATAGAATGATTTTCTTTCTAAAGTAATTTCAACATAATAACAACAATGATTTTCTTTCCAAACAATAATTCCTCATCTCAATTTTATTGAAGAAATTCAAAAGGTTTAACTATAGTTTTCAACAAAGAAAAACAAAGGTTTAACAACCAAATCCCCAATCATAGAAAACCTCTTTCAAAACATATAGAAAGTAATTTTCAACATGGCAACAAAATTTTGTTCACATAATATTAAATTTAAGGAAATAATAATTTGGAAACAACCTAGAGTCCTTCGTTCGATGTAGAATCCCCTTTGTAGCTTCTTCTCAATTTCTTGCCTTCAACTCTCTTCTGAATCAATCTTTTCTTCAAAACAATTCTTTTACCCAGAAGCACAAAAAAAACTATTTTTCTTTTCTTTTATTGACAAAAACTAGAAAAAACCCTGTGTGTAAAAAACCCCTCACAATAAAAATAAAATAATAATAAATAAAACTCATCATTTTTTTCCTCAAAAATCCCCTTCATTCATTGGTCCTTTTCCTATTTTTTAAAAGCACACACTTATCTCACAATTTTAATTAAAAATTAATTATTTTCTCAAGATATTCTCTACAGATTTTTCTAATTTAATATCAGGAAAAAGATAATATATAATTATCATCATCATTATTAATTTAAATTAATTACTTACACTTTTAATTAATTAAATAATTTTTTAAAAAAAATTACAATATATTTAAAACTCAACATTTTACTAACTTACAATTAATCAAAGCAACAAAACATCATTAATTAATTTTATAAAATAAAGATTAATTAAATAACCACTGACCACTAACCATAAATAAAATAATTAATCAACAATCAAACTACGCAAAGACAAGGGAAAAACCTAAATCATGACCCAACAAAACTCATAACAGGATAACGGACTTGGGACGGGGACACTTCCTTATCGACTCCCTTTTTTCAACATTATACCTATTGGGTTAATTTAATGCTTGCCCTGTCCTGTCGAAACAAGTGGAATCGAGACTTTATTCCTACAATTCCTGCATACCAATAAACGTCAAGTAACATATATATATAAAATAAAAAAACATTATATCGTGAGAAGGAATTGCAGCGTAACAGGGCACTCATAAACGAGTGGTGCTACACTGTCTTCTCACCAAAGCTATACTAACAAATACAACATTAGATGTAAAGTGACATTGCTAACTAACTGATCACATAATGAACTAATTACTAAACCACTGCATCACAATGTATTACTAAAATCAAATTAAACATCACCAAACCAAATGTAACCATAATGTTATATCAAATATCCATGTCACCAAATGAAGTAGCACAATCATCAATCAATCTAAACTATCCAATCCACCAATCCAACAATAAGTAATAACTATCATACTCTCAATGTATCAAGCAAAAGCATAGAAAGATAACAAGTCCAAACAACAACATGAGGGGTATTACATATCCTGCGACAACTAATCATGATTAGCCTTGACTACCTCAATTTCATGTCTAGAACCACCTGACTTGACAAACATAAGAGAAAAATATTTACTTTCCTTAATCACCCTTTTCAACTACCCTGTGTTTGCAAAAAATCTATCAGCCTTGACATTGTGATAATGTACAATATACTTGATGCCATCTTTAAACAAATGATAATGATTAAATTCCCTATAGAAAATAGCTTTTCGATTATACAAATATGGGCTACCCAACACTATCCCACATACATCTAGTAGAACCACATCAAACTGCAGCTCATCAACATACTTGCTAATGATTGTGAATCTTAAAGTGCATTTCCTTGTTACTTGCAATTTTTATTATTTTTGCAAACCCAACCTTTTGGACAAGGTTTCTGATGTTGTGTAGTTTTCAATCCCAAATTCCTTACAACATCTTCTAAGATTAAGTTAATTTGAGATCCACTATCTATGAGTGTATCAATTTTAGTGTGCTTAGCAGCAACCTTTATGTGAAATAGCTCGTTTCTTTTCTTATCTTTGGGGACATTATAGACTTGAGAAGTAGAAGCACAACTAGCAACAAAAACATTGGAAAGAGAAGCCTTAAACCTTTCAATCCCATTGATGTTATCTTAGTTTCATCTTTAGACTCTCAACCAAGATCCATAACAACATTTGTGGCCTCCTTCTTACCTTTCTGTTTATGAGCCCATTTTGGCTTCAATTCTGGATGCAACTACCAGTAGTGATCTTCATCATGGCCTTTCCTACCACAATGAGACCATGTGAGCTTATCATCCTTCTTTTTAATGGTAGCTGTCTTCTTCCCCTTTCCTATATCTTTGGATTTAACTTCATACTTAGATGGATTCTTATTAGACTTATCAATGAAAGTACTCTTACCTCTTGACTCTAAGTGTGTGACTTGTACATATACTTCATCCAAATTACTGGGGTTCAAAACCAAAATGGAATGTCTTAGATAAGAGTGAAGACCACCTATGAACTTAAGCAATCTATCCTGGGTGTACAATGGGACATTCAATGCAATAACCCTTTTCTTGGAGTACGACTGTCTCTGGGTCCCTCTCCAAAGAGTGACCCATCCTTTATTATGCTCTAGAAATTGGTTTACAAGGTTTCAACTGATACAGAGTCTCCTCATGTCTCCTTGATAATGAATTACAAAAAGTCCTCTCCCAAGTACAACAAGCTTGAATTTAAGCTCCCAATACACAAAGATGAAAAATTCACTATCACAAAGGAAATTCTCCTCACAATTCTCCAAAAGAATTCTCTCATAAGTCACCACCTAGTTCCCAAACTCACATCCTAACCCCCTCTTTTTATGTACACAAAATTTACCCAATATGGCCCATAACCATATGATTACAAAAATCTTGCATATCTCCTATTTACATCATGTAATTTTTCCAATCTCCCTCATTTGCAAAAATAATCTTCATAATATCCCCTTTTAGAATATAAAAGTCATTTAAAATATCCTTTATAATCTTTTAATATTCTTAAATATCTTTTAAATTGTTTTAAGCCCTTTACATTTATATTCTTGAGCTTTTAAAGATTACCTTGAATCTCAGTAGCTTTAGGAGATTGTTTTTTTTTAATTAAAGGGGTTGAATCTTGGTTTTTCAAGGAATTTTTAGTTTTAACTATTGTTTAAGAATGGCCGAGCCCTGACATATACTCATCACTGTCGATGGTGCAATGGCTATGCAAGATATTAGGGTTGGGGAGGTCGAGGGGTCGACCCCCACCCTTACTATTTTAATTTTTTGTTGATAAAAGAAACTAGAGCCAATGTAAGCTTAGGCACAAATTGTGGCATATTAGTAGGTGCATGAAATAGTATGGATGAGGTCGCGGGGTCAAACCCCATCCAATATATTTGGAAAATTGTTCAACAATCCTGGACCCTAAGGAGTTACAAGGGGGTACCACATGGCACCCAGTGAGTGGGCCATGTGGCATGCTTTGATTAGCTGATGAAGACAACTCAGTAGACACGCCGCATGTTTGTTAGTAACCCATCACCTACCACATCATGTTCTAACCGCCACGTCACCGCCAAGTGTCACGTCACCGCCAAGTGTCACATCACTGCCAAGTGTCATGTCAAGAATCTACCACGTGCCCAACCGCCTCATCATACGGTCTGCTGACTTTAGCATCCATACAACCTAGTCATGCCATCTCTTTTGGAAACTTTGACCGGCTATACCTTGCTCATACGGACTCTGTTTGATGTGAAAGAAGCGTTGTCATAATCATCTTGACGAGCCCTTCATTTTGGTGCCATTTTTGATGAATTCTGAGATGCTCAATTTTTGCACCTTCGTAACTGGCCCCTGATACTAGTTTGACCCAACTTTTATTGAGCACAACTTGGGCGTACGAGTTCCTTTTGACCCCATTCAAGTTCTGTTGGATTCAGTTTTCTAAGCTCTTCGACATGGCACTGAATTCTGGAGCATATGGAACACTTCAATTTTGGTAAAAAGTATCCACCTCAATCAGACAAATTCAAAATACTTTGTATTTTAGATCATATGATTTAAAGTATACAAATATGGAGACAATTTGATGATAGTCATGCCCTGTTTGCACAAATTGATTGATATTCACTCATGAAATCAAAACATTACAATTGCATATTCTGTCTGTGACTCAGATTCAACATTTTTCTATCTACCCAACCCCATACAAAAACTCAGAACCCTTTACAATGAGAAAATAAAGAGAATAAGAAATAGGAGAATCCCTAAAATTAATCCATTTGGAAGCTTCATCCTCCATTAATCAACAACAAGAAACTGAAAAAATCCTCTCTTCTCTCCTTTGCAATAACATACTTTGCCTCTGTAGTTGAGAAAATATCTGCTTGCACTCATCATGATTCTTCAATAGAAAATTCACCTCTTCGTGAACAATTTCCACCTCCATTTTACCCCATAGTTTGAAAATATTTTAGTCTCTGTGAAAACTTTGATTAATTTTCGCTTTGCCTTGCTACACATTACATTTTTATCTCCAACAAAGAAAAGTTTACCTTGTTATATCTCCAAAGTCTTTAATTTAAAATGAAGGCTATAAAATATTTATATTACTGGGCAACTAAAATTTTACCCGTGCTTACAATATTTAAAATATTTCATTTGAAATATTTTCCCTGTTAACATTGGAGACTTGATTTTTAAAAAAAGGCCTTGGGAAAAAATTTACCCGCGCCCCTTTTCATTTTACTTTATATTTTAAAGTCTTTACTTTAAAATTGTGAGGGCTTCAAATATTTTATATTTACCTATGCAATTTAAGCCTTTCACGGGCTCACAAAAGTCCTTTCCTCTCAGCACACACATTGCACATCGTAGAAATAGAAGGAATGGGAGACATTTTACTCAAGCAAATAAAACAAGCTCGAGAAACTCCATCGCTGAAGATCAATTGAAATGGAAAAGAATTTCCATGAATAGCGATGGAAAGCAATTCCATTGTTCATCACTGAAGTTTAGTGGAAATGGAGAAGCCTTTCTACCACAGGTGATGGAGACTTGTCGTATGCCAACCCAAGGAAACATTAATAAAACATGTCAAATCATGGATTTATGGCTAGAAACATTGCGTCATTGAAATCAAATGGGGAAGACAAAGCTTTTCCGCGACTGGCGAAACCATGAAAGTTGTGTCTGGACCAATCAGAAGCAAGAATTAAACTTTCTTTGATCCAAAAACGTTTGAAATGCACTTTATATTTTCCTTAAATGTTCCTTTTACATTTGCACAATATTTAAAATAGTCACAATATTTAAAATATTAACATAATTTGGAACATTAGAAAAAATGTGACTTCTAATTATGCTTACAGGCCAAATGGAGAAATTTATTGTGGGAAAATTGGGATGCCTCGAGTCGTGAAAATTTGCATAGGGACATTATCAGTTATCTAGAGAAAACCCATTTCCTCAAAAATTGCATCGCTAAAAGATTTCTAGGACCTCCTTCATAAATTGGCCCCCAAGACTTGTTCACCACACCTAAAATGCATTAAATAACATATCATATGAACTTTGTTTTTGAAAAAAAAAATGGAGCTATAAATGTTTCAAACCAAAACAAGAAATGGGTTGTCCTTAGATCTCAAAATTTGAAACTTTTCGGAACACCAATTTCGGCCATGTTGTCAGAAAAGGATTAGTTAACCCATCAAAATTCATTTAGGAGGCATGGAACTAAGTGTGCATGTTACCATTTGAACCAAAAATATAGTGCAAGAAATGACATGGAAAAATTCATCATGAGGTGCAAAATATTATTACCCAAAGTGGCTTAGTCAGACTTTTTTGCAACTGCACCTGTTTAAAACCAATTATGGCTCACCAAGTCACCACTTCAAAAAAATATCATACCATCTCCTGGGAAGCTGTCAATGGAAACAAAAGCTCATTTAGGACCATTGAGAATTTTTGCAAGAGGGATTTCCTTCAATCCACATTCTTCACGAGATATTAGGGGTCAAAGTTGACCACCTTGAAACATGCTTGAAATGCAAATGTCAAAAAATATGACAATGTGTTTACTTTTGACCTGGTAAAAATATAAAATGAGATCATGACACTTTGAAACTAGAGCAAGGAGTATATGAATGTGGAGGAAATGTAGGGCAACAATCTATTCATCTTGACAATCATCTAGCTATGAAATATCAGCTCAAATAGGAGGCCACTTTTGAAGACAGAGAGTTTGTAAACAACAAAACAATCCCGGAACTCTCCAGCTTTGCTTTTCAAAACCTTGTCAAAACTCATCATGGGAAGCTAAAATTGGACATACATGTTCATAGATGCCAAATGAATACGCTCACCAAGGGGTTTGGCTTGAAAATCACATAGCTCTGAATTATGACACTCCAAAGTAGGTCACTTGGGAAAAAATTTTAGGGGCACTTATGAGTGTGCAAAGCCAAAATTTTCAATATGGGCACTTCAAATTTGCAAAATTTGACACTGCCAATAGTGGGAGGGAGAGAGAAAGAGATAAGGATTTGCAGGGTGGGAGGGAGATGTGGAAGGAGAGAAAGATGGAAGGAGGGAGATAGGGAATGGTAGGGTGGGTGGTAGTAGGGATTGGTAGGGTGGGAGAGAGAAGGGGGGAGAGGAATAGGGAAGGAGGGATATATGGATTGGTAGGGTTTGAGGGAGAGAGAGGAGATAGGGGTTGGTAGGTGGGAGGATGAGAGAGATAAGGGGATAGGGATTGGTAGGGTGGGAGAGAGAGAGGGAGAGAGTGATTGGCGAGGTGGGAGGGATAGGTATAGAGAGAGTTATGGAGTGAGGAAGGGGTAGGTGGAGAGATAGAGGGAAGAAGATAGAAAGTGGTACGATGGGATGGATAAATGGAGGGAGAGAAAGAGGGAATAAGAGAGATAGGGAGTGACAAGGTGGGAGGGATAGGTATATAGAGAGTTAGGAAGATAGGGAGGGAGAGAGTTAGGCATATCTCCCTCTTTCCCTCTCTCTCCCTCCCACCTTATCAATCCCTACCTCCCTCCTATCTTTCTCTCCCTCCCTCTATTATTTCTATCCACCTCTCTCCACCTACCCCTCCCTTCTGTTGTGCCCTTAGCACACATGCCCCGTTCGGAACAGGGACCCTCTTTTCTTTCACCTTGTCGAGTCATTTTTGTCACTGCCTCGTTTTGCGTGCCTCCTTTTTTTGATGTCTCGGATGGTCAATGTCGCTTCAAATTCCCATCATAAATTGACCATGCCTCCCCTTTTGGTTTTGCTGCGTTCTGGTGCCTTGCGGATCCCCTGTAGCAGTTTGGCCCTGCCAACGGCCTCGGGCCCTGCCGGGCCCGGCCATTCGGGTTTCTCCTTCCAGGTTTCCCCGCTGGAATTGTCGTTCCCGGCAGTGGCCGCTCCATGTCCTTCCAGATCTGAAGGTCCGAACCCCCTCTTGTTGTCTACAAAAAACTTGTTTAAATTTCTGACGGCGTCTTGCCATCCGGACCTCGGACCCTGGAGTTCCGCCTCCGGGGTTCCGTCCGTGTTTGGCTGTCCGTGACAGCGGAATCCCTGCGGTGTCCCGCCCTCCAGGTCTCACTGACCTTTTCGCTCGCCGAACTCTTTGTATGTCCCTATTGGCCATCAGGCGTTTCGAGCCCGACCGTCTGGAATTCCATGTCCGAAATTCTGTGAAGGTTCCACTATCCCTGACGGCGGATCCCTGGCGGCGCTTCGCCCTCCGGGCCCCGACCCACTTCCCGCCGCTGTGTTCAACTAAGTGAAAACTTAAAATGGCCGTTGTCTCATGCCTCCCCGGTCATCGGGCCTCGGCGTTCTCGCCGCCGTCGCTGACCTTTTTTTCAAATCCACCAACTTTTTTCCGGCCGTACCTGCATTTAATGAGCTCATTCATGGCAGTTGGGGGTATAAAATGCCCAATCCGGCCAATCATTTTCATTTCACAGGATTGTAGTGAATTGGACAAACTGTCATCTGGAGCCCACCGTCTTTGGCATCATCACGATCATCACCCTCAACATCATTCTGTTGACCGCAGGTGGATCCCATGTCTCCCCACATAACGGGTTTGAGGTAGGCCATCCGTTTGCCCTCTCGAGCATCGTTTTCGTGATTTCAAAAGATTTAAATCAATTAACAATCATTAGGAGGGCATAAAATGGTAGAACATGAAATTGCACACCAAATCCACATGATTGAAAATCAAGCAAACCTCCTAGAATGCCCTCCTTGCCAATATGGAGTTTCTCCCTTCCGCGGTTGTTCTTCGCGCAGGGAAAACATCCGCCTCGGGCCTGAGACCCGCCTTCACCGTCCGATTACAAAACCTTAAACACCTGTAGATGGCGATGTCACCTTCTAGGCCCAGTTCATTGGACTTCACCTTTCGAAGTTCTGCTTGCATTCCACCGTTTGAAACTAAAAAATCCTCCCTGACTCCTGGCTGCCGGATCCCGACCATCCCCTCGCCGAAGAACTTCAAACTCAACATGTATCCTTTGGTCCTCTCGAGCTCGGTACCCTGGGGTTTCGCCTCTAGGGTTCCTTGGGTGTTTTTCCTTTGTCCATGGTGGATCTCGCCTGGCGTCCCGCCCAGCGGACTCTGCCTCCCTACTCGCTGTTGGCCTCACGATTTAACTTGTGTCGTTCTTTTGGTCCCCGAGTTCCGGTCTCCAGGTTTCCTTGCTCCATTTTCTGCCATCTAAAATGGCGAGGTCTTTCGGCCCCTCTGTGCTCCGGACCCCTACCTTTGCCCCGCCGTTGGCTTGTGTTTTCGCATCAGCGTCCTTGGGACCCCTTGGGCCCCGGTGTTCAGACTTCCGTTCTCGGAAGTCCGCCGCTCTCCTGCCGTTAGGGAAATTTCACTCTGTCCTTCCAATCACTGGGCCCCAAAGTACCATCTGCCAGGGAAATCTCGCCGAAACTCTGAATGGCCATTTGACCACTGGGCTCCATGGCCCGGGACTCCCGTCCTCAGTCGCCGTTGCAAACAAGAAAATGCCGCTTGGCATCCCGGTCACTGGGCTCTGCCCTGCCGATTGCCGCCGTCGGGGAAATTTCACCCCGTCCTTCCAATCATTGGGCCCTGAAGCACCGTCTGCCATGGAAATCTCACCAAAACTCTGAATGGCTGTTTGATCACTGGGCTCCATGGCCCGGGACTCTCATCCTCGGTCACCGTTGCAAACAAGAAAATGTCGCCCGACATCCCGGTTGCCGGGCTCCGCCCTACCGATTGCCGCCGAACTTAAAACACAAATGCATACTGCCAGACTTCCCCTCGTGGACTTTTGTCCATGTTTGGCCGTCCATGATGGCGAAGTTTGCTCGCAATCCCGGTGTTTCCGGCCTGAACCCTCGAAAGAGAAATGACTTAACACCGGCCGCCCTTTGGCCCTTGGGGCCTCGGGCCCTGGACTTCCATCCTCGGATTGCCGTCTGCTGTCTGGCGCTCCAAACTGCTATCTCCCAGTGGCTTCTCAGCTTGAGATCTCTGAACTCTCCTAAATCGATCCAAATGATCCCAAATCTGAGATCTAACCTCAACCCACGTGCAAAATTTTTCTCTTCTTCATCATGAGCCTTTTGAAATATTGAAATGTGACCAAAGAAAGTCTCCGAGAGCCTTCCACCGTGTTTTCCCTTCTAAACAACATTTCTGCCAGGGAAGTCCGGCCCTCCAGGTCCAGATTGTCTAATTGCCCTTAATCAAAGATCAATAACATCTAGAGATGAAAGTTCATGGTATCCCTGATTGATTATCTGAAATGAATATTGTTTTCAAGATATGGACTAACATGAATGCTTTTGTGATTCATTGCGCTAACTTTTCCCTTGCTTGCAGAATATATGGAATCGGGTGCAGGAACTTCAGAGGCATCCACCGAAGGGGACAAGGGGAAGAAGTCAGTAAGGACCCCTTGAGGGAAAGAAGACAAGCATTAGATGAAGTACCAATTCCAGGGCAAGCTGCTCCACTCAAAGGTCACTACAGACTGGAAGGAGATCACATACACTAACATTGGCCAAGTGGATATTGATGAATTCACACAGAGAGTCAGGGTCAACTTAACAACAAAGAATGCTAGATTGATAAGGCAGAGTGGAATAGCTAAGGCTGCTGGTTTCCCTCCATCCCTCGTGGCGCCTGAATTAGTCATGGCTTGCCGAGAAGCTTACCAAATCGATACCAGAACAATTATGGATAAGGAGGGAAACATTCTTGTAGACATGTCGCCAGAGGGGATCACCAAGACCTTCCATATTCCCACATTCCAACAGATGGAGGTACCCACCTTAGAAGAGTGCTATGCATCGTGGGATGATAATTTGATAGGATGCAAGAATTCAATAAACCTACATTGGCTTAAGGAAAGACAGGGCAACGCTGCGAAGGTTCCTCAGAAGCTCTTCCGTAGCGATTTCTACAAGGATTACCATGACCTGGTAACCATGTTGAGCAGGGTTATGGGTCTTCCAATGGCCACCTACTTCTAGGAGTGGATGGCCTATTTCATTAAACAGATCCTACGTGGAAACAAGGACATCACAACGAAGGTTTCATTCTACTGGGGAGGAATCATAAGCAACTGCTTCCATGAGCAGTTTGTTAAGGTAAAGAAAAGCTCCAAATTCTATATGACCTCCTACCTCGTCTATTCCTTGGCAGATCAAAGGTAGTACAACAAGTTGTTTGTAGCACCCGATCAGGGGCTGAAGCTAGGACTCAAACCCTTTGATAAATATCTGCAGCTCCAGTACCACAACTTTAAAAGAGATTACTGCAAGGTTAATGACGCCTTCATTGGCCATATCATCCAGTTGATTGTGAAGACTTCGAGAGGAGGGTCTCCCATAGCGCCAGGGCACTTCTGAAGCAATATGCTTTTCTTTTTATCCAATATCCAAAGTTCACATACATTTGGGCCTAGGGCTTCACCGAAAGGCCGAATAGATTGCCTTGGTACCCCAATGACAGAATCATCCTTCTGGAGCTTTCTTGGTATCTCCAACACCTACAGGAAATCTTCAGCAACAAACATATAGCAGGGATCTCCTATCCCATGACCCTTGGCCAGGGCATGTACCGACTGCAGACATCACAATGTGCTGGTAACTCTGAGAAGGAGCTAAAGAAGTACCATTTCAACCTGCACACCGCTCGCCCACGGATGGATCCACATGGCCATGTCAGAAAAGTGCTGGGGCTAGCATATGCCCATCTCCATCACATTGAGGATTTCTAGGCTGACTGCCAAGATGACAAAGAAGTGGGTGCAAGGCACTACATGCACATGACTGTGCAGTTCCCGAGAAAAGTGCAACCATTTTCGGTACTGGACTAGGTCGAGGAGGACGAGTCCACAATCATGCATCCGAGGTACCCTGTGGTTGCCAACCTACCGATACCCTCAATTGACTGGGATGAACAGGAGGTCGATGACCTGGACACCATAACCCAGCCAATATTAACCCGTACCAAGGAATGGATCAATGGGCAGGTGGCCCATCTGAAGCGACAAGGGGTGGTCTTAACTTATGAAGGGCTCAAAAGTGAGCCGAGTGCCACGGAGGATGTTGCTACCACCATGTCAATTGGCGGGACCTCCAAGTCTCCTCCCATCACTAGATCCCAGAAAAGAAAAGGAACAGAGACCGCGTAGTCTCCAGACCCCAAGGCCTCTACAAAGAAAGAAATGGGAGGCTCATCCCCCAAAAGGCTTAAACAAGTAGTGGGTATGACAGAATTACAGCCTCCCTTGGCTCTCCCTGCCCCTTCTATTGCACTACCCGCCTCCCTGGCTATGGTCGCCGCATCTCCGTCGGCAGTAGACATTTCTATCCATCTTTCCCCTTTGCCTTCGGTTGAGTCGGTAGTCATCATAGACTCCTCTTCTAGTATGACCACTCCCCCTTCCTCTGCTACCATGTCACCAATTACATCACTCCCTCTGGCAACAATAACATCGCCTATTCCTACTACCACTGTGCCCGAGGCTCTTACGAGACACATGCAAAACCTTCCCCCTAAGCTCTCCTAGATCTTAATGGATCCAACTCTCCAAGCAGCCCTCACCCAAGTCCTTGCAACTGCTCAACCTTCACAACCGCCGATAGGGCCGCCAGCTATGGAGGCCACAATACAAATCTCAAAGGAGTTGGAGGAATGAGAACAAGAGGCCTCAAATTCTATTGAGGAGGAAGCTGATGAGTATCATGAACACCCAAAGTACGAGCATCGAACCATCGACAGGGTGGTTTATGAGGAGGAGGAGACGGGCTCTTTCGAGAGTGGGGATGAGGAGGACAGCTCTAACACTAAGGTGATCATTCAGACATTTGATGATGACCTTGAGGAGGAAATGGCACAATAGTTGAAGGACGTTGGGGCAGAGGTGGAAGGGTCACCACATGGTGAAGAAGGACAGCCACTAGAAGAACAGCAGATAAAGGACTTAACCAAGGCTAAAGCCCATGTTGTCAGAAGCCCCGAGGCTAAGGGTACTGAGGAGAAGAAAGAAGAGGAAACAACAAGAGAAGGAAGCCCCATCCAACAACCATCCACTGGGCTGCCTGTCAAATGCCTCCTGTTCATCCATGACTCCAAAGAAGAGGAGGAGGATGCTACCAAAGAGAAAGGAGAATCCCAAAAGGAAAAGGAAGCAGAAATCTTGCCATTGACTGAGAGGGGCGAAGGTGGCCATGATTCACCCAAGGAGAAGTCTGCTGTGCCTGAATGGTTAGAGAAGTAGATCGAAAGAAAGACCCCAGTGTTGAAGGACCCAAGGGCGAGGCTAGAGGCCATCTTGGCTCGAGCCCAAATCACAATGAAGAAGGAGAAGAAGCCCAAGGTCTGATCCAAAGTAACCATGGATGCTTTCGGGTCTTGAGCAGTGCAAATTGCAATGCCTATAGTTGGCCAAACATGGGTGAGTTATAACATCTCTACCATTGACTTGGGGACTGCAACCAGAGAACAGAAGGTTGAGTACCTTGAGGAGTCGGTGGCCACAGTGGTGCACTTGATAAAGTAGGATAAAATCTCCAAGGATGAGCTCAAGGCGCAGGTTGCAGCCTTAACGAATTATATGCAACAATGGTCTTCAGTAGACGACCTGCCCACTACATCCACGACCGCACCTCAGCTCCTTTCCAAGGAAAAAAATGATAAAATGGAGAGAAGGAAGAACTTGGAGAAGACTACCAAGGACTGGTTCCGACAAGTCTCATACGTCGGGAACATGGGAATTAGCCGGGCTGTGCAGACAACCAACAAGTTCTTGGACCTAATATAGTCTCTGGAGAGCACAAAGAAACTCTGCATCAACTTCCCCATGACCTACAACTCCACCTTCCCAAGGATTGAAGCTATCCTTCAATTGCCTGAAGCCACGTGGGAGAAGAAGCTCACATTTAAGAAAGAAGATCACTGGCTGATGGATATATGGCGCTGAGACTTTGACAACCCAAAGGAGAGGTTGGAGAAAATATTAAGTAGGGTGGATTCGGACATCGAGTGGATCAAAGAAATCCGGGTGGAATGTGCCCGATATCTTAAGCTAATGACAGATTATGATATGCCCATGGTGCAAATGGATCCAGAGAAGATCAAACCCTACTTCTAGGAAAAGATGAAGGATGGGATGGCTGGAGATATCACAATAGAATTCCTGAGTTTTGGTGCCCGCGCCTTCTACCAATCAGAGCTTTTAAGAGATCAAGGCTCAAAATATGATGAAGATTGGAAAAGGCTAGAAGAAAATGCAAAGGAGTGGAGCTACCAGGCATTGCGATACGAAGTCATCGAAATAGACAAACTCCAGGAGGTCGTTCTCAAGTTCATTGAATACACAGCTTCCAGGGAGTAGAAGGATAGCCCAGCCAAAGATAAAGAGCTTTCTAAAGAGTAGCTACAGCAAAAATAGTAATCTGCTAAATGACAAAAGAGCTACAGTGCCACTAGCAAGAGGACGAAATAGGCAAGAGACACTATAATTTTTAATTGCTGAATATTGGGGGGTAGGTGAAACCCTATTTTGTAATGAATCTTGGCCACACAATAAGAATGAATCTTGGCCATTCATTAGAATTTTTGAAAACTATAAATAGGGCACTCCTCTCATTTGCAAAGAGAGAGTTGAGTTGTTGTAAAGACATGCTGCAGAAATTTATAAGAAAAAGGCATTGACTTGGTGTATTTTCTTGGTTTCTCTCATGTTACTTGATTCAGTCTCCAATGTTAGATGTTTGACTTAGGTTTTATTGCTATTCTAGTTAGCTGTTTTCCTTCTTTGGATAGATCTTAGGAATGCTGTTGGGTGATTATGAAAATTCCTGCTATGTTGATGATTTCTTTGTCCATATTTTTTGCTGTTTGTTGATGGTAGATAGTTGTGCAAAGTTAGCCTGGACTTGATTTCAAAGCTGCTCTAAACATTTATCTTTGATTCATGCATGTATGTGGTGGATGAAGGATGAAATATCTGCAGACCTTAGAAGATAGCACAATTTCCATGATACTGTGAAATCCCTAGTTAAGTGGGATATTGTTTTGAAAAATTGTCCATTGCAGGAACTCTAGTGTCACTATTCATAGCTAGTTGCAAACTCAGGAACTTTCCCCCTTCCTCGCCTTTTCTTCTATTTTTTTAATAACTGACCTATGCTAAGGTTCATTGCATATTGTAAAGCCAAATCCAACCACAAAATGGAGCCCAAGACTGCTGTTTGAACCTACAGCCAACACATGACAACTTTCCATCATATGAACTCCATTTCAAGATTCAACTTCCACGCTTTGTATCCATGCTTTGTATTTCCTCTGTAAGACCGCCTTGTGATTCCAGCAAATCACATCAAACTACTAAGGTATCTAAGCACTGTCAAGATCTCACATCCAAGAGACCTTGGGATAGTGTTCTGCAACCTGATTGTGGAAGATTGTTTTTCAAGAGAGGTAGTGCACCTATGCACTGCCTGTGTTGAGAAGTGCATAAAAATAGCATCAACACCTTCCTCCCTAACTCTCTCTACCTCTCTCTCCATATCTCCATTTATTTTTCTAGATATTTTTTAATAATAATATAATAAATAATATATAATATATATTAAAATACATTAATATATACAAATATAATATATATAATATTGAAACATAGAAAAAGAGGGTTCACCCCAAATGGGATTAATCAAATGGAGGAACCCAATTTTTGTTGCTATATGTTTCACTCAATTATGAAAAGTAAAATGCATCGATAACAATTAGAAATCAATCCTAACTATTATAACAACAAATATGAAGGTTTTTAGATGCTAAAATGATGTGTGCCTTATTAAAAATGTGTTGTTTTGGGCCTCACTAAGGACTCATTTTCCTAGTGGCTAATGGGTCCCTTTTAGGGTTCTAGAAAATTAGTTTCAAGATCGTGTTCTTCAATGTCTGCAATCCTAGATCCCAGGTTCTCACCTCTCGAAGTCAGAAATAATTCCTATAACTTAGTTTCCATGATCTTCCAAGTAAGATAACTTTTAAACTTTGTACTCTTGACAACTTTGTAAATTTTATCCTCCACTTGATCTTCAATCTAAAACCTCCAATCACACATCAAGAGAGAAGAAAGAATTTCAAGATTGTTAGGGAATAAGGGTTTACCTTGGTCAAACCCTGTTTTAGTAATTAAACCTTATGAAGAAAAAATGAAACATGAAACATGAATCAATGATACCTTGGATGAAATCTTGGATGTAAAATCAATAATCTAACATGCAGGGGCTATGAAGAATGTAGATCTTGATCTTGAACTTGGATATGAAACAATTCTTGTAAATGGATCTTCAATGCTACAACATCACATTAGCACAACTACATGCATGATGCACTATACCTTTGACATGATGGTATGACCTTCGATTGTTGCAATAAAACTTCAATAACCTACTCTTGAATGCCTTGTAATTACTCTGGAATGCTTTATAATGCTCTCGTGAACTCTTAGGATGCTTGCATAATAGTTCTTAGATAAAACTATGCAAAATAACCTTATATTTATACATAACTTAAGATTTAATCCTAAAATTCAAATAACACAAGCCGACACTAGATCTAGGATTTAAAATCATTAAAATCCTATGAAGAATAAGTTCAAAAAGGGGTGTCCTAAGTTAAGGAGGACCCATTCGCCATATGGAGAATGGGTCCTAGAGCACTCAACTAGGACAAGTTTCAGGGATATGAAATAACATGTAAAAGGGGGTTTTAGGACCTAGGAAGGACCCATTAGCTAGCTAGTGAATGGGTCCTAGGTCACTATCCTAGGACTCAAATCTTGCCAATTTAAGTGTTATGAAACATTATTAATGAGTGTTAGAATTTATCCTTCAAAAAATGCAATAAATAAGGCTTGGATTTTAATTTAAGGGGCCAATTAAGCTCGATTAAGCTCAATTAATTAATTAAAGCCCTAGATTAATGTGAAAGTGTAAAGGAACGCTTTACAACGCCCTAAATAAAACATCATTAAGTCCATTTAATTAAAAAGGGTCCTAGACTTAATGTGAATTTGTAAAACACATTACAACACTAAATCAAGCCAACATTAGGCTCATTTATTATTAATTATTCCAAATTAATAAAAGGGGATACTTTTTTCATTAATACATTTTGCCCCCACTTTAGTGAGAGTTTGCGCCCATGAAAAATTCATAATAAATAGACATTCAAGGCACTTATGTATGTAGCAATGAAAAAGATACACAATCATACCCTATCAAATACCAAGAAAAATAAAGGAAAATAAAGGATCAAGCATCAATCATTCCAATGCAATGTGGAACACAACTATTTGTTTGAAACAAGGAACAAGCATTGACAATCTGTCCAAAATGATGTGGACCAAGTCTAGGTTGTTTGTCTATAACATGCGTGCTCACTCTGGGGTAGTGAAACCTCAAGCCATCCACTAGGTGAGTATCTGGAAAGGGTGGAAAATGAGAGAATCATATTACCCTCCCATATTGCACCAAAGTTATCTTCCTGACAACTTCGATAAGTTACCACAATGCTAAAGGGTATGTACAGGATCATGATGGGCCAAAAAGTGGCGATATGATGGGTATTTCTAGGGTATGTGGCTGATGACTTTTTTTTACCCAAAATTAATGAAATGAAAAGGGTTTTTAAAGGAGATTCTCAGCTTTCCACCAATATAAATTATGCTTTATTTTGAATTTAATAAATAATTATTATTCATTTTCTATTTGAATTACAACTAAAGTCCTAATTGATAGGCCGATTGAAAAACATCTATAGATTTCAAATAGCATCACATTTTTTGAATTTCATGAATTTTTGACCAAGTTAAGGTGGTTAGACATACAAGTTTTTATATTTTTTAAAAGTTGTATTAAAAAAATCATAATTAATTAGTTACTTGGAAAAAAATTATAAAAAAATATGCATAACATCTGGACATGATTCCTCTACTTATATCTAAAATATTATAAAAAAATATTATCATTTTATTGTGGTTAGGGTGGTTAGACAGACACCTACTTCTTATTTCTTCCCTGAAATTTAAGTACTACTGCATTGAAATTTCAAATTCTCACCAAATAGATTTTGTTTAAAAAAAAATAAACCTAGTATTTTAGAAACTACATTCATTTTTAAAAAATTCTATTCTTACATATTTTTGAAATAATATAGATAACTTATTCAAATTTTTACATCAAGTTTCCTAACTTTGATTTTTCTGAATTTTTTGCCACTTAAGGGCCTGTTTTTTCCATGATGATCCTGCACATACCCTAAATTCTTATGAATGTTATGTCTATAGGTTTTTTGTTCAAGGGGATCTTGCTTCGTGTAAGGTATTCTTAGAAAACATCGTGCCTAATGTCTCCAATAGAGGGTAGATCAAGAATATCAGATTACCACTTATGGGATGCCTCGTTTCGCATCATGGCACTAAGGGAAATTGTACACTTAGAAATATCACATTATTAGAGGACATCAAACCCCATGACACCACCAAGAAAAGGACATGTCCTAAGAAAGAAAATCACACCATGAAAAATGCAAAATGTCGAAAGATGTTATCAATGTATGCCCCAACTTTAAAGCGGTTGCTAATGCCATTGCTATGAGAAATTGATTTGAAATAGCTAATGTTTTCTCCTAAGACATGAGAGATTTCCTTGAAAAACCCTATGCTAAGTCATATGTTTCCAAAATAAATCTATGCCATGAACAAGGAGGGAAGGGTTACCCCCAAGAGTACATAGGGGATCTATGGATTCAGGGTCAGTATGTATTTGCTACAATGTTGTCATAGAGTTCAAAACTATCATCATTCCCCAAATACTCATAGAACTAGAAGAATGACACCAAGAGAGTGAAAAAAAAAGAAAAAGCCTTTCGGGTCAACATGGAAGAGACCTAAATGTCTTGACGTGTTGCATCATCCCCAAAATGAAAAAAAAAAGACAAATGAAAAAGATAAAATGTTTATGACATAGAGAAGAATGTAGATACATATAGAGGAATGCACAAAAAGAGAGAGAGATACATAAAATGAAACATCACAGGGGATCACATTACACACATGTAATCACATAAAGAAACATGAAAAAGAAAACAAAGAAAAAGACTAGTAAGGCATATGCGAGTCAACCTATAGCAAGTCATCTGCATCCCAATCTCAATCAATATAAATCAAAGGTAGAAAACTAGCCAAAGGGACAACAACACATGCCAAAACTAGGAAAAGGATAAGTAACCCCTTTCCCCCAATAAGTGTAGGACAAGAATGAGATGAGATGAATGATGATATGTCACTCCTTGCAAAAAGGAAATTATTCAAAATTAGTGTAAAACATACAACAGTGAATATGCTATGATCCTAAAACTATTACACGACAAGGAGCATTACCTAATGTTATTGATTATAACGAGTAGAAAAAGTATTGACTTGATTCCCAACTAATGAGATATTCCCACATGTAGTATCTATTAGTTTAGGATGTGCCAAAGTTAAATTTGTCTTAGAAGAATCCTTTGTAAGAGTGTTGATATTGAGTGAAGGCTTTTTTGAAGCTTTTGTTTCTTTCGAAGGATAATAACCAAGACCATTAGTTGTTTTTTGCGTGTGAGGCTCTATAGGGACACAAATACTTTGTTCTCTAGCACAACATCCTTTTCCATTATAACCAAGTTGTTTCATAAGTTCATAACCTCTTCCATAAATCTTTTTCATTTCCTTGGGAATTGGTGGTTGCTCATAATCAACTTCATCAAAGTTTGTCGTGTATGTTGTCTTTTCTTTTAAAGTGGTTGAAGTGGATGCTTTTGAATTTTGTATTGAAATTACTGCTTTTTATTTTCCCCTTTCAGATTCTTTTTTTATGATCTTGTATTTCTCCCATGAATGTAGGTGTGAAATAAAAGGAACCCCAAACATCTTCTAATAACTTTGTGACTTCTTCAATATGTTTTTCTTTTTCTTTCTCTTGCATGAGTTCCACTTAAGTAGTTGGTGTCAATGTTTTCAAAGGATTTTCCTTGTTCTTCTCAATGAGAAAACTATCTAGTTGAGGGCCAACTTTGATTGTATACACTTTGTTATATATATGAGAAATGGTATTGTAACTCAGTTGTTGTGAAACATTATCATTATCAAGTTTCCTTTTAGGTGGTTCTAAGATAAGCACGAGTTCATTTTGAACTTGTGGTTGTTGTGAGGGAGGATAAATGATAAGTTAAGGTTTAGGAGGTTCGATGATTAAAGGATTTGTAGGAGGTCTAAGAATTAGAGGAATTGAGGGAGTCCTATTGTTCATAACCTCAACACACTTATCCTTATTTTCATGATTTCTTAGTGAAGGGGATTCTAATGTCACTTCATCATCTTTATCTAAGGAAGCCTCATTACTATTGTTTGAAAGAAACATGTCGATGTTATCATTTTCTTGCACCGTGATCTCTTCCCTAGTAGGAGAGCATTTAGGAGAGCAGCAAACTAGATGTTCATTACATTCAAAGGTTGGTTCTTCTAAAATTACTTCATCACAAGTAAGGGAGTTATCAATGATGGAATTATCTTGTTCAATAATGTTTTCCCTAGGGGAATAAATACAAATAGGATTCTCATGACTCTCATCGATTGGATCTTCTAACACAAAAAGGTCTTCTTCACAAATAGTCCAAATTAAATTATTATGTTTTTCCATGATTTCATCTTTGTCTTCTAAGGTCTCATTCTCTTGTGCTGTAATATCCACCCTAGTAGGAGAGATTTTAGGAGAGGAGAAAACAAGATGTTCATCACATTCCATGGTTAGATTTTGTAAAGTACCTTCATCACAAATAGGGGAGGCATCAAGAGAAGAACAACTATGATTTTCATGCTTACCAATCACTAGATCCTTTTGTTCAAATAGACCTTTACAAATGTTAGGGGAATTAGGAAAGAGATAAATAATGATATAACTCTCAATCATTGGATCTCTTAACACCAACCTATCCTCTTCACAAATATATTTTTCATGATTGTTCACGATTGTATCCTCTTTCACTAAAGCATTCTCACAAGTAGGGAAGGTCTTGGGAGATGAATGAAGAGTAGATAAAGTAGTGTCAATGATGCCATATTCTTGTATCATAATATCTTCCCAAAGGGGAGAAGGAGAGGGACATAAGAATTTCATGATTCTCAATGATTGCATCCTCTTTCACCAAGATACCTTTGTCACTAATAGGAGAGGTATTGGGAGAAGAACAATTATGATTACTATGATTGTTGATGCTTGCATCCTCTTGTGTTATGACATTCTTATAAATTTGATAGATACCAAGAGGGTAGCCAACATGCTTATCAAAGCTTTTATTTGTTTTCCTAGATTATTCCCATGAGTAGGGAAAATAGAATCATACAAGCCATGTGATACTCTATGAACACTAAATGCTTGAAAAGAAAATATACTAACATGAAAAAGTATGCTATCTAAATTATGCAGTGCTTCTCAAATTTCAACAATTGTCATCAAATATGAAGATTTTTATTACTGAAATGATTTTTGAAATGCTTTAAAAATGACTACACTAAATTCATTATTTTGACCTAGATGCATAAAACAAAATTCCTGAAACTTTCCAGATAGATACTATAGGTTACCAGCAAGCCTAGGAAGTACAAAATATCACGAGAAAGCTCAAAAAGTTGGGTTTTGTAGGCATCTAAGGACTCATTTGCCCAGCAGTGAATGGGTCTTGGTATGCTTTTCTGGGAAACTTTGAATCTGATATTAAAGCTTTTGGATTGTGAAAACTTGTTTCCCTGGTATCCCTAATAGGGACTCATTCACCCTATAGTGAATGGGTCTTGGTATAGGGTTTTTTAGGATTGAAAAGCACAATTTCTAAGTGATTAGATGTATTTTTTGTTTCAATTTTGTAACAATGAACTTTGTAATAGATTTTCCATATTTTAGGTCTTTGAATGCTATGTTGACTAAGGTTGAATGATGAATAAGGTGACTAAATTTAATGTGCAATATGGATGTAAATGGTTGAATGATGATGTCAATGTTAACACTATGCATAAAAAAGTCAGATCTAATGCACTTTTTCTAATTTTTAGTGAATATAAGCAATGCAAACATGCAAATTTACCCTAAATGCGATGTTCACTAATGAAAAATGAAAGAACATTAAATGCAATACAAGTAATGCAAATATAGTGCAAACTATTGCAAACTAAGATCTAGGGTTTTAAAGGACTCCAAATCAAAAATTGGGATGTTCAAAAGATCGAGTTCACCATAATGAAACATAGAAAAAGAGATTCACCATTATGAATTAATAAAATGATGAACCTAATTTTGCTAGCGTTTCATTCAATTATGAGAAGTAAAATGCATCAATAACAATAAAAAATAAATTCAACTATTATAACAACAAATAGGAAGGTTTTCATATGCTAAAATGATGTGTACCTTATTGAAAAAATATTCTTTTGGGCCTCACTGAGGACTCATTCTACCATTCACCAATGGGTAATTTGTTAGGGTTCTAGAAAATTAGTTTCAAGATCTTGTTCTTTAATGTTTGCACTCCCATATCCTAGGTGCTCAGCTCTCGAAAGTCAGAAATAATTCTTGTAACTTAGTTTTTGTGATCTTACAAGTAAGATGACAACTTTTACAACATTGCAATCTTAACAACTTTGCAACTTTTATTCTCCACTTGATCTTCAATCTAAAACCTGTAATCACAAATCAATAGAGAATAAAATTTGTTTAATGTTAGGGAATAGGGGTTGCCTTGGTCAAACCTTGTTTTGGTAATTAAACCTTATGAAGAAACAATGAAACATGAACATAAAACATGAAACAAGAAATAATGATACCTTGAATGTCAAATCAACAATCTAACATGGAGTGGTTATGAAGAATGCAGATCTTGATCTTGAAATTAGATATGAAACAATGCTTGTAAAGGGATATTCAATGCTACAACATCACTTTAGCTCAACTACATTCATGATGCACTATGCCTTTGACATGATGGTATGACCTTTGATTGCTGCAATAAAACCTCAATAACCTGCTCTTGAATTCCTTGTAATTTCTATTGAATGCTCTATAATGCTCTTGTGAACTCTTAGGATGCTTGCATAATAATTATTAGATGAAACAATGTAAAATAACCTTATGTTTATAAAAAAACTTAATATTTAATCTTGAAATTTAAATAACACAAGCCGACATCAAATCTAGGATTTAAAATCATTAAAATCCTACCAAGAATAAGTTCAAAAAGGGGTGTCCTAAGTTAAGGAGGACCCATTTGCCATTAAAATCATTAAAATCCTGCCATAGGTTGAATGGGTCCTAACACACTGAACTAGGACAAGTTTTGAGGATATGAAATAACATGTAAAAGGGGGGTCCTAGGACCTAGGAGGAACCCATTAGCTAGGTGGCGAATGGGTCCTAGGTCACTAGCCTAGGACTCAAACCTTGCCAATTTAAGTGTTATGAAACATTATTAATGGGTGTTGGGATTTATCCTTCAAAAAATGCAATAAATAAGGTTTGGATTTTAATTTAAGGGGCCAATTAACCTCAATTAATTCATTAAAGTCCTAGATTAATGTGAAAGTGTAAAGGAACACTTTACAACACCCTAAATAAGGCATCATTAAGTCCATTTTATTAAAAAGGGTCTTAGATTTAATGTGAATGTGTAAAACACATTACAACACTAAATCAAGGCAACACTAGGCTCATTTATTATTAATTATTCCAAATTAAGAAAAAAAGGATACTTTTTATGTTAATACAAATATATATTAAAAATAAATACTAATATGTAATATATATAAAATATATCATAATACATAATATATAATATAATATATAAGTTATAATATATAATATATAATATAATATAATATTTAATATATAATATATTTCTTAAGTCACATATAACAAATATCCTTCTTATTAAAAAAAGAGATCCATTTTGTGTAGGACAACTTCTAGAGATATGCTTTTTTTTTAAGTTACACATAATGGATATCTGCTATTGACAACACGAGTACCCATTTTGTTTCGTGTAAATATTTTTTTCTTCATATATTAAAATTAATATATTAATATATATAAACAATATAATATTATATGTATTATATTAATATAAACAATATAATATTATATATAATATATTAATATAAATATTATAAAATATATATAAATATTATAATATTAATGTGAACTATGATTGCCAACCTGCACATACACAAGAAACAATCAATATATTAAATCAAATGCAAGGTTAGTAACATGATTCCTCAAGAAATTCATTTAAATTGCAAAAGAAAGAGGAAATGAAATGAAGAACACAACAAAAATTAGAACTTATCAAATCTTATTCTAAAGCAAAGAAAACTCTTAATCTCTTGAGGGAATTGGTGCCAATTTGATGTGAAAATTGGCCCTTTCCCAACTTCAATGATGCAATGATGATTTGGTGATGAAAACTGATCCACTTTGACGAAGAGTGATGAATGCTCCAAGATAAAAACCTGCATAACCTAGCTATAAACTCAAAAGTATGGATGAAGATTGCTAAAGATTAGAGTATAATAAGTTTACTCAAGTTGTGGATGATGAAATGAGGAGATTAGCCTCTTATTTATAGAATGTCAAGTTGAAGAGATATCCAAAATGGAGCAATGTGGGACTAAGAATCAACAAATGGAAAAGTGCCACTTGTCAACAAGTGAATGGATGAAGGATGTGTAAGTTTTGAAGAATATGTCAATAAATGCATATCTTTGAATTTTGAAATTGTTGAAATGACATGTAAGAGGGAAAGAAGGTGCATTGAATGCCACTTGGCTCAAGGAAAAAGGACTTTATAGGTGGAGTAAATGCCTTGTTGGAAGGACAAAGTCCACTTGGATAATTTTGAATTCAAATTTGAGGAATATTCCTTTAAAGATGCCTTGTGAGGAAAATAGAGATTTAATAAATGAATTAAATCTATTTTCATGTGCAAGTTGCAGAAGCTAGAGGATGGGAAATAAAAAGAGATGAAATTAATCAAGGTTAATTAATTTAATGAGAGATTAGTTGATGCGAAAAATTTGACTTAGATTTGTGGATTTATTTAAATCAAATATGAGAAGAATATGATAAAGGATTAATTAAATAAGGACTTTTGTTTTATTTAATTAAAAGAGATGATATATTTATTTAATAGATAGAATTTATGGATTTAATTAAATAAAATTAATTATTTAATTAATAGGGATAATTAGATCAGATTGATTTAATTAACAAAAGAGAGAGACTTAACTAAATACATGATTTATTTAATTAAGGGAGGAAAATTGATGAATTTAATCAAATAAGGGAATTTGATTAAATGATTAGACCAAGGGATAATTTAGGATGAAATGGTGTTAGTAATTGGAATTAGATGTGCAATTTCAATCGGTATATTTTCCATGTCTACATTTTCCCCCTCTTTGAAGTGATGCACTTGTTGCATTGGTTCAAAGAATAATCTTACTGAGATCAAAGTTCAAATTTTTTTGATTTTATGATACCCCACTATTGCCCCAATGAGAAGAATTATGTTGGTATATTTCCCCCTCGATAAATCGAATGGAAATGTCAATTTCTGATCAAGATCGTGATAAAATGCGAGAGGAGCACTGGTTCCACTAATTAGAGGACAAAAAATAATTCTTTAGAAAGATTAGATATTTGATGTAGACCATTTTGATGATGTATGGACAATCATCAGCCATGGGTAGCCTCATGTATATTTTGAGACATCACACAAATTTGGATAGCAATGTTAGTAAAGATAGAAGAATAAGATGGAAGAGAGGATCCAACAAGACATAAAAGATGATGCAAATGATGATGACTACTTGCCATGGAGTTGGGATTTTCAAAGGGACAATTTCCTTATGTTTGATAACACACATGATGCAATGCATCAAGGTATAAAGAACCAAGATGGCATTGTACCTAGTGTGATGAACTTTGACTCAACAATCTGATAGGAGTAATCTTGTTCACACCTGGCATACAAAAACTATTCATAAATGTAGTTCAGATATTTGAAATATCTTGGACCAAAACATAGGAAGGAAATCCTTCCTATGTGGTCAACAAGATACCTAAAACATGCTCCCTACATTCAAATAAAGCACGTATGACCAAGGTTATTTTATAAGAATATCCAACAAGCACAACAGACAAAAGATAATGATTGTTGCCCCATTCCTATCTCACTAAATCCTTCATTCAAATATCATCGAGAGGTGCTTGGAATGAATGCAATAAGATAAATCAAACAAGATAAAATAAAGTAAACAAACAAGCTAATGTTCTTCATACCGCTAGCCAAAGGAAGCTGTGTTTTGAAAGATAAGGATCGAAACTTATTGCCAATAGATGATGTCCATTGTCGAAACGATATATCCTAGGACATGTTAGTGGATGGCGTCACACCATTTCATTTATCCAAAGTGCTTGGTTTGATAAAAAGTGCCCATTATAGGAAGGATTCATCCTAGGATGTGATTTTATCAGATGATGACGAGATTGATTTAAGACTGATAAGCTATTGATATGAAAAGTTGACCAACTTGTTTACATACCAACTTAAACCTGAGACTTGACGTTTTGAGTTTTTCACTTTTTACTTGCTAGACTTGTTTCTGATTGTTTCACCAAAGCTTAGAGATGATCATTTATTATGAGTGATGTTATTTCGGGTGAAAGCAAGATGAGACAGATGTATTTTTTCAAATATTTGGATGTTTTTGACATTTTGTGAACTGTTTTGAGGCTATTTTTGGTATTTTTGAGATTTTATAAATGTTTTGGTTTTCTATTTTCAAATGTTTTGGGGTTTTCTGAGATTTTGACCAAGAGACTAACCTAAGGATCTATCCTAGGGGTGTCGAGGGCTGATCAACTAATTAGCCTTGCCTACGTTATACATGCAAAGACCACGTAGTTTGACAAGACGACTCTGTTTTGACTTTTTGGCTGAATTTTTGACCTGTTTTGGGATTTTGATATGTTTTGAATGTTTTTGGATTTTTATGATTTTTTGATGTTTTTGGATTTTTGGATTTTTAGATGTTTTTAGATTTTCTGATATTTTAGGACTTCAAGAATATACACGAATCCGATCCGATGAGAACATGCCCCTGGCATGATGCAATAGACTACTCTGATAAAGGCAGGATAAACTGACCTTGGGAATGGGCTGAGTAGTACTAGGAGGGATCATGATACGAAACACATGACCAAGCTATGGTGCGGATGCAAGTGGATGAGTGATGGATGGAGATTTGAATGCGATGGATGATGGAAATGTAATGGATGGATGATGCAGAACAAGCCATAAAGATCCTAGTGGATGGAAAGTGCTTATTTACACAAGGCGCCTGTTTGCTAGGTTTTCACCAATGTACTTGTCCAAAGTGCCATCGAAATGGTTTTCACCATAGGACAATTTCTCTTTACTATTTTTGATCCTTTTTCTGATTTTTTGCTTTTTTAATTTTTTTGTTGTCACCAAGACGCCTATTTGCAGAGGTTCCCCTTTGGGTGTTGATAACTGACATGCCCCTGACTTATAGAGTGTTGTGATAAAAAATGGTCCCAACCAATTGGGTTCAAATTTTCCTTTGCTGTTTGGATTTAGGATGTTCTTTTGATTCTCCTTTAGTACCAGTTCTCTGACTTGGAAAGTCTTGCTTCTGATTTTCTTGTTATAGCTCTTCTTGAGTTTGTTCTGATAGACATGCAAATGATTTAAAGTGTCTATATGCCGCTCATCCGATAGCTCTAGCTCATTGAGTCTTGATACTCGGTTTTCTTCATCTGTGATGAGGTTTTGCAATGATATTCGTAGTGATGGGAGCTTGATCTCAATGGGGAGTACTGGTTCTGATCCATAGACCAGGGAGAAGGGGTGGCACTAGTGGGTGTGTGGATGTTGGTTCAGTAGGCGCAGAGGGCGGGATTGAGCTGTAGATTCCAGTCATGACCTGCGTCATTGACTATTTTCTTGAGGATTTTCAAAATGGTTTTATTTGTGGCTTCTTCTTGGCCATTGTCTTGGGGATAGTATGGGGTGGAGAAGCGATGTTGGATTTTGAATTTTTCACACAAGTCACATACATCCTGATTCTTAAATGGTGTCCCATTATTTGAGATAATGGCTTGTGGGACATTGTAGTGACAAATGAGATAGTTTAGAATGAACTTTGATATATGCTTCTTGGTTACATATGTCATGAGTATGGCTTCGACCCACTTGGTAAAGTACTCAGTGGCGGTTATGATGAACTTGTGGCCATTAGATCAAGTGGGAGTGATTTTTCCAATGAGATCAAGTCTCGATTATGAAAAGGGCCATGGTGTGATGATGGGATGAAGTTCTTGAGTTGGAGCATGGATGAGGTCCCCATGTTGCTGACATTGTAGGCACCTTTTGACATAGTCATGTGCCTCTCTTTCCATTGTAGGCCAATAATACCCCATCCTCAACAATTTCTTGGCTAGGGTCATTCCACTTGAGTGTGAACCATAGATGTCATTATGTACTTCAGTTAAAGCAGCCAATGCCTCCTCAGCATTTAAACAATGTAATAAGGTTCCTTCTATGCTTCTACAATACAAGGTATCTCCTAGGATGATGAATTGGGATGCCTTTTTGACAAAGGTTCATTTTAAGGTTGAGGGTAAGTCAGCAGGTAGGACACCTATTCGTAGGTAGGTATAAATATCATGGTACCAGGGATCACCGGGACCAATGATTTCACACATAAATTTTCTGATTTTGGTACCTCGAATGCGAGCATGAGAAGCTACTCTACTAAGAATTCATGTTTTAGGACATTGCTAGGGATTTCCAGTAAGGATCCAATTGTTGCCATGGCGTCTGCAACCCTGTTGTTTGCTCTAGGAATTTTCTCGAATGTGATCTCGATGAAGGATTATTTGAGAGTCTCCACTAGTTTCTTGTATGGAGTGAGCTTATCATCCTTAGTTTGGTATTCACCTTTCACTTAGTTTATTATCAGCTGGGAGTCTCCATATACCCTGAGGGCCATGATGTGCCACTGCACTGCTATTCTAGGACCTATGGATAGAGCCTCATATTCTACACTGTTGTTGGTGCAGGGGAATGCCAATTTATATGATCTAGGTATGTAGTCCCCTTATGGGGTGATAAAAAAGACATTGGATCCTAATCCATGTTGTGTGTATGAGCTATCAAAGTAAAGTTTCCAGTGGTTGACTATATTGATATTGAAGATGGATTCATCTGGAAACTATGAGATGAGAGGATTCTTTGAATAGATTGGTGCTTCTGCAAGCTGATCTACGATGACTTGACCTTTAATTGATTTCCACTCCACATATTCAATGTCATACTCTGATAATATCATGACCCATTTAGCCATCCTTCCAGTGAGCATTGCTTTTGATAGTAAGTACTTGAGGGGATCAATTTTGGTGATGAGTTTTATTTTGTGTGCTAGCATGAAATGTTTGAATTTTTGTGAAGAAAACATTACTACTAGACATGATTTTTCAATGAACGAATAGTTTAACTCATGCCCAACCATTGTTCTGCTGATATAATAGATGGCCCTTTCTGTCCCATTTTCATCGTGTTGAGTTAGGAGAGCTCCAAGGGCTGTTGTTGTTGTTGATACATAAAGAATTAATGGCTTTCTTGGGATTGGTGGCATGAGGACTGGTGGTGTAAGTATATATTCTTTGATATTATTGAAGGCTTCTTCATAGTTGTTATCCCACTTGTATGCTACTCCCTTGTGAAGTAGGTGAGAGTATGGATTCTGTTTAATTGCTAGTTGTGCTATGAACCTTCAGATGGACTAAAGCTTGCTTTGGAGACTTCTCAATTGTTTCAATATTTTGGGTGCCTCCATCTCAAGGGTTTCTTTTACCTTGGGAGGCTCTACCTCAATACCTCTCATTGACACTATGTATCCTAGCAACTTTCCTAATTGTACACCAAAGACACACTTCTTTGGATTTAATCAGACCTTGTATTCCTCCAGCCTATCAAAAATAGTACTCAAAGTTGCTATGTGATCCTTTCTCTTTCTGGATTTGGCTAGCATGTCATCGACATAATCTTCGACAATTTCATGGATCATGTCATGGAAGATTAACGTCATGGCTCTTTTGTATGTTTCTCTTGCATTTGTCAAGCCGAATGGCATCATATTCCAGTAGTAAGTCCCCCATGGACAAGTGAAGGCCGTTTTGTGTTGGTCTTCTTTAGCAATCATTATCTAGTTGTATCCCGAGAAACCATCCATCAAGGAAAGCATTTCATGTCCCACCATCATGTCTATAATCATGTCAATGTTGGGCAACAAGAAATTGTCTTTTGGACATGCTTTGTTCAAGTCCTTGAAATATGTGCAAATTCTGATGCCCCCATCAGGTTTTGAGATAGGCACCAGGTTTGACACCCATTCTGGATAGTCTATTGGTCAAATGAATCCTGCATCCAATAGCCTCTTTAGTTCCATTTTGACTAGTAGGGCAATCTCAGGGTGAATTTTCCTGAGTTTTTGTTGGACAGATTTTGCTTTAGAGTATACTGCTAGGTGATGAACTACAATGTTTGGATCAAGCCCTGGCATGTTAGCATAGCTCCATGCAAAGTTTACTTGTCTCTCTCTCAAGAAGGCTGCTAGGAGTTCTTTTTCCTCTGATAGTAACGATTCCGCATAGAATGTGATGTGTGGGGTCTCCTCTGTTCCTAGATTAAATGGATTGCACTTTTCTGCTAGGACCATTGATTTTTCTTGATGAAGGGCTCTGAAAGGAAGATTGAATCCCCCATTCTCAAGCACCTCAGAGACATTTTCACCATTGGATATGTCCTTTCTTTTTACTTTTTTCATGTTGGAGAGTGCCACAGTGTGGTTTTCACTCAAGGACTTAGATATTATTCTCAATTTTTCACTTTTGCGACTGAGGGATTCAATCATTTCCCCATAGTATGCATGTGTATCTAGCTCAATGATGAAACCTTCTTTGTGATCCCCACATGGAATATTATCCCGTATTCCCATGAATTCTGAGAGTGCCTCATCTTTTTTGAATGTGTCAAGAATTGGTGGTCCTCATTGGTCATAATCGATGAGTTGGGGGTAAACTAGGTAGATTTTGTGATTTTGATGGTTTGAATCAAAGGATAAGGTGCTAATAATGAGAAGGGTGGTATCCTTGAAGAGCCTAGGTAGGTTGGTTATGGGATCCTCATCATCACTACTACTACAGACATTAGTTATGTCAAATGTGAAGTTGTCTATGATTTGACTTGTAGATACGGGTAAGCGAAGTTTGGCTGCGGATTGCTGAGGAGAATTATTGACCTTTCTAACTGGAGGACTTCGGCCACATATGGTTATACTTGAAGGGGTACATTTGTGGCCAATATTTCATTTCGTCTCAAATGATAGGTATTATCAGCCCATTGTCATTTTCCCCAAGTCTCTGGTTTCTATCATAGCCCATTGCGAGCGTCATTTGCAAACCTTTGCTTCTGTCATCCATTGGTAGATCGACTGCTAGTCTATTATCTTGGTATAGGAGATGAGATGGGTCCTCTTCTATGACTTCTTGATCGAGATCTCCCCAACTTCTGAAGTTGGGATATTCTTTAGGAGATGTTTGAGATGTGGAGGGTTCATTTGATTATGGATGTCCTTGTGATCTGGGAGATTGTGGTAACTCTCCTACCACAAATTTTTTTTTGGGAATCGTGTAGTTTCCGCAACCATTATCTTGGATGATGACTTTGATATCAAAAGATGGTGGGAATGGCGGGAGTGGTGGGTGTCTCTGTCGTAGATGTGGAAGTGAGAGTGGCTAGATTAGTGTCAGATGTTGATGGGCCTTCATCATTTTTAGGCACTTCACGAATTTTGTAGTATTTTCCTCAAGGTTCTTGCATAAGAAATGGTTCAGGATCTCCATCGATGGTGACCTCTTGTCCCTCATATGTTAATTGACACATTGATGGAAAGTTGATGCTACTGCTTGCATTGCATGAATCCATGGACGTCTAGGAGAATGTTATAAGGCAGAGTCGAGGTCTAGGACTTGACAATGTAGTTTCCATGATAGCTGGCCCTACTTGAATAGAGGATTCTAATTGTGCCTTGGACACTCTTTCCTGATCATCATATGCTACCCCTACAAATTTTGAAAACTAAGTTGAAAATCAATTTTTTTAATATGTGTAGAATGGAGTCTAGTTTATAAAAATCTAATTTATTTTGAAATTTCAATGAACAATTAATTTATAAAGAAAAAATACCAAATACTAGTTTTTACCAAAAAATAAGACACACAAACAAAAGAAATTAAAGATCGAAGGCTTAAAATAGTCAAAATATGAAAAAATTACATTGTTAAATAGCTAAGAGAGAGCCTAACATTACTCAGGTGTTTGATTTGTTTGACCTTGAAACACGTGCAAACCTGATGGTTAGCATGAAAGAGATTATGTGAAATCCTATAGAATATGCAAAAACACATCTTTGAACATTAGGAAGGCACTCCAAGCCTTTGGGTTGGAAATCCAAAGCAATTCCCAAGCCAAAGGCTTGGAGATTCCCAAAGCAACATATAACATGAGCACATTATAACATGCTCATGTTATGTTTTGTTTTGCATCTTTTTGTTTTTTTCCATAGTTTAGTGCGTGTTTATCATGCTTGACATAACACGGGCACACTATAACATGCTTAGGTTATGTCTCACTTCCAAGGAATGCTTTATGTTCAAGTATGTTAATGATGTATGTATGTTTGTATATATATTTGTGTTTATGTATGTATGTATGCACACTTGCATGTATGTATGTATGCATGCATGCATGTATGTATGTATGCCTACATGTATGTATGTATGTATGTATGTATGTATGTATGTATGCTTGTATGTATGTATGTATGTATGCATATATTTTTATATGTATGTATGTATATATGTATGCTTGTATTTATGTATGTATGGTTGTATGTATGAATGTATGGTTGTATGTATGTATCTATGCCTATATGTATGTAGGCATTCCTATATGTATGTGTGTATGGTTATATGTATGTATGTATATATGCATGCTTGTATGTATGCATATATGTATGTATGTATGTATGTATGTATGTATGTATGTATGTATGTATATATGATTGTATGTATGTATGTATGTATGTATGTATGTATGCCTATATGTATGTATGTATGTATGTATGTTTGTATGAATGTATGTATGTATCTATGTATGTATGCTTGTATGTATGTGTGTATGCATGTATGTTTGTATGTATGCATGCTTGTATGATTTTATGTATGTAAGGGTTTTGGGTTTAGGGTATATAAGGACCTGAGGGTATATGTTATAGGGTTGAGGGTAGAGGGCAGAGGGTTGAGGGTTGATGGTTATAGTTGAGGGGTAATATTCAACATGTTAAGTGTATAAGATTGAGTGTGTAATGTGTAGGGGTTAGGGTTTAGAATATTCAATCTATTGTTTATGATATAGATTGAGGGTATAAGGCATAGGGTGATTTGGATTGAGAGTGTATGGTTTAGGTTTTAAGTATAGGGTTGTGGCACAATATTCAAGGTTTAGGGTATAATGGTGAGGTTATAGGGTATAGGGATGAGGGTTTGTGGGTGTAGGATTTAGGGTTTAAGGTATATGGTTGAGGATTGAGGGATTAGGGCTTAAGTATATGGTTGAGGGTATAGGGTAGAGGGTTGAGAGTTTACAGTTGAGGGATAATGGTCAAGGTTGAGTGTCTAAGATATACGGTTTAGGGTTTAAGGTTGAGGGTATAAGGCATATGGATGAGGGTTTAGGGTTTAGGGTATAAGTATAGGGTATAGGGAAGAGGTTTTAACACTGAGGGATAATGTTCAAAGTTGAGTGTCCAAGGTTATGTGTATATGGTATAGGGTTTAAAATTTTAAGGTATAAGGGTTTAAGGGTATCTAGGGGTTGAGGGTTTAGGATTTAAGGATTTAAGGATTGAGGGATTAAGGGTTAAGGGTTGAGGGATTAGGGTTTAAGGTATAGTGTGAAGGGTAGAGGGTTTAGAGTTTAAGGTTTAAGGGTTGAGGGTTGAGGCTTTAGAGATAGGGTTTATGGTTAAGGGTTAAGGGATTAGGGTTTAAGGGTTGAGGGTTTAAGGCTTTAAGTTTTAAGGGTCAAGGATTTAGGGTTTAAGGGTTGAGGGCTTAAGAGATTAAGGTTTAATGTATATGGTTGATGAATTAGGGTTAAGGGTTTAATGTATAAGATAGAGGGGTTGAGGTTGAGGCTTTAGTGATAGGGTATAGGGTTGAGGGTTAAGGGATTAAGGTTTAAGGGTTGAGGGTTTACATATTTAAGGTTTAAGGGTCAAGGGTTAAGGGTTTAAGGGTTAAGGTCTTAAGGGATTAGGGTTTAAGGGTTGAGCGCTTAGAGATTATGGTTTAAGGTACAGGGTTGATGAATTAGGGTTAAGGGTTTTTAATGTACAAGGTAGAGGGGTTGAGGTTTGAGGCTTTAGGGATAGGCTTTAGGGTTGAGGGTTAAGGGATTAGGTTTTAACAGATGAGGGTTTCAAGAATTAAGGTTTAAGGGTCAACAGTTTAGGGTTTAAGGGTTGAGGTCTTAAAGGATTAGGGCTTAAGGTATAGGGTTGAGGGTATAGGGTTGATGGATTAAGGTTGAGGGTCCAATGTATAGGGTAGAGGTTTGAGAATTGAGGGTTGACTTGGTTTAATTTATAGGTTAGAGAGTTGAGGGATTAAGGGATTAATTTTATAAGGGTTAAAAGATTAGGGTTGAGGGTTGAGGGTTGAGGGATTAGGTTTGATGGTTGAGGGTATAGGGTTGAGGGATTATGTTTGAGAGTTTAAGGGTTGAGAGATTAGGGTTGAGAGATTAGGGTTGAGGGTTGAGGGTATAGGGTGGAGGGATTAGGGTTGAGAGTATAGGATTGAGGGATTAGGTTTGAGGGTTTACAAGTTGAGGGATTAAGGGCTTAAGGGCTGAGTGATTAGGGTTGATGGTTGAGGTATTAAGGGTTTAAGAGTTTAGGGTTGAGGGTATAGGGTTGAGGGAAAGAGGGGTAAGGAGGAGGGAGAGAGGTAGAGATGATGGAAATAACTAGAAAGCTCTGAGATCTATATAGAGGTGAGAGACCTACAAGCCAAGGAGAAAGGGGTGAAAGACATAGGGGGGATATGTGTGAGAGAGATAGAGGGGAGAAAGGTAGATAGATTAGGGGGAGATAGAGATGAGAGATAGAGAGGTGAGGGGAGAGATAGAATAAAATGAGAGAGAGAGAAGTGGAAAACTTGAGGGAAAGAGTGGTAAGGAGGAGGGAGAGAGGTGGAGAAGGGAAATAACTAGAGATCCATTTGAGAGATATAGAGGTGAGAGACCTATATCCTTGGGAGAGGGGTGAGATACATAAGGGGAAAGATAGGTGTGAGAGAGATAGAGGGGGAGAGGCCCATGGGTACTGGGACAATGAGTGAGAGACCTAGATGGCTAAGGAGGAATGGAGAAGTAGAGAGGTGAGAGATAGAGAGGTGGTGGGAGAGATAGAATAAAATGAGAGAGAAAAGTTCACAACTTGAGGGAAAGAGGGGTAAGGAGGAGGGAGAGACATGGAGAGGGAGGGAAATAAATAGATATCCAAGAGGGATATAGAGGTTCAATAGACCTACAACCTAGGGAGAGAGGGGTGAGAGTCATAGGGGGAGATAGGGGCTTAAGAGGGGAGAGAGGGTTGGGCAATGAGACAAGGAGTGATAGACCTAGATGGCTAAGGATGGATGGAGAGGTAGACAAGGATTGATTGAGAGATCTACATAGGGGAGAGGTAGAGAGGAAGGGAAATAACAAGAGAGCCCCGAGAGATATAGAGGTGAGAGACCTACAACCTAGGGAGAGATGTGGAGAGGGAGGGAAATATCTAGAGGGCCCTAAGAGATACAAGTGAGAGACCTAAAACCTAGAGAGAGAGGGGTGAGAGAGATAGGGGAGAGATAGGGGTGAGGGAGATAGGGGAGGAGAGGGTGGATAAGGGTTGAGGGTTTAGGGTTGAGAGTTTAAGGGTTGAGTTATTAAGGGTTTAAGGGTTGAGGGATTAGGGTTTAAGGTATAGTGTATAGGGTTAAGGGTTGAGGGATAGGGCTTAAAATTTAAGGGTTGAGGGTTGAGGCTTTAGGAATATAGTTTAGGGTTTAGGGTTAAGGGATTAGGTTTCAAGGCATAGTATCTAGGGTTGAGGGTTTAGGGTTTAGGGAGAGAGTGGTGAGAGAGATAAGGGAGAGATGGTGGTGAGGGAGATAAGGGAGGAGAGGGGTGGATAAGGGTTGAAGGTTTAAGGCTTTAGAGTTTAAGGGTCAAGGGTTTAGGGTTCAAGGGTTTAGAGTTTAAGGGTCGATGTATTAAGGGTTTAAGGGTTGAGGCTTGATGGATTAGGGTTTAGGGTATAGTGTTGAGGGTTGAGGGTTTAGGGATAGAGTTTAGGATTTAAGGGTTAAGGGTTGAGGCTTTAGAGATAAGGGTTTAGGTTTTAGGGATTAGCATTTAAGGCATAGTTACTAGGGTTGAGGGTTTAAGGATAGGGTTTAGGATTTCAGGGTTAAGGGTTGAGGCTTTAGGGATAGGGTTTAGGGTTTAGGGTTAAGGTATTTGGGTTTAAGGCATAGTTTCCAGGCTTGAAGGTTTGCAGATAGGGTTTAGGATTTAAAGTTTAATGGTTGAGGGTTGGTGCTTTAGGGATAGGGTTTAGGGTGAGGGGGAGATAGAGGTGATAGATAGAGAGGTGAGGGGATAGATAGAATAAAATTAGAATGAAGTTGATAACTTGAAGAAAAGATCCATGGGTAAGGAGGAGGGAAAGAGGCAGAGAGGAAGGGGAATAAATAAAGATCCATTTGAGAGATATAGAGGTGAGATACCTATAGACTAGGGAGAGAGGGGTGAGATACATAGAGGGAAACATAGGTGTGATAGATAGAGGGGGAGGAGGGGTGGGTAATGATACAATGGGTTAGGAAACCTTCAAAAAATTAACTCTTTCATAGCATGAGCATGTTTTGAAGAAGTTGAGATATGGTCATTTTGTATAGCAGGCCAAAATGCACTCACCATGAGACATTTGAAAAAATGCCTCAAAGAAATGTGGTCTCATGGTGATGGAATCCCATGACAATTTTTTTCATGGCATTTCATCACCATGAGATTTCATTTCTTTGAGGCATTTTTCAAAAAGGTCATTGCCTTGTCTATGCTATTATGCTGGGATGGGGTGGATGGTATAGTGTGCTCTTGGTTATGAGATGGAGGGGGATCATGACATGAAGAGGAATGGGTGTTTTGATCATGATGGGAAAAGGATCATTATATGGGGTGGAAGGTGTACTTTGAGACTACATTTTGAGAGTGATCATACAATGGAGTGGAAGAGGTACTTTGATCTAGACATTGAAGGATGCCATTCTAGATGAACTGGGGGAGAGGGGATTGTGAAAGGAGGATGAAGGGATTTATTTCTCTTGATATGGAAATCTATCATTAGATGAGATGGAAGGGATATGTTGTTCTTGATTGAAAATGGGATCATGAGATGGAAGGGGATCATATGATGGAGGAGAAGAGTTTCCTTAATCTTTATATGAAGGGGAATCTATGTTATCATGCTTTGGATTAGGAGATGGACATAGCTCATTTGATATGGATGGTATGATGAGGGAGGAAGGTTTTATAGACTCATCAACTTGGATAGATGGATTGATAGGGGATTCATAAAATTTAGGGTATTAGGGTTTATCTTCATCTAGGGATGATGAAGGTGGATGCATGATATGGGAAGATTGCACCACTTTTATTTTTTTGGATGGGGAAACAACCACCTTTGCAAATACTCCTTGGAGGAAGTTATTATAGAGACATGGGATGAATTTTCTTGGTAATATTGGCGTGATGTGGATTTTAAAGATATGGGATATGACCAAGTGGAATAAGAGGTGAAAGCTTCCATGGATTGGTAAATTGAGGATGAGGATGAGGACCTTGGAAAGGAAAGGATTTGGAGGGGAATTTTTGCTAAAGGCTTGGTTTCTTTTGTCAAAGGAAGGGGAAGGATAAGCAAGAGATGGATTGTGATTGGATGAAGGTAGGGAGGATGAAAGTTTAGCACCAATGCCAAGGAGACATCTAAGAAAGACATCCTTATAAATATGGAAGTAGTAGGTGAGCATAAAATTAGTGGTAGTGGATGAGGATGATATGGATGGGACTTGAGTGGAGATTTGGATGGGGGATTTGTGGAAAATTGGAGCATTCTGTCCATTGAAAATGGATTCAAGGTGATCTACAATGCTCTCATTATCATCATTGTGATTATATTCGAGTTGGTCAAAAGGAATATCCTCATCATCATCAATATGGTTGGATTTGGTTGGAATGGATGAAGGTGGATTAGAATAGATTAAGTTAGATGGAGGATTGATTAGATAGTTAGACATGGTAGAAGATTGATTGGAAGAAAGATTGGTATTGATTTTGGATGAGGATGGAAAATAGGATGATGGATTAGAAATGAACTTGGGGATTAAAAGAATAGGATCTAAGGACGAAGATGGATGGTAGGATTAGATTTGGGTATCAAATCCAAGACCTTAAAATGATTTGATTTGATTAAAGAGGATTATCAATTCTTAAGGCAGTGAGCTATTTGAAAAAATGCCTCAAAGAAATGTGGTCTCATGGTGATGGAATGACATTCCATCACCATGAGACCACATTTATTCAAGGAATTTTTTCAAACAAATCACTGTATTTTCTATGTTATTTCTTACTATTATGCTTTGATAGATTTTTCCCAGCATCCATAGTTTGTTTGAAATTTCCTTTTTTAGGCTTTTAGCCATAGCAGCAAGAAAGTGAACTATTTGATAAAATTCTTTGGTAGACATGTATGGAAAATGTGGCAGTATAAAAAGGTAGTGAGTTTTTTGAAAAAATGCCTCAAAGAAATGTGGTCTCATGGTGATGTCCATCACCATGAGACCACATTTCTTTGAGGCATTTTTTCAAACTACTCATTTCCTTGTCTATGCTATTGCTTACTATTATGCTTTGATATATTTTTTCCAAGCATCCATAGTATAGACAATACAACAAACTGTTTGAAAACATGCCTTGATAAAATATGGTCTCATGGAATGCCATGACAATAAAATGTAATTGGCAGCTACTCCTAGTTATTAGTTATGCAATGTGAAGTAATTTCACCACTGCTTATGTTGACTTTCTAAAAAACTATATTGTAACTAAAATTTTGTCATCTATCAATATCTAGTTATTAGTTATGCAATGTGAAGTAATGCTTTGAGTTTGAAATATGTGGCATGCAATGGAATCAATGATATGAATATAAAACACATAAATATATTAAGTACAATTCATTAGTTAAACTCATTATTCTACTTGAGTGAAGCTACAAATTCCACTGCCACTGGGAGGTGTTGTCGTGAAATCTCCAAGATTAATCTATTCAACATCCAAAATCACATATTAGAATGCCATTCATATAAAAAATGCTATTCACACGTAATATTTATAATTATTTACTAGTTACATACCTCAACAGTACATGTTGTAGCATAATATAGAGGTGAAGGACTGCTGAAAAATGAATGAATACTATGACCTTGAAATTTCATTATAATAATTAAACTAAATTAGTTAATCTTGCATTTGAAAAATGAGATTTAATAAATAAAATTCAATGAAATTGCTAACATTTACCTGAGTATCACTTTTGAAAGCCTCATTCAAGAGGGCATCTGTCATCACCAACTAGTCAGCTACAGATGTAGCCTATGCACCTACCTCCTGACTATCTATGGGGTCATAACCACATGCTAAATCACAAGCCTGACAAGTATGGGGTGGAAACCTACCCGTCAAAGTCTCCCCTGACTCACAATGTACTGAAAGACTGGCACACTATATGATGCTCTGGGACAAGGAACTAATGGACTATATTGTCTTGGCCTCAACATTTTCCTTCACAATGGAAGGGATAGCCATGTTCTCATAAGATGGTCTAGCGAGTGTTCATTTCACTAGCCATTGTGGATCAAGGCATGCCCCTAGTCTATCCTATGCAGACTCACCCCTTCTACCCTAGAAGTCTCACATATCAAAATAGATGGGGATTTTATTGAGGAAAAACTTGTAGTAGAGTTTCCTTAATAAATATCATAGACCTCGTTATTATTGCATGGAGGATGGTAAAAAACCACCAACCACCTCTACCAAAAATGGTCCTTTATCCCTTGGTGGTTGCACCAATGGATAGGTAACCTCTTGCTTGTAGGGTGTAGAGGTTGATTTGTTCATGGGTTTGTAAAAAGGGAACACAAGTCAAATTTTGTAATTTTTTCTTTTTTGACTTATGTGTAGGATATTTTATTTGCATAATGTTCTTTGTACTCCTCTCTCTTCTCCTCCTAACCACTTAATTGCTTTCTAATTGTATCTACATGTGTTAACATAGCTTGAAGTGAATGTGCAAGTATGATTCTTTGCAAGGTTGAACTTATAGGATCATTCAACCTCACAATTACCTCAATTTTTTTTGTTGTTTTCAATTTCCCTCATTAAATTTTGTTGAGTTCCATGAGGATGTTGAGGAATTTTTAGAGGAGTTTGTTGTTGGATTTGGGGTTATTCTTCAGCAAGTGTTTCAAGTTGAGGTGAAGGATTATTTTGAGGATTGGGAGGTGTGGTTGCTAAACCTGCAAATATTTCAACTTCAATGAACATTAGTAATAATGCCAAGTAAAATACAACAAATCAAGCATCCATATGAGATATTGAATCATGCTAAATATGCAATAAAATGAAACAATGGAAACCAAACAAAAGCACATGAAAACATTAAATTGATCCTATCCTATAGTGGATTGGTGCTATTGTTGAAAATAGCCCTTTCCCAATCCTTGATAGATAAGCTAGATGATGATGATAAGATGGGCAAGATTAGCTCTCCGTTGAAGAGAGTGACCTTGCATGAGATTTGTTGATTTTGTGGAGAATTTGCTTGAAGAATGATGCCTCTATTTGTAGATTCTCAAATACTAAGAGTGCCAAACATGGAGGATGTGGGACTAAAAAAAACTAATCAAAGGAGGCCACTTGTCAACTTGTGAGTGGTTGATGCATGTGCAAGATTTGGGAAATGTGCCCAAGAGGGAGATTTCAAATTCAAATTTGAGAGTAAATGCTGAGTGGGGGACATGTAAGAGTTTATTAATTGCTTTGTTGGATGTACATGCCCACTTGATTTTGAATTCAAACTTGAGGGAATAGTCCCCATAAATGCCATGTTGAGTGAAAATGTTGATTTTAATAATAAATCAATAAATTGATTTATTTGTGCAAGTGGGATTATCTAGAGGATGTGACATGCACTAGATTAGATTTAATCAGGATTAATTAGCTAAGATGATGACTTAGATATTTTGATTTATTTAAATCAAGAGGGAGAAATATGACTTGGATTAAAGTCCTGATTTATTTAATCAAAGAGGGAATGATAGGCTTAAATTAAATAAATTTAATTTATTCAATTTAAGTGGATAATCCTTAGAGATTAAATGAACCTGATTAATTTTATGAGCAAATGAATGTGAACTTGGTTGAATGGACCTAATTGAATGCATGATGATAATTTTGCATGTCTACATTTTGCCCCTCTTTGAAGCAATGTACTTGTTGTGTTGGTTCAAAGAATAAACTTACCACGATCAAAATTTAAAATTTTTCTATTTTTTTGGATGCCCCAGCGGAAAGAAGTACACTAGTACATTGCCCCCTCAAGAGACTGAGTGAAAAGATTCAATTTGAGGGTCGATCTCACGATAAAGAGGTTCAAAATGGATGGTTATGGATGATGATGCAAATGGGATGGTTTTAAGATGCTTAGAATAAATAATCTATATTATCTTAAACAACTTAAATGATGATATGATGTGATGATGGATGAGATGGATGATGTGATATGCAATGATTATGAAAATGTATGATTATGAGATGCTTAGACTAATAGATCTATATTATGATGATGATTATGTATGTGAGATGATATGCAAAATATTGATGGTTTGTGGATGCAGGATGGATGTAGGATGGATGCATGATGGATGCATTGGTGATGATGATTAACTATTCATGCTGTGATGTTAGTGCAAAAAATGAAGAAATTAGATGATGACAAGAGGATCCAACAAGCCAACATTATGAGAGATGATTATGACAAATGATGATGATAGATGGATGATTTTCTTATCAAGGATTGGGATTTTAAAAGGGTCACTTACTTTATGTTTGATAACACACATTTAAGTACGATGCATCAAGGTATAAAGAACCAGGATGGCGTTGTACTTAGTGTGATGGAATTTGACTCGACGAATAGATAGGAGTATTCCTGTTCACACTTGACATACAAAAACCTTGCTAGGATGTACTTTAGAAGTTTCAAACATCTCAGACCAAAACACAGAAAGGTATAACCAATCAATGCAATAGTTAACAAGTTGTCCACAAAATCCTCTATACATATCTAACAAAGCAAGTATTCGCCAAGTTATTTTACACGAATGTCCAACAAGCACAACAAACAAAAGATATTGATCATTGCCCCATTCCTATCTCTCTAAATCCTTCATTCAGATATCATCGAGAGGTCCTTGGACTGAGCGCAATAAGATAAGTCAAAAGAAAAAGATAAAGCACACAAACAAGTTGATGTTTTTCAATATCGCTAACCAAAAGGGAATGTGTTTTTTAAGGATAAGAACCAAAACTTATTGCCAAAAGATAATACCCATTGTAGGAAGGATACATCCTTGGACATGTTAGTGGATGATGGCACGTCATTTCATTTATCCAAACTGTTCTTTCTGATAAATAATGCCCCTTTGCAGGAAGGATACATCCTAGGACATGATGTTATTAGATGATTGATATGGGACTGATTGGATGATGGACTATCGACACAAACAATTGACCAACTTGCTTACAAACTGACTTAGACTTGAGACTTGATGTTTTTGAGTTTTACTTTTAACCTGCTAGACTTGTTTCTAACTATTTCACCAAAGGTTGAGGATGACGATTAGTTTATTGTGGATGATTGATTATTGTGGGTGCAAGCGAGATGGGATGGATGAATTTTTTGAAATGTTTTGAGGCTATTTTTGGTGTCTTTGGATTTTTCAAATGTTTTGATTTTTGATTTTTCAAATGTTTTTGGATTTTGATGTCTCAGGGGATGATCAGGGATTAGCCTTGCCTACGTTTAAGCTCAAAGATGATGTAGTTCAAATTCCAATGTTTTTGATATTTTTTATTTTTGACTATTTTTGGATTTTGATATGTTTTGGATGTTTTTGGATTTTCGCATAATTTTGATGATTTAGATATGGATATGTGTGATGATATCAGTGCTCTTTTTAGGATTTTTGTTGAAGACCAAGAACAAGCTAACATTGAATGATCAAATCAATGGATTGATGATGACGATAACATTGTTGAGGATACACAACAATGCAAGGATTTGATTGATTAGGATTGATGACGATAACATTTTTGAGGATGCACAACAATGCAAGGCTAGTGTTAAGAAACACAATGATTGGGAATGATATCCCAAGATGATGATTTTTTGATTGGATTTGATTGATTATGATTGTTGAAGCTTGGCTTGGAACAAAAGTTGTTCGAATGATTTGATGTGGCATTTATCATGCAAACTAGATGCAATTGATAGTGATTGTTTGGCTTGATGTTCGATGAAAGATAAATCTTGATAAGGAACATCTTCTCGTCAAAATATGCCATGGGCTAGTGATTTGGATTTTTTCTCACAAGTGGTGGACTAATTTTATTTCTCATTTGTGAATGTTCAGATCACCACATAAGTTGGAGGATATAGATCAAGATTTATTCTCAAAGCAAGATGCGAACATTTTCCCCCAGTGTCTAGCAATGTATGGATTGCCATGGATGGATGTTTGGATAGGTGTATGGATAGATGGATGGATATGGATTAGCATGCAAGGGATGCCAAGGATTATCTTGTGATAAGATAAGGTGTTTTAGATAAAGAATGCTCATTTGGATATGGCTCAGATAACATTGGGTAGGATAGGATCAATGAAAATGACCCATGTCAAAATGTTTTATTGTAAGCAAGCGTAAAGTGTGCCTCCAAACTTTCATCAAGATCAAGATAACTTGGATGATGGATGTAGATGGATGAAAATGGATTGGATCAATGGTTTATGGATGAATGGATTTATTATGGCTGAGATGGATGGAATGTTAGATTTATTACGAATGGGATGAGATGCTTTCTCCTGGACTGGTGCTCATAGATGCTCGATTCTACACATGACACCTATTTGCCAGGTTTTCATCATGATCTTGCCCAAAGTGCCACCATAGTGGTTTTCACTAGAGGAAATTTTTTTATCTTTACTATTTTCAATCCTTTTTCTAATTATTTTTTGGATTTTCATATATATATATTTTTTTTTTTTGGTTTTTTTTAAACATTCATGCTGACCCACCTAGTGGTGTTGACATAGATGCCCCTGTCATAATGTACCATCGATATCTTGCTTGAAGGAGTTGCTTTGCTAAGATACGTGCAATTGAATGAAACTTTTGGGATTCTTGATCTGCTTCGTCGATACCAAAGTTGACTTTTTCTTTGTGCGCATATCATGATAGAGTGCCTTCTAAATCCTTATGATGAAGGGTCATTGCCAATACATGGTCAATGAAAGAATTGGATATTATGCGTGGAGGTGTGGATGGAGTGTGTTTAGGGATAAGAGATGGATTGGTTGATAGTTTGGAACCTTTGACTCCAAACTTGGGAAGATGAGCAATGATGGGTGGATACAAAAGTGTGCGTGGAATTAGGACCAACTGCTTGATAAACTTTGTATTTTGCTTGAAAAGCTTGCTTTTTCTTTTTCATACATCTTTGATGGATACTTTTCCCTTTTTTATTTTGCCCCATAGTTTCTTTGACTGATGGAGTTTGATAGGGATGATCTTTCTTTGTATTCTTTGGTATCCATTTGTATTTGATTTGTCCATCATGCTTTTCTTCTTTTGCTTGATAATGTTCTTTGTGCTTTTATTCCAATCTTTCCTTCAAAGTTGGTCCCAATTTAAGGATGGGGTGATGGGTGGATGTGGATCCATGACATGGTTGGTTGTAGTATTGGCATCAATTTCATCATAAGGATTCTTTGTGCTCCCTATGTTGATGCTTGCTTGAGATGAAGTTGCCCCTAGTATGGTGGTGGTAGTACCTTTATGCTTTGATTTTGGCTGTTCTGAGATGTCTTGTTCAATAAACATGCTCTAACAAATGACCACTGTAGATGAAATTGTTTCAATTTGCTGCTCTGCTAACTCTGGATTATACTATTCTGTCTGATTTTCTTCCTTGAGTGGATAATGTTCGATATCTTTATTCATGATGTCCTTAGTCTGAATTTGTGATATATCTGATATTGATGTTGACAAATCAATTTGACTGTAGGAATCAATAATCTACTCTTTTTGTGTAATAATGTCAGGAGTAAAGGGATCCAGTTCTGAATGAGGATCATCGCCATGTCCATCCAAAGAAAGCATCTCATGGGTAGATGGAGGAGTATGTGCTATGTGAACATTATTTGTGACATCTCGTATATATAGGAGAGTGTCCATTAGATTATTGTAGTATCTTGGAGATACAAATTTTTGATCTTGAATGATTTTAGAGTTTATTTTCACATACTTTGGATCAAGTTCTTGACATGGGTCAGTTTCAAATGATGGATTGCTTATAAAGGGTTCTTGGATGTCATCATTAGGCATTGGGGATGGCTCAATATCCTCTTGATCTTTGAGTGGATTTGGATCAAGTGTCGAGTTGAGGATTCTTTCAACATCTGTAACCATGATTTTGATCTTGCTTTAGAATAACTTCTTGAGATATGTCCTCTAACTCATTAGGTGATGTAGAGACATTTTCAATATGATCATTGGTTGATGGATCATGCATTATGTCAGTAGGATCGAATAATCCTAACACTCCTTGAAATAAATTGCTAAAAGTGGTTCTTGATGTATGGTGAGTTGATCATCAGCTGGGGTGGAAACATATTCAAGGTGCTCATCAATGGAGAGATATTGATCATTTTTTTCAATAATTGTGGTGGAGAGATTGTGAATGTCCTCAACCATAGAGTCCAATGATGTTGACATTTCTTGAATTGGATAATTGTTGAGTATTTTTGGTGTATTTTGATCATGATTGAAAAGTGACTCTTGACCTATGTTGATTTGATCATTGGATGAAGTAGACATAGCTTCAAGGTGCTCATTGATTGATAGATTTTGATCATTGTTGCAAATGGTTATCATTTTTCATGTTTGTGCTTGTGTTTGTTGGGTAGCTTGAGAGGTTTGGACAGCTTGGGTAGCTTGAGTGGCTTGTGGAGCCACCTGATTTTTTTGAAGTGCTTGTTGGTAGGCTTGATGTGATTTTAGTGTGATGTTACGATATTGACTTATTGCACTTGGTTTTGGTGGTAGTGGTGGTGTATTTGGAATTGTGTTGGATGCGGTGACAAGTGGTTGAGATACACTTGGAGCAATCATGGTAGTGAGGGGTTGAGATGTGATGGGTATGATAGTGGTGTTTGGAATGATCGAGGTGATAGGAATGGTCGAAATGATTGAGGTGATAGGCCCTTGGGAGACCATATTTTGATTTGTCATGATTGATGTTGTCATTGGATTCTAAGATACCATATGTTGGTGCGATGTCGATGGAATATTCAATATATTTTATGTGATGGCTTGATTGGTGTTAGGGGGATTGATTTGGATGGAGTGATTGGTGCTAGGTAAACGGGGAAGCCCTAAACCAAGGAATGATGTTGATATGGGTAATGGTGGTGGAGATGTCTCTTGGCATAATGACTCAACTATTTTGGTAAGTGTAGCAATTTGATCTAGCCAAATATTTTCTTGATTTCGATCTTGACTCCCTTGATATAGCTGATTTGGTTTTTGTTTAAGGAAATTTGGAGTGTGTACTTGTGTTTGATTTTGGACAATGTTCTGATTTGGGATGACTCTAAGATTTGGCATGATAGGTTGAAATGGACCATTGTTCATGTTTGGAATATTTGTATGATTTGCAAATGTATTTATCCCAAAGTTTGTTGGATTCATGTTTGGAAAACTTGTACTTGGTACATTCTCATTTGGCAAGTAGGTATTTGGTGGTATGATGTTCGTTTGAAGGCTCATGCATTGATTGTTTGGTGGACAGACTTTTAGTTTTGGATTTAGATCTATCATTGAGGAATGTGTTCCAATATTTTTACTAGGAATACTCACATTTGTACTATTGACATTTGTCGAAGGTAATGATCCCATGTATGGTTTGTATAGATGTGAGTGTTGATAATCAATCGACGTTGTAAGGCTATGATAGTTTGGTTGGATTGGATTACTCATGATGTATGGATCAAGTTTACATTCCATGTTCCTCTTGTGTTTTGACCTTGCTGCAAAAGTGACCTCTAAGGTGTTTAGGACCAATGATGAGATGAAGGATGAAAAGGGGTGAATGATATAGGTGTTGAACGTTTAGGGACCTAGGATCAATGCTAGACTTAGGGATTGATTTTGATTGGTTTGATTGGATTTGGATAATGAACTTGTAAATGCTAAGATGTTAGATGTGATCTTAGGATGAACTTGTTCAAAGGATTGCTAATTCAATTAATGTATAAGAAAGGATGCATTCCCATACACCTAACTAAACAAGGTGATTCTTGAATTTGATGATTTACCCAAGTCTAGAATGATGTTTTCAAACCTCTAAAGTTGTTTGGTGGGATGGGATGATAAATGTTTGGAATTTGGATGAAGTGTTGGATTTGATCCTAAATGAACCTAGGAAGGACTTGTTTACGAGACCAAGATAGTGAAGGACATGCCTTGCTCTAAGAGTAATTCAAAATCAAAAGACCAATGTTTGCATGAAAATCATATGACCAAAAGATGCCAAGCACATATGTGGGGTCCAATTGATTCAATCTTTGCTTAGTGGATTCTTTTTACTACAAACATGCTTTTGATTAGATTTTGAATCTAGATGTCTAATGTCTCAACTTTCCCCTTATCCTGCAAAGTGTATTATGTGGAAACCAAGGAAATTTGAGGCAAGAGTTACTAAAGTTGACTTTACTAGAAGCAAATTGAGATGAAATCCAAATTTTTAGATGCCTCTAAGGACACGAATCCCAAGGGAAAGAAATAACATGTGAATTTGTTCAAGGATATTTGCCTCTCCTAAAGGGTTTGCAATTTTGATGATTCATTGAATGTTGGTTTTCCAATGTTTTCGATTAAAGCACTGTGTTTTCAAACTGACTCACATGCAATATAACATCCTAGCTCAATTGGTACGTTTTTCTTAGTGGGCTTGCCTCATGCCCTTCGTAGAAGAGATGATTTTACATGAAACCAAGGAAAAAATATAAAGGTATGTTAAGAATGAAGTCTTAACCTCTATATTCCAATCAAGATCGGACATGGCAAGTAACTTCTTGGAATCTAAGTTCTAATACACCACTTTGATAAACTCGGTGAATGGGTTAATAGGCCACTAAAAACAAGGGATCTAATTCAGACTTTCCATTCATGGAGATTGACCCATACAGTGAGACTCCCCTTTTGGATCCATCTCGTCGGAGCCAACCACGTGATACTGGCGTTTACTCCAATACCCACATTTATATACCGGTTGGAAATACTCTTGGCTTTAGAGTGTTACTAGTTGAGTCATTCCCTTGGGTGAGTACTTTTTCCCCAAGGCAGACCCTCTAAGATAAACAAAAGAAAGCAAAGACAAAATCTGTAACTTGATCAATCTTTGACGACACAAAGAAAGATAATATATGCAATGATGCTCTACTCACACTCACACAAGATGTTCAATTTTAAACCCAAAATGAAGTGTGGAGGCAATCTTTTATGCAACTTAATGTCATCAAAAAGGATTTTGATTCTCAAGATCGCAGTGAAGCGCGAGAGAAGTGCATATGCCTTTTTAGATGAGATTAATTTGCATAAGAGATTATGAAACATGAAAAACACATGTTCATTTTAAGCCTCAAAGCAATGATGAATTCATTTTAAGCAACAAAGGAAATATGAAGATTTGATTTGTTCAATTCATTAACCTTAAACAAAAGCTAGTCAATGTTGCCTAAAGTTCGTTTTAATTCCTTTGCAATGGAAATTGAAAGCCTTTTGAAATGTTCATTTTAAATCCCAAAGAAAAGGTGTGAGTTGATTTAAAACAGAAAATTAAAGCATGAAATTGAAGTTCTAAGCATTAAAAAATGCTTTTGATTTCAAGTTTTAAGGCTTCAATCCTCTTTTCCTCCAAGATTTGTTCAAGATCGCCTCTTATCTTTCAATGTTGCAAGTCCTTTGCGTGAACAAAAAATATAAAAAATGCTCCTCGTTCCTCCTTTCATTTCCTATTAAGAAAGAAAATCAATTTATTCAATTAAAATCATTGTAAGCACTAACTTCAAGTAATGAAATGGCTAATAAGTGAATCATCAATAAATGGATTATCAATAAATAAGTGAATCTCCCCCCTCCTTCATTTTCCTTCTTCCTTTGTTTTCCTTTATCTCGTACTTAGATAAAAGATCTTCATAATAAAAGCACAAGTAAGGCAGCTTCCAGCAAAGATTTCCAATCTATATTCAATGTTCAATACACACAGATGCATTAATTGATATTCAATGAACAAAGCCAGCAAACAAAGACTTTTCTATTAAAAGTATGAATGCAAATAAAGACTTCACTGTCAGCTAACAAAGATATAATAAATCATGAGTTAATAAATCCATAGAAATAAAGACTTCAAATGTTTCAGCTGATAACAAAGGCGTCTCCTCAGCTGCTAAAATTTGCTAACAATAAATGTCATTCTTTGTTGTTGAAATCTGCCAATAAAGGCACCTCTTCCTGAATGCATATCAAATCATTCATCCCAAGTCTAACTTCTTTGATTGGAGAATGGTTTAGTTACTGTGAGTATCATTATGGTTGCATCTGCAGTGGGAAAATGTGGCATATTGAAGAAGCGCCAGCAAAGAAGAGCAGCCAAGCATCATTTTTAATGTGCCCAATAGCCAAGACTTGACAATCCTTCCTACTGCGAATAAATGACCACACTTGTACCAAATAGACAATGTTAGAATATTAAAAAACTAGACTTTTTGAAAAGGATTTGAGACACTTTCAAATCAATGCAATTGTAGGTGAAAAGAAATCACACCCTTTGCTCCATTAATGATTAAGTTTGGCAGTTCAAAATTGGACTTTTCTATTATAGATCAAAGCGCACTGATCAACTCAGTATTAATGAGATATAACAACAATCATATTTAGCAAAAATAAAACTGCAGAATTTAGAGATTTATTCGACCAAGCATTTGAATCTTGAAATCGCACCCTTTACACATTCACTAATTGCTGCATTGATGCATTCATTGATTTGCATTGGACCTGGTCCCTTGCCCCCACGTGCAATTTTTCTACACCACCTTCTATCCCTTCTTTACTACAGAGGTGACAAGGCAAGACAAACAATTTTGGACAGTGGCAGTAATAACATAAATGTCTGATAATACGAAACATGAAATTCATTTCCACTGCTAAATGTAGATATGAGACATTTATGAGGAGCTATAGGAGACAATAAAATAAAAAAATTGATCTCTTGATCCCGAATCATTCATGAGTGATCATTTATAATGTTGCTTCTATCGAGCTAAAATGAGTGTTGACCAAAATATCTACTCAGAGAAGACTGAGCACTCCAAAGATGAACTATAAAAGAAGTCCAAACTACACACTTGAAGGAGTACAAGACTACACTTTGTAAGCTGGCAGTATCTAGATAGATTGGCGTATTTATGAATTGGGATACGACCGAAACCTACATTTACATGGGGATCCCAGCGTTCTTCAAGATTTGAAATTGTAATGTACTAATCTTCATGTTCATAGCGATTCCTCGGTCTGTGTGTGAAGCATAAGAGCCTATTATGCCAAACATTCAGAAGGCAGTTAAAAAATAAAGAAATCACATATTGAATGCCAGAGAACCCTTAAGTAGATTCTTTCTTTATTATAAAACAACATATAATTATGTCTCATTTAATAGCAAGAGATTACTGGCTCGATAATTTAACAAGATTTCTAGGGAGACAGAATTGGATGGCAAAATTTAAAAGATATGCATAGGTGCCAGAAATAGTGCAGCCACGTCAGAACTCCTTTCCTCCCCCCCCCTTAAAATGACAAATTGAAACAAAATACCAAGTAAAATGAAAAGCACAGGGGAGAAATACGTTCAAGTAGTATAGAAGACTTAATAGTTACCATTCTTGTCTGAGCACACAAGTAGAGTAGCTTTCTACTAGCATTTTGCATTTACCACAATAATCACTGCAATAGTTTTCTTATGAGTTGTAATGCCTGTCAGCTAGTCTTGTTTCTTAGTAGCCAGTCATATCTAGTAATTTTTATTTATTAGGAATCTTATAAATACACTTTTTAATGATTAATACCATCTAAAAGCTTAAGAACAAAGACTGTGACATGACTGTATAAACAGTTAGAACGTCCAAAGCTTCTTAACTGCAAGAAATGACATTGATATTATTGCATAAGAAAGCTAATATGAAATGATTTTGACTTTCATGTATTACGAATATGCAAATCTTTGGAGTTTATCAGAAACAAACAAGTGCCCTCGTTCTAGCGCCAAATGTGGTTGCTAAACCTACAAATATTTCAACTTCAATGAACATTAGTAATAATGCCAAGTCAAATACAAAAAATCAAGCATCCATATGAGATATTGAATCATGCTAAATATGCAATAAAATGAAAAAATGGAAACCAAACAAAAGCACATGGAAACATGAAATTAATCCTATCCCATAGTGGATTAGTGCTATTGTTGAAAATAGCTCTTTCCCAATCCTTGATAGATAAGCTAGATGATGATGATAAGATGGGCAAGATTAGCTCTCCATTGAAGAGAGTAACCTTGCATGAGATTTGTGGATTTTTTGGAGAATTTTCTTGAAGAATGATGCCTCTATTTGTAGATTCTCAAATTCTAAGAGTGCCAAACATGGAGGATGTGGGACTAAAAAAAACCAATCAAAGGAGGCCACTTGTCAACTTGTGAGTGGTTGATGCATGTGCAAGATTTGGGAAATGTTCCCAAGAGGGAGATTTCAAATTCAAATTTGAGAGTAAATGTTGAGTGGGGAACGTGTAAGAATTTATTAATTGCTTTGTTGGATGTACATGCCCACTTGATTTTGAATTCAAATTTGAGAGAATATTCCCCATAAATGCCATGTTGAGTGAAAATGATGATTTTAATAAATATATAAATTGATTTATTTGTGCAAGTGGGATTATCTAGAGGATGTGACATGCATTAGATTAGATTTAATCAAGATTAATTATCTAAGATGATGATTAGATGATTTTGACCTCCTTGACTTAGATATTTTGATTTATTTAAATCAAGAGGGAGAAATATAACTTGGATTAAAGTCCTGATTTATTTAATCAAAGAGGGAATTATAGGCTTAAATTAAATAAATTTAATTTATTCAATTTAAGTGGATAATCCTTAGAGATTAAATGAACCTAATTAATTTTATGAGCGAATGAATGTGAACTTGGTTGAATGGACCTAATTGAATACATGATGCTAATTTTGCATGTCTACAGGAAGTTGATTATCATTTCCTATAAATTAAATAAATTTAATAAATTTACACCAAAAAACCTATTAAATCTGCCTATTTAGAAACAAATTCATAAGAAAAACTCACTCCTAACACTTCCTCGATGTCGTGGCAACATTTTGGTGAAGACTAAGCAATGATTTGATGAAGAATTTGGTCTCCATTAACGTGAGCACGCTTTTGAGGGTTTGTAATATTCACAAGCCATAACAACTCATCTTTGAGGTCGACATTCATGCATGATCATTCATCAGGTTATTAACCCTTATTGCCAACATGGAACTTTATTGGATCTTGAGAAAGCATATTTATAAGCATTGTAATCATTTAGGAAGCAACATTCAAGGTCAATTAATTTTAGAATTCGTCATTAGGTGTTAAGCTTTTGCATCAACCCTTTGGGGGCATCTAATAAGGCCTTTGGCCAGTTGTATTGTTGGAAGCCATTGAGGTAGGCCTATGAGCCCTTATAATCCACCCTTGAGGCATAATTTTCATGTAAGATTTCCAATCCTATAATATATCATATATGTAGAACTATTTACTTGTATATTTCAGTTGTGTTGACTTATTGCTGCATGGTTGGATTGTTCTATTTGAACCCTTTGATCATGACTGCACCAAGTAGTATCAGAGAGAGTTTTCGATTCCTAAAGGCATTCCTGGTGGTGAAAAATCACCAACTTGAGGCAAACTGCATGTGTTGTCAACCAATTACCGACTTTGAGGTAGTTGCAACCTTGTAGCTAGATCATTGAATTGAAGAAGTGCACCATTTCGATGGGAGATATGCCTCCAAGGAAAGCACCTGCTATGGAAAATGTTGCTAGAAGAATGGATGAAATGTTGGAAATGATGCACGAGATAAAATTTGTCATTAGGTGTTAGGCTTTCGTATCAACCCTTTGAGGGCATGTAATAAGGCCTTTCGCTAGTTGTATAATTGAAAGCCCTTAAGGCAGACATGTGAGCCTTTGTAATCCACCCTTGAGGCATAATTCACATGTAAGATTTCCAATTCGATAATATATCATATTTGTAGAACTATTTACTTGTTTCTACTGCATTGACTCATTGTTGCACTGTTTGGACTATTCTATTTGAACACTTCGACCGTGACTGCACCAATTTTTATTTATTCAAGGAGTAAACACTTGACTGGAGCTATGAATCAAAATACAACCATTCAACAATACCACCCCAATGGGGTTTGAACCTTGGTGGCAAGAAGAACAATGCCACCCATAAACCATCACACCATGCCAATATTGGCGACTGTGATTACACCAATTATATAACATCTTAAATTTTATATTATACTAATTTTTATTTATTAATATTTTTTCTTTTAATAAATGAATATTTGTTTCTTATTGAATATCCGATTTTTTTAAAAATGAATATCCATTTCTATTGGATATCTGAGAGTAACGGATATCCATTTTTTTAGTATTGCTTTGATATTTGGCTTGGGGGTGACCAACCGGAAAAGTCAACATCCCTAATGTGTTTACAGGGGTTGTAAGAGTTTTTCAAACTTTACCCTTTGTGTTGATGCCTTTTCTCATCTGATTATGATGAAATGAAAAGGGTTTTTTTAGCAATTTGACAACATTTTCTCGATATAGGATATGCTTTATTTTAATTTTAATAAGTAATTATTATTGATTTTCTACATGCACTATGTGTATTAAACTCCTGATTGATAGGTTGATTGAAAAACAACTATAACTTTTAAACGACTAAATTTTTTTTGAATCCAAAAGGTGCGTCACACACTACATTTCACAAATAATAGTTTTAAAAAATTAAATTTTATAATTTTTTGACCAAATTAGGGTGGTCGAACAAATGGTTTTTAATATTTTTAAAAATTCCTACTACAAAATTCATAACTAATTATTTACTTGCAAAAAATTAAAAATATATGTGTCACATCCAGGCATGTGTCCTCTACTTATATTGAAATATTTATTATTATTTTTTTAAATTTCTCCCCATTAGGGTGGTCAGACAAATACCTGCTTTTTATTTTTTTAAAAAAATTAGTACTACTGCGTTGAAATTTTAAATTTTCACGAAATAGATTTATCATTTTCCAAAAAAAGGACTAGTAGCTTAGAAACTACATTCAATTTGCTACAAATTATGTTCTTACATATTTTTTAAATTATGTTAATAACCTATTCAAATTTTTATATCAAGTTTCCTAACTCTATTTTTCTGAATTTTCATTACCACTTAATGGCCTAGTTTGGACCCCTATGATCCTACACTAACTTTTTTCTTCATAAGGTATTGATCTAAATTAAAATATTGGATGGTATGTTTTAGGATGAGGCATTGGCCATGCGTAATTCATTTTATAAAATCTAGTCTTCTCATTATTTTTTGGAATAACAATCTATGAGAGAAATTATTTCTAATGCAAATGTTGATCAAGAGCCATTTTTAATCCTTTTAGCATAATTTTTTTTTCTTGGTTGAGGCTAGAATGTCTAATTTTCAACTCTCATTATTATGTTGGGTGGTCGAGCCCCTATTTATAACATATTGGTATAGTTTATTTTGTTGTCTTATAATCCTAGGTCAACATGATAATTGTATTATTTCAATTGGTGCAAAGAGTTGTTAGCTCATGTAAGCTAGTAACATTTTGTTATATGATTGCATTATGTGACCTTAAGGTTCTACTATCTCATTTTATATGAGATATATTTGAGGTGAATTTATCTTGAATATTATATTCCCTTTTTCTAGGTAGTTTGTGGTTGCTTTGGTGCATGCAAGGCTTGGCACATTGTATCTTTATTCACCTACAAAGTAATATTTATTACATAGTCTTTTTTTGGACAACATGATTTGATAATAATGTTATGATAAACTTATAGACCCCTTTTTGAGTTGGAGGATCTTTGATAAATTACTAATTTATTTTTTATTTCCCAAATAATGCATATATTAATTATATGAAAGGGTTAATGGGTTTGAATCACAGTGTAGTCCTTATCTCTCCCTAGTTGAAGGAATCCTTCAATGAAGGATTTTATTACTAAATTGGAGATTATTTTCTTTATGATGTAGCATTAGTTGTTGCTTCTACATTTGATCCATCTTGTTTAGCTTGCAACTATATGGTCATATTTTAAGGAGCTAGAGGAGCCTTTAATGGTGCAAGATGGTATAAAATCCCTAACTATATAATGGGATGTATTTTTGTGAAAAAATAAATTCTTACCATGTATTGAGAGTTTAGGGATCTTAAATCTTCCTATTTGTACTTGTGCACTATGTTTGATAATCTCATGGTGACTCGCTTGTAGGATTATTTAGATATTTTGAGTTTCTTCACCCTACCTTCATGGCCAAAATGAAAGTTGTGTTAGGTGATTGGAAGTGACTTATAAGGTGAAATTCCCTACACTTGATTCAACTTATGTAGATGCTTCTTATTTTGTAAATGGTCAAGGATGTTAAGAGGACACATTGGTAGTTGTCAATTTGGATAGATGTGTGTGGATCTAACTAATGGTATGGGTGGCTAGGGTGTTTTTGAGTAGACAACGGTGTCTAATATATATCTATCTTTGGTTTTCGTTTGATAGTTTTAATCTCAAACAATGGTGGTAGTTAGGTGTTGTGATAGCATTGGTAGTTTGATCCTATGGGTTTTTTAGGTCATTTGGACCTCTTTTTTTGGGGTAAAGTTAGTGCAAGTTACTAATAGATTAATCATCTTTAAGTGATAATGAAAATGTTGAGAAAATAGATATAAGAAAACTTCAAATAATGAATCAAACCAAACTTATCCAATTTTTTTTGACAAACTACAACAATGGAAGTTGTAGCATTTTGAATGTAGTTTATAATATACTTTTTTTTTTTCTTGAATAATTTCTTTTTTTTTCAAAGAGCCACAACTTAAAATTTTAGTGAGACATAAAAAGTGATGGTCATTCCATCAAGTTATTTCATAAGAAACAAAAAAAAAATTCTTCAAAAAACTATGTACAAATGTAAATGATATATATGTAAATGTGACAATTTTTTAATATTTTATCATAACTATATATTTTTAATTTGATTTCAAAAATCATCAATGAACAATTTTCCATCCATCTTAACTTTTTGTAAACATAAAATTAAAATATTCACTTTTTAAATATGTACACATGATAAAAACAAAAATTATGTTAACAATAAGCACATGATTTACAAGTTTAGGACTCCCTTGAACCTAAACCTAAAACAATCTTATGTCATTTTTGAAGGAATCCAAATTTGAGATAAAATGTTAAAAAAACTTTTATATCCAAATCCTAATATTAACATCTTTTAATCATTATCACTATTTCTTTTGGATTCTCTTGACCACTTTTATACCTAAACCTTTCTTGAATAAAATTCTCTATAAATCTCACCATCTAATTAAAAAAAATTAAAACATCTTTAAATAAAAAAACATAGATAAATAACAACAATAATTTAATTAAAATAAAATAATCTTAATTTTAAATGTATTTATCTTCCAAATAAAACATAATATGATGTTAAATATAAAATTATGCTAATTATTTATAATATTTCTTTTATAAAAGTAAAATTTATGATTATAAGCTATTTTTTCATATACCTTGCACACATCAAATTACAAATGAAAAGAAAAAAAACATTAGGATGACGTTCCTCCCAAGAAATCAAGAAAATTCAAATGTGATCTAATAAAGTGGCAGTAGATTGGAGATTGATGCAGAATTTGAACTAAAAATTCTTTTCATCTATCTAAAGTTCCAAACTAATGTCGCGCTCTCGTGCATACAGTTGAGAATCGATGGATTCAGGTGCGAGGCGTTTGGCGACAATAGAAATTATCTCAACACCATTAATGTACAGTGACTTTCGTGTAGCCATGACTCTCGGAACCATTTGGATGATTTTTTTTAGATTTTTCAACGAGCAATACAGTGTGAACTGAACGGGGAGTAATTTGAACTGCTAAGCATGACAATTGGCAGGTATTCCCATAGAAATGTCTGTGCTGCGATTCTCAAAGGTCGAGGCAAGGCAGTATTGAAGGCTAATTCTCCATTTTACTCTGCAGTGATTCAATGATACATGAAGAAATTATGTGTGCTTCTTCCACCTTCTTCAGCCCACTCAAAGCCAAGCTTCCCGTTTCCTTGGCTATATGCTGCAAGAAACAAGTTATTGTCAATTATAATATTAAATTCCTATAATTCAAGTAACGCTTTAGAGCAAACTACGAGAAGTACCGTGCTCTCTAGCTTTTCAGCTTCTGTTAAAACAGTGTCTACAATTTTAGCATGGAGGCTACAAAATTGAATAGAGAAGAGGAGGTAGATACATTTTCTTGTCAACACACACCTTATCAGTTAGACACTATCAATGAATCAATATCCGATAGCGGTTGAGCATTGTTTGAATGGTTGGAGATTACCTTGATCTTCAATGAACTTCATGAGCGGATCCGTTTGATCATATGGATTAAGTTGCTGAATGCTAAGCATGAGGGAGTTTAGCGCAGATGCAGTGGGTATTAAAGAGGTGAGGAAGGTGTAATGGGTGACCGAGGAGAAGGGCTTATGACAGCAGGCGGAGAATTGCAACATTGGCAAGCCGTTTCCCATGTCTGCCGGTGATTGCAAACAAAACTCTGAAACACCGGAGGAAAAGTGTTGATGTGCATATTTAAAACCAGTCTTGTTCAAAGTCAATACTCACCCCTTCCAGTAGATGTAGGCAAGCAAAGCACTAACGATGGAAGGGAAAGGAAAGGTCCTTTTATAGTCCGAGGCGATCTGTTTTTGGATTTATAGACGGCTTACAGTATATGAGACTCCTCGTACTCTCAATATGAGGGAGGCACCTAACTCATGCTCCACAATATGAGGTGTACATACCTTACCCCTGCAGGATTTAAACTTGCGGCCTCTCTTTCAAGAGTACAAGTTCTCCACCATTAGACCAACTCAGGTGTACAAATTCTCCACAATAATAGGAGACCTAAGAATCACACTAACCTCCTTTCATATTAAGTATTTGAGGAATGTCTGTTTTTATTGGGTATCGATAAAAAAATGCAGAAAAATGTAGATTACAAAGATATTACAAATAGGAAAAACATGACAGTCCAGCAAGGACAGCTACAAAAAATCCACAAACCTGATTCCATCGGCCTTGAATGTAAGGTGTGCAGAACTGAGAAAACATGTAGAATTTCTTCTTTGTTTGGGATGTCTTCCCACATCCTCGTTACCCATATGCGGTGCTTTGTTTGGAATTTCTTGGATGAGCTGTAGTTATGTTCCAAGACTGTGGGTGCACTATAAGAAAGTGAAAAATATTCTCTAAGAGCGCATGATCTGCATGAACGATTAGTGGGCACGAGTCGCATGTGTAGGAGATTAACATACAAGTCGGTGTGCTGAGAACACAGCGAAAACGTCTTCAAATATTTCCTCGATCTTTGCAACAGTGCTTTGAACGCTATTCTATTAAGTTGCTGAATGCTAATAACCCATCAAATTACCGCACTATTATGATTAATCCGCTTCTTGGAAAACTTTTTGGAAGCATGATTGAGCGTAGAATTAGTAGTTGGGCTGAGAAAGAGGGCAAAAGAGCTGAAGGGCAGGCTGGTTTTAGACCAAAACATTCCACTATCGATCATGGTATTACACTTAGATTTTTGATTGAAAAAATTTGGAACGTTCAAGGGGAGGAGGCTTTTTGCTGCTTTGTTGACTTCAAAAAAGCCTTTGACACAGTGCCACGGGCAAGTTGTGGAATAGAATGGAGGAACTGGGAGTCCCAAGGGCTCTTAGGGCGGCTGTTCATAGGCTGTATGAGCAGGTCAGAGCTAAAATCAGAACTAATGAAGGTATGTCGGAGTGCTTTGGCAGTGACATTGGAGTCAAGCAAGGCTGCCCGCTTTCCCCAACGCTATTCGGGCTTTACATTGACAAGTTGGAAGAGTGGATAGACAAAGTTGGTGGGGAAGGTATTCAGTTGGCCAATTATGTAATAAAATTGCTCTTGTATGCCGATGATCTCATTTTGATTGCTAAAACAGCACATGAGTTAAGAAAACATTTGAAAGCTCTTGAATCATTTTGTCAGGAAGTTGGGATGCAAGTGAATACTAGTAAAACCAAAATTATGATATTCTCTCTGAGAAGGAAAAAACAGCAAATTAGCTTTATCTTTGAGGGCAATCCGCTGGAAATTGTAGATGAATACAAATACCTTGGGCTAGATTTTCACTATAAGCTCAGTTGGGAAACTTGTAGAGCAAAAAGGATCCAAGGAGGCTGGAAAGCGCTCTACTCTCTACAAAACAGATGTAGAAATGCTGAGCTATGGGATTGGAAAACCAAGAGAACGTTGTTTGGCTTACTTGTGACCCCGGTGGTTCTATATGGGTGCGAAATTTGGGGCAGCAGCATGTCAGATCAGAAATGGAGGCAAGTGGAAAGAATTCAAAAGCATCTAATTGTTAGCAGCCTTAAACTCAAAACCACGATACCTTATGAGATTTTACTAGCGGAGTCAGGCACCTTTCCCTTGGAGGCTTTCGCGATGATTCGGTTACTATGTTACCTTCAAAAGGTTCAAAACATGGACGACCATCGGTGGCCTAAGCTAATCGTAAAAGAAAAGTTGGATAGAAGAAGGAATACATGGATGAAACAAAACAAAAAATGGATGGAAAAGTGGGGTGTGAATATGCAAGATTGTCCAAGTTCAAATGAAGAAATAAAAAAATATGTGAAACAAAAATTCAAAAAAGCTTTATGGACAAAACAATCAGGGCGAAAAAAAGACTATTATATCAAAGAATTCAATCCTAAGGGGGACCATGATGAAAAGGCATATATAGGAGCAAATATTAAATGGAGAGCAAAGATGTTGATAGCTCAACTCCGAACTAGCTCACATCGTCTTAGATGTGAGACGGGCAGATGGATGGTTCCTAAAGAAGAGTGGGAAGAAAGAATATGTCGTTTTTGCGACATGGGATTAGTGGAGACAGAGTGGCACTTTGTTATGGAGTGCTCAGCATACAAAGATATTCGGGTCACTTATGGGGACATCTTACAAGTGGACAACTTAAATACCTTGTTTGAGGAGGAAAGGTTGGTCAAATCTGCAAATTACATCATCAAAATTCACTGTCGTAGAGCTAATCTCGAGCGAAGATCTCAGGCTGTTTAGGGTCTTCTCTTTTCGGTGGTGGTCTTGTGCTGTTCCTGGGTCCCATAGGCTGCTGTGGCCTCGTGGACATTATTAAAATATTTCATTTCATTTCATTTCATCTTCCGAATAAATTACTTGTCTAATACTTTCCAGCGAATTAATTCATGTCTTTTGTTCAGAAGAACAAGTCAGTAGTTTTTCAGGCATTTAATGTGCGCTCTGAGAAGTTCATGGTCATAGCGTACATTTTCTGTATACCTAATTGCTGTACATTTCTTCGTTAGACAAGTGCAATGCATTTAGATCAGTTTTTATAATTTTTTATTTTTTTATTTTTTCTTTTCTTTTGTAAATATTCGAGTGTAGGTGCACTTCGATTGAATTTGACCATTCACGTTTACGTACTTTATGGAGTTTTTATAACTTCGAACTTTTGCTCTTTAACTTCTAAGCTAAATGATATTTAATGTTTTAATTAATATTAAAAGTATATAATATTTAAATAAATACTAAGTAATTAGTAATTATTGTATAATTATATTATATTTAAATTATATATAATTTTATAAGTAAAATATAATAGAATACAATAATATTATTATATTATAATACCATTAAATTATATCAAAATAATAATCAAAATTATTATTTAAATTAAATATTTTTTTAATATAATTCTGTAATATTAAAATAAAATTAATAATATTATTATAGATTAAATATGACGGTCAAAAATATAATTGATTTTTATATTACAGTTAAATAATATTATATGTAACAATAATAATATATATTATATTTAAATAATTGTTAAGGTACCTATAGTATTATATATAATATTATATGGAGTTTTATTAGTTTTATATAATTGTATTATATTATTACTATATTGTTATCAACTATTCTTTATGCTTCTTGGAATTCAAAAGTCATATCCACATTATGATAAAAAAAGTAAAATTGATAACCAAATTCTTTATTTTAAAATGGGATGAATTATTCATATTCATTTTCCATATGAGTGACCCAATTTGTAGTAATATATATTATCCCCAACATCATCTTATGTTATATCAAGCTTAGTGCAAATAGAAATACCTCCTTCCTTGGAATTAAGAAACTCATCAAAGTAGTGATATTAAACTAATTTATTCATACATATTGATAACATCAACATCTGCCTGGCGATGGCCTGAATTTGGCGACGGCCATTGCCGGCTTCACGCTTCTCGCGCTTATGCTGGTTGTTGGTTGTGGCGATTATGGTGGGCACTTTTGTCTTAGGAGGAAACTCAACTTAGAACATAACATCATTGGGTGTAACATGTTGTAGTATATATCCCTCGAACCCTTATGAGATGTTAAATTAAGCATGAAAAATAATTAATTTTGATTTCTATAATGGAGCGAATTTGCGCCCCTAGGTAAATTCCACATTTACATCACCCGTACCTTAGAAAATGAAATTCGATGATGTAATTCCACATCTACCACCTTTTCCCATCCACTTGACAACTCATTTATGTGTAGGTGCATGAATCTTTGTTGGAGACATGCATGTGCCGCGTGGACATTTGCACACTGCGTTATTGTCCCGACAAGATTCCTTCCTCTAATATCCACAGAGGCATTACATTTCTCCATTGGAAATGAACTGTAATGCTTCCTACTCCCTTGATCGACACCAAATGGGATTTTTGCCTCCTTTCCATTCAAATTGCTTAACTCTTCATTCTTTCACTCTCTCTTGATCTTCTTCATAGTTCTTGAAACTTCATGCTCTCTTGACCAACTCTCACACTTCAAGCTTCACCACCACCCCATTGTAGCTGCAAGCTGAGCATAGTTTCTTGGATCCCACACTCCATTCATTGTAACAATGTTGTTGTTGAAGAGCTTGCTGATCTATTTAGGATCTAGGACAATTGCTTATAGAATGCTTAACGTAAATGATCACTTAATTCAATGCTCAAATGAATAAATTAACATAACATGATTGCCAAGATAATGAACTGAAAAGAAAGAGAGAAGATAAAGAGGAGAGCAAACACAATTGATAACGGAGTTCGTCCCTAAGGACTACATCTCCAGGCCCCTCTCCAACGGAGTGACCGATCCAATTATACTCCAAAAATAGTTACAATTGCTTCATTGACTATCTCCTTCAAGCACAACAGCATAACGTTCCTCTGATGTGCAGAAATTTCTGCAAAATCTCTTGAGTATTCTCTCATTCTCACCACTTGGACTTGGAAAATCCCATCTCTACCCCTCTTTTTATACATAAAATTTGCCTAAAAAGGCTTAACCACCAAATTAAATGCATAACTCCCTTACCAACTCGTACAATATCTCTTTTGTCTTCTATTAGCATCTGGTTTTGATTAATGGTTAGGTGGTTGTACTTGTTTATGGCTTATTAAGCCATTTTGTTATGGCTCGGTCGACAGTTCTATAACAAAATGAAACAGACTCCTTATATAGACAAGCCACCATCGGTGGTCTAACGGTCGATATCCTTTTACCCAACCATGTGGTCAGGGGTTCAAAACCTCCGCCGGCTATTTTAAACCAAACATCAAAATTTCTAAACAATAAAAACAACCTTTGCCATATTTGAGTTGGGCGCGAGCTTGCTGGTGCAATGGTGAACGGCTCGGCTGGCCGGGCAGAGATTGCAGGGTCGAACCCCAACAAAATTTTGTTAAAACAAACCAACCTGACCGTCGAAGACCTGAGGACACGTGTCAGGTTATTGTTCGTCGATGATGCTGACTCCGCTAACTGTACACTGACTAGTCTGCTGAGTTGTCTGCCATGTGTGATGCCACGTCAGGGTATGAAGAGCCACGTCACTGGTATGGACGGACACGTGTCAGTCACTGATTGGTCCGTACAGTTGACTCAACTGCCACGTGTTACGCTGGAATTCGTCCATGTGTAATCCGTACAATACGGACTGACACGTCAGCATGATGATGTCATCATCTATACCTTCAAGTCAATTGAACTTTGACTGCTTGTAACTCGAGCATACGATGTTGGATTTTGACAAAACAAACGCCAACGGATTCGTCTCGACGAGCTCTTTGCGATGACACTAGTTCCATCAATTTCCAAGATGATCATTTTTTTCACCTTCTGGATGACCCTTGAGCCAGTTTGACTAAAAGTTTGATTGGCCATAACTTGCACAAACAAAGTCCTTTTCGCCCTGTTCAAGTTGCGTTGGAATCAAGACATCGAACTCTTTCTGATGGTGCTGAATTCTGGAGTATTGGGAACACTTTAATTTTCACTGAAAAATGTCCCCCGGATCACTTGCAAGCTCACTTCTTCCTCTACTTTCTTTGAGAGCATGTAGCTATGAAGGTGATATCCTCCATTATCACTTGCTTTTGCATCATTGTATTTACATAGTAACACATTATTGTTTGTGTTATTGCTTGGCATGTCTACTTCTATATCTTATCATTTTCTATGCTCATTGCTATTTGATTGTTCGTGGAGGTGGGAACACTAAAGTGGGGGATTGACTGAGGCAGTCATCTATACACAGTCCCAATATTTTTCCTTGGTCTTGTGTGTGTAGATGTTTTTCAGTTGGATTTGTTTGAAGAATCAAGTTGAAAGGAGTGTGGTATCACTCTCTCACCCTTTGTCAATTTGAGCATAATCTAGTTAAAGTATTCTTCTTAAAATATTTTAGTTTTTTACCTTTTTTATTATTTTTTCATAGCATAAAATCTCATTAGTCAGGTAGTTAGTTGGGTTTCTTGTGTTTTAGTCTATCTCTGAGACCTTCTATTTGTACATACACCAATGCATCGCGCTAGAGTCTGTAACATGTGTTATCATCCTTAGACAGTGAGGTATCTAAGAAGTAGATTGAACTCTTAAAATCAACTTGTCTGACCCTCTAAAACATTCAGGTTAGTAGAAGGATAGAAACAACTAGATTGCTCTTCCTTTTCAACCTTATCACCTTAACCTTTTCAATCACTTAGCAAACTTGAGGTAGATCAAGGCAACCTGTTACTCAGGACTCTCCCGTGACCTCTGTCTTAGACTAGTCAGTCCCTCTCCTCTACATTTTGGTGTTCACCTAATGTGAACATCATAGCATTTAGTGACAGTAGGTTTCCACAATCCATAGAGAATGTTGCAAATTATTTTTTGATTTTGATTGTGTAAGTTTTTTGCATCAATGTTTCAGATCACACTCAGTGATCCATCATCAGGATGAAGGGTTGAAACAGATATGAAAAGATTAGTTGCAAACCCAAAAAATTTGAAAGGAAAGAAGGAAGGTGAGAGAGGGGGGTTAAGGCACAAAACTCGAGGTAAAGGAATAAAAAACTATGACCAAAGAAAAGAGGGGTGAAAGAAAATAAACCAACTAAAACCAAAGGAAAGACAGGAAGACACCAAGAACCAAAGAAAGAAGAAACATAACTAAATGACAAAAAATAAAGAGAACACCTATAAAAATAAGAAAGGGGAAGGAGAAAAAGAAACAAATTTGAAAAAGAGTGCAATATATATATATATATATATATATATATATATATATATATATATATATATATATATATATATAAGACAAAAAATATATATGCCATAAAATTAAACATACAATTACAAATTGTGATAGTTACATATAAATAAACAATAAACAAATAAAAAGAAAACAATAATAATATAAGGATACAAACAAACAAACAAACAAAAAATATAAAATCAAGAAAAAGGAAAAAAAAACATACAAGCAAATATATACTTCCACATCCAGGAAAGGCAATTGGTTAATCCTAAAAAAATTTGATGGCTCCTTAGGCCGACGGGTCTTTCGCAAGGCTACCCACACTGATTTATACCTCCACTCATCTTCCCACCACCACCTGAGCCAAAAATTTGGTATCCTCAAAACTTTGACCACAAGAGCCTACCACATTTGTTACTGTGAAAACTTAGACCAAGAATTGGACCATTTTCGTTTAGTCTTTAAGTTGAATGGGTACACCAACAAGCAAATCTCCAAATCCCTTCACCATTCCAAACACCGGTTTCATTTTGTGTCCTACTCTGCTTCCTCCCAATCAGTTTCTCTCCCTTGCGCCTCCTTACCTTTTGTTGAAGGCATCTCCCATAAAATCTAAAAAATCCTTCTTAAAAAAGGCCTTCGTTGTGCTTTCAAGTCTTTTTCCACAATAAGAAATTGTATCCCTTCTCTTAAAGACTCTAGAGATATTTTTCTTGACCCGGGGGTCTACAAAGTTGTTTGTTCATGTGGTACTCCTTACATTAGAGAAACTGGATGTTCATTCAACACTAGAATCAAAGATCATAGTGCTAACATCTTACACAATCGGGTTGTTAAATTAGCCCTTGTCGAGCACTCCACTTCAACCAAACATCATATTTTCCTTGAAAGCACCCAAGTCTTGTGTAAAGAAGACAACTTCCACTAGAGGAAGCTTAAGGAATCCATCCAAATCTTCAATCACCCTACCAATCTTAATCGTGATAAAGGGTGGAGTCTTAGCCCATCTTGGCAACCTCTTCTATCTAGCCTCTCTATCCACCATAAAGCCAACTCTTAATCCCCCCCTCCCCCTTTTTCCCCTTTTTCTCCTTCCCCCCTATCTCGTTCCTCTTTTGCCTTGTTGGTTCGAGTTAGTGTCTTGCTATTTCTTCTTTTTTTTTTTCTTTTTTTCTTTTGTATTTATAATTTGATCCTTCTTTCATTTTTTCTCTTGTTTTATTATTTTTCTTCATTTTTATTTTTAGTTTTTAGAGTTAATTTTATTTAGGTTGGCTTGTTTCATTTTATATATATTTATCTTCATATTTGTTTGTGTTCCTTATTTGTGTTTGCTATAGCTTCTTCTAGGTTTCTTCCTTTGCATATATATATATATATATATATATATATAATTCTAGTTCTATGTGGTTTATTTGTATTAGTATTTGATTTGATGTACTAGATGTAATTAGGCTTTTTAAATTTCATGTAGCAAAATTATTGCTTGAATTTTTTTTTTTAATCTTATTTTTTTGTCATTTTTTATTCGTCCAATTATTTCCTTCTTTTTTGCATATATGCTTCTATTTATTTGTTCCTTTATTTTAAATATGTAACTATTTTATACATAGTTACAATTTGTTGCTATTTATGTTTGCTGATGTTTACTTTTTTCCTTCTTATTTTGTATTTTAATTTCCTTATATGTTTGTTTCTATGTTGATTTTACTTTATTATTGCATTTACTTGTGTGTTTGTATGTTTTTTTTTCCTTGTATTCTTTTTGTTCTAATTTTTTAATAATTTCCCACATTTATTTTCTTCCATTTATTTGCTTACAATTTTGCATTATGCTTCTATTTATAAGGTCCAAATGTAACTATTTACTTTTACATATTTACATATTTTTGTGATATATGCTTGCACTTTTATTTTTAATATGTAATTTCACTTACATATATTTGCTTGTATTGTTGCTTTTTCCTTTTTCTTGATTTTATATGTTTTGTTTATTTGTTTTTTGTATCCTTATTATTATTGTATTTTATTTTATTAATTGTCTATTCTTGTCTATTTGCTTGTTTGGTTGTTATCCTTAGTTTTCTTTTTATTTTTTTATTGTTTATTAATATGTAACTATCACAATTTGTAATTGTATATTTAATTTTATGGCATATATATTTCGTGTCATATATATATATATTGCACTCTTTTTCAAATTTGTTTCTTTTTCTCCTTCCCCTTTCTTATTTTTATAAGTGTTCTCTTTATTTTTTGTCATTTAGTTGAGTTTCTTCTTTCTTTGGTTCTTGGTGTCTTCCTGTCTTTCCTTTGGTTTTAGTTGGTTTATTTTCTTTCCCCCCTCTTTTCTTTAGTCATAGTTTTTAATTCCTTTACCTTGAATTTTGTGCCTTAACCCCCCTCTCTCATCTTCCTTCTTTCCTTTTAAATTTGTTGAGTCTGTAACCAATATTTTCATATTTGTTTCAACTCTTCATCCTGATGATGGATCACTGAGTGTGATCCAAAATGTTGATGCAAAAAAAATTACACAATCAAAATCCAGAAGTAATTTGCAACATCATAGCATTTGTTTCTTTGTGTCGATATTTCTTCTCTTGTGTCCTGCGTGGATTATAGACTTGGGTGTTGTGAAGCTTTATAAGCTTTACAACTCAATATACAACCTCCACGTATGTTGTCATAAGGAGCGTGTGACATCTAGAGATGGATTTCTCGAAGGTCACTACTTGTCCCACTTCTCAAAAAATGGTTTCAAGGATAGAGACAAGTTGCTTCGGGAAGACCACTCATGTCCGTACTCCTAACATTTCTCCTTTAGCCCCACCTCTGAATCATGACGATGCTCTTGTTATTCTTATAGAGCACCTTCTCGCTCTAGATAGGAGGCTCTTGGACCTTGGTTCTTGAGAATTATTTGGGAAAAGAACAAAATACAACTAGGGCTGCAAGGGTTTTCTATGAGATAATATATATGTTAGACAAGGATTGGGTAGCACTAGAATTCCTTTGGGGCCTTACCAACATAATGGAGGTATATGTCCCTTCGTACAACCCTAGATTGGGTGTTACCTAAGGTTTCAGAATCGAGACCTCTAAGAGATAGATAGGAGTCTCGATGCCCATGATATCAGTATACATCATCGAGATAGGCCCTTCCATTAATACCATCCCTATTCTTGAAGCACCTCCTACCATCAATGTAAACAAGGTGCCCTGGGTTCAACACCACTCCTCCTCATGCTCCTGATGGTAACCATGAGGGAAATGTTCATTTGAGTGATAGGATCCTTGGAAAAATGGGGGTTGGTGGTTCTGTCATTTTTGGTGGCTTTGGTGGTGGTTCCATTGGCCCTATTTCATTGTCTTACCTTGTTTTGAATGCCTTGCTACAAAATATATGTTAGATGCAAAATCAATTGGAAAGCTTGTCCTAGGTCTCCTAGATTATTTTCCAACCTTTCTTTTTTCATATCCCTTTTTTCCATAGCAATCATGGGAGCTTGAGTCTTTGAGTGACAACCCAATACACTATTTCCTCTTTTATTCAATTTTATCAAAAGCACTTGGAAACCAAGCACCAAAAATATATCATCAACATCTTCAATACTTCCTCATCACCACCAAGCCAACTGCAACATAACAACTCAACCATACATCCATAAATAAAAGCTTATCAAAGCAACACTAGAGGTTGACACCAATAGCTTACTAATGACAACATAATGCAACTAATCAAAGCATCATAAGAGACAACACCAACTCAGTACCAACTACACATGCTTGCAAAAAAAATCCTTCTCATATAGTTGACACCAATGACAACACCAATGCTTGTTGACATCAATGACAACAACAACCACACATACTTACAATAGGTTAAATGTTAATGGAGGTACCTGAGAGCTAATATTTTCATTTTTACCTTTTTGCTAAAATTTGACCCCCAATAGGATGTGAAAAATAACCTTGATCTGGATGTAACATGAGAATCAAGTTCATGCAAGAGATCCCATATGTATCAAGTGGAGAAAATATCCTAATATGGCTATGGTGGAAGTTGGAGTCCTTGGTGGATATATCCAGATGTCATGACAACCCCTTCAAGGTCTTGTAGACCCTTGAGTCCCCACAAAACTCCAAATGTAGGATATTGATTTCCAACTTCATAATACACTAAAAATAATTGAGTTCAAATGCAAAGTCTTGTTGATGACATCAACAACATGGGATGATTTCAATACAATTTCATTAAGGTTGGATGCGTGAAGAAGGGATGAAATAGGTTTGTGAACAAAGGCATCTGAACTAGATGAAATTTAGAAGTAGAAGTTAAGATGAGTCTAGAGGAAGTCCACAAAAGGAAATATGAAGGAGAATGGAAGTGAACCTAATAAAAGCATTAAAAAGGAGAATTTGACTTATAAAAGCTCACAAAAGGAAGATGACACTATAAGGGGTGGATGCAAGAAGATGGGCTCCATCTATCCACAATGAATTTAATTATCCAATTGTTGAAGTTATTGTAAGTACCCTACAAATCTGCACACAACCTAAACTCTATTTCATGGGTTAGTTCATGCAAACTCACTAAATACTCCTATGAAATAATGCACGATGCCTCTCAAACAAGATAACAAGATAAAACTACTTAGAAGCATGAAAGAGACATGATGCACACCTTTCCGATAGTGGATTGGTGTCACTTTGTTGTGAAAAGTGACCCTTTCCCAACCCTTGAAAAGCTTGATATGATGAAGATTATTGAAGATGCTATGAAGTGGGCAAAATTAACTCTCAATTGAAGAGAGTAACTTTGCATGAAGATTGTGGATGATTTGTTGAAGAATGAAACTTCTGTTTATAGACTCTCAAGTTGAAAGAGTGTTGAAAAGAGAGCAATGTGGGATAATGTTTTAGCCAATGAGATGGAGCCACTTGTCACCTTGTGATAGGTTGAGGAATGAGCATATTTTGGTCAATGTGCCAAAGAGGGGGAGATTTGAAATTTGAATTTGAGAGTTAAATGCTGAGTTTGACCTTTGCAAAAGACATGTAAGAGATATGTAAGACCTCTTAAATGCTTTGTTCGATGTACATGTCAAATTGGGGGGAGATTCAAATTTGGAAGAATATTCTCTTTTTATGCCATGTTGAAAGAAAATGGTGAATTTAATAAATCAATAAATTGATTTATTTGTACAAGTGGGAAAAGCTAGAGGATGTGATGGGTGATTATATTAGATTAATCAGGATTAGATTAATTTAGATGATGTTAGGAGATTTTGACCCATTTGACTTAGATTTAGGGATTTAAATCAAATCAAAGGGAGATGAAAGGTGATTTCAGATTTAATTAAATAAATGTTTGATTTATTTAATCAAAGAGGGATAATGATAGGCTTAAATTAAATAAAGTTAATTTATTCAATTTAAATGGATGATCTTTAGAGATTGAATTTAATGAACTTGATTTACCTGATGAATGGATGAATGTGAATTTGATTTATTTGATGATCTAATGAATATGAATTAATTAAGTGCACGATGCTAATTTTGCATGTCTACATTTTGCCCCTCTTTGAAGCAATGTACTTGATGCATTGGTTCAAAGAATAAACTTGCTGCGATCAAAATTTCATTTTATTTTTATTTTTTCGGATGCCCCAACGGAAAGAAGTACACTAGTACGTTGCCACCTCAAGAGATCGAGCAAAAATATTTGATTTGAGGGTCGATCTCGCGATAAAGAGGTTCAAGATAGACATGTGGATGGTTATGATGATGATGCAAATGAGATGGTTTTAAGATGCTTAGAATAACCAATCTATATTATCTTAAACAATTTAAATGATGATATAATGCATGTGAGATGGATGAGATGGATGATGTGATATGCTATGATTATGAGATTTATGTATGCTAATGATTTGTGGATGCAAGATGGATGCAAGATGGGTGCAAGATGGGTGCATTGGTGATGTTATATTAGTACAGAGAGAAGAAAGAAGAAATGAGATGATGACAAGAGGATCCAACAAGTCCATGATTTGACGAAACTTTATTAGAGATGATGATGATGATGATAGATGATGATTCACTTATCAAGGATTGAGACTTTAAAAGGGCTACTTACCTTATGTTTGATAACACACGTAGGTACGATGCATCAAGGTATAAAGAACCAGGATGGTGTTGCACCTAGTGTGATGGAATTTGACTCGACAAATAGATAGGAGTATCTTTGTTCACACTTGACATATGGAAACATTTCTAGGATGTACCTAACAAAGCAAGTATTCGCCAAGTTATATTACAAGAACGTCCAACAAGAACAACAGACAAAAGGATAATGATCAATGCCCCATTCCTTCTCTCTAAATCGCTTTGATTATACATCATCGAGAGGTCATTGGAATGAGCACAATAAGATAAATCAAAATAAAAGATCAAGTACACAAACAAGTCAATGTTCTTCATAACTTTAACCAAAGGGATGTGTTTTGATAGGATACGAATCCAAGTGATATCCAAAATGATGCCCATTGTTAGAACGATACATCTTAGGACATGCATTGTATAGGATGATGATGGCTTGATAAGTTGATTGATAGGCTGTTGATATAAGGTTGACTGACATGTTTGACAATGATCAAGAGTTTGATTTTACATTTAACAATTTGTTGTTTCAATTTTGATTTTGCGTTTGGAGTTTTCTTTTGCTGATTGTTGTGCTTGTTTTTGTTTGTGTTGTCAAAGGATGAAGGTGATGATCAGTTTATTATGGATGATTGATTATTTCAAGTGAAAGCGAGATGAGACAGATGGAGTTTTTGGAGTTTTTGAAATGTTTTGAGGTTGTTTTTGGTATTTTCTTGGCTTTTTTGGATTTTTTTTGGGTTTGATGAGATTTTATGAATGTTTTTGGATTTTGATGTTTTTTGAATGTTTTTGTGTCTCGAGGGCTAATCAAAGATTAGCCTTGCCTACGTTTAAGCTCAGAGACGATGTAGTTCAGATAACCATGTTTTTGATGTTTTTCTAATTTTTTGAGTGTTTTTAGGTTTTTGATATGATTTAAGATGTTTTGGGGTTTTCTTAGATTTTACAAATGTTTTTGGATTTTGATGTGATTTTTTTAATGTTGTTGGATTTTGATGTCTCAGGGGATGATCAAAGATTAGCCTTGCCTACGTTTAACCTTAGAGACAACGTAGTTTAGATTCCATGTTTTTGATGTTTTCTGACTTTTTGACTTGTTGTTTTGGATTTTGATATGATTTGGATGTTTTTGGATTTTTCGCATGATTTTGACGATTTGGATATGGATGTGTGTGACGATATCAGTGATTTTTTTTGGGATTTTTTTGAAAACCAAGCTAAGGTTGATTGATTAAATCGATGGATTGATGATGATAACATTGTTGAGGATGCACAATAATGCAAGGATAGTGTTACACAACACAAGGATTAGGATGGATATACCAAGATGATGAGGGATTGATGATGATAACATTGTCAAGGATACACAACAATGCCAGGATAGTGTTAAGCAACACAAGGATATCCCAAGATGATGATTTTTTGATTGGATTTGATTGATCAAGATTGATGAAGCTTGATTTGGAACAAAAGATGTTTGAATGATTTGATGTGATGTTGGAGCATGTGTTAGATGCGACTGATATTGATTGTTTGGGTTGATGTTCGATGAAAGATGAAGCTTGATAAAGAACATGTTCTCGTCAAAATATGCCATGGGCTAGTGATTTGGATTTTTTGCTCATAAGTGGTTGACCAGTTTGATTTCACATTTATCAATGTTCAGATCACCACATAAGTTGGAGAATATATGATCAAAATTTATTCCTAAAGCAAGATGTAAATATCTGCCCCCAATTTCTAGCAATGTATGGAATGTGATGGGTGGATGCTCGGATAAGTGTATGGATGGATGGATATGGCAAGAATGCAAAGGATGCCAAGGATTATCTTGCGATAAGATATAATGTTCAAATAAAGAATGCTCATTTGGATAATGCTTCATGGCTCAAATAATGCTGCATAAGATAGGATCAATGAAAACAACCCATGTTAAGATGTTTACCATAAGCAAGTGTAAAGTGTGCACCAAAATTTCATCAAGGTCAAGATAATTTTGGACTATGGATGTAGATGGATGAAAATGGGTTGCGTAAATGGTTCATGGATGCATGGATTTATTATGGCTGAGATGGATGGGGTGCTAGATTTATTATGGATGCGATAAGATGCTTTCTCCTGAAGGGCACACATAGATGCTCGATTCTACACATGATGCCTGTTTGCCAGGTTCTCATCATGGTACTTGTCCAAAGCGCCACCTATGCAGTTTTCACTAGATGGCAATTTTTTTGTTTATCGTTTTGAATCCTTTTTCTATTTTTTTTTGGATTTTCACATTTTTTGATTTTTTTGGTTTTTTTTTGAAAGATTCATGCTGACCCACCTGGTGGTGTTGATGTAGACGCTTCTGTCATGATGTGCCATTGGTATCCTACCTAAAGAAGTTGCTTTGATAAGATACGTACACTTGGATGTAGCTTTTGGGATTCATGATCTGCTTTGTCAATACCAGAGTTAACTTTGTCTTTGTGCACATATCGCGATAGAGTTCCTTCTGAATCCTTATGATGAAGGGTCATTTCCAACACATGGTCAATGTGATAATTTGATGTCATATGTGGAGGTGTGGATGGAGTTTGTTTAGGAATAAAAGATGGATTGGTTGACAGTTTGGAATTTTTGACTCTCCAAACTTGGGAAGATGATCAATGATGGGTGGATACGAAAGTGTGCGTGGAATTAGGACCAACTGTTTGATACACTTTGTACATTGCTTGAAAAGCCTGCTTTTTCTTTTGTTAACGTCTTTGATGGATACATTTCCCTTTTTGATTTTTCCCCATAGTTTCTTTGATTAATGGAGTTCGATAGGGATAATCTTTCTTTATATTTTTTGGTATCCATATATATTTTATTTTTTTGATATGATTCTTATTTTTTTTTTCTTTGATAACATCCTTTGTGCTTTGATTCAAATCTTTCTTTTGATGTTGGTCCCAATTCATGGATGGGGTGATGGGTGGATGAGGATTCGTGATGTGGCTAGTTGTAGTATTGGCATTGGTTTCACCATAAGGACTCTTCGTGCTCCCTATGTTGAAATTTCCTTGAGACATAGTTGCCCCCAGTATTGTGGAAATATTTCCTTCGTTCTTTGATTCTGCTTGTTCTGAGAGCTCTTGTTTAGAATACATTCTTTGATAAATGACCACTGCAGATGATGTTATTTTGATTGGATGCTCTGTTGACTCTGAAATATCCTGTTCTATCTGACCGGTTTCCTTGAGTGGATAATTCATGCAAAATTAACATTGTGCACTTAATTAATCATATTCATTCAATCATTAAATAAATCAAATTCACATTCACCCATTCATCAGGTAAATCAAGTTCATTAAATTCAATCTCTAAAGGTCATCCATTTAAATTGAATAAATTAACTTTATTTAATTTAAGCCTATCATTATCCCTCTTTGATTAAATAAATCAAACCTTTATTTAATTAAATATGAAATCACCTTTCATCTCCCTTTGATTTGATTTAAATCCCTAAATCTAAGTCAAATGGGTCAAAATCACCTAACATCATCTAAATTAATCTAATCTAATCACCCATCACATCCTCTAGTTTTTCCCACTTGCAAAAATAAATCAATTTATTGATTTATTAAATTCATCATTTTCTTTCAACATGGCATAAAAAGAGAATATTCTTCCAAATTTGAATCTTCCCCCAATTTTACATGTACATCCAACAAAGCATTTAAGAGGTCTTACTTGTCTCTTACATGTCTTTTGCAAAGGTCAAACTCAACATTTAACTCTCAAATTCAAATTTCAAATCTCCCCCTCTTTGGCACATTGACCAAAATATGCTCATTCCTCAACCTATCACAAGGTGACAAGTGGCTCCATCTCATTGGCTAAAACATTATCCCATAGTTATCTATATCTACAAGTAATCTATCAGCAAGTAGAAATACAAAAAATTCAAAGGAAAATGTAAATGAGACAATTAACATGGAAATGCCCATAAAATTGAATGGGCACAATTTTCTTGCAATTACGGGAAAATCCAAGTGATCTAGATAAAGCAGGGAAAAATAATTGAATTGGATTCTTACACAAAAAGGGGATGTTTAGATGACCAACAAATTCCTACAAGACCAATTTAGCATTTTTCATATTTTCCAACCCTTTGTGGGAAAACCTAACTAGATGAGATAATGTAGGAAAAGACATTTGAATTGCACCTTGGCTGATTAGAAGGGGAAACTCATAAAGGATTTTCTTTCCTTAGAGAATTTTGTAGAACTTAAAAAGCCAACTAGGCATATTTTTTTTATACTCTAGACAACTACATTAAGAAACTTTTGCAAAAGGTCACGCATGAAAAATGATCTTAAATTGGTTATAAACTTGGAAAAATATGGATAATGCACAAAATGAAACATAATATTTTGGGGTGCCAACATTGTGAACAAGGAACATTATATAACTAGTTATAAGTTGGGTCCTATGCACACATGTTGAGATGTTAAGTTTACTTAGGGAATTATAAATATTTCTATAATTTTATTGTAGAAATGTGATCTTATCCCCTAGCTATCACATGACATAGGATTAAGACACTCATCATCAACTTCATTAGTCCTACCTCTAGACCTTGCCTATATAAGAAAGGTATTGTTTATAAATTTTGATAGGTGTATGCACTTTCATTGATCATATTTTATTTAATATTACTTTCAATCCATTATTGGGAAACTTATGCTCATACTTTTCTCTCCTCTAGAAGGATATTTTGGTTTTGTAGGTGATAATGGGTCGCTTGAGTCTTTGAGTGACTCTAGCAGAGCTACCCCACTATTTCTAGTTTTTTCCACTACTTCCATCTATCCTCTAGTGGTCTTTCCCTCCAATTTCCCAATAACCTATTTTTAGTTTGAATTTCCTAATGGAGGGGATTTTATCTAAAGTGCATAAATTTCACCCAAGTAGTTAATTTTCACATTCCTATAGTTGAAAAAAATATCTTTTTAAGCAATGCACTATGATATTAGTTCCTTTTCTATATTTTTTTTTTTTGGATAGAAAACACCAATTGGAAGCTAATTTTTCCTTTTCATACTTTGACATGTAATAGATTCTATCCAATTTTGGACTTCTCATAGGTGATGAAGGAACTATTTAAGCACTTCATAGTGGGTTAGGTTTGGATATATGTTGATATGTGATTTTTCACTTACATTTCTATTTGATCTATTTGTTAGTTCCTTTGATGGTGGCAATTTATGAGTTTGTGGAAGATTTGGTGTATGAGTCATTAAAAGCTTACATTTTTTTCTAGTAATCCCTATTTAACATAGTTACCAATGTATGATTAAATTTGTATATTACATAGCGAGGTATACTAATTGTACAATTTTTCAGGTTGTCTATAATTACAAGTTACATAGATGACTTAGATGTGGGTCATCTAGACCCATAAATATTTTAGCGTGGATGTAGATTCTATTTGGCGATCTAGTTTGGTCACTTGGATCATAGTTTAGTTGTCATTATGAGTCAAAGAAGTGGTGTTATCTGATACATTTATGTTGTGGGATGTAGAATTGTTGACATGGTGCAAGAAATGTGAGGCTTAGTAAAAGTTTGATGTAGGTACATTTAGTGGTGATCATGATGTCATGGAGGTTCTTTGTGTGCTTGGAGCTTTAACCCTACATGGTTTTTATGTAGATGCATTATTGGTGTTGGATTGATTCTTGATTGTAAGGAGTGGCTTATCTTCTTTTTTTGGAGATATTGGTTCTACTCTATCCTTTAGAGCTACTAGTTTTATAGTTGAGTGTTTATGAGCCAAGGGTGATCTTTACTATATGAGATGGTTATCATGATGTTATGTATATCGCAATATTATAGTTCAATGGAATCTTTGGTAATAATATAGATTTATTATTTGGTGATGGATGATATTATACAAATTGGTTATTAGTATCATAAAAAAGATCTTCGAGATCATGACTCTTGTATTCAATGAGAGTTATTTTACATCTTGAGTTCTATTGACATGAGATGGTTATCATGATGTCATTTATATCTTAGTATCACATTTCAATGGGAGCTTTGGTAATGATGTGGATTCATCATTTCATAATGGATGGTCTTCTACAAAGGTTATTGGTGTCATGGAAAATATCTTAGATCATGATTCTTATATGCAATGATATTTATTTAACATCTTGAGTACTATTGATATGAGATGAATATCTTCATGTGATTCGGAGATGTTGACATCTTGATACCATAAAAGAATCTTGGATTATCTAGTTGAGGTGTTGGATATCATTATTATTTTTATTAAGGATCCTTATTTATAGGATGGTTATTATTTTCCTATGGTATACTCTTGATTACACATTAGAGTGTTGACATGATAATATGCTCTTAGGAGAAAATATGTTCATTTGGGGCATATGATATTCTTTTGGGGAGATGTCGATCATGATGTCATGGATAGTTGCTAATTCTATATTTGGAGAATTTGTGGTGATTTGCAATAATCTAATTGATGGGTGACACAATTATTTTTCTTGCGAGCTTTAGCTTATTGCAATGTTGCTTTAGAGTTTAGTAGGAATGATGGCTTTGAACTTGAAGTATCTCTCTAGCTCAATGATTTAGTTAATAAACTATTTTAGATTTAAGGTTCTCGAGTAGCATGGAAGATGAAAACTTAGAGCTCTTACTTCCTACCCTCATCAACTAAATAAAAATATTTCCCCTATTGTAATATATTCTCAATAACATCATTTAGGTTCAAATTGTCACCTTATGTATCATAATATTTTGCCTCATCATTTTTTATTACCTCTATCTATACATGACCTCTTCTTTATGCAACTTTTATAATCTCAATCTAAGATCGAATGTATTTCAACACATTACTAGATCTATGACAAGGGTTTCTCATTGGTTCTTGTACCTACACTTTCTAATTTAAAACTATCTCATTTGTTTAGTTGGAATACAACAACCTTTCACACTTAGTTTAAAGAAACTCTCACAACTTCACCTCTAGGACTTAAAACATGTAGCTTTGATACTAACTAGCATAACAACATGCTTGATGGTCAAATGAAAAACCATGTAATAGGCATGTAGAGCACAAAATGGAAGTAAAATAAATGAAGACAATGGAGATTGAATATGTAAATAATAATTGTATACACCTTAAAATGGTCACATCACATTGTCTGGTAATTAATTAAATATTTTTAATATTTAATTAAAATCTTCGAATTCTATCTGCGTATAAATAAATTTAAATAATTTATTTATATTTCTTCATTCTTCTATATTTTGATTAAATAAATAAGTTTATTTAATCATCTTTTCGTATTCATTTCTTAATTAATTAAATAAACATTACGATTTATTTATATTAATTATCAATAATCTTCGTTTGAATATCTTATTCAAATAAAGATTAAAATATTATTCTTCTCCTAAATATCATTTACAATTAAATATTCCAAAATATTTAATTATTTCTTCTAATCCAATTTAAATATTCGTTCTTAAAAATCATTTCAAATTCCTCTAATTCGATAACCGTTCATAATTAAATATTTCATAAAATATTTAATTAATTCTTCTAAATATTTCATATTCTTCTAAAGTCACATAATAATTAAATATTACAAAATATTTAATTAAATCTTCCATAGTATAAAAATCAAAAATCAAAATGCAATAAATAAAATTAAATAAATTTATTTATTTATTTAATTTGGGATTTATCTTCAACTCCCGGGAAGCAAACGGTTAAAACAGAAAATTTAATTTCTCTGTTTCTGTGCAGGCTTGTTCCCGTGGGTTGAAGATAGGAATCCACCTTCTCTCCAACCTCTCAACCTCCCCCATTTTCTTCTCAACCTCTCCATCTCTCACCATTCAAACTTACCAGACAATCTTACAGCCGTAGATTCTTGCCAGCTGGGATGGAGCCTGCAAAAATCTATAAATACAACTGTCAGGAGCTCCAAATCATATAGAAGCTTTCAGCAAAATAACTATAGGCAAATTTCATAGCATTCATAGCATTCATAGAGTACTTTCATAGCATAGATAGTATTAGAATCATATCAATAGCAATAGAATCATGATATCTTTCATTCACAGCCCCTGTACATAATCATAGCCCCTGTCCATATCCGTTAACAATTTCACTCCACCAGCATATAGAATAGTAGTTTTCATTTGTATACTCGTTCTACAGCAGCCATTTGGAGGAGCTTATATCAAATCTAAGAGCAACAGCTTCAAAAGAATCACTGTAGATAGAGGAAAATGGAACGGCTCTGAAGGAATTTTGCTTATTTGAATTTATTTAAATTTCTTTAGATTAAGGTTTCATTTAGTGTTTTGTTTTCATTTAGATTAAACATATAAACAACAACACATTTTTGGCGCCCACTGTGGGGCTCTTGCCCCCTTTTTAATGTTTTATTTGCAGTTTCTTTTGACAGGTTACAAGTAAAAACAGCGGAATAGCGCAGACAACACGTTTCGGGAATGTCATCTCCAGATTAGCGCATTTGAAGACTATTGCAGCGCTCTTCATAATTATTGCAGCACCCGTAAATTTTTTTGCAGCGCCCGTAAATTGTTTTGCAGCGCCCGTAAATTGTTTTGCAGCGCCCGTAAAGTTTTTTGCAGCGCCCTTAATAACTGTTACAGCGCCCGTAAATCTTTTTACAGTGCCTGTAATGAATTTTGTAGCGCCTTTAATCTCTATTGCAGCACAATTTTTATTTAAGGCCGTATATTCTGTAATCTGTAACTTTAGATTAGTCTAACTGATTCTGACGCAGCCGCGGATAGTTAATAATTTCTAAGCATAAAAAAAGGAACCAATCCTAGGGTAGTCATTTAAAAAAGAACCAATCCTAGGGTAGTCATCTAAGGTAAAATGAAGCAATCCTAGGGTAGGCACTTCATCTTTTATTTTGGGCTTAAAATGAATTTTCTTTTTATGTGAAGCAAAATCTTCACTTAGTTTAGAGAATTTTCATTTGGTGCTTAAAAACTGAACCCTTTTTTGCTTTGCTTCAACGGTGATAGGCCTATGCTCTCCCCTTAACTGGGTGATCAAAATGCCAAACTCACCTATTTCCTTTTATGCATTTTACAGCTTTATTAAAACCTTGTAGAGAGCCTGCTCTTGTGGGAAAAAGTACTCACCCAAGAGGAACGACTCAAGTGGGTTCAAGCCAAAGCCAGGTTATTCCACCCCACTCTAAAATTTAAAGCAAAATTGGGGAAACCCTCTTTTGATGGTAGTGTGCATTGATAACCATCCCCAAAGCCTTTGTTCTAAAGGTAAGGAGGTCTCTCGAGGGATTCTATCATTTGCCGCACCGAACGAAAACCCTTACTACGAACCTAGTGTAGTATCTTACTGAGTCAGTTTCCGAACATCGTTTCAATCACAGTGCAGGGGAGGGAAGAATCTACCCCTAAGATACTCACCATATAACTGCCAAGGATTGTTTGCTCAGGGGATCCGGTATCCACTTCCATCACTCTGAGTACGCACCTGGAAAAGACAAAAACATGGGCGCCCTTTCGGGGGTGACATGGCTGTGTGAGTCGACGCAGTTCTAAGATGTGGGCTGTTGATTGCTATGATGACCTACTTGAGAACTAAGAGTGAGTCTGTTTGAAGTGCTTGTCATGTGTAAAACCCGTTAAAACACTTTTTGAAAAACATTTTGGTTATACACTTGATGTTTAGCATAGGACTTAAGACAACTGTTTTAAAAACTTGTTTGATGTGTTTTCACTACATTAATTTAGATAAGATCATCCAAAACACTCATTATCATATTGATCAATCTCATGTTACGAGATTGGAAATCCACAAAGTTTGTAAAGAAATCCGTTTCCAAAAGGATTAAGAAGCCAAAGAAACCCCTCAATCACAAGAAATTATTGAAGAAGCAACGATTCTTATATCAAAGTCGAAAAGTTTTACTCAAATATAGAACCTTTCTTCATAGGTATCATGATTGTGTTAGAGGTCTTTCAGATGATTATGCTATAGAGCCCTTGTATTCACAAGCTTACTTTCAAAGAAGAGCCCTTTCTCAAAGGCATAACCATAGTCAACGCATCCGTTTCAGTTATATTCCCCAACTAGCAATCGAATATTCTACTCGTCCAAATCAAATTTTGCAATAGAGAACTTAGAATACATTAGGCATCTATCATAAAATCCATCCTTTTACAAAGCCATGATCAAAATTTCATAAAGTGCAAAATCATCCTTTTCTTGATCTTTTGCTTATATTCCCGCTAACAGGATTTTCATCCTTTCACTTAGGGAACAACACAAGCTACAAGATTAGAAATTTTGTGTAAGTCATAGAATCTTCATTCTATCCTGACTTTCATATATATCACATAAATTGCACTATTTCACTCTTTTGATCAAAAGTGAGTAGAATTTGGAACAAAATCTATGCCTGTCTTCACGAGATCTCAAAAACAAATGGAAAAAGACGAGGGAGAAACCACAACCAGTAAAATGGGTGACCGAAATGAAAAAGAAGAGGAAACATTTAATCTTGATGAGTTAATAGAAGAAAAGCTTCAAGAAGCAGAACAAGATCCCCAATTCCATACTCTTATGGAAAGACTTCTAGAACGTAACAAAGAAAAATATTTTCTTTCATTAGCTAATCAAGGAGCTAAGTTGCCTCACACCTTTGACATAGAAGGGATTAAACAAAATCCTGAAACTCCTCCTAATGACTTTAGTGCTCTTAACCAACAGATAAAAGAATTACAAGGGCAAATAAAGGAAATGCAAGGAGGTACAACAAAGAAATATGTTTTGGAAGACATATCTCCATATCCATTTGATAGGAGTCTTCAAATGATCCCATTTCCAAAACATTGTGAAATTCCTAAGTATGATAGGTATAATGGAAAAACTGATCCCATTGACCATGTTAGGGATTTTCAAAACATGAGTCTTGAATTCGCCTATGATGATACTTACTTGATGTGATTATTTCCACAAAGTTTAGGTGTACAATCCATGGAGTGGCTTTCAAAAATCACTCCACCTATCAAAACTTTTGAGGAGTTGATAAATCAGTTTATCTCACAATACTCCTACAACATTCAACACCAAATAACAATGCTTGATCTTTGTAAAGTGAAACAAAAAGTAGGAGAACCCTTTACTACATTTTTATAAAGGTGGAGAAGGTTATTTGCACGATATTCTCATCCTATTCCTGAAAAGGAAAAGATGGATATCTTTATCAATAGCCTTGATTCAGAATTAAGCTATAGGCTTAACCTTCATTGTCCTCATAACTTTGAAAAATTGATTGAAAATGCAATCACCATTGAAGGGGCCTTGGTTAAAAGGGGAGTGATAAAACTTGATAATCCAAGTATATCAAATCAAAACAACAATGATAAAACAAGGTTTTGGAACAGAAACAAAAATGTTGTCAATGATGGTATAGTAGATGCAAATAATTTACGAACAAGACCATCTGTTTTCAATTTATCAAGTGCTCCACGAAACAATCCACAAGGAAATACAATTCAACAAGGAAACAACAATCAACAAGGACAAATTTCCAAGCAAGAGAACATGACCAATCAAAATACCAATCAAAATTGTGGTAATTTCAATAATAATCTTGGCAATATCCAAACATTAAATCCGTCTAGACCTTCATTCTTCTCAAATCGATGGACTTTTACTGCTTTGGGTCAATCTCTTGAGTCTGCTCTCAAGGAGCTTCTTGATAATAAGGTTATCACCTTACCTCCACAAAGAGATTATGAGCCACGAGTTAAACCACTATCATGGAATGACTCATATTATTGCAATTATCATCGATGTAAGGGTCATACAACAAACAATTGTCAAGCTTTGAAAAATCTGGTACAAGATTTAATTGACAATGGTACCATTACAATTGAGGGACATCATACCAATGATGATCATCAAGCATTCAAAGATCCTTTGCCAAACTACCAAAAAGGGGAAACATCGGATACCAAAGCCAAAAGTATACATAATGTTGAAGACAATATAATCTGTCACATTCACACAGATGATAATCGGATTAATGTTATCAAAAACAAAGGAAAACAAGAATATCAATAGGTTAATGTAACAACAAGAGGTCAAGCAATGGTTGTTTTAAAAGGAAGTTCATCTAAAACAACTATTTCTTCTCCAACTCAGTATAATCTGGTTGATCAATTGAGAAAAACATCAGCTCAAATTTCCATTCTTGAACTTCTCAAAATATCCCCCATACACAAGAATATTTTAGAAGAAGCTCTTGTAAACACAACTGTTGATACTGATCTAGATGTAAACAAATTTCAAGTCATGGTGGGACATTTATCTTCCCCCACTTGTCTTTCATTTTTCGACAAAGATGATGCCTCTATGACACATCCACATAATTCCTCACTCTATCTTGAAGTCATGATCCATAAACATCGAATTAGACGTGTCTTAATAGATGGAGGAGCTGGTTTGAATATTTGTACCTTAAAATTAATAAATGCCTTGGGAATATCAGAAAATGAAATTGATCCACGAAGGAAGATAACCATCAAGGCATATGATGATGAAGAAAGAGCTTCTAAAGGGTTAATATTACTGCCTATCAGAGTGGGACCTGTTGTGAAGAATACATTTTGTCAGGTTCTAGATCGAGATCTATCTTATAACATACTTTTGGGTCGTCTGTGGATCCATGATATGCAAGCAGTACCATCAACATATCATCAATGTATCAAGTTTCCATATGATGGACAAGAAATAACCATACAAGCTGATTACAATAGTACCCAAACTTGTTCAAATCTTAGAGTAACTCAAGATGTCTTTGTGTCACACAATAGAGAAGCTCTTGCTATTTCTTCTTCCAATCTACAAGTCCAATTGCAAGAATTGACAAAGAATCTTGATACTAAGTTGAAGTTTAAAGACAAAGGGGTAGGTGAATATTCACTATCTCTTTCTACTTTACCTCTTTCTCCAAGATCACATGGTTTACCAACTTTATCAAATCAAAAGATTGCAACCGCTTCTACATCTCAAGCTTCCGTGCCAATCACAAAGTTTGATGGGAAATTCATTAGAGCTAATACCACTGAAGAAGAAGCTGAAGATAGGGACATCCTAAATTGGCTATACAAAGATGAAGATGAATCTCTCTTGCACATTAAGTTGCCTAAAGAACAATATGGTAAGGGATATGCTATCATGCAAAAGATGGGCTATGAAGGGAATGGTCCTATAGGGAAATGAAGAGAAGGAATTGTGGAACCAATTCAACCTATTTCAAAGCATTCAAGTGATAAAACAGGACTTGGATATGGTAAAGATAAAGAAGAATCTACTTCACAGCAGATATCATTAAATCATGAAAGAGGATCCGTGTCAGATAAATCTCATGAATCAGTTTTTCAATTGCAAAATAGTTCAGATACTGATTCTAATGAATATGAATGGGACACCATTTATAATGATGAATTTTGGAGGGATAAACAAGTTGATACTATACACAAATATGCACCTGTTCTTGTACAAGGAGAAGGCTCAAGGTCTCCACTTGATTTTGTTTTACAAAGCGATCATGACTCAAGTGAGGAAGAATCAGATTCTAACGAGATTGACAATCAACAGGAGAATACCATCATAGACCTCGTCTACCATGAGAATGATAACCATATCATGACTTTGACAATTCAAGACCTTACCCAACCTAATGATCCTATGCCCTTAGTTTATCCAGAACTTATAGATTGGGACATTGACGCACCTATCCATATTCCTACATTCAGTAATGACGAAGACATTATAACTTTCCTTTGTTCCTCAAATGAAGAAAAAAATTGTTTCATTCAAGAATCTTATACTCATGATTTTGATAAGGAGAGTGTCAAGTCTCTTAGCTATAAAATAAATGAAATAAAAGATGGATCTATTGGTGAAAACCGAAAAATGGCAGTGATAGATCAAAACAAGAGAAAAATAAAGAACGAATCTGATAGTGAAAACCTTTCTGAGGCACTGAAGGATGAGAAACTTGACACTCTTCCCAAGTATTATCATGAAAGATCTTCTATTTTGATCGAACCAACATAATCAATCAACATAAGTACAGCAGAGCAGCCAAAAGTTTTGCAAATTGCAGCATCATTAACAGTTGAAGAAGTCCAGAAATTCATGGAATTCTTGAAGGAGAATCAAATTAACTTTGCTTGGTCATATGCTGATATGCCAGGGTTAGATCCTAATCTGATAATGCATCATTTATCTATCAAACCTGGGATAAAGCCTGTAAAGCAAAAGCTCAGAAAGATGCATCCACATGTTGCATTATTGGTCAAAGAAGAATTAAAGAAGCTTTTGGATGTTGGATTCATTCAAACTATTGACTATGCAGAATGGATTTCAAATATTGTACCTGTTTCAAAGCTAGATGGAAGGATCAAAGTTTGTACAGATTTCAGGGATTTAAATAAAGCTTGCCCCAAAGATTATTTTCCTTTGCCCAACATAGACATGATTGTTGACTTAACTGCTGGCCATGCAATGTATTCATTAATGGATGGATTTTCAGGAACAACCAGATAAAAATTGCACTAGAAGATCAAGATAAAATAGCGTTCACATGTCCTTGGGGTACCTATTGCTGGAATGTAATGCCATTCGGGTTAAAGAATGTTGGAGCTACTTATCAAAGAGCAATGACAACTATTTTTCATGATATGATGCATACATTCATGGAAGATTATGTTGATGATTTACTTGCCAAATCTCATACACAAGATGAACACCTGGAAATCTTGTCAAAAATCTTTATCAGAATGGAGAAGTTCAATGTTTGACTAAATCCAAAGAAATGTGTCTTTAGTGTTACATCTGGAAAACTCCTAGGGTACATTGTTTCAGAGAAGGGTATAGAAGTTGATCCAGAAAAGGTACAAGCTATAATGGACATGCCTCCACCATGAAATATCAGTCAATTAAGATCCTTGCAAGGAAGATTACAGTCCATTAGAAGGTTTATAGCTCAACTGGCAGACAAAAGCTTGTCATTTACACATTTATTACATAAAAATGTTTCATTTAAATGGGATGACAAATGTGAAGCAGCATTTAATCAGATCAAGCAATATCTTACGCATCCACTAGTTTTAATTCCACCTATTCCAGGAGAGCCACTCATACTTTATATTTCAGCAACAGAAGTATCTTTGGGAGCATTGCTAGCACAAGAAGACTCTACAGGTAAAGAAAGGGCCATATATTATATCAACAGAACCTTAACAAGACATGAGTTAAACTACAGTTTCATTGAAAAAGCTTGTCTTGCAGTAGTGTTTGCTTCTCAAAAGTGGCGAAATTATATGTTGGCTCATACAGTTAAGTTGATAACAAAGATTGATCCATTGAAATACCTATTAAGCCGAGCTACTTTAACAGGAAGACTTGCAAAATGGGTAATGATCTTAAGTGAGTTTGACATTCACTATGTAGATCGAAAAGCCATTAAAGGACAGGTCATTGCAGATTAGTTGGCCGAAGCTCCTTTACAAGAAGACAATCCAATGCACATTGAGTTTCCTGATGCAGATGTCTTTACAGCAACAATTCAGAGACCATGGGCATTATACTTTGATGGATCTTATACACAATATGGCTCGGGGGCAGGGATTATTTTTGTTACACCCGAAGGACATACCATTTCAAGATCATATCGGTTGATGTTCCCTTGCACAAATAACATAGCTGAATATGAGGAATTACTCATAGGATTGAAGATAGCTTTGGAATGGCAGATTATAGAGCTGGAAGTCTATGGTGATTCACAACTTGTCATTAATCAAATTAATGATGATTATCAAACTAAAGATGATAAGTTGCTACCATACAAGAACATGGTGGATGATTATAAAAAATATTTTGTGTCAATCAAATTTTCACAAATATCAAGGATTGACAATAAAGCTGTAGATGCAATGGCTACCATTGCTTCCTTATTACAAATATCAGAAGATCAAACCAAGTATGAATTCTTGGTGGAACAATTATTTTCTCCCACCTATGATAATCTTGAAACCCAAGTTATGTGTCATTTGACTAGTTCAGATTCACCTTTATATGGCAAGACTTATACCTATTTGAAAGATAACATCTTGCCTTCAGATTTATCCCGCAACCAAAAACAGAATTTCATTCGCCAATCATCCCGTTATACCTTAACTTCCAATATCCTTTATCAACGTGGTCTTGATGGTACACTACTTAGATGTCTTGAACGTGACGAATCTGAAAAAGCCTTACAAGAGGTTCACGATGGTATTTGTGGAACCCATTCGAGTGGTTTGACCTTAGCCAAGAAACTTGTCAGAATGGGATACTATTGGCCTACCATGGAGCAAGATTCTTTTAATTTTGTCAAGAAGTGTTCTAAATGCCAGATCCATGGGAATCTTATTCATCCACCTGCACAAGAACTGCAACCTTTCATTTCGACATGGCCTTTTTCTCAATGGGGATTAGATCTTGTTGGTAAAATACATCCTTCATCGTCAAATGGTCATAAATTTATCATCACAGCTATGGAGTATTTTACAAAATGGATTGAAGTTGTTCCTCTAACAACAGTAACTGGTAAACAAATATCTTCATTTATCCTGAATTACATTATTTGTAGATATGGAATTCCTAATTCTATTGTTACGGATAATGGAAGGCCTTTTAAGAATTAGGATGTTGATGAACTTTGTGAAAGATTTCACATCCAACACAGGTTCTCTACACCTTATTATCCACAGGGTAATGGTCAAGCAGAAGCTTCTAACAAAACCATCTTGAAGATATTGAAGAAGATAGTAAATGACAATGGACGTGATTGGCATGTTCAACTCAACCCAACTTTGTGGGCATATAGAACCAGTGTTTGCACACCAACAGGAGCTACACCATATGCTTTAGTCTATGGAGCAGAAGCAATTTTACTATTAGAAATTGAAATACCTTCGCTTAGGGTTTCACTTAAGGGATTGATAAGTGATGAAGACTACAGGGTTTCTCGCCTTCAGGAACTAGAATTGTTAGATGAAAGACGCCAACATGCAGCTGATCACTTGAAAGGTTATCAACAAGTTATGTCTCATAGTTATAATCACAGAGTTAAATCACGGGCATTTCAAGTGGGTGACTTAGTTTTGAGAGAAAATTCGCGTAATCAGCAAGATAGAGAAAAGAAAGGCAAATTTGAACCTAATTGGCTTGGTCCATTTGTTATTGTAGCAGCATACGGTTCTGGTGCATATCAGTTATCCACATCAGAGGGGGACCTGTTTGAAGAGCCAATCAATAGTATTCATTTGAAGAAGTTCTATATCTAAAAAGTCCTGAAAAAATAAAAAAAATCATAAAAAGTCCTGAAAAAATTAAAAAAATCATAAAAAGTCCTAAAAAAAAAAAAAAATCAGAAAAATCTTGAAAAAGTGCAATAAAAACAAGTAGTGAAAACCTGGCAAACAGGCGTTACTTGTAATCAAAATGGGCTCCTCCATTTATTAGTTTATGTCTTGTTTTCACTTTTGGTATCATCCATCCACATCTTTCATTTGTGTATATCTTTCATTTGTCCATATCATGTAGTGGGAATCTTTAGGTTTCATCATGGCTTGATAAAATTTGTACATATCTTTTATCTTTAGGTTGTGTTTACACTGGGGGAAAAACACAGAAACAAACAAGAGAGGGGCAACGAGATTTCAAAATATCACAAAATAAACAAATAATAGTTTGACAAAACACAAAAAAACATTGTCGTATCAAATCAATCACAAACATGTTTATACCAATGGAAATTGAAACAACATGATCCAAACAACACCAGAAATGAGAATATCAATGATGATAACCAAATTGGATGATCTTAATCTGAATAAATGTTTGAAATACTTTAAGCAGGATTTAAATGGTTGTTTGATTTTCTATCATATCTCTGGAGTGATTCAATGATGTACTGAACTAGAAGAGCAAGGAAGGAGTATGAATTTTCTTTGTCTGCTGTTTGCGAGGAAATCATTAGTACTATGCAAATTGGTCGCGAGACATGCTCTACTATGTATCATGGATGACATTTCAGAATTTGCATGGGAAAAGGATTAACTCTTGTCTGTTTATGCAAGCACTACTCAGGTCATCTCGGTTCAATTATACCTAGATGCTTGTATTAACTTGCTATATCAAAAATCATGAAAGCAATACTCAGGTCATCATTGGTGCTAACATACCCTTTGATGCTTGTATTAACTTTCAACATTTCAAAGCTCTATGATGATACAAAAAGCATGAATAAGCTCTCCAAATGGCAATATTGTATGAATGTCCTGCATGGTTAGTATAGATTGCATTCATGTTAGAATTTGTATTTTGCATTTATAGATTTCTAAAAACTGGCAAAGAATAAAATGTTTATATCTTTTCAAATACATGACTGAGTATATTTTGACATTCACAAAAACATCATTTTATACATTTTTCATATATATTTGCATCAGAAAAATCATAAAAAGCATACATTACATACATCATATACGTCATACATTCATTCATCAAATAAATTTCATCTCATACAATCATGTATATAAATATCATAAATCATGAAACCATCATATAGTACACATCATATGGATACATCATATATCATGTAAAATCATCGCTGCATTTCATATATCTCAAAAATGAATGTCAAAATGTACAAGGATGTCAACTACAAAAGATATCAAATCATAAAAAATGTGATCATCTCACGGTGTATACAAAATGTCTCAACATAATATAATGAAAAAAATCATATACAATGCACTAGGCAGAGCTATCCTCTGATGGAGCTGGCCTAGGACCTGTACCACCTGCCCTTGATGGACCTATATCACCTGTCCCTGATGGACCTGCTCCGCCTGTCCCTGGTGGCCCTCTAGGGGGTAATGGCTGTGTCACACCCCTGCTAGTAGTACGAGAGCGACCATGAGTAGATCGTGACTGAGTGTAGCTCTCTCTCTGCTCAGGTGGAACCAAATCATGATATCTAGTCCTATAAAACTCTGCCTCTCGTGTGGCTCTAGTAACCTCCCTCATCATGTCACCTGGAAAAGTGCTACTTGCTACTCTTTGTAGGCTATCTGCCAAGGCAATGGCCTGCTCACCACGCTGTCTAGCTACGTCTCTCTCAGTAGTAATCGAAGTCACCTGACCCTGCAACTATGAAATCAAGGCCTGTGCCTGTGATAGCTGAGCCTGCAAGCTCTGTACTGTACTCTGTAGAGATGATATCTGACCTACTACAGTCGGATCTACGGAAGGGGATGGGTCAGTGTGCCTCATCCGTGGTCCACCTCTGCCTCCTCTACCACCTCTGCCACCTCTCCTACCGCCTCTCCTGCCACCTCTATCTCCACCCCTATCATCACCACCATCATCTCCATCTGATTCATCATCTCCACTACTCTCATCATCATCACTGTCCTCTGAATCATCATCTCCTGACTCTGAGTCCCTCTGTCGATGTCTCTGAGCAATAATAGGAGCAATGGCCTCATCAAGATCAAACATACGTGGTGGTGGATGCTCTAGGACATACTGTACATACTCTGGTGTCGCCCCTACATCAAGAACATCCACCCGGTAATCCCACATCTGTGCTCCTAAACTGGTGAACTCTGCCATTGCTGCCTCATAAGAAATCCGTGGGCCCCACACTGCAAGCTCTGGCTGTCATCGTGCATAAATGGCTGAACCAATGGGCATGCCTTGAATCCGACCAAACTGTCGTAATACTCGCCCAGTAAGAAATCTCTCAATAATCCATGTAGTCCGTCCAATCAAAAATCTAGAAGTGCATACAAAAGGCATCTCCCTCGCATCCTCTGGCCATGGCTCACAATCCAAATATGGCCTCTAGCATACTGTGTCTAAACTATCTAATAGCCGCTGCCAATATACTAGTTTGCCCAGTCTAGGCTGAGCAATGATATGTGCATATCTCCATCTATATGCTTGACCAGCTGGTCGATGTCCTCGGGTCAATGGACGTAAAACTGCAAAATGCTCCCATGCCCATATATGTAGTAATGAGCACCCAACAACAAAACTCTAGCCTCTACCATATACGATATGATGTAGCTCGTCATATAGGTGGGCTAGCATACATGTACCCCATGCATACCATGTCCCCTACATCACCATACTCTCCAAAACACAACCCCATCCGATCGCAAACCCCTTCGACCTATGGTCGGGGCACAATACACCTCCAATGAATCCTCCAAGCACAGTTGGTAATGGTGGATTGGTATCTGTAATCTCACCCCATGGGATGAAGTATCCGGCAATCTAATCATCTCTGAATATCTGTCTCAAAGAAAGAGTACCTCCAACCTCTCGTCTATCAAAAACAACTATCTCTCCCATCACTGGGATCCGTAGGATGCGATATACATCCTCAGGGGTCACTGTAATCTTGCCTGTCGGTAAATGAAAAGTGTTGGTGTCGCTATGCCACCGCTCTGCAAGTGCTGTCAATAAGGCCCTGTTGAGGAAAACCTTGGGCATATCAAGTAATGAACTCAAGCCGCATGCATCAATCACATCTCTATCTGACTGTAACAAATGTGGAATCAATGTCCATGTGCTCGGAAAAGTCTCTCATAACTGCAAGACACCTAGTCTCTCCTGTTCACATACATCATCAAAGCAACATCAATATCAAAACATCCTAACGTATCAATCCAAAACTGAATATCAAACTATTTGTTTTTCATTATCATTATGAAATGCGAATAATATCAAAATCATCATCATGGAACGCAAATAATCAACATCAAGTTTCTTTCTAACAACTTTAGGAGAAAACTTATCTGTCCTATTTGTTTTTAACAACTTTAAAAGCCAATTTATCAGCTACTATTTGTTCTCCAACAACTTTGGAAACAAATTTATCATTTACAACAATATAAAATCAAAGGCGCTACAAAATTGGTTAAATGCGCTATATAATTCATTATCAGCACTATAGAATCAATTGCACTACAAAACATATTATTAGCGCTACAAAATTAATCAAATGCGCTATGAAATATTTTGCACTACAAAATTTGTCAATGGCACTGCAATACATCTCAAATGCGCTATAAAATCATATGTGCTACGCAAATGATCAAATGCGCTACAAAATTATTCAAGGGCGCTACGATATCATATGCACTATGAAACATATCAAATGCGCTATGATACACCTCAAGGGCGCTACGATATTGAATGCACTACGAAAAAAATTGTATGCGCTACGAAAAACGTTAAGGGCGCTAAAACTCAATTTTTTTGAAATAAACATTGAAAAATGTGCGCAAAACAAAATTTTTGAGAGACAGGGATTTACGAGACACATACCGGAGGTCCGTAGTGCGCTGGCCGCTGATGTCGTCAGATACGCTCGAAATGGTGTTGGTGAACTGGAAGTGCCATGATTATCAAACTTAGAGCTCAATATTTGCAAATTTTACTAGGTTAAAATTGAAAATGACATGGAAAATGACATTTTAAAGCTATATAATGGTAAAATTGGGGCATTTTTATCATATTTTCACATAGCAGGGGCAATTTCTTCATCAAAGTATCATTTTATATCTCTTTGGGTCAATTTCTTCAAATTATTAGTTTCAAACGATGAATCGACATCTTCAAAATCATAAAAATCAAATTTTTTTACAAAAATCATAAAAAATCAAAAAAATTCATAAAAATTCAAAATCTTATCGATTCATCGTTCGCGGGGGCATATACATATCATTATTTCGATAGTCAACATTTGGGGCAAAATTCAAAATTCTTTGAAGCAATGCGTAAAACACATCACTTCAAAGAGGGGCAAAATGTATACACCTTAAAATGGTCACATCACATTGTCTGGTAATTAATTAAATATTTTTAATATTTAATTAAAATCTTTGAATTCTATCTGCGTATAAATAAATTTAAATAATTTATTTATATTTCTTCATTCTTCTATATTTTGATTAAATAAATAAGTTTATTTAATCATCTTTTCGTATTCATTTCTTAATTAATTAAATAAACATTACGATTTATTTATATTAATTATCAATAATCTTCGTTTGAATATCTTATTCAAATAAAGATTAAAATATTATTCTTCTCCTAAATATCATTTACAATTAAATATTCCAAAATATTTAATTATTTCTTCTAATCCAATTTAAATATTCATTCTTAAAAATCATTTCAAATTCCTCTAATTCGATAACCATTCATAATTAAATATTTCATAAAATATTTAATTAATTCTTCTAAATATTTCATATTCTTCTAAAGTCACATCATAATTAAATATTACAAAATATTTAATTAAATCTTCCATAGTATAAAAATCAAAAATCAAAATGCAATAAATAAAATTAAATAAATTTATTTATTTATTTAATTTGGGATTTATCTTCAACTCCCGGGAAGCAAAAGGTTAAAACAGAAAATTTAATTTCTCTATTTCTGTGCAGGCTTGTTCCCGTGGGTTGAAGATAGGAATCCATCCTTCTCTCCAACCTCTCAACCTCCCCCATTTTCTTCTCAACCTCTCCATCTCTCACCATTCAAACTTACCAGACAATCTTACAGCCGTAGATTCTTGCCAGCCAGGATGGAGCCTGCAAAAATCTATAAATACAACTGCCGGGAGCTCCAAATCATATAGAAGGTTTCAGCAAAATAACTATAGGCAAATTTCATAGCATTCATAGCATTCATAGAGTACTTTCATAGCATAGATAGTATTAGAATCATAGCAATAGCAATAGAATCATGATATCTTTCATTCACAGCCCCTGTACATAATCACAGCCCCTGTCCATATCCGTTAACAATTTCACTCCACCAGCATATAGAATAGTAGTTTTCATTTGTATACTCGTTCTACAACAGCCATTTGGAGGAGCTTATATCAAATCTGAGAGCAACAGCTTCAAAAGAATCACTGTAGATAGAGGAAAATGGAACAGCTCTGAAGGAATTTTGCTTATTTGAATTTATTTAAATTTCTTTAGATTAAGGTTTCATTTAGTGTTTTGTTTTCATTTAGATTACATAAATAAACTATAACACAATAATTATTATATAAATGCATAAATAATACAAAGAACCACCAATATGTGAATCCCAACTACACTATGTTGCACAACTCTTCAAATGTGTGTAGACTCTATATTTATAATTGACTTGTGACTCTATAAAAAACCTAATTCCTTAAATAGATCTATGAGCCTCTTTAGATCCAACATTAGCAAGCCAAACCACCAACCTATGTAAATAAACAAAAAAATCATCATATTATGCATGCCACTTGTGCTTAAATATACGATATAAGTACTAAAAATAAGTTCATACTTAGAAGGTTTCCAAATCAACAACAAATATAATCAAATAGAAGCATTCTAACAAAATGACCAAATCCTTGAAATTTGACACTAGATAATCATTGTGTTGATTGTAAATAAGAGGATACATGGTGGGACAAGACAACACACAAAGAAGTTTCACTAAAAGCAATGACTAATTTTGGCCCAAAGAGAACTTACACTCAATATAGATGTGTGGGGATGCACCATTAGACAATAACACATCGGACACGAATTCTACCCAACACAACAACACCAAAATGCATAATTAAGCCAATGCATGACATGCTACCACATAACATGGAACACAAATGTTTGTCTTCCATGTGAGAGATACAATAGGTATTCTATGTGATGCAAGATTGTATTGACCCAAGGATGCCCCACATCATTGTGAGCACCACCACTTTTAGATAGCTAAGATGAATAAATTTCTAAAAGGGATGTTGAGGCAATATTAAAATTTCAAAACTGTAGATATTAGGTCAAAACCATATGTGTAGAAATCAATTTTGTAGGTGTATGTTTGAACTAGAATTGAGTGCACATCATTTCTTAGTTTGTTATAGCTCCATAACATTGGTTATCATAACAAAATTAGGATTGGATCAAGTAGTGCAAGTTACACCTAAACATCATCATGTCACATGCAAATCTAGTTAAGTCTAAAATTGTCAATAAATTTTATTATTTAAAATTTATGTTTAAATTAAATATATTCTCTTAACAGAAAAAGATTTATTTATTTTTAATTAATAAACATTTTTATTAGAAAGAAAAAATCAAATTTAAATATAATATCATAATTAATAGTATTATATAATATTTTTAATTGCAATATTTCACATTTCAAAAAATCTTGAAGTCTTCAATCTACAACATTTTGAATAGCAATATAAAATGCAACCAACTCACTTATAAAACTAAGAATCATTTCTTTAGATGTCCCCACAACAGCCCAAATGAACAATATAGAATGGTGTAAAATTTAAGTTCTAATTTCTTTTAAAGCAAACTAGAACAGTCCCCTAAAATGGAAGTATGCTCAACTACAATCAAATTTAGTCCATTAGCACATAATTAAATATAAAGAACTCCTTACAGATAAAAGTAGTTTGTTTTATCGAAATATCGTACGTGACATAACAAATTTTTTCCAAATTGAAAAGAAAAAACATAGAAATTGACAAATTTAAATGAAACAGAACTCTGACAAATCTTCCTCTATGAAGATGTTGAGCAAAGGAGAGTTTGATTGCCCTTCCTGGGATTGATATCGAATATCTCTGTATTGTTGCCACCATTTCATGAAGCTACTACCCTCCAAGAAAACCTCATCAGAGATACTATAATCTTTGATCTTCCTCCACACATAATCTTCAAACTTCTCAGGGCTTTCTATCTGTGGGGCGTTCATGACTTGATGTTGAAGAGTTTTTAGGGCTTCTCCTACACAAGCCCAAAAGCAAGAGTCCTCAGTTAAAGATGCGAAATTTAAGCCAGCCTCAATCTAAATCTTAACATGCTGGGTCCCCAATATAGATATAAATATTGAAGTAAAAATGAAAACAAAAGTATGTTTTTAGAAATGTTTTGGAAGAGTAGTTACATCGATTTTTCAATTATATTTTGTGTTCCACAAATTGGAAGTGTCGTCTACATTAAATATAATATAAAAATGAATTTAGTCATTTTTAGAAGCATATTAAATTATTGTATAGACTATAAAAACATCTCTACTTAAGATATAGAAGGGACAATTTCTGCTGAAGGTTTTGTGAATGAGATAGCAAGTAAAATAGACTTAATCTTTGGAAATCTTCATGATTAAGTGCACTTGAGTTGAAGTAGTATTGAGATGAGGACCTTTTTGGGAAGGCTCAATGCTTCACCCCTATGAGCATCACTTAGATGTAATAAATATTAAGTGGACCATTCATTGTTATGAAAGATTCATAAGATAAGTTCATGTGAACCACTACTCATGAAAAATAGATTGATGAATTTAACTCAAAAGCTACACAGTTAATCTTGATAGTAATATCATAACTTATCAAACTGTGGAAAATACCTCCTACTTATCAACATCTACTAATCTTTTTATAATTCTATACTTTCCTCCCAGATTGAAAAACTTACGAAGACTGGGATAATCAGACAAGTGAATTAATAGAGACAATTATTTAGCCTGCAAAAAATACATAATTGCGAATTAATTTCAGTGCTCTATTTGTCTATTTGATATATCTGCTGTCATATTGTTTTAACCTCCTGGAATTTGGGTTGAGATTCCACATTTGGATGTTTTTTCATTTCAAAAGACAACATGGTGTCAAGTGCATAGCGGCAGTCATATGAACAAAGGCACATAATAAGGCATGAAGAACAATATTTACACTGAAATTGGCAGTAGCAGAAAACCTCAGGGATAGTAATGAGATAGTAATGAAGTGACAGTCCTTAGCACAATTGACTGTGCAAGAATAGCAGACCTAGGAACAGCAGTCATGGCACATCAATATGAAGGATGGTTTGGAGATTAGTGAGGTTTTTGACCTTGGTGCAGTCCAGGAGTAACATTTGAAGGCACATTAAGGAAACACAATGACAAGGACAGTTGCCATATGTTAAACCAAAGGGAAAAGCAAAACAATGAATCAGTCAATAAGAAGATTATGGTAGACCTTTGTCAAGGACAGTCAAGGTATGAAAGAGCAAAAGACAGTTGGGTTTCATGAGCAAATCAAGGGACAGACTTATAATGTGACACTCCTATTCTAACTCTATTAATCATGAGCAACCCTAAAATAGGCAGTAAAGAACAGTCTTAAGAGGCCATCTTATGACTTCATGAAGGTTGACAAAGGGGTAGATCTTAAAAGTAGGCCCACATGTCAAAAAGGCATAGTAAAAAATGCACAATATATAGTATATGAAGGACATTTAAAAACTAAACATGCATTATTTGCTGCGCTAGAAGACTGACAGTTTAACGGTAAAAAATAGTTTGTTAACTGAACCTAAAAAAACAAACTAAGACTAAATCTAATTATCTAAAAGACTGTCAGTTTAACGGTAAAAAACAGTTTGTTAACTGAACCTTAAAAAACAAACTAAGACTAAATCTAATTATCTAATGATGCACATTTGTGGATGATAGTTATGATGCTGCGCATGAAAGACATAGTGTAGTTGCAGCGGTGCGACTCCATGCATCAATTGTCAACAGACTACTCCTTGATGCTAGAAGGCTCTGATGTCTGAGTGCCAAAAACTGATCCTTTGCAACTCCCTTGATGGAGATAAGCTTGATCTTGTATTTGAAACAAGCTTCTCAATATCACAATCTATTCTAATACATTTAACTTTGTCACTGTGTCTGTTGCCCAACCATCGATACTACCCCTCCATGACAGAATTCTTAATGTGTCCTCCATCAAAATGTGTCTTTTTTCAAGCATGAAGCTTTGTTTTCAAACCAAACTCCTTTAATTTCAGCTTGGCCTGCGAGACTCTAATGTCAGCAAGTATTATTTAACAATGAGCTTAAATAGTATTAGTTTCATCCATCTAATAATAATAAGATGCCAAATATAACTCATCCTTTTCAACTTTAAACTATTTCATCCATAGTTCTAATCGACTTTGACATTCTCGGCCCTATTGATAGAATAAGACATATATTTGTCCTTTCATCACTATGGTGATCGATGACTTCCTCAGCCCCCACAATGTACTCTACACGTCAACAAAGCCAGCTAACAAATGTTTAAAAATATTTCTTGAGTAAACTCCTCCAATTTGATAAATGCAAAATCAAACGATCCGTAAGTGAGGTATTTTTCTTTCATTCTTTTTTTTTTTAAGTTTCGAACTATCAGTGTAGAACAGTTTAAATTATAATCTTGCTTGCGTAAACGGAATCACCAGTTACAGGGTCTTCGCACCGAAGTGTCAGCGCATGAGCTTGAGAGAGTTTTGACAGGATACTTCTTGCACTTCATCTCTCAAATCTATTTTCCTTCCACCCTCATATCTGAAGGGAAGAGGCAGAGGATAAAATAAATTCAAAACAGAATGCAAAAAAAACAAGAATAAAATAGAGGATGAACACAATATTATATATATTTGCATACATTTCAAAACACGGAAAATCTGATAACATAAACAAGAACTTAACGTGGATTATCCTAAAAATAAGACCTTAATCTCACTTTTCATACATCAAAGAAAGTTTTTGGGAGGTTGTAATATTAAATATATTAGATTTTCTCAATTCATGATGTTGTGTGGTAGTATTGCTAATTGTGTGGAGTTTTTATCAACATTTCTGTTCATCTTCCACCATATTGTGATATGTGCAGAATTATAAAAAATTGGAGAATCATAGATCAACTTAAAACATTTCTACCCATAAACAACCAAAACTATAACAACAAAGCTGAAGCATATCTATGTAAAAATGGAGAAATTCAAGCAGTCTCCTAATACAAATTAATTATCTAAGGTTAAAATGATATGTAAAGCAAATTCAACAAATTAAAGCAATCACAACATGAATATGCAAACCACCTTGCAAAGAACTAGCTGAATTATCCAGAAGAACGCATTCTCTCATGTGGAGAATATGCATTCAAAATATGGGACCCAAAATTGATATTTAATTCCCCAAAATAAGAGAGCTGCTATAGTGACAAAATCATAAGGCAAGCCAAGAAAAAGTACTAGCTATTGGAAGACAAAAGGGGTTCCAACATAACTTTGATAATAGGGCAGCTAAAAGAAACAGATATAACAAGTAACACATCAAGATAATAGCCTAAATCACAAGTAGACGAGACAAAGTTCAAATGCAGAAACAACGTTGACAGCAGGCATTATAACAGAAACCAAAAAGCTCTTTATTACTGAAAGTCAAGTATTGAACTAAGCAATCAGTAGGACCTGAATGAAACAATCACTGATCCCTAAAGTGCTTCCATTCTTTATCAGTAGATGCCATCCAGAAAGATTGCAGCAGCAGTATAGGCCATTTACTATCAATTTTTCAGTATAGGCCATTTACTATCAAATTTTTTTTTTTCAAGAACAAGTACTAACTTAATTGAAAAGACGTTAGAAACATTTAAACAAATACAACTACAGTTTTCAATTCAGAACAAGTACCAACTTAATTGAAAAGGCGTTAGAAACATTTAAACAAATGCAACTGGCAGGTTTCAATTCAGACCCCCGACCTTTGCTTGCATCTTCCTTGCCTAAAGCTAAAAGTGGAGCTTTGGAAAATGGTATGATCATCCATCAAAGCATGATTGTAAGGCGATTTATGTAAGATAATGTACTAAACATGGGGGCTTTGAAAGGTATGTTAAATTGCATCATGCTTATTAATAATACTTGGCTTTGCTGTACAGCTATTAACATATGTTAAATTGCATCATGCTTATTAATGTCTTTTTCATTATCTATATAAATTTAGAAATCTTTCTAGACATTATTTGGTGTGATTTAAGTTTCATCAAAATACTATTTTCTTTTATGACTATTTCATCTTGATGATAGATCAAGAAGAATGATCTGTTGATAAAGAAAATAAATTTACATAATCTAATTTACAAATTTTCATTATGAACTGTGAAAATTTCATATTTTAAGATAAAATTTTCATATAACTATATAAATTAAAACATGAAGTATTTGACAAATGAACTCTTAAACACTCTTAATATTTAAGATAATAGAAAACTTAAAACTGTCTTGGAAGAAACCTATGCTCCCAGCCTGCACACAAAAGGCTTTAAAGATCGAACCTTGAGTTATGCCTCAATGACCAGACCACAGCCTGAGAGACTTTTATGCTTAACTCTCAACTACCATTTTTTAAAACTAAAAATATCCTCATGCTTAAAAATATAACACATAGTAGGAATGGTCTAGAGCATCTAAGGTGCATAGTGGAAGATAGTAGCATTGTATCCAGCATTTGGGCCTTGAATAGAGTGGGTATATGGGCAAAGGCATACCCTCTGGCCAAACGAAAGTGCCCACTCCCTCCACTGGAAGCTCCCTCTGATCTCTCATTATCATGTTCTTACCCACGATATTCAATGAACTGCCTGCCTCGGAACTTAGAATTCTCCTAGAGATGACGTGGCATACATCCCCTGTGCTCTGCCGAACACCCTTGAACGGGGATCGAGAGTCTAGTTAGAAATATCTATATTGAAGGACTTTGTCATGGTAAACTATCCAAAGTAGATGTTACCACATATTGCAAGTGAATTCTTTGAAAATGAGTCAATTTGGGGAAAAAATAAAAAAATCTCAAAGTATTATCTAATAATGAGCTTAAATAGTATTAGTTTTATCCCTCTAAGATGGAAAATATGTACCTCATCTATTCTTGTAAAATTTAATAAGCACAGTTGGTCTAGTTAGTAAAGAAAAAACAAAACTTGGAGTACAGAAAATTTTAGAGAAAAAATGAATGCAAAACTTTCTGATTATCACATAAAAAAATGCAGAATTACAAGTTTAAAACCATCCGTAGGAATGAAGCAAGGATGAAAGGCAGGGGAAATAAAGAAAACAACAGCAAGAGTTTCCATTAGTTAGCTTACACTAAAGCAATGCAACAGCAGATATCCGCCAAGTTGAACAGTTAACAACAGTTATCTATACGAAACAGCAGAGATGCTACGTGCCAAGAAAAGAACAGGGTGGTTGTTGCTAATGTGCTCTAACATACTTCTTGTGTGTAATTTCTAGTCCACTTTGACTTTCTGAGCCCTACACACAACATACCACTGGAGAAGCAAAATGAACACACAAACCTGGTTCCGTCGGCCTTGAATGTAAGGTGTGCAAAACTGTGAAAATATGTTGAATTTCTTCTTTGTTTGGGATATCTTCCCACATGATCCTCGTCACCCGTATGCGGTGCTCTGTCTCGGATTTCTTGGAGGAGCTGTAGTTCTGTTTTCAGACAGTTCTGCACATTCAGGAGCTCTATGCATTCAGTTATGTTCTTTAGGACTGTGGGTGCACTCCCTATAAGAAAAGAGTGGAAAATATTCTGTAAGAGCGCATGATCTGCATGTACCAGTAGTGGGCAGGAGTCGCACGTATAGGAGGCGTGGGAAAATCATTTCAAGCGATAACCAGTCCAAGTCGGAATCAACGACGGTTTCGAGCGAATAAATAAATAATTTGTGATCAGCTGAACAAGTCAGTCGTGTTCCAGGCATTCTGACAAACATCTTCGGGAAAATCATTTTCTTTTCTTCGTCAGATCGGTGATATGCATTTAGACCAGTTTTTTTGTTTTTCTGTTTTCCTTGTGTATGTGCACTTCGATGGAATTTGCACCTCACGTTTGGAAATTCACGTGCTTTATGCATTTAGCCTATATAGAGTATAGTATAATAATCTAATATAATGTAATAATATTATTATATTATTATTATACTAGCTATTACACTTTTTGTGTGCAATTGGGTACGCCGAAAATTTGGTTGGAATAGATAACAATTGACATAATAAGAAAAGGTAGAAATGGAAAGAATTTGATGCAAACATTATTTATCTTAATTGATTATGTTTAGATATATTGTTTGAAATAGATCACCCTTAATGAAATAGAAAAATATAAATTGGTTATAAATTGCTATTCATCGTCCTTCGTCTATCGTGCAAATTCTTGAGCCCCTGTTGCATAGTTGTAATGCCAGTCTCTTATGTCATTTTCAAATAAATATTTTTAAATGCAACTTTATTAAATTTCACTGACCATATTTGTTTTGAGTATCGAATTGTTTTGTAAATTTGCATACAAAATAGTGTAAAATTAAGCATTGAAGATTCTTTTTTAGAAATGTACACATCAAAGTTATGATTGTTACATAAAGGAGCACATTTAGTCATCATTACAGTGAAATTTGAACTAGACACTATTGTGCTTTGCGTTGTTCAGGTATTTTATATTAAAAAAACATATTGTTTGGAAACAAATAAATGTAGTTTAGAAAGGTGGGCGGCTAGGCAACATTAACTTCAATTGTCTTAGGTTTCTTGGGGTGTGGAGGAGGAAGCTTGGGAAGGGTAATAGTGAGCATTCCATCTTGACAATTGGCAGAAGTGGCCTCCATATTGCAGTCGTCAGGTAGGGTAAATTTACGTAGAAATTTATCGACACTACGTTCCATACGGATGAATTTAACATCCTCCTCCTTGTTCCTCTTTTCCTCTCAATTGATTTTTGGCACATTGCCATCTTCTACTTGAACCTGCATGTTCTCAAACACAAAAAAACTTTGTTAGTCTTAGTGGCCAGTGATTTGTATCTTTTTCATATCCCAGATGTAGAGAAAATGAGGGTTTTAGAGGTTTATAATTAAAATACCTTGATGTCATTGTTTGTAAGGCCTGGCATGTCAATTATGAAGACATAAGAGTTGGGGAAGTCTTTGACATCAATTGGAGTTGAAGCCATGGTCTTGTTGTCCAGAATATTTAGGAGTTTCTCCATTTCGTCAGGGACTCCCAGAAGTTGGTGAACAGTGCTGATCAGAGGCTCCATCTCTTCTCATGCTTCTGCATTCTCGTTAAATATCATCATCAATTCATTCAAAATTATCCAAATGGTAAATAAATTCTTCACAAATTATAGAGAAAACATAAATTAACAACCTTGGAAGGAGCAGGATAGAACATTTACCAGGTTAGTGATTGTGGTCGAAGAAGTAGAAGTACAGGCACTTTGAAAGAAGTCACTAGTAGAAGAAATACAAGAGATATTTGTGAAAAGTTTGAGTGATGATTAGGAAGGATGATGAATGGAAAAAAATCAAAAATCAACCATCGAGATGAAAGCAATTGTCTAAATCATGTAGAAAATGAATATTTGGAGTCTGAAGATCTTAGAGAGGAGGTTTTTTCAATTGATTTAAGAAAGTATTTAATTTGCATTACAAGAATGAATGCATTTGAATACAAAGGTATAGTGAAATTGTAACTAGGTCTCTTTGAATGCCAATGTATCTGTAGTAAGCAAAAGGTATATTTATATCTTGAAGGACAATTAGTATGAATGAGAATGTTGAAGTTGAAATATACAAAAATATATTAGTTACCTTTGGTTGAGTAGTTTGTAGGTCATAGACAATGAGAACATAGTGTAAATGAGCAATGAGAGGATTGTGTAGGTAAGGAAGAAGACATATAATTTAGAAGAAAGTAACAATAGTAATGGCTGGTAGTGAAGTAAATAACAAAGTGGCATACCTGTAGCAGTTCAAATTCTCTTTAAGTGTTTGAGGATTTTTAATTTTGACATTGCTTGCAATTGAATCTCTTCGTTTATTCGGCGAGCAACATATGGGCTTTGTTGAATGCGTGCATATCGTTGGAATGAGAAGGTTGGGTGGATGTGAAGGCTTTGTAGATTAGGAATTCTTGAAATAGCTGTAAATGTTAGTCCTTGCCAGTCTATGTTGCCAATGTCCACTGTCGCCCTTGGAAGCGTAAGTCCTTGTGATTTGTGTATTATTAATGCCCATGCCATTTTAAGTGGAATTTGACGATGAGGCCCTCGGCTAAGCAATGTTATTGGGACATTCACTGGATTGTTATGGTCCCAAGGTGGTCCAATGTAATTCTTGAAATGAACAACAACAAACAATGGTAGTTGAGGTGGTTTCTCACCTTCACTGTATACAATAGATTTTAGCTGACCAAGTGTGCCATTCACTAGTCCTGTCACGAGTCCTGTCTCAACCCATATATTTGAACATAAGATGACCTCTTGGACAATAGATTAAAAAAATTGAGCTTGAAGTTGTTCTTCATCAGGATTTGTGTATGTTGACCCCCTTAGTTTCTCTGCGATGGAAAGTGCAACAGGTGTTGGGTGATCCCACAATAGTGGTTTAAATTTTTTGGCCAAATTGGACAATGCAATAATTTTTTTTAACTAAATCTTCACTTTTGAGCACCTATAGTGGCTAAACCGTGAGGAATTTGAAGATGATGCAAACTAGAGTTTTGTGAAATTTTTTCTATAGATTCTAAATATATTTTTTTCAAAATTTTTGAATTAGATTGCACTTCTTTTTCCATCTCCGAAAACTATATTTTTTCAGAAAATAACATTTTTAGAAAGTGACACTCACCGTATAACACATAACTTTTTTTTTCCATGAAGGATAAAATTCAATTCTTTCGAATTTAGATTTGTAACTATCATATCTAGTGCTTCCACTTGGTTAGATAGTTTTTTATTAAATAATTTTTCTTTAATCAAGAAACCAATTACAATTCGTAGCTTGTATTGCATAATTTTTTTGTATGTTTCAAATTCAATTTTTGGTTGGATCAAGGACTTCAATATTTGGTGCACTCATATTTTTCAATTTTTTTTTATACAATATTCTATTTTTCCACATGTGTAGAATAGAGAGTTTGATTTTAAGTGAAAACCTACATTCACAAGAAATAAAAAATAAAAATAATAATAAAATTAAATTTATTTAAAATTATACTTTTTGGGAAGCTTATAATAAGGAATAGATACTTGCAAAAAATAAATTTTAAATGAATTCATTTGATCCCCCCAGAGGTAAATCAAAAGTTGTTTTTTATTAGCATTTTGATAGGTGTAAAGGAGACTCCATTATAGGTATGGTTTAAAACTAGCGGGGGTTCTATCCAAGGGGGTTTGATCTAAGGTAGTTTGATCTAAGTTAGTTTGATCAAACCCTCTTCAATTGGAATGCTTTAAATGAAACTTTTAAAGGCTTAAATCATTATATTTTCTAAAAATATGTGATTTCAGCAAAAATTAGAATCTCCCAAAAATTGTAAACCAGCTTTGTGGGATCACCCTGTTGCCAAAGACAACAACATACATTTGTTGTGTAGCAAGACCAATTTGTTTGTTGCAAAAAGATGCATGGCAGATAGGAAAACATAGTTCTTTGTAGAACTAAGCGAGAAACTTGAACGTGACATTAAAACTTGCGAGTCTTCTTCTGTAGGATTTGCATTATCTAGATTGTGGAGAAGTGCATGAAAAGAAATTTGGGAAGGATCATCACCAATTTGTCAATATTCTTGTCAAAGTTACCATAGTTGTGAAGCTATGCCATAGAGTCCCACCAAAAGAGGTAGAAGCATACACGGGGATATATTTAATTGGTGATAGTTGGCCCAAGTCTCCAAATAGTATGATTGAATGCCCTCCAAAGGGAAAGTGGTTGTGGACGGGGAATACTTCTCGTAGTCTCATGTCAATACGTTCTAGAAACTTTGGACCAATGAAGCTCATCTCTCCAATTAAAATGTACCTAATAAAGTACATACTTTCTTGGAAGGTTGAAAGTGTTTTCCCTTGCAAGGGGGCCATTTCTTTTATTGGAATATGAAGAGAAAAATGGATTGTTGATGCTTGAATGTTGAATGTTGCAACACCTCTAGGTGCAAGAAGTAGTAAGGGTGATTGGTGAATTGGAGCTGAGGTCATGAGGGAAAGCCTTATTTTTTTGATGAGGTGTGACTTTCCAGTTCTTGCAATTCCTTGAAAAATTCGCTTGAGCGGTGGTTGCAAAAAAAGTGTGCTTAGATGCCCAACCAAATTATATCGAATGCTTTTTGTTGTTGAGTAGAGAAAGTAGTATGGGTGTGTTCATGGAGAACATGGTGCACTTGAAAGGTTGCTTGATTGGAGTCTATGAAAGTAGTAGTAAAATGCATTTGTATTGGGGTGAGGCTAGATTGTTGCCATTCATGGTGAATGTCAATTTCACGTCGATTGAGCATGTCTAGTGCATCAAGTTGTATAGGAAGGTTTGGGTGGAAACTTGAGAGAACCTACCATTCTTCTAGGATGTGGCCTTGTAAGGAATGGTCAACGCTTGAGCTACTGCTTGCATTTGATGCTTCTGCTAGAGTTGGAAGTGTGTGATGTACATGCCACGCCCTGTATGTAGAAGAGAACCTTTCCCATTGCAATATAATTTGATGTTCGGAGGACCCAAAATCAATTTCAATGTTGCGGAAGGGGTGGTATAAAATTAGTTCACTCCAACAAAATTCATGAAAGTTTTTGTCATCTCTTGTAGGGATGGTAGTGAACCTAGGTGAGACGCGAAAAATTTCTTTATGAGGGCATTGCTACCATTGTTCATTTTTCTAGGATGCTCTAAAGGTCCACTTTTGGGTAAGTTTAATGAGTGGCATTTCCTCTAGATGGATTGGGCGGGCCATGTAGGCATCAATGTATGTAGGTGTTGTGGTAACTGATGTGGGTGAGATTGATACACGTTGAAATTTATGGTGATTAACATTTAAAGACACAAATGTCCTACTGGATATGGAGAGGGGTAATTTTAGTAGAAAGTGGCAAGTTTCTTGGGCACTAATATCATGATCCATAAGGCTATTAGTAAGAAATTTACAAAAAGAAATTGGGGTTGGCATTTCTGATTCTAAGTTCGTGGAGATGTGGGATAACATGGAATGATACGTTTCATATTTGTGCTCAGCTTTTGTTTCATATTTTGCAATATATTTGAGGACAACAACAATTGACAATATAGGCTGGCAGTCTACATTAGCCCTCCATATAGATAGGATAGATGGGTTGTGAAGGTTCAATTGATCATCATTGCGAGCTGGTGTGTGCTTAGGACAATTGGTCTCGCCATTTGAAAGAGTTGAATTATCTTGCATGGAGCATGGTGCTTTCTAGCAACATACAATAGTTGGCCCTTTCTTTTTGAGGCATGTTAGCAAAGTACACTTTGTGTGTTGTTCAACATGGTTGAGCAATTCACAATAGTTTGCTGAAGGCTCGCATGACAATATCCTTGTTGTGTCCAGCAAGCAAGGATCATCAAGAACAAAGTGGTGAATTGTTTGGCTTCTCAATTGGAGGCTACGTGGATTCCAAGCCGAGAAATATCTATCTATGTAATCAAGTGCATTATGTATTGATTGAATGTTATTCCATTCTAATCTACTAATATCAGGAGCTTGTTCGAGCCATAGAAAACCATGGATGTGTGCAAATCCTCTGTGTTGTCATTCATACCTATGAAAAGATGATATTTAGAAAACTATCAAGGTAAGAGTCTATTGTTAAAAGTGAAGTTATGATTTCTAGTAAAAAATCAAAGTATGTGTGTATTTTTCAAGATCGAGAAAGAAAGGGTTTACCTATACCAATATTCAGATGCACCAAGAGGTTTTTCCAAGACCTCTTCTTGAAATGCAATAAACCTGTGGTGCATGTAGATTGTGGTGAGGTGTGGATTTTGTACAATGTTCTGGATCCTCCATCTAGAAGCCATGGAAGTATTTATAGGAGGCTTGGTTGGCATGATGGCATGCAAGTCTGGCCATTTGGTATCTATTGCACTAACGGTGAAGAAGAGTGAGGGGCAACCAATTTGAATGATCATGTCAGAAAGTTCCCCTTGACATTGGGTCCAAAATGGGCGAGTTCCACGAATTGATGAACTAAATCACATGAGCTGATCTACAAGTTTGTCATCTGGCATGTCCTTTAATCTTTGGCACAGGTCATAAACTATTGAGGGAAGGAAACCATCGAGATTTTTGTTGAAAAATGTAGATGAGGTTGCTTGGCTATGATGGGGCATAATTATATTTAATATGAAGTACCTAAACCAAGGGTGTTAGCCAAACTGATGATCATGGTACCTTAGTAGGTGGAGAGCATATTCATGTAGTTTAATTTCTTTGATACACTATTGCTTGAATGCAACTTTCCCATTTGGAAACAAAGTGGGGAATTCCATAGAAAATAATCCTTTAGTGGTGTATTCATTTATACGAGATGGAGAAATGGGTGGCCATGCAATGGTTTGTGTTGATCATCCCACACCTAGTTGTAGCAAAGAGCGCACCTCTTCAACCTTTGTACTTGCATGCGAGAGATTTACCACAAAGGATGTTGTCAGAAACAAGCTGTGTTCAGTAGGGTCGCATTCGGTGTCGCTTGTTTCCTTGAAGTTTGTATCTGCGGTTGTAGGATTTGAAGATGTTGCATAAATAAGGTTTGAGACATCAGTAGAAAACTCTAGCAAAGTGGATAATGCAAGCTCATCTATTTGGACATCCTTGTAGTATGGGTCATTGCACATCTTATATTTAAGTGCCTCGTGGGCACATCCTCTACTCACATGGAAGCTATATGGTTGTTGGTTGATATTTTCCCTATTAACTATTAGAATATCAAGGTCATTAATATGCCTAGGAAAGTAGGATGTGTGGATGTCAAAATCTGCAAATGGTTAGCATTTTTAAAACCAAACTAAAAATCAACATCCATATGAAATAATAAATCATGTTTCTAAATGCAAACAAATCACAAGATAAACTAAAGCATATAAAACATGAAATAAACCCTATTTCATATTGGATTGGTGCTTTTGTAGAAAATAGCTGTTTCCCAATCCTGGTTTAAGCTCCATGAAAATGGATATGAAGAATGATATGGAATGCTAAGATGATAAATGGACAAAATCAGTTCTCAGTTTAAGAGAATGACCTTGCATCAAGATTGTGGAGGATTTGATGATGAATAAAGCCTTCCATTTATAGATTATTTGGATGAGAGGAATAACCAAATGGATGAATGTGGGACAAAGATTGGACCAATGAGATGAGGCCACTTGTCAATTTGTGAGTGGTTGAGGAGTGTTAAAGATTTGGGAAATGTGCCCAAGAGAGGGAGATTTCAAATTCAAATTTGAGAGTAAATGCTGAGTGGGGGACATGTAAGAGTTTATTAATTGCTTTGTTTGATGTACATGCCCACTTGATTTTGAATTCAAACTTGATGGAATATTCCTCATGGATGCCATGTTGAAAGAAAATAAGGATTTTAATAAATCAATAAATTGATTTATTTGTGCAAGTGGCAAAATATAAAGAATCCAGGTGATTAGGATTAGCATTTAATCATGGTTAGACTAGCTTAATGATGATTAGGTGAGTTTGACCTCTTTGACTTAGATATTTGATTTATTTAAATAAAAAAAAGAGAAATATGAATTGGATTTCAATTAAATAAAGTCCTGAATTATTTAATCAAAGAGAGAATGATAGGCTTAAATTAAATAAAGTTAATTTATTCAATTGAAGTGGATAATCCTTAGAGATTAAATGAACTTGATTAATTTTACGAGTGAATGAATGTGAACTTGGTTGAATGGACCTAATTGAATGCATGATGCTAATTTTGCATGTCTATAGGATGCAATTGCAAATAAATTATGAGGAAAGTTGATAATGTGGCCACTATATTTTAGTTGCCCCCCCTTGCATATGTAACTTGAAGTATTGGGCTAACTCTTGCTATTAACATTTCCTCAATTTGGGATAGAATTTGTAAAAATATAGGTTGCTCACTAGGGTCTATGTTGTTCCACTTTGAGAAGCGATGGCCATTCTTTTTAGATGTGCATCTATAACAAGTAGTGAGTCCATTTGTCTGCCTAGTTTTGATTCCTGGATATCTCTCTATGCAAACCATACAAGTTGAAATTTTTGACAGGCTATCTAACTTTGATCAGAAGTTATTTCTAGCAGAGAAATACTCCTGGGGGAAAAGTGGTGAAGGGTGCATTTCGATATCTGGGTCGGGATGAACTATATTTTGTGGGGGAGGTGCAATTCTTTGTAGGATGGGTATAGTAAGAGGTGGAGATATTGTAGATGTTGAGGCTCTAGAAACAAGAGTTTGATTGGCCTCACATCTTTGTTTGTTAATTTCATCTTTCCTTGCATGGTATTGTTTACATTTCAATGCTATTTCTTGTATTCTTTCATTTTTTGCCTGCATAATAGTAAATGCTGATGGTAAAAGGAATGAAATAGATTTGTGAGAGATAATTAGTAGAATATACAGGATACATACATACAAACTTGTATGTAGAAATTTTAATGTACATAAAGCTATAAAAAATATGGACAATGTTCATTTAAATATGTTATTTTCATTTAAATTTGAGAAAAAAAATGATCAATGTGATGAAAAAGGAGAACATAAGCTATGAAAATTACAAATTGGAAGGAAAATGTAGCAAAAAAAATATATATGTGTGAATATGCAATTTTTTTGATAACAAAATAAAACTCTTTTCATCTACTGATAAAGTTTACATATATGGGTAGGTAGAGTTTACAATATTGCTAAGAAGAGAGAAGCACAACATTTAAATTGGCTTAATGGTAGTAACAACAATGCTTTGTGTTTCTTGTCCACCAAGGGGAATCATCTGGATGCTCAAATCAATGTAAAATTGGCTACCAACAATATGGTCCAAAATGTCTTTAGCAACATCAATTTCAACAAGTAGTAGTTGAAAATCCTCTATGTAGCAACACCAATTAATGAATTCACTAGACCTTCAAATGCAATAACTTTGAGGAGTTCACCACTTGCATCTGTCAAGTCCATTTTGAGCATGTAGCTAAAGTCACATTTAAGGAGATCTTTAGAGCACTTTGGGCAACGAAAAGTAGTAGGGGAAGTTTGCAAAAGTTTTTTTTTACACTTTTTATTGTCCACCAATAGAGGACATGAAAGGTAATAGAAGTTGTCAAGGTGTAGATTTGAAATGGAGGCCTTTATGAATTTTTTTTTCTTTTCAAGCATGTTTTTATCTGCTAGAGATGAGATATTGACTGGATTGGCAAACTTTATGGGAGAAAGCTATTTTTTTGACAAGGAACTAAAGGGATTGGAAATATCTGTAGTGGCATACCATTTTTGTAAGGTCGAGGTCTCTGCTAAATTTGGGTTCATTAGAACTTTAGTTGGGAAAATAGTGTCAAGACCTCTCCCACACCATGTGGTAATATGTCCCGATTTAATCAAAATTACATAAGGGTTTGGTTGTACAAGCATATCAGAAATTTGTATCTCATCAATATAGTAATGATGACCCCAAAGTTTAACATCTATGGTACAAGCTGACATGTCAACAATTGTAGCAGTGCATTTTATTGTCTCTGTACCATCTCTTTTATGAATGGTTGATGCAGGGGAGATAGCTACAAGTATTTCAATGACATCGACAAGGGAATTGATAGGCAACAAGGACAATGAATGGATGATTTTAATGTGGAAAGTATGTGTGGGTATTGTGGAGTTCAAGGATGTGGATGCAATTACAGTTGATAAGCTATGTAGAATTATTTCTTAGGGATTTGTGGAGCTACTGTATTTTGTGTTTGCAACTTTGATGCGTCCATTAGAGATAACATAAAGACTATCAGAGTTAATAGCATGGTAAAATTCTTCAACTTGTTCATTGAAGCAAGAAATATGAATTTAAGAGTCTGCCATGTCTATGAAATCAAATCCAAAAACTTTTCCAGCACGTCCAAAATTTTTATATTCGTGAATTGATGATTTCATCAAGGCTCAACCCTCAATGGTCCAATGCTTATGGTTGGGGGTTAACATTTTTATGGGAATTGGATTAAAAGGGGATATACTCTTTTGACTCTGAGGCTCACCATCTTCTTCAAATAAATCATTTGTAGATTGAGAGAATCCCAATGGGGCTAAAGAGATACTTTATGGGAGGGAGCTTCTTGATTGGAGGAGAGGAGTTGGAGTTCCAACAATTTCTGCAGTGTTTGAAATTAATTCAAATTTTTCAATAATGATAGCTCTGCAATTTTGTAAAGTGAAACATTTGGTAAGAGCATGCAGGGGAAAATTAAAAAAAGAAAAATTTTATGGGAATTTGTCGACATATGTAAATTTGTGGAACATCTTTGAAGTATACTGTTTAAGTAGGACAATAGAACCTTTTACTAAAGCCTCCTTCAACACAAGATCATTGAACTGACCAGGAAGTAAAGCATGATGTGTGTGCAAACCATCAGATAGTTCAACATGGTATTTGACAAGTGTAAAGCAAGCCTGTTGAATGGAGTCGATGGATGCAACTTGCAAAACATGGGTCAAACCGGATATGCCTGCAAGAATATCTGCAATGGCATTTGCAATCAATGTTGCTTTTATTTTGTTCACAGTTAGTGTACTAAATGCACCTACCAGCATGTTAAAATATGATAATTAGGTTTTTGAAAATTTGAATTTTGTTAGCAATAAGTTTGGGACCAAATTGAAAAATACTAACTTGGTAATACTGGTAATGTAAATTGGCCAAAAAAGAAGGGAATTTGTGAAAAAGAGGGTGTAAGTTTCTACAAGTCTTAAAAATACTAGTGGTGTTTTTGAAAAAGTACAAGACTATGTTTTATAGTGTATGATCTTTTTTTGTAAAACTACAAGAAATTTGAACAAATGGTAAGTGAAAAAAGGTTTTGTAAGCATTTTTCAACTTATTATGAAGGGAAAATTTCAAATAAATTTGTATCCTAAAGAATTGTATATAAATAAAAGAGGTTGTCATGTCAAATTTGTTATAGACTCACAAAACCACATTATACCCAAAACTAAACTTACTTTCTTCAACAAGACAACCCAAAAAATCAATTTTTTTGAAAAATAAAGGAAGGATCCTGTTTTAAAAAATTACAAGAGAGAAAGGAATACATAGTATGATTTTGAAGCTTTTGAAAAACTCTGCAAAATGGCTATTTTTTTGAAAGTTCGCCTAAGAATAGATTAGTTGAAAAGACACAATTTGTTCCCAAGTAGGCAAGAAGAATTCCATCTTGTAGAAATACTTCAAGAAGAACAAATGTAGATAATATCATTGGAAAAGCATTCTTGTTGACAGTCAATAAAGCAAATGGTGAGAGTAAAGTGAAGACCCCTTGAAAAATAAAACCAAATGACAAAAATGGCAACCCAAAGCAGCACAATTACACATAGTATTTCCTAAAATGCCCATAAATCTCTTGTTATTAAAAAAAAAATCAATCGAAGACAATGTTAGTTAAAACTCCTTAAAATAGAAAATCCTCATAAATCAAGAAAAACAAGAAAAACCCCATAAATCAAAATAGAAATTACATCTAAAGGAAGTGAGAACAAATCTAAGACATTTGCAGCTAAACCCAAATTAAAATATCTGCCTCAAAATTCAAACATCCCTTCTACTACACATACAAAACAAGACAGTTTAAATATTTCATTTCCAAGTATATACAATAACACTGATAAATAACTCAACAAAAAGTAGAACACGGATTGATGCCAAAAAGGCATTTATTTGTACCAGTTGACATTATAAATTCAAATTATTGGTTTGGCGCACATAAGCTATACAAAAATAAAAAAGTAAAGCATATAAAATTACAAATACTATACATAGTGAATGAATATTAACAGACAAATCAAACTTACCTGTAAAACCTAACTCAGTGGATAATAAAAGCCAAAAGACCAGATACACCAAATTAACATTGATGAATAAATCAATCTCGAATTTCTAAAGAAACAAAAAAATTAAACCTTCAAAGCACAATTACATGAACATTTGATTCTAATTCCACAATCCACGTGAGTTTAGAAGCAGTTAAACTACAAGAAATGAAATAAATTTCATTACACATTAACTACTACATGGTCTGAATAGATGACACATTTAAAAATTAAAGAAAAGATTTATATTCAACAGAAAGATCGGAAAGTGGGGGAGTTAGTGGCCGTTAAATCTGGTTGCTATCTTATGTATGAGCACAGTTAGGTTTATTGTTTCACTACCTTCACAGATGCACTGTTTATTTTTAATTATTGTGCCGACAAGAGTTACAAATGCAGTAACTCTTTGAGTATAGATTTATTAAATTTTGGAGTTTATTAAAGCTGAATACATTCTTATAAAGAATAGAGGTTTTTAGTATAGATAGATATGATAAGTATATTAGTAACACACAAAGATATGCATATTTGTATAACTATTACCCTAAACTTTGGGAAAGCTCATAATTTAAACCATTCTTTTTCAAGAAATTTCAAGAATTTCACCTTTCCAAGATACTGAAAATAGACCAATTAAAAGTACCCCTGAAGGATATGACATTTTATGGAAAGAAATGATAGAAAATAAAGACAAACCAAAGATACCACGTACCATAGGAACCACTTCTTGTTTGTATGGTAACGTAAGAAAACATGCATTTAGCTATGAAGAGAAAAAGATAGAAAGCGAAGCCTCATGGCTTTGAAGTCTGGTTATTTTAGGAATAATTTATTATTTACACTTGTCTAAACGTTAAAAAGTTTCAAAAAACTTGTACCAGAAACAACTTAAAGAGTACTCACAGACTCGTAGTCTTTCTCTATCTAAAGACCTGGATTCTGGATTCTTTATCATGGAAGCTCATTAAATATAAGTAACTCCCATATATTTGAATAGGGAACAAGAATAATCCCTACTGGTACTACCTAACAAAATGCTACTTGAAATGTAGGGCATATTGGTCTAGCTTTCTAGGACTATAATAAGTAAGCTTTAGGAATAGAGTGAAATTGAAGACAAACACTGCATACGAAATGCGTGGGAATCATTGAAATGATTTAACTTGTAGAATTACACACAAGTCTATTGTACCTACGCTACAAAGGTTGTAAAAATGAATTCCTTTGTAGGGTTTCTTCATGCTCAATTCTGCTTCCCAGATCTACCTTTAATTTGCACACCTCTTCAAGCATAAAGTAGAATGTCTAATTTGTGTTGAAGGCGTCATTACAAATGTGTAGCCTAGCCTAGGATTCGCCACTGACTTAGGGCCAACCCGCAAGAAAATAATAGACATTATCTCATGCATCAAATGGACACAATCTCCTTAGGAAAACTGGCATATGAATTAACAAGTTTGGAAAGTCATTGATTGTGTCTCTGCTCTTACCTCGTTGCCTTAAAATACTATCCTTTATCTATTTTGAATAAAATATAATGTTTTGCTTACCTATGTAAGCTGCATTTAGCAGTAAGGGCTGACCCAAATAGAATTTAGAATCCAAGCATATGAATAAAGAATGTGCACTTCTGTAAAATGCTTTCTTTGCATGTTTGGGGTTTGAAGAGTGAAAGAGGAGGTGCCCACTTTGAGGTTGAGTGAGAATGAGGCAATAAAGAATACGGGAAATAGAAAGTGGAAGAAGGCTTGCAAAGCGATAGTGCAAATGGCCTTGCAACAGTAACTATACCCATTGTTCTCAGTCTGTTGAAAGAGTAACCATAGCCACTAGAAATTTGGTTTGAAATGAAAAAGTCTTACTTATAATATGTATTTCACAACTCACTACTGTAGTTCAAACTACATGGTAGGAATCTCTTTTACATACTGTCCACAGAGTATTCATTGTGGCGAAGGATGATGAGCTTCTTGTGGAGGCAACATGGGTATTGGAATTGGATACCTTACTCCAATAGGGTGGTGTTCGTGAAGTCCAAGGGATGGAAGGGAGGCTGCAGGTGCCATGAGGGAAAGGATTTTCAGTCCAAATACATAATACTAAGCATTTTTGTCCACAAATGTGAACAGATAAAAGCAAACCAGATGGAAATAAGTAGCCTCTCACTATTTTATCTGAAGAATTAGTAAAGCTAATAAAGTCTAAGACAGAAATGGAAGAATAATCAGACTAGCGTATTAGTACCTAGTTGTAAAATAGTAGTAGGGAGCCTTTATTGAGATGTAAACAACCAACTCCATAGGTTGAAAATAGTAGCATGGATCTTTTAGTGATGCAAACATCAAACTCTCTAGGTTGTTGTTGGAGTTATCTGTTACCAGCCAACTTATATAAGCACATTGGAGGCGGCGATGAGGGGGCGGTTGAAGAAATATATAAAGATCTATAGCTATGCAAAATAAATATAGCCATCCTCTGAAAGGACTGAGATTAGACAATCTCCTTGCAGAGATGGTTGAGTGGATAGTTTGCGAATGCATCCTTCAGTATTTCTGTACCAGCAGGATAATATCAACAAACAAATATTAGTTCACAATCAATGTAATTTATGCTGAGTAGATGAATAGTCATCACACATGAAGGTGGTAGCTGAATAGTTGTCACTTTCTTGGCAGCAAAGAAAATGGTTGATTTAGTAGTTCACCGCACTATTTCTTTGCAGATCAACGTTATTATCCCTGTTAAGTAGATACAAAGTAGTAATCAATGTTATTATGCCTTCTTAGTAGATACAGAGGAGTAAATATCTACTAAAATCGCAACAAGATCTGATTCTAAAAAGGTTTTCCTTCTTCATATCTAACTTAATTCTCAAAGAAAAAGGCACGTATTAGACCATATCCAAGTAAAGTCTCCCGGATATAGGTGTTGCAAACACAATTAATGAGAAAAGGCAATGAAGAGCGATGAACTATCGGAGTGTTGAGAATTGTCTCTGGGATGGCTTTAGTTGTAGATGTAGTAAATCAGTTTGCTTCATTTCATAGTGGATACGTCTTTGGCATAAATTATGAAATTATATAAAAAATATTATTTAATTTTTTTTTATTTATAATTTCATAATATTATAATATATTTAAATTAAATTATATAAAAACAGTAATATTATAGATTAAATATAACTGTTAAAAAAAATATAATTTTTTGATGGATGGTTAAAAAACATAATTGATTTTTATATTAAAGCTATATAAAAACATATTATTAAAGTTAAATAATATTATATATGATAATAATATATATATTATATTTAAATAATTATTAAGATACCTATTAATTATTATATAATTATATTACATTTAAATTATATATAATTCTATATGAGCTTTATAGTTTTATATAATTGTATTATATTATTATTATATTGTTATCTGCTATTTCTTGTGCTTCTTGGAATTCAAAAGTCATTTTCACATTATGGTAAAAAGTAAAATTGATAACCAAATTCTTTATTTTTAAATGGGATGAATTATTTATATTCATTTTTCATATGAGCGACCCAATTTGTAGCATCATATATTATCCCCAACTTTGTCTTAACCTATATCAAGCTTAGTGCAAATATAAATACTTCCTTCCCTGGCATTAGGAAACTCATCAAAAGAGTGATATCAAACTAATTTATCATGGAAATAGGTCCAAATTCACATGTTAATTCACATTAGATTTCATTACTATCTAGATACAACATCACAAATCCCATGGGGCTTGTAACAATCACACCATGGTAAATATTCATCTCACATGAGAGCTTGATCACTACTACCATAAAAAAATTATGCATTCCCATGGATTATGTGTCCAAAGGTAGGGTTTCAATAGTATGCACAAAATTGGATGAGGGAATCATATTATTAAATAACATAAGGTTTTCATCAATTTTTATTGCCAAATATAACTATGTTAAAGGATTATAGGGTACTTTTGTCTTAGGAGGAAACTCAACTTAGAATCATAACATCATTGGGTGTAACATGATGTAGTATATCGCTCAAACCCTTGTAAGATGCCACGTTTAAAAAATTAAAGAAAAGATTTATATTTGGCAAAAATATTGGAAAGTGGGGGATTTAGTGGCCGTTAAATTTGGTTGCTATCTTACGTATGAGCACAGCTAGGTTTATTGTTTCACTGCCTTCACAGATGCACTATTTCTTTTTAATTATTGCACAGATAATAGTTACAAACACAGTAACTCTTTGAGCATAGATTTATTAAATTTTGGAGTTTTTTAAAGCTGAATACATTCTTATAAAGAATTGAGGTTATTAATATAGATAGATATGATAAGTATATTAGTAACACACAGAGATATGCATATGTATATAACTATTACCCTAAACTTTGGGAAAGCTCATCATTTAATCCATTCTTTTTCAAGAAATTTCAAGAATTTCACCTTTCCAAGATACTGAAAATAGATCAATTAAAAGCACCACTGAAGGATATGACATTTTATGGAAAGAAATGATAGAAAATAAAGACAAACCAAAGATACCATGTACCATAGGAACCACTTCTTGTTTGCGCAGTAACGTAAGAAAACATGCATTCAGTTGTGAAGAGAGAAAGATAGAAAAAAAAGCCTCGTGGATTTGAAGTCTGGTTATTTTAGGAATTTATTATTTACACTTGTCTATACTTTAAAAAGTTTTAGAAAACTTGTACCAGAAATAAGTTAAAGAGTACTCACAGACTCACAGTCTTTCTCTATCTAAAGACCTGGATTCTAGATTCTTTATCATGGAAGCTCACTAAATATAAGTGACTCCCATATATTTGAATAGCGATCAAGAATAATCCCTACTAGTACTACCTAACAAAATGCTACTTGCAATGTAGGGCATACTGGTCTAGCTTTCTAGGACTATAATAAGTAAGCTTTAGGAATAGAGTGAAATTGAAGACAAACACTACATATGAAATGTGTGGGAATCATTGAAATGATTGAACTCGTAGCATTACACAAAAGTCTATTGTACCTGTGCTACAAAGGTTGTCAAAATGAATTCCTTTGTAGGGTTGCTTCATGCTCAATTTTGCTTCCCATATCTACCTTTAATTTGCACACCTCTTCAAGCATAAAGTAGAACGTCTAATCTATGTTGAAGGCATCATTAATAATGTGTAACCTAGCCTAGGATTCTCCAGTGACTTAGGGCTGACCTACAAGAAAATCATAGACATTATCTCATGCATCAAATAGACACAATCTCCTCAGGAAAATTGACATATGAATTAACAAGTGTGGAAAGTCAATGATTTTGTCTCTGCTCTTACCTCATCACCTAAAAATACTATCCTATCTCTATTTTGAATAAAATATAAAGTTTGTCTTACCTGTGTAAGCTGCATTGAGCAGTAAGGGCTAACCCAAATAGAATTTAGAATCCAAGCATATGAATAAAGAATGTGCACTTCTGTAAAATGCTTTCTTTGCATGTTTGGGGTTTGAAGAGTGAAAGAGGAGGTGCCCACTTTGAGGTTGAGTGAGAATGAGGCAATAAAGAATATTGGCAATAGCAAGTGGAAGAAGGCTTGCAAAGAAATAGTGTGGATGGCCTTGCAATAGTAACTGTATCCATTTTTCTTAGTCTATTCAAAGAGTAACCATAGCCACTAGAAATTTGATTTGAAATGATAAAGTCTATTACTTCTATATGGATTTCACAACTCACTACTGCAATTCAAAATACATGGCAAAAACCTCTTTTATATATTGTCCACAAAGTATTTATTGTGTGAAGGATGATGAGCTTCTTGTGGAGGCAATATGGGTACTGGAATTGGATAACTTACTCCAATAGGGTGGTGTCTATAAAGTCCAAGGGATGGAAGGGAGACTCTAGGTGCCATGAGGGAAAGGATTTTCTGTCCAAATATGTAATACTAAGCATTTATGTCCACAAATGTGAACAGATAAAAGCAAATCAGATGGACATAAGTAGCCTCTCACTATTTTATCTAAACAATTAATAAAGCTAATAAAGTCTACGATAGAAATGGAAGCATAATCAGACTAGCATATTAGTACCTAGTTGTAAAATAGTAGTTGGGAGCCTTTACTGATGCAAACGACCAACTCCACAGGTTGAAAATAGTAGTATGGATATTTTAGTGATGCAAACATCAAATTCTCTAGGTTGTTGTTGGAGTTATCTATTACCAGTCGACTTATTTAAGCACATTGGAGGAAACAATGAGGGGGCGGTTGAAGAAATATCTAAATCTCTATAGCTATGCAAAATAAATATAGCCATCCTCTGAAAGGATTGACATTAGACAATCTCATTGCAGAGATGGTTGAGTGGACAGTTTGTGAATGCATCCTTTAGTATTTGTGTACCAACAAGATAATATCAACAAACAAATATCAATTCACAATCAATGTAATTTAGAGTAGATGAATAGTCATCACACATAAAGGTGGTAGCTAAATAGTCGTCACTTTCTTGGCGGCAAAGAAAATGGCCGATCTATTAGTTCATTGTGCTATTGCTTTGCAGATCAATGTTATTATGCCTGCTAAGTAGATACAAAGGAGTAATCAATGTTATTGTGCCTGCTAAGTAGATGCAGAGGAGTAAATATCTACTATGATGTAAGGGGACTCCTATGAAATCACAACAAGATTTGATTCTAAAAAGGTTTTCCTTCTTGGTATCCAAGTCAACTCTCAAAGAAAAGGCACATATTAGACCGTATCTAAGTCAAGTATCCCAGATATAGGTGTTGTAAACACAATTAATGAGAAAAGTAAATGAAGAGTGATGAACAATCAGAGTGTTGAGAATCATCTCCACGATGGCTTCAGCCGTAGATGTAGTAAATCAGTTTGCTTCATTTCATAGTGGATATGCCTTTGGTGTTAATTATGAAATTATATAAAAAAATTATTTAAATTTATTTTTTTATGTAATTTCATAATATTATAATATATTTAAATTGAATTATAGAAAAATAGTAGTATTTTAGATTAAATATAACGATTAAAAAAAATATAATTTTTTGATGGATAGTTAAAAAATATAATTGATTTTTATATTAAAGCTATATAACAACATATTATTAAAGTTAAATAATATTATATATGATAATAATATATATTATATTTAAATAATTATTAAGATGTACCTATTAATTATTATATAATTATATTACATTTAAATTAATAATAATTCTATATGAGCTTTATAGTTAAATATAATTGTATTATATTATTATTATATTGTTATCAACTATTTCTTGTGCTTCTTGGAATTCAAAAGTCATTTTCACATTATGATAAAAAGTAAAATTGATAACCAAATTCTTTATTTTTAAATGGGATGAATTATTTATATTCATTTGTCATATGAGCGACCCAATTTGTACTAGCACATATTATCCCCAACTTCATCTTATGCTATATCAATCTTTTTTTTTTTTGGTCGGTACTAATGAGAATTTTATTTATTTGAAAAAGGAAATACAAAAGATCCACCAGGCTCTAGCCACAGAAGCGTTTAACGGTGGACTCCACCCCTACCAAGGAAGAACAATAGACACCACAGAGAAACCTTAACACCCTTTGGGCACTCAAGAGAGGCCTAAAAAACAAAACTACAAAATTGACCTTCTGCTTGGCCTTGTCTTGGTCTGAGACCGGAGGACCATAGCGAAACTTCTCTTTTTGAGGCTCTTATCTTTCCTCCCCATGACGATTTGCCAACCATCCTCCACCTTTGCCGCTTCCTTCTGCCAGTCTGAGGATTTTCCTTTCACATCAAGCTCTCCTTCTTCCAAATCAGCCTCCTCCATTCACCATGCTTCAGATGCAACCTTGTGTGCATGTGAACCTTCCATCAATGCTTGCCCATACTGACCTCTTATCACTCCAAAATGTACCCCTTTTCCCTACATCTTTAACGGGCCTGTTTTCTCCCTTCCTTCTGGAGTTTTAGCCCCATTCAGGTTTGTCACTGTTTCTACTTCCATATCTCTTCCTTCCTCAACACCCTTCGAGATGGGCGACCCAACTTGACCTGATTCCCCCATTTATTCTGTATTTGTTTGAGTAAGTTCAGTGTTTCCCCTCGCCTGGGGACTGCCCTTATTCTGCTTTCCTTTGCACTCCTTCTGTTTCTCTACTGCGTAATGTCTCTGTGAAACATCATGCCACCATGTTGCAGGTTTAGTCCACTTGGGTTTTGCACATTGTGCTGCAATATGACCAGTCTTAAAGCATCTCCTGCAGTGAAAAGGCACCCCTTCATAATCCAGGGGCTATACCCAGCATCCTTTGGAGGTTTTAATTGAAATCTCATCTGGTAAAGCCTTTGAGACATCCAACTCCACCAAAATCCGGGCATAGGTGGAGTGCAACAAATTCGAAGAACCTTCATCAACCATCAAAAAATCCCCTAAAGAGTTCCCAATAGCTTCTAAACAGGAGTCAAACCACAAATGAAGAGGTAAGTTTGGAAGTCTTACCCACAGAGGAACCTTATCAAAAGTCTCTATTGCAGGGTTGAAAGCCGGATGCCAAGGCTTCAAGGACAGAGAAAACTTCTCCTCCCAGCTCCAAAAGTAGTCACATAGAATTTTAGTCTTGTCAACCACTGTTTCAAAAACCACCATAAAAAAACCGCTCGCTACAGGGTAGATTTGGATGCAACCATCTACAATAGGTTCCCATTTCTCAGAGATCCACTTATGCAGATCACACAAACGGGGCCAAAAGCCCTTGAAACGTCCAATCAGTCCCAAATGAGAAAAAACTTCCACATTATGCTAAACCTCCGCTTCAAGCTCTTCCTGCAAGGAAATCATAGGTTTATTAGCCTTCAATGCTTCTGACGGCTTCCCCAATGCCTGGTTTTGGATTTCCCCTGTTTGTCTTCCTCCAGCCTTCATTCCAAGGTCTTTCTTGGCGCACTGATCAACCCAGTTTGATTGAAGCCTCTGGGCAGGCCCAACTTTTCCCCCTTCCTCACCAGGCACATTCGAATCTCTTAAAAAACCCATGCCCCTTTCCCCAGGAGCTGCGTCATTCGCTTGCCTCAGAACATTTTGCGCCTTTGAAACTCCATGTCGAAACTTGTACCCATCGCCAAAGGTGTTGATAGTTTTTCCAGCCAAAATAGGTCCTTTCCCCTGAGCCCTTGATGCATCCCGACGCCCCTCATTCGATCGAAAAATGCAGGGTTTTCCCTGAGGCAGCTCTCCCAGAAATGGCGCTACTGAAACCCTACCTTCCGCAACCTCACGCAGACGACCATTGTCTTCCATAACTCCAGTCTTATGCTATATCAATCTTAGTGCAAATAGATCCTTGGCATTAGGAAACTCATCAAAAGAGTGATATCAAACTAATTTATCATGGAAATAGGTCCAAATTCACATGTTAATTCACATTAGATTTCATTACTACCCAGATACAACATCACAAATTCCATGGGGCTTGTAACCATCACACCATGGTAAATATTCATCTCACATGAGAGCTTGATCACTACCACCATCAAAAAATTATGCATTCCCATGGATAGATTATGTGTCCAAAGGTAGGGTTTCAATAGTATGCACAAAATTGGATGAGGGAATCATATTATTGAATAACATTAAAGGATTATAGGGTACTTTTGTCTTAGGAGGAAACTCAACTTAAAATCATAACATCATTGGATGTAACATGATGTAGTATATTCCTCAAACCCTTATAAAATCTCAAATTAAGCATACAAATTAATTCATTTTGATTTCTATGTATAGTAGTGAGTTTATGAAGTAACACATCCGAACTAACTTGACTATCAAATGAATACATGGATGTTGATAAAAAATTAACCAAGGAAGAAATAGATAAATTTAAAAAATAAACATGTTATTCTCTATCATTAACCAATAAGGATTGTATGATAAACTTTATCTTCACATCCACATCTTTGACCTCCTTGTCATCTATTAAGGGAATGAATTCTTTAAGATGCATGTAATTAGATTCTATTCCTGACCAATTTGATTGTGTCCAAAATTTCTTAAGTCTAGGTTCACTTTATGCATTTAGCCTCATTATGTTATAACATAATTAATGTGAGAACTCCAAATGGACTCGCCTTGGTACAATTACATTTTATCTTCCTTTTCATCCTCCACATCCTTCTCAATTATTTAGACTTTACAAAAAATAAAATAAATTATAAGCTTGGGAGTGTTTTCATCATTTTCTATTGTTGTAGACTTTTCATCGATAATCAAACATTTCTACTTTTCTAGTATCCTATTTTGAACTATGTTCTTTTGTGGAATCTCCAAACACTACTGGGTGTTCCTCCCCTTCTATTGTTTTCATTTCCTCATTTGTGAGATTTTCGTGGTCAATTGAATATTTATCTCCCCTCTAGTCCTCATATCCACTTCCACATTGACACCTCTCTCATTCTCTTGTTGTGTTCCACAATTCCTCCATTTATAGGATCCCCTGTCACATTTGGACCTCCCTTCATTTCTCAAAATCCCACAAACACCCATCCCCTCTCCTTTGTGGAAATTTCAAGTGGAACTAGATTTCTTTATTTTCTGATTCTCCTTATTTACATCCCATCTCTAGTTCTACAATTTTTCCACACAACTGGTTAGCTGTTTCTCTCCCTTCATCATTAGACACATTTGAAGAGGGTACACGGCTTCCTCCTCCCCCCCTTTTCCATTTCCCTTACCCACTCTCATTCTAATTTCTTGCATTATATTTTGCTTCCATTTTTTTGGAATTCCCTCCCACCTCCAAACATTTGAACCTCCACCTTAATGTCCACTTCCATCACCCATTTCCACATCCAATCATAAAAAAATGTCCAATTGCCTTTTTAATTTCATTTATTTTTCTATCATGTTACGATTGACTTTTGGACATCCACATTTCCTACTGAGAAACCCCATCTTAATATTTAGTCTTGCATGGTTTTCTGGTACTTCTACCAAGCTATTCATCCACTCATTTTACCTTTTTGTAATGTTTTATTAGGATTTAGGACTTCAATTCCCCTATCTAGTTCTAACCTAAAATCCTGCATTGATCTGATGTTAGGATCTAGGACTTGTTGCATGTGAATAATAAGTTATTACAACAATTAAATTGAATGTCTTTAAATCAATATTCAAATGCTTAATTTCAAAGGTAACTAAAATGCTTAAATGAATAAATCAATGAAAAAGTGATGAACAAAATAGAGAGAAAAAAGAGAGAAGACAAGAATCAACAAGTTGATAGCGGAGTTCACCAAACGACTACATCTCTAGGTCCCGCTCCAACAGAGTGATCAATCCTATTATGCTCCAAAGTCAAGATTACAAAGCTTCAATTCTGACATAGTCTCCTCACGTCTCCTTGATAATGGAGTTACAAATAGTTCCCTCCTTCAAGTATAATCATGCACCATGACTCTTGCACAGAGTTGAACAAATCACTATCACAAAGGAATTTCTCTCACCATTCTCCACCACTTCGTTACCCAAAGTCCTAAACTCCCCCCTTTTTATACATAAAATATGCCCAATATGGTTACTAACCATATTATTTACAAAATAAAACATATCACCCTTTACAAGTAAAAAATATTCAAAAATCTCACATAATCCCCCTTTAATATTCTTTCAAAAAAATTTAACCGCTTATTATTTCCTTAAAAATATCTTTAATAATCTTTAATATCATTAAAGCCCCCTTTAATTTCATCAATCGAGCTTTTAAAAGATTTACTCTTTATTTTTATTTTTTTGGTCATTGTTAAAAGATTTACTTTTAATCTTAGGAGATTGTGGTTATTTAATTATAGGGGTTGATTTTTCAAAATAGAGGGTTAATCTTTTAAATTTTAAAGGATTTCGGATTTTAGGCTTCTTTAAAAAAAAAATTGTCGAGAATCTTTCGAAACCATTGTACGGTGCATTGGTAAAGAGGGATATTAGCAGCGGAAGGCTTGGGGGTTCAACTCCTGCCCACTTCAAAATAGCTTTTATTATCAATAAATAAAATAAGCGGCTATGTTTAGTAAGAAAAGTTTGCGTGGACTAGTGGTGGTGTAGAAACTTAGGAGTTGTAAGGTTAGTAGGTCAAACCCCTCAAATTTTGGTCGATGGAACAACTTAGTCAACCATCCATGTGCCATGTGGTGCCCTATGATTGGACCACGTGGTGCCCTGTGATTTGTTTCCAAAGACACATGGATGACATGTCATTGCCTAGTCAACATCCACACTAGCATGTACGGATTGCCACCTGTCAATATAGGATTGGTCCACGTCACCTACACTTGCCATGTCAGAATGCTGATGTCATCATTTTGACTAGTCAAGCCTTTTGACTAAAACTTTGACTTGGTGTAACTTTGACATGTATGAACTCTGTTTTCGACAAAATAGAAGGCATCGAAATCATGGTGACAAGCTCTTCGACATGGTGTTGTTTTTGACCATTTTTGAGATAATCAAACTTTTTTACCTTTTTGACTAGCCTTTGTACCCAGTTTGACCCCAACTTTGACCAGGCATAACTTGAGTGTATGAACTCCTTTTTCACTCATTCAAGTTGCATTGGGTTTATATTTCTGAGCTCTTCAACATGGTGATAAAATTTAGAGCATGTGGAACACTTCAATTTCTAATGACAAGTATCCACTTGGATTAGTCCTTCCCACTAGAGAGCTTTTGGACCTCCAAAAGTTTCATTTAGTCAAAATTTAAGTGAGGGCATGACCTCCCCACTTGTCCTATATCACCTGTCCATCTATACAATTGGCTCAACACCACAATCAGGACTGCAATAATATTGTTGAACACATACATCATTCTATCACTTCTATAAGCATCTACATCAACGGTTACAACCATTAACCAATAAACACTGACTAATATCAAACTGAATAACAATGTAGATACTAAAGTGAATAAATTAGCATGTCTATCTTTCACAACCAAAACATTTTTACCCAAGGGAATCTCCAAATTCCCAACCAAAAGTTGTAGACTTGGATCATCAATGCTTTCATTTACTATTTCCTCATGTTGTATTGTTGGTGTATCTTACAACATTTGGTTAGCCTTGATTACCTCAAGTTCATGTCTAGAACCACCTGAATTAACTGACATAAGAGACAAATCTTTACTTGCATTAATCACCCTTTTCAACTGCTCCGTGTTTGCAAAAGATTTATCAGTCTTCATTTTGTGAGAATGTGAAATATATCTAATACCATCTTTAAACAAGTGATAATGATTAAATTCCCTATAGAAAATAGCCTTCCAATCATACAAATATGGGCTACCTAGAACTATTCCATAGACATCTAGTGGAACCACATCAAACTACACCTCATCAATACTTACTTGTGATTCCAAATCTTAAAGTGCACTGTCTGGTTACTTGAAATTCATTATTTTTACAAACCTAACCTAGTGGATAAGGTTTCTGATGCAGTGTAGTTTTCAATCCCAAATTCCTTACAACATTTTCTGAGATTAAGTTAATTTGAGATCCACTATCTATGATAATATCAATTTTAGTGTGCTTAGCAACAACCCTTATGTAAAAAGGCTCATTTCTTTTCTTATCTTCACTTGGACATCATTAACTTGAGAAGTAGAAGCACAAATAGAAACAAAAACAATAGTAACAAAAGCCTTACCTTTCAATCCCATTGTTGTTATCTTAGTTTTGTCTTTAGACTTTGAACCAAGATCCATAGCAACATTTGTGGTTTCCTTATTACCTTTCTATTTATGAGCCCATTTTGGCTTCAATTCTGGATTCAACTTCCAACAATGATCTTCATCATGACCTGTCCTGTCACAATGAGAGCATGTGAGCTTATCATCCTTCTTCTTAATTGTAGTTGTCTTCTTCCCCTTTCCTTTATCTTCAGATTTACCTTCAGGCTTTGATGGCTTCTTATCAGACTTATCAATGAAAGTACTCTTACCTCTTGACTCTAAGTGTGTGGCTTGTACACACACTTCATCCAAATTATTGGGATTCAAAACCTGAATGGAATGTCTTAGATTAGAGTGAAGACCACCTATGTACTTAAGCAATGTGTCCTACGTGTACAGTTGGACATTCAATGCAATAGCCCTTTTCCTAAATTCATGGGTGTACTCTTGGATAGTTTGACATTTCCCTTGCCTCAAAGTTTTCCAGTCCATCATTAACTGTTGCATATGGCCTATGGGATAAAATTTCTTCTTAAGAGAATTATCAAATTCTACCCAACTTAAATTGACTCTACCATGTTGTGAAATTTTTGCTCGAGTTCTAATCTCCCACCAGGTGAGAGTTGTTTCTCCCAACCAAAGAGTAGCTAACTAGATCCTAGAAGCATGATCTAAGATACCTTGAACTCTATAGTACACTTCTACTTGTTGAACCCAATCATTTAATTTCTCAGCATTTAATTCCCCGCAATACTTAGGTAGATCAAATTTTACATCCAATTTAATTTTAGGCTTGTGTGCACCCTTGAAAGGATTAGCAAAAGAAATAGAATCAGTAGAAGAAGGAGAATACAAAGAAGAAGAAGAAGATAGAGAAGAAGAAATTTCTGGAGGCTCATCACCACCTCCTACTCTTTTCCCTTTGTCCTTCCGATCTTCATGCTTCTCTTGCATCGAAGTATCTCCTTTTTCACACTTCTTCCATTCCTGATTTTCCTGCCTTTTCTAAAAAAGAACTTCTAGCATTGCCTTCATTTTGAGAAAAGCTTTTTGAAAACTCTTCTCATCAAGCTCAATACTTTCTCTAGCTTCTAATCCTTCCATCATTGGAAAAGTTATTTGTTTATCGATATTAGGATTATATTTTGTAAGCCTAACTTCACCTCGTTGTTTCCTGGATCATGTTATCATTCACCTTTGCAAACACTAGAGTCACAACAAAGCTCTGATACCACTTGATCTGATGTTAGGATCTAGGACTTGTTGCACATGAATAATAACTTATTACAATAATTAAATTGAAGGTCTTTAAATCAATATTGAAATGCTTAATTGAATAAAGAAATGACAAAGTGGTGAACAAAATAGAGAGATAGAAGACAGAAGACAAGAATCAACAAGTTGATAACGAAGTTCACCAAACGGCTACGTCTTTGGGCCCCTCTCCAACAAAGTGACCAATCCTATTATGCTCCAAAATCAAGATTACAAAGCTTCAATTCTAACATAGTCTCCTCATGTCTCCTTGATAATGAAGTTACAAATAGTTCCCTCCTTCAAGTACAATCAAGCACCATGCCTCTTGCACAGAGTTGAAAAAATCACTATCAAAAAGGAATTTCTCTCACCATTCTCCACCACTTTTTTACCAAAGTCCTAAACTCCCCCACTCCCCCCTTTTTATACATAAAATATGCCCAATATGGTTACTAACCATATTATTTACAAAATCAAACATATCACCCTTTACAAGTAAAAAATCTTCAAAAATCTCACATAATCCTCCTTTAATATCCTTTCAAAAATTATTAACCCCTTATTATTTCCTTAAAAATATCTTTAATAATCTTTAATATCATTAAAGCCCCTTTTAATTTCATCAATCAGGCTTTTAAAAGATTAAATTTTAATCTTAGGAGATTGTGGTTATTTAATTATAGGGGTTTATTTTTCAAAATAGAGGTTTAATATTTTAAAATTTAAAGGATTTTGGCTTTTAGTCTTCTTTAAAACAAAAAATCACTAAGAATCTCTTAAAACCATTGCATGGTGCATTGGTAAAGAAGGATATTAGCGGTGGAAGGCGCGGGGGTTCAAGTATCGCCCCCTTCAAAATAGCTTTTATCAGATCATTAAATAAAATAAGTGGCTATGTTTAGTAAGAGTTCAGTTTGCGTGGACTAGTGGTGGCACCAAAATTTAGGAGTTGTGAGGTTAGAGGGTTGAACCCCTCCTCAAATTTTGGTCAATGGAATAGCTTAGTCAACCGCCCATGTGCCATGTGGCATCCTATGATTCATTGTCAAAGACACATGGATGACACGTCATCACCCAATCATCATCCACACTAGCATGTATGGCTTGCCACATGTCAATATAGAATTGGTCCACATCACCTACACCTGCCATGTCAGCATGTTGATGTCATCATTTTGACTAGTCAACCCTTTTGACTAAAACTTTGACTTTGCATACAACTTTGGCATACGGACTCTGTTCTCGATGAAACGAACGACATCAGAATCATGGTGACGAGCTCTTCGACATGGTGTTTTTTTACCATTTTTGAGATGATCAAAATTTTCACCTTTCTAAATAACCTCTCTACCTGGTTTGACCCCAACTTTGGTTGGACATAACTTGAGTGTATGAGCTCCTTTTTCACCCATTCAAGCTATGTTGGGTTTAGATTTTTGAGCTCTTCGACATGGAAGTGAAATCTAGAGCATGTGGAACACTTCAATTTCTGACGACAAGTATCCACCTGGATCAGTCCTCTGCACTAGAGAGCTTTTGGACCTCCAAAAGTTTCATTTATTCAAAATTTAAGTGAGGGCATGGCCTCCCCACTTAACGGGTATGTGCAGGATCATCATGGAAAAAATAGGCCCTTAAGTGGCGAAAAATTCAAAAAAATAGAGTTAGGCAACTTGAGATAAAAAGTTGAATAAGTTATCTATATTATTTCAAAAATATGTAAGAATAGAATCTGTAGCAAATTGAATGTAGTTTCTAAACTACTAGGTTTTTTTTTAAAATCTCTTTGGTGAAAATTTGAAATTTCAATGCAGTAGTACTTAAATTTCAGTGGAAAAAATAAGTAGGTGTTTTTGACTACCCTAACCACAATAAAATGATAATATTTTTTTATAAGATTTTAGATATAAGTAGAGGACTCATGTCCCAATGTGATGCATATTTTTTGTAATTTTTCCAAGTAAATAATTAATTATGAATTTTTTATTACAACTTTTAAAAAATATAAAAACTGATGTCGACCACCTTAACTTGGTCAAAATTCATGAAATTCACTTATTTTAATCCTATAGTATGTGAAGCATAGAATGTGATGCATTTTTGGATTCAAAATTTGTGATATCATTTGAAAGCTATAGATGTTTTCAATCAGCCTATCAATCAAGACTTTAGTCATAATTCAAATAGAAAATGAATAATAATTATTTATTAAATTCAAAGTAAAGCATAATTTATATTGGTGGAAAACTGAGAATCTCCTTTAAAACCCTTTCTTTTTCATCAATTTTGGGTAAAAATAAAGTCATCAGCCACATACCCTACACATATCCATCATATTGCAACTTTTTGCCCAATCATGATCCTGCACATACCCTGTCTTGTATCACCTGTCCATCTGTACACTAGGCTCAACACCACAATCAGGACTACAATAAAAATTTTGAACACATACATCATTCTATCACTTCCATAAGCATCTACATCAACTGTTACAACCATTAACCAATAAACACTGACTAATATCTAGCTAAATAACAATGCATATACAAAAGTGAATGAATCAACAACATGCCTATCTTTCACAACAGGAACATTTTTACCCAAGGGAATCTCCAAATTCCCAACCAAAAGTTGCGGACTTGGATCATCAATGCTTTCATTTACTATTTCCTCATGTTGTACTATTGGTGTATCCTGCAACATTTGGTTAGCCTTGATTACCTCAAGTTCATGTCTAAAACCACCTGAATTAACATACATAAGAGAAAAATCTTTACTTTCATTAATCACCCTTTTCAACTGCCTCGTGTTTGCAAAAGATCTATCAGTCTTTATTTTACGAGAATGTACAATATACCTAATAACATGTTTAAACAAGTGATAATGATTAAATTCCCTGTAGAAATAGCCTTCTAATCATACAAATATGGGCTACCCAACACTATCCCATAGACATCTAGTGGAACCACATCAAACTGCACTTCATCAACATACTTACTTGTGATTGCACATCTTAAAGTGTACTGTCTGGTTACTTGTAATTCATTATTTTCGCAAACCCAACCTAGTGGATAATGTTTCTGATTTAGTGTAGTTTTCAATCCCAAATTCCTTACAATATTTTTTGAGATTAAGTTAATTTGAGATCCACTATCTATGAGAATATCAATTTTAGTGTGCTCAGCAACAACCCTTATGTGAAAAAGCTCATTTCTTTTCTTATCTTCAAGGACATAATTAACTTGAGAAGTAGAAGCACAACTAGCAACATAAACATTGGTAACAAAAGCCTTACCTTTCAATCCCATTGTTGTTATCTCAATTTCGTCTTCAGACTTTGAACCAAGATCCATAACAACATTTGTGGTTTCCTTCTTACCTTTTTGTTTATGAGCCCATTTTGGCTTCAATTCTGGATGCAACTACCAACAATGATCTTCATCATGACCTGTCCTGTCACAATGAGAGCATATGAGCTTATCACCCTTCTTCTTAATTGTAGTTGTATTCTACCCCTTTCCTTTATCTTCAGATTTACCTTTAGGCTTAGATGGCTTTTTATAAGACTTATCAATGAAAGTACTCTTACCTCTTGGATCTAAGTGTGTGGCTTGTAGACATACTTCATCCAAATTATTGGGATTCAAAACCAAAATTGAATATCTTAGATAAGAGTGAAGACCACCTATGTACTTAAGCAATGTGTGTTGGGTGTACAATGGGACATTCAATGCAATAGCCCTTTTCCTAAATTCAGGGGTGTACTCTTGGATAGTTTGACCTTTCCCTTGCCTAAAATTTTTCCAATCCATCATTAACCGTTGCATATGGCCTAGGGGATAAAATTGATTCTTAAGAGAATTAACAAATTTTACCCAACTTAAATTGACTCTACCATGTTGTGAAATTTTTGCTCGAGTTCTACTCTCACACCAAGTGAGAGTTGTTTCTCTCAATCGAAGAGTAGCTAATTGGATCCTAGAAGCATCATCTAAGAGACCTTGAACTCTACAATACATTTCTACATGTTGAACCCAATCATCTAATTTCTCATCATTTAATTCCCCACAAAACATAGGTAGATCAAATTTTACATACAATTTAATTTTAGGCTTGTGTGCACCCTTGAAAGGATTAGCAGAAGAAATATAATTAGTAGAAGAAGGAGAAGATAGAGAAGAAGGAGAAGATGGAGAAGGTGTTTTTCGAGGCTCATCACCACCTTGTGGTCTTTGCCCTTTGTCCTAATCTTCATGCATCTCTTGCTTTGAAGTATCTCCTTTTTCACGCTTCTTCCATTCCTGCTTTTCCTACCTTTGTTGAAAAATATCTTCTACTATTTCCTTCATTTCAAGAATTTTTTTTTGAAAACTCTTCTCATCAATCTCAATACTTTTTGCAACATCCGATCCTTACATCCTTGGAAAAGTTCTTCATTTATCAATCTTAGGATTGTATTCTGTAAGTGTACCTTCATCTCGCTATTTATTGGATCGTGTTATCATTCACCTCTGTAAACACTAGTCACAACAAAGCTCTGATACCATGTGATCTGATGTTAGGATCTATGACTCGTTGCACGTGAATAATAAGTTATTACAACAATTAAATTGAAGGTCTTTAAATCAATATTGAAATGCTTAATTTCAAATGTAACTGAAATGCTTAAATGAATAAAGCAATGGCAAAGTGATCAACAAAATAGAGAGATAAAAGAGAGAAGACAAAAATCAGCAAGTTGATAATGGAGTTCATCAAACGGCTACGTCTCGGTGTCCCTCTCCAACATAGTGACCAATCCTATTATGCTCCAAAATCAGGATTACAAAGCTTCAGTTCTGGTATAGTCTTCTCACGTCTCCTTGCTAATGAAGTTACAAATAGTTCCCTCCAAGTACAATCAAGCACGATGCCTCTTGAAAAAAGTTGAAAAAATCACTATCACAAAGGAATTTATCTCACCATTCTCCACCACTTAGTTACCCAAAGTATTAAACTCCCCCCTTTTTATACATAAAATATGCCTAATATGGTTACTAGCCATATTATTTACAAAATCAAACATATCACCCTTTACAAGTAAAAAATCTTCATAAATCTCACATAATCCCCCTTTAATATCCTTTCAAAAATTCTTCACCCCTTATTATTTCCTTCAAAATATCTTTAATAATCTTTAATATCATTTAATCTCCTTTTAATTTCATCAATCGAGCTTTTAAAATATTTACTTTTAATCTCAGGAGATTGTGGTTATTTAATTATAGGGGTTGATTTTTCAAAATAGAGAGTCAATCTTTTAAATTTAAAAGGATTTTGGCTTTTAGTCTTTATTAAAACAAATAATCGCTGAAAATATTTCAAAATTGTTGCATGGTGCATTGGTAAAGAGGGATATTAGCAGTGGAAGGCTCAGGGGTTCAACTCCCGACCCCTTCAAAATAGCTTTTATCATCATTAAATAAAATAAGTGGCTATGTTTAGTTAGAGAAGTTTGTGTGGACTAGTGGTGGTGCCAAAATTTAGGAGTTAGGGGGTCGAACCCCTCAAATTTTGGTCAATGGAACAACTTAGTCAGCCATCTGTGTGCCACATGGTGCCCTATGATTGGGCCACGTGGTGCCCTATGATTCCTTGCCAAAGACACAAGGATGACATGTCATCGCCTAGTCAACATCCATGCTAGCATGTACAATTTTCCATGTTTCAATATAGGATTGGTCCACATCACCTGCACTTGCCATGTCAGAATGTTGATGTCATTATTTTGACTAAAACTTTGACTTGGCATAACTTTCGCATACAGGCTTTGTTTTCGACAAAATAAATAGCGTCAAAATCATAGCGACAAACTCTTTGACGTGATGTTGTTTTTGACCATTTTTGAGATGATCAAAATTTTCACCTTTTTGACTAGCCTCTATACCCAGTTTGACCCCAACTTTGACTGAGCATAACTTGAGCATATGAGCTCCTTTTCGCTTGTTCAAGTTGTGTTGGGTTCAGATTTCTGATCTCTTCAACATGGTGATGAAATCTAGAGAATGTGGAACACTTCATTTTTTGATGAGAAGTATCCACCTGGATTATGCATCTTCATTTATCACCCCTAGTTCTTCATTTATAGATTTCTTCCTATTCACTCCAACCACTCCTAAAACCTCCCAATACACCATAATGCCATAATTTACCCATGTAATTTTCTATCTATGATTTTTCCATTCTAAAATCACTCTTTTTCTTAAGGCAAAGGATTCACATATACTATGAACTATGGATGATGACGGTGACCATGTGGTTCCTTTAATGGAGTTGTTGAATTCCATCTCTTGATAATTCTTATGCCTAATATAACCATTCATCTCAAATATTTAATGGGACTATAATGCATGCTGATGATGATATCTTGTTCTCAATCCAATTTATTTTGTGAGATAATAGGTGATTGAACAAAACATTTTAAATACCAATTTTCTTCTCATTGAAACTATAATTCATTTTTATTTTCCATGCAATTGAAAGTGCAAAAGGAACATCTAGGATTTCAAATCTTATGATTTAAATATATCTACCATTAGATCAAACTATTTTATAAATCAAAATGAGGTTAAAATTGTAGATGATTCATGTACAAGTAAATTTCTCCTCAATTCCATTTGTAGATCTTTAGTTGAATTTTGTGCTTAAATTCTCTTCTGCCACATGTTTTACTATGAATATAATAGTGATTAAATGAATGAGACAACATTATAATTCTATAAAATATTTGCAATGGCCTTTTTCTCATAGCATATTTATTTCTATAGTTTAGTGATTAATAACTAGACATGTGGGTGGGTGCATGAACTTGGGTAGCAATTTTGTGGCCACCTTTTAAAAAAAGTTTGAAAACTCATAGCGCGAGTGCATTATAATGCACTCGTGTTATTGCACATTAAAAGAAAAAAAAAAAGTGAAAGTCACTCATTTTCATTTCTACTGTTTTTTTGTTTTGCCCACGACCAAAACCCCCATCTTTCATGTTCGCACTCTAGGAGGAGGTATTATGCAAAAATATTCAACAACAACTACTATTTATTTGTAAGGATGGCACCACGATGATGAAGAGGTGGGAGAGTTAAGTATTGTTTGTTGTTTGTTTTGAATTTCTTAGTTTTAGGTTTATTTTGTTAGTTTTAGGTTATATTTGATATTTTTTTTTTGAATTTGTAGGAGATGCAAATGAAAAAACCCTCAAAATCCTCAACAAGAAGAGCAACCAAATTCTCAACAAGAAAATCCTCAACAAGAAAATCAACCTCAACAACAACCTCCTCCACCAATCACTCAACACCTCCTGGCACTCAACAAAATTTAATGAGTGAAATTGAGAACAATAAAAAAAAAAATTGAGGATTTTATTAGTAGGTTGAGTGATCCAAATGGCTCAACCACAGAAAGAATAACCCTAGTAAATTCATTGAAAGATATGTTAAAAAATGTAGATTCAATTAGCAAACAAATAATTGGATGGCAAGATAGGAGGCAGGCACCTAGGGCATATTATGTGGATAAACTATCATATAAACACTTAAAGGATTTAAAAATTACAAAGGGTGATTTGTGCTCATTATTCAATAACCCACACATAAATCAAAATATTAGCCTCAATGTGAAAAGGTTTCCTATTCATTAGTGCCACCACCAAGAGATTAGGAACCGTTTTATGATAGGTGGTACATGGTATTTGATGACCGACCATCCAACAATTGTGAAGTCCCCTAGTATTTTCTTAGGAAACTATACAATGAGTTCATATTGAACAAAATCCCAAATTATTTTGATATGAGGGACTTCCAGGGGAGAGTTGGGGGGTCGGCTCAAGATAGGCCTAGTGCATAGTCAGATCTTAAGTGGCAAGGGAGATGAGCTCTCGTTAGGCCACCTCATGAGCACATTGTTATGCCTTTCATTGCGAAGGAGAGTGTGGATGTAGAAACATTGTAGGAAATCAACACTTTGACCCAGAGTGTCATCCATCATACTAGCCCTATTCTACAACACCATCCAAGGGAGTCTTCGAGTGGTGGCCTTCGAACCCATGTGTGTCAATCTTGTGGGGTGACTTGTTCATATGACCCCACCAACACTTAAGAGGCTGCTACATAGGATCCATATGCAGCTATGGAGATGGAGAGGGTGACTGACATTTTACATGATGCATATGGCATTGATACTCAGGAAAAAGTTATCATGCTCATTGAATTTAATTTATTAAATTTTGATTTTGAAATGCAAGATTAACTAATTTAGTTTTATGATTTTAATAAAATTGCAGGGTCATAGTGTTAAGACTAGATACACCGGCCCTCCACCTACTTTTTTCTATAGTACACCTATCGGTGGGGTACGTAACTAGTAAAAAATTATAAATTTATGGCATGTTAATAGTATTGTTTTAGGAATGGTATTTTAATATGTGATTTTGGATGTTGAACAGGGTAATATTGGAGGTTTCGAGGGAACACCTCCCAGTGCCAGTGGATTTACTCAGACCTACAAATAGGTAATAGAATAAAGAGTTTAACTAATGAATTGTACTTAATAGATTTGTGTAGTTTATATTTATATCACTGGTTATGTTGCATTGCACATCATTCAAACTCAAAGCATTACTTCACATTCCATAACTAATAACTAGATGTTGATAGATGAAAAAATTTCAACTCCAATATAGTTGTTTAGAAAGTCAACATAAGTAGTGATGCAATTACTTCACATGGAGGCATGTGCTTGCAAAGGTGCACCTACACGACAAACTATGGATGCTTGGAAAAAATCTATGAAACCATAATAGTAAGCAATAGCATAGATAAGGCAGTTAGTAGTTTGAAAAAATGCCTCGAAGAAATGCAGTCTCATGGTGATGGAATTCCATTCCATCACCATGAGACCACATTTCTTCGAGGAATTTCTTCAAATTGCTCACCACCATTTCTATGATACCACATTTTTCATACATGTGCACCAAAGAATTTTATCAAACCGTACTCACTTCCTTGCTGCTATGGCTAAAAGCCTAAAATAGGTGTTTTCCAAAAAACTATGGATGCTTGGAAAAATATCTATCAAAGCATATAATAGTAAGCAATAATACCATAGAGAAGGCAATGAACTTTTTGAAAAATTTCCTTAAAGAAATGTAGTCTTATGGTGATGGAATTCCATGACGTGCATTTGTTTGTAATGGAATTCCATCACAAGGAGACCCCATTTCTTTTGAGGCATTTTTTCAAACAGTTCACTGCCTTCTCTATGCCACTATAGTTATTGTACATTTCCATGAAAACATTTAGTCAAATAGTTCAGCAACTTGCTGCTATGGGTAAAAGCCTAAAAACATGTCCTTTTGAGCAAGATATGGATAGGGAAAATAGTAAGCATAATAATTAGAAATATATAGTTTAATAAGTACTCAAAATTTTGTTCATTAGATCTCATACATTATAAGTCATGACGTGGATTGCTATTGTAACTTTTTTGTGATTAAATAATTTTTTGTTTTATTTTCAGATGTTGGTGATGGAAACACCTCCAAATGTTACGAGGGAAATTGATATCAGTGTTTTATCCACTATACAATCCTCGATCGCTCTGATAGGGGAGGTATGAGGAAAATTACTAAATTTCAATTTACATTCGTTGTTATAGATGTTAGTTCTAGTGAAAAATCAAACCACTATTGATTTGTAGTTTAATTTGTATTTGGATGGTTTATATAGGGCTTGAGCACACTTTAACATCGGCATGTGAATATTTCCCTTGTGCAGAGTGATTGTGAGATGGCTGTAAGTGATTATTTTGTTAAATATATCTTTTTTATAATGTAATTTCTATATTAATGTCTTTACTTCTTATTGTAACAATTAAAACTTCACCAAGAACTTAACAATAATAGAAGGAGCAACAAGAGCACTCCTCGAGCACATCAGAAATGAGTGATAGACTTATCGCCATCGGATCGACAAACGAAGGGAAATAATTTATTTTCAGAGCACGGAGATAAATTAATTTTAATTCCACAGCCCTTTTGTTGTATACCTACATGGCAATTTTGTACAAATTTTGTATTGGATGGGTAGAAGTACAAAGTTGTGTCACATTTTTATAAAGGAAATAGCCAACACTGATCTGACTTTTAAACTTCAATCACTAGAAAGTGGCATATATGTTTGGAATTTTGAATTGATGTAAACTAATAAAATGTGTATTTTTTAGTATATTTTATGTTTGTATTTTTTTGAAAAAATAAAAAAATTATTTGAATATAGTTTTTTATAAATTAGCACTATAATTTAGGTGCTGATAAAATGCTAAAAAATGATGTTACATGAGATGTCAAGCTTTATTTAGTAAATTTTCTTTATTTCCCTTCAAATTTTTTGTGTAGATTTATAACTATAAACTTTAGGGCATGGATATATTTTTTTTGTATTTTTAACAAATATATATTTTCAAATAAATATTTAAATGTGCATGAATTAAAATGTGGTAGTTTCCAGTCGCCGCCAACTTTTATATTAAATATTTATCTAAAATAGAAAACAAAGTATGCTATCTTAATTTTGATTCTTTTCTCTAGGGCATCATATTTATTTTTATTTTTTTTACTAAGTTTTAGTATTTTTTTTGGCATGATAATCAACCTAATATTTTTGTGTTGATAACCTAGTTTTAGTAAAAAAAAATAAAAATAAAATAAAAAAATTGAACTATTAAATAATATATATTTAAAAACCACACTTATGGATCTACAAAAGGGTACTTTTACATTTAAAAAAATATTATTTATATGAGTAGGAGTTGTTGAAATGTTAAATTTTTCAAATAATTGCATTTTTTTAGCAAATTGGCCTCAAAGTGGTGCTAAATATGCATTTAGCCAACAATTTTAGTTGGAAAAGTTGCAAAAGTATTTAACTTATCTAGAATGAATCTTACTAGATTATATGTTTGACCAAAATTGATTTTTAGTTATAAATACTAAAATTCACTTGTGTTGATAAGTTGGTTGAAAGTGTGACACAACCTTGTACTTTTACCCAGATATATTTGACATTGTATACCTATATGGCATTTTCATAAGCCTATATGGCTATTTTGTATGTATATTTTATACTTATATCAACATATATTGATGTATGCATACATGGCTATTTGGTTAATACAAATCTTTTTTATCGATGGTGTCCATATTTGCATTATAAATTCATGGTTCAATAGATATGAGTTACGTGTATTCAAGTGTATACTTTACAACTTATGTGTGTTCCAATGTATACTTTATGACTTATGCATTTTCATGTGTATAACTTGTATTCGTGCATATACTTTGTATTAAGTTGTGTATACTATGTATTTGTGTGTATACTTCAAGGCTTACGCATTTGTGACTACTTGTGCTTCCCTTATTGACATGTACATGCTTGAATTATTCACATCTATACTTATTAGTTGGTTAGCCCTAGCATTGATCATTGTTGTCCTTCATGGTTTGTCTTGAATAAATTAATTGATTGATGGTAAACAATTTTATCTAAAAGAAAAAAACATGTTTTCAATTGGTATTCCATGAAATGATTGATAAAAAGATTCCAATCTATTTAATCCTTTGATTGGAACAACTCAATTAAGCAAAGGATACATAATCTTCACAAAACTTTCAAAACATAATATTCAGAGTAGATGAAGTAGTCAACTTCTTGACACATTATCTATGTTACTGGGTTCTTCTATTTTAGCCCTGGTTCTGGTCCTGGTTCGCTCAGGTGGTGCAGGTCCTTATTCAATTTGCCTATGGGTTTGACCAAGGTCCTTTTTTTGGTCTGGTTTGCCCAGGAAGAACCCAAGAGAACCTAGGCAGAACCCAGGAAAACCAAGACAGAACCCGTGTGCCTAGGCATCTAAAAAAGTGTTTTTTTGAACATTTTTTTAATGTTTTATGGAGTTTGACTTTGACCCATACCCAAGGGAACCCTAAAAGTGACCTCTAAATCACTTCAAACACCTTAAATACCTCATTCTTATTCATTTGTTTTGCTAACAAGAATTTTCATTGTAAGAAGTTGAGCTTTCATTTTTGCTTGCTAGATTGAAAGCGGATTGTGACACAACTTTCTTTTTCAAAAATTGTTTTGCATCATTGAACTAAGAATTTATCACACATCTATAGAGAAATAGAGGAATACTACAAACTAAAACACATTACACTTTTTTTCTAACTGACTTGATGTACTCTCCAACATATCTCTTCTCTCATGCGAAGAGTTAGAACTGCTTGGATATGCCTTTGCATCATTTAGAAAGTTTTTCTCTTTTTGACAATGTCAAAAGCATGACAACATTCAAATTAGGCAAAAGACTTTTTATTTTAGATTAGAAATGCATGGAAGTTTCAAAAATTATCCTTGATATTACAAAGAGATATGTGTTTATACACTTCAATTGTGTAGTCATCCTTTGGTTCTTTGAAAGAAAAATCTATGTATGCCAAATTGTTACACTGCATAGGTAAACCAAATTTTGTATTGTGGAGCTATATTAAGCTACCACTCTCAAGACCAATGTAACAATGATAGAAAATAATGTTTGAGACTGCAAGAAGACATCAAAATGGATAGTGTACAAAAAAAATTCTTATGATTTATGAAGAATGCTGATAACTCTACTCAGTTGGCTTCTTTTTTCAAAATCATACAAATTGAAACCTAACATTAATAGACTTTGTATATCAAGCTACCACAATTCAAGTTTCAACGATGAATATTTATCATGCATGTTTTAAATGAAATTCGAGTTTATGGTGGTTTTGTTGTTTATATGATGTTATGTGATATTCTAATCCTAATTCATGCTTCTAGGCTGCATATATATATATATATATTTTACATATTTTTTGTACCAACGAACCCGAAACAAATTGAACCCACGAACCCAAACCCGAACCTCAAAACCTATTCCAACACTCTTCATTCTACCTACATAAACTTAATTGACTACCAAATTATGCTATCTCTTTACATTATCCACTTTTACTTCCTCAAACCTCTCTTTTTCATTCAAAACCCCTATTTTCCCAACCAGAGCATCATGCCATAACATACTTTTGACCTCCCTTTTCCTTCAAAACCTTTTGAACAAATCAAATTCCACAACCTCACTCGATTTCCAACCTATTCTAACTTATTTTCAAGTAATTTCTTCTTTTCACCTCTTCTAGCCTTGCTTTTAAGGGGCCTCAGTTTTGAATTTTCAACAGGGGCACTAGTAATCTCTTCTAATGACTTTACCAATGCTATTTTCTTATTCCTACTCCATATCCTACTTACATTAGGCCCACATCACTGATACACAGCCTGAACAATAGGTGGAATGGCCTATTTCAACATATTACACTCGAACCCTTAAGGGATCGATCTGGTTGAATGTAGCTCAGAGAAATTCTGTGTGTTTCGGTGTGAAAGAGAACCATTCCTAGAATAAACATACCTATTTAGACACATTGGAACAGTCTGTTTGGTCACACAAGTTGCAGAACGAAAATTGCACCACTTTGCAACTTTCCACTGCTTGCATTTGACACTTTTTCCATCAACTGAAAACTAAACACCACGGGAAAACCACTCCGAGATAACAAAAATTGAGAGAGATTATTTTAGAGGGGCCCAATGCAATCCCATAGGATTAGACGAGAAGTTTCTAAGCGTCACGGTATCCGAGTAACATCATGCTGAAGTTTGCAACCATTTTGCACTTTGGACCCTTAAGGGATCAATCCGGTTGAACGTAGCTCAGAGTGATTCCACATGTTTGGGTGCAAAAGAGGACCATGCCTAGTGTAAACATACCTATTCAAACATGTTAGAATAGTTCATTTGGTCACATGAGTTGCAGAAAAAAAGTTGCACCACTTTGCAACTTTCCACTACTTGCATTTTACACTTTTTCCATCAACTGAAAACTGGACACCACGGGAAAACCACTCCAAGATAACAAAAACCGAGAGAGGTTATTGTAGAGGGACCCAATGCGATCCCATAGGTTTATATGGAGATTTCGTAAGTGCCATGGTATTTGAGTAATACCCTGTCAAAGATTGCTACCCTTTTTCACTTTGGGATTTGATGTTTCATTGAACTGTATGGTTCTGTATAGGGTGATTGTGCTCTCTTTTTGATGGAATTCGGTGGGCAGCAGAATTCACTCCATTTTAGTTTTTGTTTGGTTGGATTTCAAGTGATTTTGTGTATTTTAGAAGCCAATTACTGAGGGTCAGTTTGTATACCTTGTTTTAAAGGTTTTGAGTGTATTAAAATGTCATATTAATCCTTTCACCCACTGTATGCTTATATAACTCAATGTAAAGGCTTAGTTATGGTTATAAAACATGTGTGCAAAGTTTTTTGTGTAAGGGAGGCAAATAGAGGGTTTTTAGGTGATGCCCTAGATGTCAAATTGTGCATTTTTTAGTGGAAAATGGTGGTTTACTTGTAGGGTTTGAAGAAATCTTTGGGGGAAGCAATATCTCTTGAACTTTTAATCTTGTGCAAACCTTTTTGAAGGTGTTTTAGGCTTTGGTTGGCTGTGGGAAGGTTTCAAGTATGGGTTTTCAATAAACCCTTGCCTAACTTGTGAAAGAAGAGGTTTTGAGGTTTGTTATGTTAGAGGGCTTATTGATTCAATTCAAGGTAGAGGAACTCTTTTCAACATCAACTAATCAGACCTCAACAAGACACCAACTTTGAAATCACAATCACCCAAATTGAATCAACTAACAACAATAAGCTTATAGTCTCCAAATATCATCAAATGGACTAATCTTTTACAGAAGGTCATCCAATGGCCAACCAAACATCAATCAAGCTTTAACAAAGAACCTAAGAAAAACTCCCAAGAGATCATACCATCATTAAGATCCAATAGACCATCTTGCACAAAGGCTACTAAATTAGCCCTATTTACAAAGAGACGACCTTTTAAACACTAGATCGTCACTCAAACTCAAACAACAATATGTTATGTGTCAAAACCTCCAATTCCATTATTTGTTTCTAGGTCCAAGACTTCTAGACTCCTAATACACCAAACCCTCAATTTCAAGCAAAATACTTGGGGTTTTTAATGAAACTCCTATCTCCCAGACCTACCAGACCTAAACAAAGCACCAAACACACTTACCAAACCCTGCACATGGTGAATAATACATTACATGGATAGTCCTTCCCATATTTTGTCAAAACACCACTTGAAACCCTCATTTTCATCATGAAAATACCCTGCTACAGCCGTAGAACATTAGCCCAAACACCCAACCTTGACTCTGCCACATTCTAAACAGGTTAGGCATGTATTTTACAAGTTAGAGGACCCATTCCACAAGTTAGAGACATGTATTTCACACGCTCTTTTATAATGGATTCAAATCAGAATTGATATTTTTCAAGATCATCAAAATAAGAATGTTGCATTGCTTTTTTGGCTGAGATTCTCTTTAATGGCTCAAAAATCAGCATTTTCTGCAAGGAGAGACCAATCATTTTTTACTAGTTTAGTTACAGATACACAAAGTAAAAGAATAAAAAGAAACAACTCATGCAAAATAGAAATGAAATGAAAATTGATGGAAGACACTTACAAATAGGCATGGCAGTCTCTCAACTTAGTCACTCCTGGTCATACATCTTCATTGGGAGTTCCAAATTACCTATTGCACACAACCTCTCATGAATAGAATATATTGAAATTCAAGATGCCCTTATAATGTCTACATCATAGGTGCTCATGATAAGGTTAACTTCAAATGAATAACTTGAAATTCCCTCACCAAGCTTAGTAGACACTTTTGTAATGGCTTAAAATCATAATTGAGATTTGTCAAGATCATCAAAATAGGGATGTTGCATTACTTTTCTACCTGAGATTCTCTTGGATAGCTCATAAATATGCATTTTCTGCAAGGAGACACTCTCTCCCACCCTCTCCCACTCTTTCT
>VDFB02193867.1:550532230-550563453 GCA_007258455.2 Sequoia sempervirens
GAGTTGCATTTAACATAGCAGATAACGCTGAAAGAACAAGTGAGTATCATGTGCTCATGTTATGTCTTCTTTGACATGTATCCTGAAGAAGCAAAAAAGGTCAAAACTAAGACATAATGTGAGCGTATTATAACATACTCGCGTTATATTTTTCTTTGGGAATCCCCGAGCCTTAACATTGGTATTTGCTTTGGAATACCAACCCAAAGGCTTGGAGGGCATTCCCAATGACCAGAGATGTGTTTTTGCAAATTCTATAATTTTTTCACATAATCAGGTTCATGCTCACAGTCAGGACTGCATTTGGTTAAATATCAACAAAATAGAACACATGGGTAATGTTAGGTTCTCTCTTAGCTATCCAACAATGTAATTTTTTTCACTTTATGACAATGTTAAGTCTTTCATCCATAATTTCTTTTGTTTGTATGTCTCTTTTTTGCCAAAAAGCAGTGTTTGGTGTTTTTTTCATTATAAATTAACCATTTATCAAAATTTCAAATAAATTACATTTTTAGAAACTAGACTCCATTCTACAAATTTAAAAAATAAAATAATAAATCAATTACTTTCCAAAATTTGTAGGGGGAGCGCGGCCAAAATTCTGCTTTTCAGAAAGTGCCCACTTAGAAAATTAGTAAAAAATGAAATATTCATTAAAAAATTATTAGAAAAATCATGCATTCACTAGATACTGTTAGCTAACTTCTAACCATAGTGATTTAAAAAATACCACAAAAATGTTCACCATGCTAGGGTCATACAAGAGTTGCTATGTTATGTTTTTCTGACAAAAACAACACCAATTTGTGTACGTCCCTCTTTTGAACCCCTTAATCTCAACCATTTTCAAAATAAATTAGTAGTTTAGAAAGTAGACTTGGAGCAGTTCGATCCTTGTTTTTGTTCCATCTCACAATTTTGAGTGTAACTATCCTCAATTTCACGTCCAAGGTTAGTATTTCTTGATTTCAGAAAAAGTGGCCACTTAAGCCCCCTTTTTCGGAACCATCTTGGTGCACTTACCCATGTTTATTTATTTAATATAATATTTGTGCTATATTTTTTATTACCAATTCATAGTCATTTTTGTTTATGGTTTATCTCTTACAATACCATGTGACTTTTAAAACTAAAATATAGGCACTAGTCAAATAAAATCACATGGGGAAATGATAGAAGAGACAAGAATAGTTGAAAAAATGCTAAGAGTTATGCCTACTAAATTTAATCCTTTAGTTGTTGCTATAGAGGAAACTAAGGATTTAACTTAGATGACAATGGATGAGTTGCATGCCTCTTTGATAAATCATGAACATAGGTTGAACAGATCACACACTTCCATATAAAATGCTTTCTCATCTTAGTCTTCAATAAGTCATGGAAGAGTTTAAGGTAGATTCACTCCTAGGGGTAGAGGAAGAAACACATTTAGAGGGCATAGTAGCAGTCCTGCAAACCAAGGTGGAAGAGGACATAGCAATGATCATTCTCATAATCATTCAACTAGTCAAAGACAAGATAAGTCACATGTTCAATGTCATTATTATAAGAGGTATGGTCACTACTCTTCTGAATGCAAAAAGAAACAACACATGATCAAGGAAGACAAAATCAAAATCCCCAAGAAAATTCTACAAAAAATTCTATGTTTATTGCATGCACAAAGATTACTGAAGTAATTCCTACAAAATCACCGGTTGAATGCAATATGGTTCAAGAAAGTCCAAATGATATTTGATATTTAGATTCTGGTTGTAGCAATCATATGTTTGGAAATCTAGAGTTATTTTCTATCTTGGATAAATCGGCTACTTTAAATGTCACTCTTGGGAACAATAATCAGGTGAATGTTATGGGAAAAAGGGACTATTGATATTCTAACCAAAAGGGGGAGAAAAAGGTCATTCATGATGTTTTTTTTTGTTGCTATTTTGAAGCATATTTTGATGAGTATAGGTCAATTAGTGCAAAAAGGATATATACTTTATATGAAGGATAATGCATGTGTTATTCTTGATAAAGCTCCTAGTACTCAACTGATAGTAGAGGTACAAATGACAAGAAATAGAATGTCCCCATTGAGGTTGAAACCTGATATCAAAAAGAAAGCAACTAAAGATCATCATATATCAGAAAATACACAAGTTGGAGTAGCCTTTAAGGTTGAAAATTCTCAAAATGTCTCTCCAGCTAGCTTCAAAAAAGAATAAGTTTACTCCAAAAAGAAGAAATTGGAAGTAAAGATGAACAAAATGATACTGTAACTATTCAAACAACTTTTTAGTCAGTTGTAAAGGATGAATCTTGGTTATGGCATTTGAGATTTGGTCATTTAAACTTTGTGGGTCTAAACTTGTTGCATAGAAAGAATATGGTTAAAGGATTACCATTGATTCAAAAACCAAAAAGAGTATGTGAAGGGTGCATCTTGGGTAAACAACATAGAGAGACTTCCCTTGTAGGAAAATCAGAAAGAGCTTGTTAACCTCTTGAGATTATTCACTTTGATATATGTGGACTAATGCAAACTCCTTCCATTGGAGGTTGTACATATTTTCTAACTTTTATTGATGACTATACAAGGAAGACATGGGTCTACTTTTTGAGGCATAAATTTGATGCTTTTGGAGCCTTTCCATAGTTCAAGGCTCTTGTAGAGAAGCAAAGTGGTTACTACATCAAAATATGAAGAACCGATAGAGGTTGTGAGTATAGTTCTAATTCAAGTTTCTAAATTTTAGTAGACAACATGGTATTCACAAATAATTTACAACCTACTACACACCTCAACAAAATGGTGTGGTTGAAAGAAAAAATAAAACTATCATGGATATGGCAAGGAGTATGTTGAATTCAAAACATTTACCAAATGAATATTGGGTTGAAGCAGTAGCAACTGATGTTTATATTTTAAATAGATGTCCAACTACAAGTGTAAGGAATGTGATCCTCAAGAGGCTTGGAGTAGTAGAAAGCATAGTGTTGCACACTTTAAAGTCTTTGGATACATTGCATATGCTTATGTGCCTGAAGAGATGAGAAAGAAGTTGGATAAAAAAGGTGAGAAATGTATTTTTGTTGGGTATTTAGAAGATACAAAAACTTACAAGTTGTTTAATCCAAATACTAGAAAAGTCATAATCAATAGAGATGTGCAATTTGTTGAAAATGAAGCATGGGATGGAAGTGTAGAAAAAATAATAAGTATATCAATAGTTGATTCACATGATGATATGACTGATGAAGTGCTAGAACAACAAGGTATTCCTCAAGCAATACCTCCTTCCACTCCTAGACATGGAACACAAGTTGTAACACAAGCTACACCTCCTTCTACAACAAGACTTTGAAGAAATCAATTTTTTTTACCATACAAAAAATTCCACAAGGAACACCAGCCATAATGCCATTAGAAAGTCCATGAAACTCAATTGATAGAAGCATCTCATCATATCCTACATTGGAAAGTTTATTGCAGCAAAAAACAAGGAGCTTAAGAGATATGTATGAATTTGATTTAAATGTTGAAACATCATTTTTTTTGTTTTTGCTTTATTTTCAGAAGTTGTTGATTCAATGTCTTTTGATGAAGCAATAAAGGATGAAGCATGGGTTGAAGCTATGGATGCAGAGATTGAAGGTATTGAAAAGAATAACACTTGGGAGTTGGTGGATCATCTGGAAGGAAAGGATGTCATAAGTGTAAAATGGATTTACAAAACAAAGCATGGCATGGATGGAAATGTGTTGAAGCATAAGGCAAGGTTAGTTCCTATAGGTTTCACTCAACAACCTGGTATTGATTACAATGAAACATTTTCCCCTATAGCTTGCTTGGATATGGTAAGAACTGTTTTGGCCATTACAACCCAAAACAAGTGGTATGTTTTTCAAATGGATGTAAAATATGCATTTTTAAATGGTTTTATTGAAGAGGAATTTTATGTGGAGAAGCCAAAAGGATATAAAATCTCAGGTCATGAGGACAAGGTATACAAGCTAAGAGAGGCCCTCTATGGACTCAATCAAGCTCCTAGAGCATGGTACAATAAAATTGATTCTTATTTAATTAAGAATGGTTTCAGTAGGTGCACCAGTGAGCCTACTTTATATATCAAGATGGATGAACAAAATAAAATGTTGATAGTTTGTCTTTATGTAGATGATTTGATTTTTATGGGGGACCTTTCTATAAGTTCCTTTAAGGAAGCTATGATGAAAGAGTTTGAGATGACTGATCTTGGTCTTATGAAATATTTTTTGGGAATAGAAATTAAGCAATCAATAGATGTTATTTTTATTTCTCAATCAAAGTATGCAAGTGATGTATTAAAAAGATTTAATATGTTGAATTACAAACTAGCCCCTACACAAGTTGTGATAGGACTAAAGTTAAGTAAAGAAGATTATGGGTCATTAGTTGATCCTAGGTTGTTTAAAAGGCTAGTTGGCAGTCTCATTTATTTGACTACCACAAGGCCTAACATCATATATGGTGTGAGCCTTATCTCAAGGTCCATGGAGTCTCCAAAAGACTCTCATTAGCAGACTGGAAAAAGGATATTGAGGTACGTTTGTGGAACTAAGAACTGTGGAATTTTATATTTAGTTTTAGATCTAAGTTGAAACTCATTGGATACACAGACAGTGATTGTGTTGGTAACATTGATGATAGGAAAGGTACCTCTAGTTATGTTTATCATTTTGGAATAGGAGTTGTATCATGGGCTTCAAAGAAACATCCCATTGTCACATTGTCTTTAGCAGAAGCAGAGTATGTGGCAGCCATAGAGCAGCATGTCAAGCGGTATGGATGAGAAGAATGATAGCTAACTCAGCCATTGCATTGTCTAAAAATCATATTTTTCATAAAAGAAGCAAGCACATAGACACTAGATACCATTTTATAAGAGAACTAGTGAATAACAAAGAAATATGTTTAGAGTTTTGTAGATCAAAAGACTAATTTGCTGATATTTTCACTAAACCATTGGAAAATGATGCATTTGAATATTTTAGAAGTTGTTTGGGTGTTTATGCTAAAGATAGATACTCTAGAAATTTCAGTGCTAGAAATGAAGGTAGATGCTCCAAATTGTTTTGAGAAGAATGTTGGAAATGAAGATGGATGCGCCAAAATTTTTTAAGAGTGAAGATGGATGTGCCGGTGATGATAAGTAGGTAGGAAACCTTCCAATAATCATAATTTGATCAAACTCAACCAAACTTTCTACCCTTACAACCCTACCTTATCAACTTTTCACAATTTCACCCAATTCTCCTTGTAGAATTGCAAACTGAGAAATCTGAGCATATCTTCCTAAATACACCTCAAACCCACAAACCATTTGCCATTTCAAATACCATTTATGGCCTATTTCAACATATCCAAATTTTACATACCTTTTTTTTTGGAACATCAATCCTCAAAATGGACTGGTACACTGTCCCCTTAAGCTAATTAGGCCCATTTTGCAAAGCAAATCAACAAAATATTTATCCAAAACTTCCAAAATTTGTTCCAACACTTTCAACAAATCTCAAAACCTCATAATCAAAATTTTTCCTTAGGAGAAACAATAATTTTTTTTCCAAAACTCCAAACCCTTTCTTTAGGCCAATATCATGCTTGAAACATGAGGGTTTATTGAAACTACAACTTCCCATCCTTTTATCAACCTATAAATACTTCAAACACATGATAATGGACCTGCACATGCTATCCAAATCATCATCCAACCTTTTTCAATGCAATTTCACTAAACTGTCTAGCCTCTCTTAGCCATCACTTTTCAAGCCAAAACTCATAAAATATCACCTAGGGCAGCATCCTAAACCCTTCAAATAGCCTTCCCTGCTAAAAAAAACACCATGAACATCTAAAACCTACCCTAAGAACCCATTCCACCAAGTTACTAGCAATTCCAACGATGGAATGTGCGCTTATTGCATTTTGAATACCCTCAAAACCCCAAATAGAGGTTACATACCCACTGTCAGTAAGAAGACTATAAAAACCTTGAAACTTTGTGAAATTAGATCAAACAAAACCCAAAGTTCTCTTACTTCATTCATTCACACATTTCAATGCATTTTAGATCAATATGGCATAGCATGGACCCGTACAGGGGTTTGCAATTGCAGATTACCAGTGAATTGTAAAGAAGAACTAAATTTTATTTATTGTATTCTCTTCAAAGCCACTTCAAAACCCTTACATCGAATTCCTCAAGAATATTTATACTTGACACACCAAAATCAAACCAAATTAACTGAATTTTGAACCACCCAACCGTTGGGCTTCCACTTTGTGCATTTTTGCAATTTTTCAATATGACAACTTTTACAAGACTTAACAACTTTTGCAAGAATGACACGAAACTTGATAACCTGACCTAAAAACAACTCAAAATGACTTATTACATAAGAATGTGGTCTATATTATGACCTAATTGAACAAAATAAGACTCAACACCCTTGAAAACTATCATTAGACCTCAATTTACAAAATGGACTAACATGGTGCCCCTGCACCATACACCCAGGCAGAAAAAGTTATCAAGTCCTTTTGAGGATTGCATGGCATCAAAATATGCTGCCTCTTATCATTCCACAATCTCCAAGATGCATCTTCATTTGGTGACCCCTTCTAGTGAGTCAAATATTGAAGACTTGTATCATGGTTTGTGCTCTTGAATTGTTTACCACCTAGATTTGGTTCCCTCTTCACAAACTAACCTGATGAATGTCCTTTGAATTTCCCTTCATCAGTAAATGATGTTTGACACTTGCAAACACACCTTTACCATCTGTACCATGAACCATCTTCTTCCTTACCTTTGCTACATGCTTGAACTTATCTACATTTTCTTACCTTTGACTACTACTCACTTGATCTCTTAGCTTGATCTTTTCCACTAGATTAAATCTACCCCAATAACCTTTGCATTATCAGGTTTACAACCACCTATTTTGACAAAACTTAATTCCCATTTAACCCCTTTTGCATTCAATTTCTAGATAAAGTATCTGTCCCACTATGACCTCAACATCATTTTCTAACCCATTTTGCATTCCCATGGTCAATTCATCCTTGACCTTCTCTATATTAGGCTTTGAAACCATCACATCATCTTTCCCTTCCAACCTTGAATCATTCTTCAAACTTGTTGTCTCATCATCTTCTTCCTTTATAGTGGCTTCAAACTCATCATGTTTTTCTTCCACAAATGTTATAAACTCCTTCTTTCCTAGCATGATCACCTTAGATGCCTTGTACCTTGTGCTTTACCATCCTCTACTAGTGGAGTTAAAGTAAAAGTGATACCATCCTTTTCAATCTGATTTGTATTATCTCTTCCATCATAAATGGCATGTCTATCAAACTTCCATGGCCTTCCAAGCAATAAATGACAACAATTCATGGGCAACACATCACAAAGAATTCTATCCTTGTATCCACCAATGTTAAACTCAACTAAAGCTTGTTCATTAACCAAAATAGACTGATCATCATTCAACCAAGACACTCTATATGGTGTTTCATGAGAAATTTTCTCTAACTTCAGTTTATCTACCATTTCATTTGACACCATATTATCAATACTTCCAGAGTCTATCACTACCTTACATACCTTTCCTTTGCACTTCGAGGTGGTATTGAATAATGTCCTCCTTTGTGTCGATTCTTTCTCCTTTGTTTCTTTTAGTAGTGTTCTTCTCACCGTCAAAGATTCTCCAACTTCAAGAGCAACATATTGCATTGGGGAGTTTACAATCTCATCCTCATCTTCTTGCACCTATTGAACTCTCTTTTCACCACCATATGAACTAGAATCTTGTTCTTCCTTGCACTACCATGCTTGGTGGCCAAATTGATTACAATGATAGCACCTTCCTGTGAATCCACTAGAGCCTCTTCCTTGATTTCAAAATATGCCTCTAAAGCTTGATCTACCACCTCTAAAGCCACCTCTTTGATCAACAACTAATTCTTGGCCTTTGTTTGCATCTTATTAGCTTTTATTTGATTGTATTGAAGTAGAAAATGAACCTCTTCCTCTTGAAGTGTTGCCTCTGCCCTTGGTTTGTTTGTCTTTCCTTCTCTTGACCTTTTCTTTAGTCCTTATTGCCATTTGATAGCACTCCTCATCTGTTCGATTGGATTTTCCAAGGTTAACTCATCTTGAATGTTGAATCTTAATCCACTCAAATATCTAGCAACCTTCTCCACTTCATCCTCCATGTGGCCTGCCCTTATGCTCAACTTGTAAAATTCTTCAGTATATGCTTTAACATCCATTTCTTTTTGTTTCAAACCTTGAATTTTCTTAAACATTTGAATAGCATAATCAAAAGGAAAAAAACTTACCTTTCATTTTAGCCACCATTATGTCCCAAGAAACAATCTTTGACTTACTTTTCTTTCTTTTCTTATATTTCTCATAATCCCACCACAATAGTGCATGACCCTTCAACTTTGTTTTTGTAATCTTCACCCTTTGCTCTTTAGGAACATCTTCACACTCAAAGTAATTGTCTAGTGTTGCAATCCAATCGAACAATTCTTCATCATTTAGATTACATCCATACTAAGGAACATCAATATTCACCTTGTGTCTATCATCCTTGACTGCTCTCAGCAACTTAGCCATCCTCTGGTCATCACGATCCAACTCTTCTTCCTCTTTTTCTTTAGTCTCCTCTTCTTCTTCCTCAGAGTCACTCTCATCACCCATGTCTATACCTCTTTTCTGCCTTGTTTCTAGAGAAGCAAGCCTTTCCTTCAACTCTCTCATCTCCCTAGCATGCTTCTCATTCAATTCACTCATTTCTCTAACAACGATTTTTCCTTTTGGAGGCATTTGTCTACTTTTGCTTCACACTTCCCTTCTTGTTTCACACCTTCTCTCCCTTCTTCAGATTAGACCTATGCTTTGATACCAATTGATGCAAATTAGGTAGGAAACCTTCCAATAATCACAATTTGATCAAACTCAAACAAACTTTCTTCCCTTACAACCCTACCTTATCAACTTTTCATAATTTCAGCCAATTCTCCTTGTAGCATTACAAACTGAGAAATATGAGCATATCTTCCTAAATATTCCTCAAACCCACAAACCATTTTCCATTTCAAATACCCTTTATATCCTATTTCAACATATATAAATTATACATACCTTTGTTTTGGAACATCAATCCCCAAAATGGACTGGTACGCTGTCCCCTTAAGCCAATTAGGCCTATTTTGCAAACCAACTCAACAAAATATTTCTCCCAAACTTCCAAACTTTGTTCCAAAACTTTCAAGAGGTTTCAAAACCTTATAATAAACAATTTTCCTCAGGGGAAACAATAATTTTTTTTCCAAAACACCAAACCCTTTCTTTAGGCCAATATCATGCTTGAAACATGAGGGTTTATTGAAACTACAACTTCCCAGCCTTTTCTCACCCTATCAAAACTTCAAAAATGCCACAATAGACCTGAACATGCTATCCAAATCATCATCCAACCTTTTTCAATGCAATTTCACCAAACTTGCTCTTTTAGCCATCACTTTTCAAGCCAAAACTCATAAAATATCACCTAGGGCAGCATTGTAAACTCTTCAAACAACCTTCCCTGCTCAAAAAAACACCATGAAAATCTAAAACCTACCCTAAGCACCCATTCCACCAAGTTACCAGCAATTCCAATGGTGGAATGGGTGTTTATTGCATTTTGAATACCCTCAAAACCCCAACCAGAGGTTATAGACCTGTTGTTAGTACAAAGACTATAAAAACCTTGAAACTTTATGAAATTTGATCAAACAAAACCCAAAGTGCTCTTAGTTCATTCCTTCACACGTTTCAATAGATTTTAGATCAATATAGTACAGTATGGACCCGTACAGGGGTCTGCAACTGCAGATTACCAGTGAATTGCAAAGAAAAACTGAATTTTGTTTATTGTATTATCTTCAAAACCACTTCAGAACCCTTACATCGAATTCCTCAAGCATATTTAAACTTGACACACCAAAAATAAACCAACTCAATTGAATTTTGAACCACCCAACCGTTGGGCTTCCACTTTGTGCATTTTTGCAATTTTTCAATATGACAACTTTTACAAGACTTAGCAACTTTTGCAAGAATGACACCAAACTTGATAACCTAAACTAAAACCAACTCAAAATGACTTATTACATAAGAAAGTGGTCTATTATTACCTTATTGAACAAAATAAAAATCAACACCCTTGAAACCTATCATTAGACCTCAATTTACAAAATGGACTAACATGGTGCCCCTACACCAACTGGATATTTTTTAGAATGAAGATGCATGTGCCAACTTTTTTTGAGAAGAATGTTGCAAATGAAGATGGAAGGGCCGGAAATTTTTTAGAAGAATGTTGCAAATGAAATCTCAACTACCTTATCATGCTTGTCCTCACCAACTCAGCGTCCGTATTAGCATTAAATACAAATTAATGAGAAAGGTTTTGGAGAAAGATTTCAGGAGATTTGATATGATTCAACATTAACTCATTAATTCTTACATGCTTTATGGGTTGTAAAAATAATATTATTTTATTCATCTTTCTTCACCGTAGCTGTTTTAGTTTTTAATGTTGTTTTGTTGTCATTTTGTAATAAGGAAGAACAAGTAAGAAGGAAGAAGGAAGAAGATAGGGCAATGAAGCTCTGCTGTAACTATCTGTTTTTAATACATATATGAATCTGATATTGTCTACTTTCTGCTGTGTATTTTTTGTGTGTTGTGGGCAGAAATCATATGCATTTTTATTTGTCTTTTTAATGTTGTATGCATATTTCAGTTTGCTCTATTTTTTTTTGTTGCTCCAATCCTTTGCCCCTTTCCCACATCAGAGTCATCAATACAAACTGCACCGCTCATTGAACAAAACATATAAGTACCAGATTCTGAATTCTAGGAGAATCTGTGTAGTCCAAGACATTTTTAAGAAAAGTCCCAGAAACCTCTGGAATAAGAAGATATGATCAACTATACTCCTCGTGTGAGTCAAAAGTGCATTCAAAGGCTTAGAAGTTAATTCAAAAGGTGTAAGAAGCATTCAAGGAACACTCATGTTGAGGTATTATATGACAAAATCTTCCAAACCAATCTTCGGGAGCAATCCTCTCCCCAAGTCTGACATTTCCTACTAAAGGAGAGCCAAATGTAATGCAAAAAGTAGACGTCTTTGTCATCTTTTCCAGAAGCCAAAGAATTGCCATATTCTTTTTGTCTTGGAAAAGGTTCGTCGGGTCCTCTGCAACTGATGCCTTTAGTACTGCCACCATTTTGTCTGGCCACTACATTCTCCGTTTCAGGCTAGAAATGTGATGTGGGTTCGAACCCGCGATCTGTTGCTGCTGAAGAAAGCATATGGGGGCACTTTTATTGGTCCAACTGTAGATTCTGAAAACACAGACAATAAATGGAAAACTGTTACAACAAACACAATTATTTTAAAACATAATTCTTCTATTCATCTTTTTAAAATGGATTACATCATGATGCATCTTGTTGTAGAATTCTTCAATTACATCAAATGGCTGCTCCTCAATACATTACAAACTTATGAACTAAATAGCAAATGGATCTCTTTATAGAGATAATAGCCCCTAAAAATAGACAGTAAACTAGACCTATATTTTGCATGCACAACTTAGATCACTTTGTTTTTTAAACAAAAATACATGCATCTTAAAAAAATCTTTCATGAAAATTTGGCATGGTGGTGAATTGCATGATAGATGGACTAACTATGGTTGCATGCATGAGCCTCACATATTCAACACCAACATTTATAACATTCATTCTTCATCTTAAGATTCCAAAATGATTGAAACCCTAAAGAAAACTGTTTAATGATTTTTGTTACATTCCTTTTTTTTGTTTTTAGAGGGACTCTTTGATTTTCATATCATCTTTTTCTTCATTAGAGGGCTCTCTTCCTTCGTTGAATTGTATAGATAATTTCTTTCAAGCAGGCACTATTTTTTTTATAAGTCTAGTATTCCAACTGGCTATCTCCTAGCTTTTATGTATCTTAAACTTTCTCATAACTGCACGCATAGTTACTATTTCATTGTCAGAACATACATTCATCATGACCAACACACCAATTTAAAAAAGTGATAACCAAAATGAAATGGAAGAATGTATGTTTTTGTATGCAAGACTAACCTTCAAGCGATCTTCTTGTTTAGTGGGAAGCTTCTCATGTTCCAAAAAACCCAGTTTATCAAGTGCTTCTACATTCAACCATAAATATCACAATATGTTGTGATAGATATTATCTCTGGCATACTGTGTCTAACATTGATACTACCCACTCCATGACAAAATTCTTAATGTGTTCTCAAACAAAACTTCTTTAGGGGAGAGGGCCCAATACTTAAGCATGTTCCAATAGTTGTGTGGTTACTTGACATAGTTTGATCCATCAATTGAATATATTCTCATTATTGTTTGAATATAAAAAAATCAATAAATATTTTAAAAAGTACCAATCATAATTTATTCTAACACATGTCATTAATACACCTAAATGTGTGCAACTAATCATCATCTCATAAAAAAATACAAATACTAGTAGTCAAAATTTAGCTCAAAATAGGAGCTAAGTCAATCTAATTTATTGATGATAAGAATTAGATATTAAAATACTACGTACTTGTCCTACATTTAATAGTTTGACCTTATGCAATCTTGCAACTACTTTGTCCAAAGATATACATACTTGACAATTTAAATTAGATATTAAAATATTATTACTTGTCCTCACATTTAATAGTTTGACCTTATACAATCTTGCAACTACTTTGTCCAAAGATATACATACTTGACAATTTAAAATACGCATAACTGTACAACTTATCATCCTCACCAAATAAAAATAAGATGTAACATACAACTTCTAGTCTAAATACACACAACTGTCAATTCTTTCTCTTCCAAATAATGTACAATTAATACCCATTTTTGAGACTTGCACCACCAAATAATAAAGTACCTGCGATTTTTTTTTTTGTAACACTCACCATTTGATGCATAAATTATATTAAAAAGTTTCAAATATAAAACTTATTATTAAAACCCAAGTTTTATATTCTTGTAAATTTGAGTTATAACAATTTTGTATAGCTCTCTAATTCAAGATTAGAGAAGGATTTGGAGGATATCCGGTGGAAGAATTTAGCTGCATGTCTTTGCTTCCTAGAAGGAAGCAATCTTTTGAGATTTTCTTTTACTGAAAATTTCTGGACACCCATCTGCTTTTGCTCCAGAAAGGTAATGCCTGGCCATGTGGCAAAGGTTCCCCTGTCCGGAGTTTTGCAATGCATGCAACTACAGGCCCTTGAAAGTCTGATCAGAACTCGGTGTATTTCCCTTTAAGCCTGCTGCCTAGATCGGAACTTTAACTGGAAGCAAGTTTGATAATACCTTTGAAAGTCTTTCTGTCCCTTTATTGCATTCTTTAAACAAGAACTTAATGTGGATTATCCTAAAAATAAGACCTTAATCTCAGTTTTCATACATGAAAGAATTTTTTTTTGGAAGGTTGTGATATTAAATATATTAGATTTTCGCAATTCATGATGTTGTGTGGTAGTATTGTTAATTGTGTGGAGTTTTTATCAATATTTCTGTTCATTTTCCACCATACTGTGATATGCTCACAATTATAAAACATTGGAGAATCATAGATCAACTTAAATCAATTATTCCCATAAACGACTAAAACTATAACAACAAAGCTGAAGCATATCTATGTAAAAATGGAGAAATTCAAGCAGTCTCCTAATACAAATTAATCATCTAAGGTTAAAATGATATTTAAAGTGAATTCAACAAATTAAAGCAAGCGCAACATGAATATGCAAACCACCTTGCAAAGAACTAGCTGAATTATCCAGAAGAACGCATTCTCTGTGGAGAATATGCATTCAAAATATGGGACTCAAAATTGATATTACAGATCTTAAGCTTCTTAAGCCCCAAAAATAAGAGAGTTGATATAGTGACAAAATCATTCAAGGCAAGCCAAGAAAAAATAATAGGTATTTGAAGACAAAAGGAGTTCTAACATAACTTTGATAATAGGGCAGCTAAAAGAAACAGATATAACAAGTAACACATCAAGGTAATAGCCTAAATCACAAGTAGATGAGACAAAGTTCAAATGCAGAAACAACGTTGACAGAAGGCATTATAACAGAAACCAAAAAGCTCTTTATTACTGAAAGTCAAGTATTGATACTAAGCAATCAGTAGGACCTGAATGAAACAATCACTGATCCCTAAAGTGCTTCCAGTCTTTATCAGTAGATGACATCCAGAAAGATTGCAGCAGCAGTATAGGCCATTTATAATATTTTGCTTTCTTTGTAGAATTGGATAATTCATGATTAAAATAGTGTAATAATCACTCTTTGGTTACTGTCAATTTTCTTTTTCAAGAACCAGTACTAATTTAATTGAAAACACGTTAGAAACATTTAAACAAATGCAACTGGCCGGTTTCAATTCAGAACAAGTACTAACTTATTTGAAAAGGCGTTAGAAACATTTAAACAAATGCAATTGGCTGGTTTCAATTCAGACCCCCAACCTTTGCTTGCATGTTCCTTGCCTCAAGCTAAAAGTGGAGCTTTCGAAAAGGGTATGGTCATCCATCAAAGCATGATTGTAAGGCGATTAAAGAAAGATAATGTACTAAACATCGGGGTTTTGAAACATATGTTAAATTGCATCATGCTTATTAATAATACCTGGCTTTGTTGTACAGCTATTAACATATGTTAAATTGCATCATGCTTATTAATGTCTTTTTCATTATCTATATATATATATAGAAATCTTTCTAGACATCATTGTGTCTTTCATCAAAATTCTACTCTTTTTTATGACTATTTCATCTTGATGATAGATCAAGAAGAATGATCTGAATCATTGATGAAGAAAATAAATTTACATAATCTAATTTACAAATTATCATTGTGAACTGTAAAAATTTCATGTTTTTAGATAATTTTTTCTTGTAACTGTATAAATTAAAACAAGTATTGAAAAAATGAAGTATTTGGCAAATGAACTCTTAGAACACTCTTAATAAAGATAATGGAGAACTTAAAACTGTCTTGGAAGAAACCTATGCTCCCATCCTGCACACAAAGGGCTTTAAGGATCGAACCTTGAGTTATTTTCATGGCAAAACCCCACCTCAATGACCAGACTGCAGCCTGACAGACTTTTATGCTTAACTCTCAACTACCATTTTTTAAAACTAAAAATATTCTCATTCTTAAAATATAACACATAGTAGTAATGGTCTAGAGCATCTAAGGTCCATAGTAGAAGACAGTAACATTGTATCCAATAGGCCTTGAATGGAGTGGGTATATGGGCATGCATACCCTCTGGCCAAACGAAAGTATCCACTCCCTCCCACAAGAAGCTCCCTCTGATCTCTCGTTACCATGTTCTTACCCACGATACTCAATCAACTGCCTGAGAACTTTCAGAGTCTATAGATTAAGTGAGAGCCATTAGTAGACTCAAATTCTCCCAGAGAAACAGGCTTGAACGGGGATGAAGTCTCAGTTAGAAGAGATCTATATTGAAGGACTTTGTCATGGTAAACTATCCAAGGTAGACATTACCACAAGTTAATTCTTTGAAAATGAGTCAATTTGATTATATATATACTTATATATATAAAATTTAACAATGAGCTTAAGTAAATAAGATGGAAAATATATACCTCATCCTTTTCAACTTCAAACCAGGACTTCTCCTGTGCAATTCCTAGTGGACTTTGACCTTCTGAGCCCTATTGCTCGAATAAAATCGTGAACACACAAAATGAACGCACAAACCTGGTTCCATCGGCCTTGAATGTAAGGTGTGCAGACTGAGAAAACATGTTGAATTTCTTTTCTCTTTGGGATGTCTTCCCACGTGATCCTGATCGTTACCATATGCGGTGTTCTGTTTGGGATTTCTTGGAGGAGCTGTAGTTCTGTTTTGCACATTCAGGAGATCGTGAACACACAAAATGAACGCACAAACCTGGTTCCATCGGCCTTGAATGTAAGGTGTGCAGACTGAGAAAACATGTTGAATTTCTTTTCTCTTTGGGATGTCTTCCCACGTGATCCTGATCGTTACCCATATGCGGTGCTCTGTTTGGGATTTCTTGGAGGAGCTGTAGTTTTGGGATTTCTTGGAGGAGCTGTAGTTCTGTTTTGCACATTCAGGAGATCGTGAACACACAAAATGAACGCACAAACCTGGTTCCATCGGCCTTGAATGTAAGGTGTGCAGACTGAGAAAACATGTTGAATTTCTTTTCTCTTTGGGATGTCTTCCCACGTGATCCTGATCGTTACCCATATGCGGTGCTCTGTTTGGGATTTCTTGGAGGAGCTGTAGTTCTGGGATTTCTTGGACGAGCTGTAGTTCTGTTCTGCACATTCAGGAGCTCTATGCATTCAGTTATGTTCTCTAAGACTGTGGGTGCACTATAAGAGAAGAGTGGAAAATATTCTGTAAGAGCGCATGATCTGCATGTACAAGTAGTGGGCACGAGTCGCACGTGTAGGAGGTGTGGGAAAATCATTTCAAGCGATAACCAGTCCAAGTCGGAATCAACGACGGTTTCAAGCGAATAAAAAAATAATTTGTGATCAGCTGAGCAAGTCAGTGGCGTTCCACGCATTCTGAACAAGCATCTTTGGCAGAGTCCATTTTCATTGTTATTGTTGTACTTTTCTTCGTGAGACCGGTGAAATGCATGTAGACCAGTTTTTTTTCTTTCTCCTTTGTGTATGTGCACTTTTCGATGGAATTTGCACCCTCACGTTTGGGGCATTGTTTATGCGGCACTGTTTATGAAGGCTATAAAATACATCGCACGGCAGCGTATCCCTCAAAGCAGAAGCAGAAGCCGAAGCCCGTATTTGTCAGAGTTGTCAGGGAATTTTTTCACTGAACCTGTAATTTAATCCGGAATGTTTCAATACTTTAAAAAAAATCTAAGTTACCTAATCTTTTTTATACCGTAATAAATTTATATTTTTATAATATATTATTATTATATATTATATAAAATATAATATAAAATTTATATTAAAAAATAATATAAATATATTATTTATTATATTATTTTCTAATATACATTTTATATTATATATAAAAACGAGGGCTTATATATATAATTTTTAATATATAATTTTTATATTAATTTTAAATATATATTTTATATTATATATGAAAAGAGGGTTTTATATATAATATAAATTATATATTAAAATAATATTAAAAATTATATTATATTTATATAATATATAATAAAAATGTATTTTTTTATTATATATTCTATAAATATAATATTATATAATTTTTATTATATATTTTAATAAAAATATTATATTTATATAATATACATCTTTATTAGATATTTTTTTAAAAATATTATAATAAAAATGTATATTATATTATACTTGGGGCATGCGTTGGTTACCTTACGATCCAGGGGACTAGTCTCGCCTCCAAGCTCACCCCATAAAGAGAACCCACTAGACTAGAGTCATTGAGGATACCCCTGCGAATAACAAAAATAAATAAATTATATTATATTATATTTATATAATATATAATAAAAAATACATTTTTATTATATATTATATAAATATAATATAATATACATTTTTATTATATATTTTAATAAAAATATTATATTTATATAATATACATCTTTGTTATATATTTTAATAAAAATATTATAATAAAAATTTATATTTTATTACATATTATATAAATATAAATATAATATAGATTTTTATTATATATTTTAATAAAAATATTATAATAAAAATTATATTATATTATATTTATATAATATATAATAAAAATGTTTTTTCTTTTTTTTTTATTATATATAGGGGGTCACAAAAAGAGCAAGAAAAAACCATTACATCGAAATGTACAACTCAAGAGAGACCAGGCCTCACATCGAGAGCATCATGAATTTACATATCAGAGAGACCTATACAAAGATAAAAGAGGGAGACCAAGAGACTAGTGTAAGATATCATCAAGGGTGTCTACCCAGGCAGTCCACCCCTTAGATCCCTCCATCCAAACAATGTTTTTCTTCTCCTAGATTTGCGCAAGCATAAGGATTTGGTCCTTATTGGAGTTCTTGTTTTCCTTAACCTCTTGGTTAAGCATTTTGCAAGTCTTCTCGAACATCTACAAGTTATCCATATTCTCCCTCCAAACATATCCATCATTCATCTCATAGATGAAGAAAGTGGCATAACCCATCTTCAGGAACCTTTTGAGCTTTCCTTTTCCAATCATCATGGTAGTGCAAACCTGCAAGAAGATTTTAAAGTATGTGAGTTTTCAAAAAGACTCAGTAAGAACTATGGGGTTGTTTTGATACCTTTATTCGTTTGTACATTTCCAAATCTGCCATAAAATATTAGGGGAGAGGATTTTCCAAAATAGATTAGTATCTTTCTTAAGCCCATCAATATGCCCAGTAACAATTTCAAGAATGCTAAAATTCATAGGATAAGTGATACCAAACATATGCCAAATTTCCTTAGCAAAGATGCAGTCAAGAAGAATGTGTCTACCAATCCCGGGTAACCTGCATAGTTTACAATAATCAGCCGCAGAGTTATATTTTCTAATAGGGATCCTATCAAGAATCAAAATCCAATTGAAGCATTTTAACTTAGGCTCAGTAGGGCCTTTCCACAATATATCAAAGTATTTCTTCCAAGAGCAGATGTCGAGGGTGGAATACCAAACAGAATTGACATGATCAATGATGGCATCAATATGCCCAATCACATTGTAAATGTTTTTAGCTTTGATTTTGGATAAAATGCTCCCATCCGGCCATTTACAGCTTAAAAATCTATGAGAGTCTATATGGCAAGTAGGAGGAAGGTCCTTGGTGGCATTGAGAATCATATTATAGGTTTTCTTCTGGGAGGCGGGGATATCAAAATTGCTTCTAAGATCATCCCATCTGATTAATCTGTCTTGCTCAAAGAGGTCAACCAATTAAGATATGCCCTTACTAGACCAGTGTCTAGTAGAGTAGCCTTGGGAGAGGGCAAGGGGTTTTCCAGAAGAGTGTAAGTTCCACCAGATGGACCTTTCACCATAAAGCTGATTATCATCATGGAAGGCCATGTTAGTAATATACTTTCTGACATGATCCCAAGCTTTCCAAATGGATCTAAAGACAACAGATCCTTGAACAACAATAGGAAAGTTACCGATAATAAGATCATTAAAAGGTAGATTCTTCCAAGATTTTGCATTTTTGGGGAATCCCCTTTCTATATTGTTCCTAACAAGGATCTTCCAAGGATCATTACCATCTAAAGAGTGAAAGATCCACTTGGTGGCAAGGGAAATCCCTTGGAGTTTAAGATCCTTCAAGCCACGACCCCCAAGGAGCTTATTAGCATGGCACCAGTCCCACTTAATAGCGTGGGTTTTTTTACTACCTTTACCATCAGACCAGAGAAAATTCCTAACAGCCTTTTGAATTTCCAAGATTTGGTAATTGCTGAACATCCAAGCTAAGGAATAATAAATATTATAGGAAGAAGGAATTTTTTGGCAGACTTGAACTCTGCCAGCCAAGGACAAAACTTTGTTGTGCCACTTATCCAACTTCTTAGTGATTTTTTCTTTAACCAAAGACCACATATCCTTAAGGGAGGGATCAATAGAGAAAGGTATGCCCAGGTATCTCACAATTTTGTGTAGACCTCCCCACTGAAAATCATAGTTTTTAAACCAATCAGGGGGTTGCTCATCCCAACCAAGACAAATTGATTTGTAGTGGGATAAACAAGCGCTAGAAATAGTGCAAAACAAATTGAGTTTGTTCTTCAGAGCCTCAAAGTTGTCAGCAATAGCTTCAAAGAAAATAGCAGCGCCATCAACAAATTGGCAGTTTATAATCTCTTCATTATTAGGAAGATATATGCCCCTAATAGCAAGGGAGATTGAGTTATCTCTAAGAATGTAATACAGGGCATCAGAGGCAATAACAAAGAGGGCAGTAGCCAAGGGGCAACCTTGTCTGAAAAGAGGGTTTTTAATATAATATTTTTACATTATTTTTAATATATAATTTATATTATATATAAAAGCCCTCTTTTCATATATAATATAAATATATATTAAAAATAATATAAAAATATTATATTAAAAATTATATATAAAAGCCTTTGTTTTTATATATAATATAAAATATATATTAGAAAATAAGAGAAAAATAATGTATCTATATTATTTTTTAATCTAAATTTAATATTATATTTTATATAATATATTATGAAAATATAAATCTATATTATTACTGTATAAAAGAGATTAAATTAAATTTTTTTAAAGTATTGAAACATTCCAGATTAAATTGTAGGTCCTGTGAAAAAACTCCCTGACAACTCTGACATATATGGGTTGGGCTTCGACTTCTACTTCTGACAGATACAACTGCCGTGCGGTGTATCTTTGCGACAAGGAAGGTTGAAGTTTATTTTTTGCACGGAAAGGTCATCGCGAATGAAATGCATGAGTTAGAATGTATGAATGAAGTAATCACGAATAAATTTTTCTATTAATTTTATTTAATACTATTAGAAATTTAGGAAATCAATTTTTAAATTTGTTTAAAAGTGGGAACATAAAATTTAAATTAAATATCAAATTTAAAATAATTGTTACTTCTAGCAAGAATATTTTAGTTTTATATTTATTGTAAAGAAATGTACATGTATATTGTCACTTTTTGGGTAGGTTATTCAATTGATTAATTATTTAATTTTGAAGTAGATGGAATTTTTTGTAAGGGTCATCACCCATGCGTGCAATTTTTAAAATTGGAAAAAAAAGGTACATATTTTTTCCATCAAAGGAATATGTTCAATATTGAATACTTTTTATAATTAGTATATCTCTATAGTTTTGCAAATTGAAGTTTTAGTATGCATGTGTTTTTTGACCAGAGATGTTAATTAGCTATAGGCATCTCCACCTGTAATTGTATTACTATCTAGACAAGGTGTGACACCAATTTCTATGTAACAAATGGTTTCTCAATTGAAGATTCAAGCTACATTATTTGCCACTAAATATTATTAGACAAAATAGGGAAATTGTAAAACAACTATTAAAAGAACAGTTTAAAATCATAGCCAAATCATAGATGAGCCGAAACCCACACTAAACATTTTCATAGAAGACAAGTATAGCAAATTACAATGCAATTTAGAATTAAAAATTTGACTTTTAAATGAATGATTGCATAGTGCAATTGGAGAGTTAAAATAGATAAATAATTGATGCACATTGTTTCAGGGCGAGATGATAAAAGTGTCTAGTCAGTTGCCACCACTTGGTAGTACATAAGAAACATGTTGTTACAAACCATATTTTCTATACATGTATCTATGTGAGAAAAGATATATGGAATGAAAAGCCAAAACAAAAAACCCATGCTTTTATCCACCCTACCATTTTGGCATCATGGAGCCTTGGGGACCCTAGCTAAACCCCCAAGCAAAAGAAATATGAAACATCCACTGGAAATTTTGTGGTGTTCCATCTTTTGGAATTGTCATGTATACTTTAGCCTAGCACCTAAAAATAGAAGAGAGAGGTATGTCAATGGATGGGGAAAGAAGATGAGTAAGGAAGGATCAAAGATTAGTAAATATATAGCCAAAATCAATAAACACAACTAGAAAGTAGAAATGGAAAATAATATTTGCAAGTGGGTCATCGAATCTATTTATTGATAATGGAGAAGTTTTTCACTTACATGTATTGTTGCTGATGCTTGACAACCACAAGGAGCATTGGATTGAGTTGTTAGAGCATTGAACAATTTGAAAATTATGCATCACATCAGTGTTCAAACTCTAAAACCTACTATCAAAATGAACAATAAACAAAGAATGAAATACATAAATAATAAATTAATAATTTATGTAGAATACCCATGCAAAATGACTTACTGATTCCGTAGCTCAACAGTTTTAAAACCCTCCAACTTGCTAAAAAATGGAGCTAAATACGACGAATTTAACAATAGCCTACTATCAAACCAATGTGGTCACAATGGCTCTTCCAACAATAAAAATTCATCAAAGTATACTCTCCCACATGCCAGCATTCAATATTGCATTTACATACATATATATACATGTATACATATACTGGATGGCAACATATATATATGCATGTATACATATATATACATGTAATGTAACCTAATGAAATTATACTTTCCCACACTGCTACATTCAATATTGCATATACTTCGACCAACTGCATTTACTTTGTCCACCGCCATAGTACAACAACCACATAATGTATTAAGCCTTGGGCGAGCAAACACTTAGCATATACATTACTCTATTTGTTAACATGGTACAAAGAAGCAACTCAATGAATGTGCAAATGTATATATGCAAACACAAGAATAAATTATGTAGCGATTGACAATCTACATCCTATTTGTAAGGATTTCCACTTAAATCAATTAGAATGACACAAAGGCACTAAATGTAGTGAATGTGTATAGCTTGAAAGATGCACAGAGCAGAGAATGTTGCAATACAGGAAAGTATACACTAGAATATGCAAGTAAATATTTTTAATTCATTTGTATTGTTAGAATAGGCATTTTGGCATTATGAATATGTGCTCCAAAATATGCAAGAAAATAGGTTTATTCAGTTGCATTTTCACAGCTCTATTCTTAACAAATATAAATTTCAAACAAGCAATGTATCAGTTAAAGATATAAAGTTGAACAAATTCAAGAACTATTACAATAACACTTATAAGCCACCAAATAGATTTTGCACATATTGTGCTATGATATAATTGTTCCCATAGCATTAAGAAAATATTGTTCGAAGTGGGTCTTTTGACAATGCAATTTAATCAATATACTTCCTCACACATTTTGCAACACATGAGTGTTAAAACCCTTCAACCTACTATCAAAAGGAACAATAAGGAGAGACTGAAAGGCATGAACAATAAATTAATCATTTATGCAAAGTACCCAGTATACATATATACATATATATACATGTAATCGAGTATATGTATACATGCATATATATATACACATGTTTATATATATACATGTATATATGTATATATGTATATATATATGTATGTATATTATATGTTGTTTTACATGAGTAGTTTGCATAGATGGTTAATTTATTGTCTATGTCTTCTTGTCAAATATTTGTATATTTGTCATTATACCCATTGTGGAGATTTGAAAGAGATTATCCTTCTATATGGATGGAGGAATTGCAATTAAATGTCCTTTCTTTCCTTAAAAAATTATGCTTAGGGTTAGTAATTTGTTTTCCGTTGGTTTATGGCTTTAGTTATCTATGTGTATTGACCAATGAGGAAGATTGAGGCAGATCCTTTGTTTAAGAGGTAAGCTCCAGGCTGTCAGTAAAATCCCTAGACAAGTGTTGTCTATTTGTCTAAAAACATGAATTGTAAAAAAGTTATTAGATGGTAAATCCTATTCATGGTTGGGTTGATGAAAGCCCTGTTGAAAAATATATAACAAGAAGACATTAACAATAAATTAATCATCTATGCAAAACACCCATGTAAAAAAGAGTATAACCCCACAAACTTTATCAAAAATTCCAAATGCATTCCCTTGTACTAAATACTATAGAGAAATAGAGAAATTGTAAAAGAGGTATTAGAATAACACTAATGTGTGCTTATTATTCCTTGTTATATGCTTGTATCTTTGACATTGTATGCATTTTGGAGAGCTAAAAGAGATTATCCCTTTGCATGGGTAGATAAAATACAATTAAATGTTCTTTCTATTGTAAAAAAATATGAACAGGGATATGTTTTTCCTACTGTCTGTTTATTGTTTGCAGGTATCTCTATGCACTTTTGGCATTACATCCATTAACATAGGAGCAATTTTAGATTAAGAGTAGTTTTCTGGCTGTGAAGTATTATTCTAATAGCTCTTTTAAAATTTCTCTATTTTCTTGGGTTGACTAGAAAAGATTATAACTTGAATTTTAAATTCACAACTCAATTCTTACACAAATTGCTTATCTTGTATCAATATGTTTAATGTGGGCTTTAGGATATAAGAGAAAGGGAATAACATGAAACACATTAATAAAAAATACATGGAGCTTGAAAGAGATAAGGGAAACAAAATATCATGAAACATATGAATACAAAAGAAGCGATTGATGCAACAGTTCACATTTTCCTATCAACTATTTGTTTGAAATTCCCATTGGGGTTTGCATAAGAGGCAAGTAGAGGACCATGGGAAAATCTAATCTAAACAATAGACTATAGTTATTGTAGTCAACTACATGTATAAATCCATGCATGAATTCTTATATAAAGCAACAAATATATAGAGGGTATCTAGCCATGGATGGAGGGGAAAATTGAATCTATAAAACAAGAAAATATAAATATGTAAAACAAACCTTGTTTACACTTAGAGCTCCAGGCATATTATCAAATACATGGGCTGCATTTTTGCTTGTTGATCTATCTTTGTGTTGAGTGCAACATGATACAACTACAAAGCAACATTTTGTATTGTTATGTCAAAATACATGTCTAAAACTAGATAAGTATGGAATGGGGAAAAGGAATTGCGAAATGGCTTAGCACAAGAACAACAACAAAGATGTCGTAGGCTATAGAGGAGGAAAATTGCAGAGCTCTCCAAACTAGTACATAAGGGAGGCACATAGCAATTTCTTTAACAAGTTTACTATGAAACAAACACCAGAGTTTTTCATTTCACAAGCTAGCCAAAACAATTGATATCCTTATATTAGAACAATGAATATTAGATGTACTGATTTGCATGACATTCTGCAACAATGAAAGGATCTATCAATTGTCATATGAGCAAGCACCTACCATTTTGTGTCTGTTGAGCAACGCACGATGTGGAAACCATGAAGCCAATAAACTCCATGGTCATTGTCCAAACATGCTTGAGCAAGCCATAACAACTAGCATGTAATTTTATCATGTATCATAGAAAAGAAAATCAATGTAGACAAGACTATATATTTATGAATGTAATATATAGGAACAGTGAAACGATGGGAAAATAATTTTGTAGAAAAACATTTGTAGCAATTTGAATCAAATAAAGCTAATAGAAAAGGTAACAACAAGACATTAAAATTTGTGGAAGGAAAGCATAGAGGAGAAATGTGAGAAGTCAACGTATATAGGTTGTTATAATAGAAAATGCAACATCGTTGGAGGATTTTAAACTTATTAGTCAAATGGAAGACAATTTTTTTGAGAATGCATCTACAACATGTGCATATATAGTTTAATATATTGGAATGTTCTAAAGACATTATTGACTTATAAAACTTTTGTTTTCTAGTTATTGTTGGTTCCAATCTTCATGCATCTTAGACAACTGAAGTTGTTTGTATCTGCATATGTATTAGTGTGTAAGAACTATAACTATATGTTTACAGCACTATATGTTAGAATCAGTTGGAAGAGAATTCTAGGTATGCCAATAAATAGTTGACATCATGGAATTTTAAAACACTTAAAAAAAGATGCGAAAATGGAATATACAAAAGAGTGTATTGGGTTGAATGCCATATAGTAAAAGAACCGCACAACAAAATCTTAGAGCAAGAAGTCGACAAATCAATAGAATATAATCATCAAAACATGGAATTGTCTTATACACGTTGTAGCCTCTAGTTATTTGTGTGTAGTATCGTTGTGCATCTTTGGAATTATACACATTTTACACAAATTATTGCTTGGTATGGTTTTAAATATTCAACTTAGAAAACACTGAAGAAGGCAATGAGACAGAGGCTGAGGCTGATGCAAGAATAATTATCTTGGAGCCATTTTTGTAAGTCAGCCTATTGGGAGGAACCAAAAGCACTTGGCAAGGGTTGCAATTGTTCCAGACATGTTTCTTCACTGCGATGATGAGTAGTGTACTTGTTGGTGCCAAGCCTAGAGTATCTCTCAAATGAAAAAGGTGGATCAATACAATTTTTTTCAATTGATTTTACAAGTTAAATAGCTGTAAAAGTCAACCCTTTCCTCTATTTGCTACCAATGTTAAGCCCTGTGCTTTATGTATTGTGATTCCCCATGCCATAGTGAGTGGAATTTTCGTTTGAATCCCCTGACTTATATGCAGGATGGGGATGTCTCTCAAATGTTCTAGGTCCCATGGTGGACCAATGTAATTTTGAAAGAAGACAACAACATAGTCAGGTGGGTTTGGCTATTTAGAATGTGGATTGTACACAATAGCTATAACAACACCAAGGGATCCATTAACTAGGCCAGCTTGAATCCATAAATTCTTTGTTAGCATCACCTGTTCAACAACACAAAGTAGAAATTCTAGGAGAAGTTGGTCATGTCATCTGCATGATCACATGCTTGTTTTTGTGCCATCCGAGCAATGCTAATGGCTATGGGTAGATTTAACTGTTTGATCATTTCTTTGTTGTGGAATGCAACCAAGTCATTTGTTGCAAACAAATGTGTAGTAACATCAAATTGTTCTCTTTCTATGGCTGAGAGAATTTTATTTGTTTGTTTCATAAGCTCTTTCCAATCATCGTGGAGAGCCTCAACATTTCTTATATGGAGAAAGATTTCTCGACACTTTTGTTGCGAAGGGCTATCTCCTTTTTGGTGAAAGATAGTGTCTAGGGTTATTGATACCTTGAAAGTGTTCCACAGGGCTACAACCGATGAACATGAAGCATAAATAGGTGTATCCATGATAAGTGGAAATTGGGCAAGATCACCAACAAGGATCATAGAAACACCACCAAATGGCTCTATCTGGTTATCTGGGAATGCTTGGCATAACCGACTATCTATTTTTAGTAGCAAATTTGGGCCTAGAAAACTCATTTCATCAATCAAAATGTACAGAATATACTTAAATTGTTCTTGGAATAATTTCAATTGTTGCCCTTGTAAATGATTCATATCTTTTATGGTAATTTGAAGTGTTGTATGGATTGTAGAGGCACATATGTTGTACGTAGTGACACCTGTAGGAGCCAATGTGAGCAAGCAACTATTGGGTCTAGCAAAAGTGGTGTTCATTTGTTGTTGAATACAATTTATCAGGAAGGATTTTATAGTACCAATTGTCCCTTGAATAATCATGCATAGAGGGGCTTTGGGTGAAGGCTGCATGCGATGGGTTTGGATTATTTGAAGGGAAAATTGTTGTTTTGGTGAAACTTGATGGGATGAAATATCTATAGGAAAGAATTAAACCATAGCTTGCTCACGTCGTGCCTTCACTAATGAGATGAATTGCAAAGAAATATTATGTAGTTCTTTAGGAACATGGTTTGCATTCCATGGATGGTTCATATCAAAATCCTACCTACCTAATAGCTTAAGCTGATTTATACTAAAGTTAGTAGTAGCACCAAGCTGAGAGAAAAATTCCCATTCATATTCATCCATATAAGGACGATGGTTCAAATCATTAGTATCACTATCATCCTGATCTTCAATTGTGGATGTAACTGGAAGTCTATTAACATGCCAAGGATCTGATAACCAATTTTTTTTTAAAGTTTCCAATTTTCTATTATCTCTTCTCTCATAAGACCTATATCTATTTGTATGTTCTGGAAAGGTTTGTATAACATAAGTTCAGTCCAACAAAATGTCTCAAATATCTTTGTATCTTCAACAATGGTAGTCTTGAATAACGGGTAAACAAGGACAACTGCAGGTTGGTGCCTTGGTTTCCATTTAGCCTTTTTGCATTGTTGCGATTGTGTATATAGGTGGACCAAGTCAATTAGGGATAAAGTGGCTAACTCTGGAGGCCTTTGCATATAGCAGTGAATATAGTTTGTTGGTAGCTCTTCATCAGTATCATATTTTTTTATATGAAACCATGCTTTTTTTCCAACATTCAAGTGAATGTACCATCGGCTTGAAGTAAGAAGAGGCAATTTCTGTAACATATGGCACATCTCCTGTGTAGAGATGTCACATTCCACAAGCATATTCATCATGAAATTTTGATATGCAACTAGTTCTCTATCCTCAACTAAATTTGTATTTGCAACTCTTTTCAACATATCTAGATAATTTTTTGATTTTTTCTCAAATTTAGATGCATATTTAGAAATATAATTCAAAACAATTTTCCTAGAAACAACTGGCTAACAGTCAACATTGGCACGCCAAATTGCAAGTATAGTTGGGCTATGAATATTTAGGAAATCATCATTTCTTGCTAGTTTTTAGGATTTGTTAGACTCAACATCAGATGCCAATGTAGAGGTAAGTTGCTGCTACCATGGTGATTTATACTAACATTGCAATTGCTCTCCTTTTCTTCTTAAACAAGTATATTAAGAGAATTTTGTGTGCCTTTCAACTATGTTTAACAACTCTTCATAATCTGTGATTGGATCATTGGTCAAGATCTGACTCATGGTAAGCAAGCACAAGATTTCTTCAAAGCAGTGATACATTCTAAGCAATTTTTGTGAATGGCAATGTGGATTCCAAGCTGAAATGTACCTATCAAAAAAGTGCCTTGCTATGGTAACATCATCCAGTGATTGGACCAATTAAGAGTATCAATGTCAGGAGCTTCTAGAAGCCATAGAAAACCATGCACATGTGCAGAGCCATGATGCTTCCATTCATATCTAACCAATAATATTTTGCATGCAAAAGTTTTTTGATCACTTCCTCATAGAAAATTGAGAAGATCTATGATAAAAATATAAAGATGTTATATGTGGATTCTAAACAACACTATCTATTAGCATTTTTGTTGAAGGCTCCATTGCTAAATGAGATGTAAAAGAGAAAACATTCTTTATGTCAACCCATTTTGTGTCTGCACAACTCAAAGTGAAAAGAGGGTGGGTATGGGTATGTGCAGGATCATCATGGAAAAAATAGGCCCTTAAGTGGCAATGAAAATTCAGAAAAATTAGAGTTAGGCAACTTGATGTAAAAATTTGAATAAGTTATCTATATTATTTCAAAAATATGAAAGAACAAAATCTGTAGAAAATTGAATGTAGTTTCTAAACTACTAGGTTTACTTTTTATTTTTTTAAAAATGTCTATTTGGTGAAAATTTGAAATTTCAATGTTGTAGTACTTAAATTTTAGGGAAAAAATAAGAAGTAGGTGTATGTTTTCCCACCCTAACCACAATAAAATTCAATAATATTTTTTTATAAGATTTTAGATATAAGTGGAGGACTCATGTCCGAATGTGACACATATTTTTTTGTAATTTATTTCCAAGTAAATAATTAATTATGAATTTTTTTATTACAATTTTTTTAAAATATAAAAACTCATATGTCTGACCACCTTAACTTGGAAAAAACTCCATGAAATTCTTTTTTTTTTTAATCCTATAGTATGCGAAGTATAGAATGTGATCAACGTTTTGGATTCAAAAAATATGATACCGTTTGAAAGTTATAGATGTTTTTCAATTATCCTATCAATCAGGACTTTAGTCATAATTCTAATAGAAAATGAATAATAATTATTTATTAAATTCAAAGTAAAGAATAATTTATATTTGTGGAAAGCTAAGAATCCCCTCTATAAACCCTTTTCATTTCATCAATTTTGGCTAAAAAAAGTCGTTAGCCACATTGGAAGTTGAGAAAAACAAGGTAAGTTGTTAAACACATTTTTTGTGTTGACTTCTTAGGATTGGCATGTCCTAGCCAAATTCCAAAGCAAGCCCGAGGATAATCCCTAGGAAATAAATTTTTTGTCAAAAATATCGGATATCTTATTCAAATCGGATATCTAATTCAAATCGAATATCCGTTTTGAATCAGATATCCAATTTGGTTTATATATGATTTTAAAAAACGCTATACACTTTATAATATATGATTTAGAAAATTATGCATTAAATAGTTTATAGTTTATTTTAATATATCTAGTTTAGAATATACAATCTAGTTATTTAATATATAATATACAATTTATGATAATCTCTTATACAATTATATAATATATAATATATTATATTATTATGTATAATATTTAAATATTATTTCTATATTTTAGTTAATGTGTATATATATTACTAATATATAAAATATTTAGATATTATCTTTCCCCCCCTCTCTCTCCCCATCCCCTTCTCTCTCCCCCTCTCCCTTTCCCTCTCTCCCTCTCCCTATCTCTCTCTCTCTCTCCCCAACCCTCTCTCTCTCTTGCTCTCTCTCTATCTCTCTCTCATTCTTCCCCTCTCCCTTCCCCTTCCTAATTATCTTTCCCTCTTTCTCCCCTTCTCCTCTTCCCCTCTCCCTTCCCCTCCCCGTGTCCCTCTGTCTATAACCTGGTCTCCCCCTGCCCCTCTGCCTCTCCCCGTCTCTCCAGGTCTCTCTCTCACTCCATTCCTTCCCTCCCTTCCTTCATTATCCTCTGTCTCTCCCTCTCCTCCCTCTTCCCCCTCCGTTCTCTCTCTCACTCCTTCCATCTCCACCCTCCTTCATCCTCCATTCCATTCCTCTATCTCTCCCTCCCTCCATTCCTCCACCCCTCCCCCTCTCTCCAGGGTCTCTCTCTCTCTCTCTCTCTCTCTCTCTCTCTCTCTCTCCCTTCCTTCCATCCACCATAACCTTAAAACCTCTATCTCTATCCACTCCCTCCCTCTCTCCCTCCATGTCTCATCTGCCATAACTCTAAACCCTAGGCTCTTGTATGACCCTCTGCCACTCTGCCCTCTCTCTCCAGGCTCTCCTCCTGCCCTCTCCGTTGTCTCTCTCTCCTCTATCTCTCCACCAAACCGCCAAGCCCTTCCTTCATCCATCCATCTCTCTCCCATTCCCTCCTCTCTCCCCTCCACCTCCTCTTGGGTCTCTCTCTCCTCTCCACTCCATTTTATCCATTCCACTGTCTCCACTCCCTCTCTCCCTTCCCCCCTCACCACCCTTCTTTATGGCTCCCTCTACCCTCTCTCTCTCCATTATTCCTTCCTCCCTCTCTCTCTCTCTCTCTCACTCTTATTTCCCTCCCCTCTACCCTTAACCCTCTACCTTCTACCCTCTACCCTTAACCCTCTACTCT
>VDFB02193867.1:550563473-550570973 GCA_007258455.2 Sequoia sempervirens
TCTCTCTCTCTCTCCCCCTTTCCCTCTATCTCCCCCCCCCTCTCTCTCTCTCTTTCCCACCCTCAACCTCTTAATTACTCTTGGGTATATGAGTGCAAAAATCGGATATCTGATTTATATCACCAAAATATTACATTTTAAAATGTTTTTCAAATTATATATCAGACACAAATTGGATATCCAATAAAAATTGAATATCCAATTTGTAGTAATTTGGCTTGGGAATTGATATGGATCAATGTACGGACACCCAACCCAAAAAAAATTCAACTCTAGATTTTCACATTTTTTGGCGAGTGCAAAACACTACCTTTTTCATGTTGCAACTTTTTGGCCCATCATGATCATACACATACCTATATACCAAGTTGTTTGATCATAGTAGTTAGTTGGGCCTGACAAGAGTTCCAGAAAGAGCGGGTCTCACACAATGATGCACCAAATCGCATCAACTACTCAGCTAGTTAACTGTCAGAAGCACCTTGAAGTTGTTGCCACAAAATAGCCAACGACCTGGGGATTCTGTCCTCAAGATCCGATCTAACAAAAACATAGACAGTTTGTTGGTTGTGATGTCTGATTATCAAGTTGTAGAGGAAATATCTAAACCTAACATGTTTTCCAAATCTGTGGTCAAAATATCTCATTAGGTGGAGGGAATATTCATGCAAGTGAATTTTAATAATTTCTCAGTTGAAGGGGAAGTGTTGCTCCAGTGGGGAACAATTTTGGAAAGGCCATTGAAAATAAACCTTCAGTGTTGTATTCATTAACAGGGGAAGAGCTATTTTCAGGCCAAGATAAGATATTCTGCTCTATTTTCTCAATTTGCAAGACATCTTTTATTGCTTGCAACTCTCATCTAGCATTTGGTAAGCAAGGAATAAATGATGAAAAGTTTGAAGAGCCATTTTCTTCTTGTCCAAAATTTGTTGAGTTGGTTGATGGCATTAGGTCTTCATTTGAAACTTGGTCTATTGTATGTAAGAAAATGGACACATCAACAACAACATCAGGTAACATATTAAGAGCCTCAACATCAATCTCAACATCATTTTAGTATTTGTCATATTGAATTTTGTATTTCAATGCATCCATGAAATGATGTTTTTGATAAAAGGGGATAAATGGGTTTTACAGGGACCCAAAACCACAAAGTAACATTACAAGCTAAGACCAAAATAGAGGTCCGAAAGATAAAAAGGTTGCAAAAAAGAAAGAAAAAAACCAACTAAAACAGACAGCCACAAAAAGCCGCAAAAAAACCATTAAACGACTAGTAAACAGACAAAGCTGGGCCCAGCCACAGCTAATCGATAGACTTCAGAAGCTCGTCAGCAACCTCTTCCAGGTCCACCATATCTTGGACCCCCTCCATGAAGATTTGAGTCATATTTGGGGTGGTCAGGGATTTTCTTTTTGTACTTGATCTAGTTCGCTTAGAGATCCCCGCTTCCTCATCCTGGTCTTTCTCCTGATCAAGGTCGACAATCAGAGCTCTCTTCTGGGTTTTTTCTAGTCTTTCAGACATGGCTTTGATGATTAAAGAGTTATGTATGCCAATTCTACAGTTTTGATCAGCAATTTTTTTCATGGTTCCTTTAATTTTTTCAAGATCATTTTCAACAGTGCTGTCCTTTTGTATGTTATCCTTCATAGTGGTATTCTTCTCCGCTTCAAGTTGAATTAACCCCGCAACCTTGGCTTCAATTTCCCCCAACTTACTATGAAGAGACATTTTTTGTTTTCAGCTCACTGATTTCATAAAATAACCATTTGGCAGAATTAAACTGGTCCATAGAACAACTCTTAGCAGTACCAATGAAGTCAAAAGGAGGGTCACAATCAGAATTGATCCCAAAAATAACTGACTCTGCACCTCTAGGAGGGCTATAGTTCTCCTGATGAATATTCTGAGGGATGTGGGGATCCTCAGGACTAACCTCAGCTACTTTAGTAGAAACAATAGGAGAGTCATCAGGGTAGGAGACTAACTTATTAACCGGGGAGCTAGAGCCTGCCACTTTAGCATTAGGGTTAGTGTGGCCAGAGGCAGGAATAGAGCAGGCACCAGAAGGCTGGGGGAATGACCAGAGGCAGAAGGGGGGCATAGGAGGCTAGGGGCTCTTGATACGACCAGGGGAAACTTTAGAATTAGAAATACTAGGCTTAGTATCATTCTCATCAAGCTCCAAAGGGGCTATAGGGTTTGGAAGGGCAGGCATATTCTGAAAGTGCTCATAAATGAGCCTTAAAAGACTCATGTGAAGAATTAGGTATCTTTTAGGGCTTCTACTATGGTCAGAAAAGCTATTTCTCAAGGAACATGGCAAGAAGAAAGGGATAGAAACATGCACCTTATGCCAGAAGTGATTGAGTAGCACGAAGTGAGATCCATAAAACCTAGTGAAGTGGCTGTCCAGAGTGATGTACTCCATGATAACCCTTAGCACTTTTCTCCATAAAGCTTTTATAGTGTCCGCTTCATAGTAACTATTCGTCATCTTGACAAGTTTTTGCTTCTCCGTTTCAAACTTAGGGAACCTCATCACAACTTCATTAGAGAATTTCTTGTCTCTAAAAAAATTATGCTCTTCAATTGAAATGCCAGTCACCTCTGCTATCAAAGCTTCATCAATTTGAACTTTCCTCCCAAAGAGGAGAACCTCCCCATTATTCCAATTTTTCTCAAAGAAATCAGTAATCTCCTCCTTGGGGCCATGGAGTTTCTCGATGAACGGAAGTAAGCCTCCCCTTCTTATTTTACTCCATGCTTTAGTGTTTATTAACATAACAATCATAATTCCCACCTTCAACGGTGGTCTTGTGAATGATCATGACCTCAAGGTCTTGCAGTCAGCATGGTAAAAGTTTTGCTATGCTTGAGATATCTTGAGGGAAGCTTATTTTGTGGCCACTATATTTAAATTGGCCTCCTCTAGCGTGGGTAACCTATAAAACTAGAGCCACCCTAGCAATAATCATTTCTTCAACCTGTGTTAAATTTTTGAGTAACAATGGTTGTGGGCTTGGGTCCATGCCATTTGCAGAGCTAAACCAATGGGAACCTTTTTCAAAATAACACCTTACACATATGGCTTCTGACCCTAACATTTGAATGTGCATGTAACGCCTTGCCAGGGAATCCAATAAAATAAAGCATAAAGTACAAATTAACTGAATAATTTTTTTTTTAAAAGTCATTCGATTACACAAATGTTTTTAGGATTCCAAGTTGACATTAATTAAACATTACAAATAAGAACATCACATCAAAATATTAAATTCATAAAACATAAGTACATATCATATTCATGAATGATCCAATTTCATAAACTTTAATACAGTCAAGATATATATATCTAGATTACATCAAGTGAGATTTTAATAAATCTCGATACATCATAATGTTGATACAATGAGTACACTCATACACATGAGGTAAATAAACAAAGAAGATAATTATCTCGTCATAACTAACATCCATGTCTATGAACATGTTCAGCGTGCATCATTACGAACAATGAATTAACAGGAACCTGTTTCACGAAAAATGATATTCAAGTATAGCAACATCTGTAAGAGGAACCATTGGAGAAAATAGCATAGTTTCCTCCCAACCACATGGAACTTGAAGATCCACTCCCTTTGTGCTAGGAGATAATGATAGGTCCACAAAACAAGCAAACAAACAAAAAAGAATAGACATTACATCACATGGCTGACAAATACATAATGTCATGCTCACTAATAAACTCCCAGAGGAAACAAGAGTAACAAAGGTGACTCTACATAAGAGACCACAAACATGCTACAGGATAGAGTGTCATCACATCTTTGTTCTAGGCTACCTTGGTGAATCTTCCTATACTACTAACCCTCATCCAGAGTTACCTTGGTAGTCTCTACTGATTCCCGGCCCCTAGAAAAAGTCATGTGGAGTCAAATTACCTTTCAAGAAGAAAAGGTAGATGACTAAGCCATTCTAGGCCTTCTCAACCTACCCTTAATCTAAATGAGCATTAAGGAATTAGGTGAGGCATAGAAATTATCTGAATTAATGTTAAATACTACCCAATCCTTAGTACATTAGTTAGGTTTTCATTGGATTACAAAAACCCATGATAGGTTACCTTAGCAATCGCTTATGGTTCTAGCCCCTATCGCAAGCCACTCTTCATATAAACATTGCACAAAATCAAAATACCAAGGACTACCAACATGCATATGAAACAAAAACATAATAGAGCATATCTTATTCATGGCCCAATCATTGAACAATTCAAACACATTTAAGGTGACAAATAGCTCTTGCATGGAAAAGTCCCAAAATAGATCATGGTATTCAAAACATCAATGTTCATGCATCAAAAGTTTACATCATGAATTCACTTCCTAGCCTCTAGAAGAATAAAACATAACTCTATAACATCATATGCACATTTTTGAATTATAACATGTACATAACCCATCAAATACAGTCATTCAATCTTCATGAATTAAAAGATCATAAAAGAAAGTCTCATTAACAAAACCAAATGTCTTATTTACATAAAGTACATCAAGATCCTTCTTTAACAAGAATAATATATTTCCTTTATCATCACTAATCAACACTTGAGCTAAACAATTTAAATAAATAAATAAATATATATATATATACTTGTTTAAATGTAAACACAAGTATAGTCCAACCAGATTACACATTACATCTTTTAAACATATAATCATCAATTCATAGACCAAATATCTAATAACATTTATTTATTTTTTTAACTGCAATTATTTTTAATTATAGTACACGTACCTTACATGCAAAATTTAATTGAGAAAAGATAAATCAAACAAGAGTCAGGTAAACGACTCATCATGCAAAATATCAAACCTTAAATATCTCAAATCTTGAACTAGTAGATCCTTAATGCATGCAAATGAGTATTAAAAAATCAATAGGTTTATGGCTATTATAAAAGACAAATTCTAATGAGATAAACCATGATATGCATAGTGAAGCAAAACATTGTATTTACTCACAATTACGAATACAAACAAATCTAATTCCAAATAAAAATAGAGGCAGTAACTAGACTAACATAAGCACGCACAAGGGAGTAGTCATAATTCATAGCAAATATAGTTAACATAAAAATCAAAGAATAACTAAGGATGAACGGTGGTAGAAACTTCAATAACATCTATTTGATAATGGTTAAGAAACAAATTGAAAACAGAAAGTAAGGGCCTAGCAAGGGAGAAGTACACTGGATATTATTTAAATCTCTACAACATTCAATTCTCAAGCACTGTAATAATAGTAGATGCGAATAACATCAGGGAGGTTATTTAATTCTATACGCCCTACTTATAAGTTCCAAATGCTACAGTAGTGATAGGTTGCTTATGGGATAAGGGGAATTATTTAAGCCTCTAAAACATTCTAACTTCAAGCGTTGCAGAAGAGACAAGTTTCCAAAAAAAAACACAGGGAAGTTATTTAAATCTATACTCCCTACCATGTTCAAGTGCTGCCACAAAGACCAGCTACGTATGGAATTTAGGGAGCACATTTAAATGTCTGCACCCTTCAAGTTCTAGTGTAGCAGTTGGAATAGGTTACGAATTGAATCAAAAGATTATTTAAACCTCTATAACATTCTACTTTCAAGTATTGTAGATATGACAAGCTATGAATGAAATCAAGAGGCTTAAAGCGACCAAAGAGAAGTTAACATGAGACAAAAGATCTATAGGAGATGATAGAAAAATCCATCATTAATAGGTTTTCTAAACAAATGAAGGAAAACTACAAATAGTATGGACATAGAATATAATCTCAACAAGAATACATGCCAATGGCCTTGGGTTTCATTTGATTCTAGAAAACAAAACTTCAATATGCAACTTAGTATGCCTAGTGAAACCCAACTAACACCCTATTAAGATCTGTTGGTACATGTCTAATGAAAATTTCATACTATAGTAAGATGCATTTTTATTAAAGAAAAATAGTGACTTGAAAATTGAATACCATTTAAAGATATGACATATAATTTAAGAAAATTATTCTTACAATTTCAAGAATGGAGAAGTTCATGCAAAATACAAATCATATTATAAATTACAAAATATGTTATATCTTCCTAAATTTTATTTTCATTATTTCGCTAAATGCTTCTCTCTCTCTATCTTTGAAACTCTTCCTAATTTGTTTCATTTTAAATTGCAAGGTTTTAGAATAAATCTCTTCCATAGGCAAGAATAACCATTTTCCGGCACAAATTCTTTTTTTTATGCAAAGCTTCAGAAATACCAAATAAGAAGAAAAGATTTTAGAAAACTGAATTGAAGCAAAACAAAATCAAATCACCAAAACTTGATGAAAATTTGAGCAATTTTTTTCCCAAATTATTTCTACATTCAAAACTATGATAAAAGCTTCTCAAAAAATTGTTATGCAATTTCTTTCCAAATCTCATGAAAACATTTCAAGAATTGTTGTGAATGTAAATTTCACACATAAAAGCTTTTTAATGCATTTTCATTATCTCAAATACAAACTTAACTGATTGTCAGTCATGCATTCAAAATTGATCAATCAGTTCTAACCATTAAATTTCTAAGATACTATCTTTTTAACTCAAAATCAAGTTTTCAGATATTTATAACTTATTGAAAACAAACTCTTTTAAAATATCAACTTTCCACAAAAACACCAGTTTGCACAATTAATTCAAAAATTATATTTAAATAATTACCTTTTCACAAAATTAGCATTCTCTTTTAATTAAATGACTCGTTTAATTTAAATTAATAAATTAAAACATAAACATTTAATCTAATATTTAAACAAATTTACATTTAATCAATTATATTAACAAATAAGCCATTTAACTAAATTAATAAATAATTAATTCCTAAACAAAATAACACAAATGAGATCAACATAACAAGACCAAACAACAAACAACAATGGGTGACAAACGAATACTCATTCAATGAAGAACAATGGCTAAATGAGAACCTGCCACTAGATCTCTAAGTCAACATAATTTCATTGGGTTAGGACACGCTCAGAATCGACAAGCAAGTGGAGTTGATACTCGGTACCTGTATCTGCATGAAATAACTCTGTTAAATATACAGACATGTATATCAACAAACACATCGTGAAGAAGAATTTCAACGTAGCAGGGTACTCACAAGTGAGTAATGCTACACTGTCTCCTTCACCAAGACTAATGAGCATCATTATATCATAAACATCAAATACATCATGATAACCTCATAAAACTCATAAACAACATAAACCATACCACATATATGTCTATCATAATAGCATCACACAAACATAACCAGATGATCTCATTATCCAACGTATCATCCACATAGTATAAAAACAACATAATGTCATAGTCATAACTGAAGATAAACAACATAGTATCATAAGCAACTAAAGCAACTATCCACCAAATTGAAAAAAACTAAGATAGAGTGTCGTAA
>VDFB02193867.1:550575973-550631899 GCA_007258455.2 Sequoia sempervirens
TCCAACATGTTGATAATTTGCAAATGGTCTTATGGTAATGCGTCCAACAACATAGATGCAAACAGATAACCAAAAAAATAAATGGAGGGCAATAAAAATACTAAACCTAAGCATATTTATTGAGAAAAAAAAACAAGATTCAACTACAATTTCTCCTATGGTAACAGGTATAAGGCCAAAGATGGATAAGGATAAACTCACTCACATCCTAAGCAAGCGCCTGCCAAAAAGTATGCACATTATGTGAAAGGTGGATAGCAGGAAAAAGAATATCACACAACATATTGGTGAAAGACAAGCAGTCTATGTAACAAATGTAAGAGCTATTAGGATGATACTTACAAATCAAATGTATGTCATTCTCTAGTGATTTCCTTATAGTTTTTTTACAATTTTCCTATTTGTCTATTATATTCAATGCTAAATAATGCAGCTCAAATTTACAACATATTCATGTATATATGTATATATATGTGTACATATATGTATAACATATATATACCTATTACCACAAGAGCAATTGTAGTTAAATATTCTTTCTTTCACTTTTGGTTTATTGTTTTCATTATCTATGTATATCTTTGGCGTTGCAGCCATTACCATAGGAGGAATTGTAGTTATCTGTGTGCAGGGTTTAGGGTTGTATGAAACCATTGACATATTGGAGATTAAATTACCTTGATGGTTGTTTAGTGTTAGTCTAGTAGGTCTTTAATAATTTCTCTATTTCTATATAATATCTAGTGTCAGGTGATGTAGCTCAAATTTTCAAATGAGCTTGTGGCATTATACTGATGTTTGCATGGGTTTTTTGCATAGATGATTAATTTATTGTTAATTTTTTCTTGTTATATGTTTCTATATTTGGCGTTATACCCATTTTCAAGAATTGAAAGAGATTATTGCTCTTTGCAAGTGGAGAAATTGTAGTCAAATCTTCTTTCTTTTCGCCAAAAAATATGGTTGGGCTCAGTAATTTTTGTCACCCTTATTTATTGTTTCTAGTTATATATATATATACATATATAAATACACACACACACACACACACATATATATGCATACTTTTACAATTTCTCTATTTCTATATAATATTTAATGCCAGGTGATGTAGCTCAAATTTTCAATTGAGCTTGTGGGGTTATACTGATGTTTGCATGGGTTTTTTGCATAGATTAATTTATTGTTTATGTCTTCTCATTATATATTTCTATCTTTTGTGTTATACCCATTTTTGAGACTTCAAAGAGATTATTGCTCTTTGCGGGTGGAGAAATTGCAGTCAAATCTTCTTTCTTTCATAAAAAAAAAATGGTTGGGCTTAGTAATTTTTGTCACCCTTGTTTATTGTTTCTAGAGTTATATATATATGCATGTACATACATACATATACATACATACATACATACATATATATATATATATATATACATATTTATATATGCATACATACATACATACATATATATACATATTTAGAAACATATATATACTTTGTGCATCTTAACTACTATACACATTTGTACAATTAGTCCCTTGCTATCTTTCTAATTGAGCTAACTTCAAATGCTTACAAAGGAAATGGTATAGATTGTGAGTAGCTACATAATTTATTCTTGTGTTTGCATATATACAATTGCACAACTATTGAGCTCCCATGGTTTTCATTTTCAATGAAGCTTTTGGGGTTATACTCTTTTATACATGGGTGTTTTGCATAAATGATTAATTTATTGCTAATGTCTTCTTGTTATATATTTCTGTATAAAAAGAGTTGCATTATCTGCCAGTTCGTATTATATAGAAATGGGGGAATTGTAACAGAGCTATTAGTAAAACATACATACATATATCTATGCATATATACATATCTATACACATGTATATATATACATACATGTATACATACATACATACATGCATACATGTATATATACATATTTACACATATATGTACATATGTACACACATACAGACTTAATCAAGACTCCAAGCTATATTAGTGTTATTCTAATACCTCTTTTACAATTTCTCTATTTCTATATAATATTTAGTGTGAGGTGATGCAGCTCAAATTTTCAATCAAGTTTGTAGGGTTATACTCTTTTCTACATGTGTTTTTTGCATAGATGATTAATTTATTGTTAATATCTTCTTGTTAAATGTTTCTATCTTTGAGGTTAAACATAAAAAAATCATGTTCACGGCTCAATTGATGGAAGAAATCCCTTAAGAAACTTCAAACAAATAACAAAAACTCTGCATATCTATATATTTGCAATTTCTCCATCCATACAAAACCACAACGGCAGACATCCATGGAAAAAAAACTTATAGATTTTGGAGAAAAAGAGTTTTAACATAAACAATAAATAAACCATTTATACAAAACACCCAAGTAAAGTGACCTACAGATTGTGTAGTGCCATAGTTTTAGAACCCTCCAATCTGCCATAAAACGAAGTAGAGGCTGGAAATTTTTACAATACTCTATTATCAAACAATAGTATCATTTTTACAATAGTCCACTATGAAACCAACAAAACAATGGCTCTTTTAACAATGCAACTTAATCAATATAGCTCCTCACACATTACGTAGAAAATCCGAGCTACATTCGAATGCTAGAATTAAATATTATAAGGAAATAGAGAAATTGTAAAACACCTATTACACAACAAATCCTATTCAAGGCTCGATTGACGAAAATCCCGTTGGAAACTTAAAAGAAATAACAAACCCTATATATATCCATATATATACAATCACTCCTATCTTAATATGCAATTGGGCAATAAAATTACCAACCCTAACCATTTTGATGGAAGAACCTAGATTTAACTACTATTGCTCCTATGGTAACAGGTATAAGGCCAAAAAAGCATAGAGATAACTACAAAAAATAAACCAGGAATGAAAAAATTACAAACCCTAACCATATTTCTTGATGAAACAAAAAAAATTCAACTACAATTTCTCCATGCACAGAAAATGATAACACCAAATATCCATGCATAACAACTTACAAAATTTGGACAACAAAAATAATCTATACAAAACACCCATGTAAAATGAATTATAGATTGCGTACAATGACAATTTTAAAACCCTCCAATCCGACAAAAAATGTAGCAAAACCTGACAATTTTTATAGTTGTCTCCTATGAAACAAACCAGGGAACCATAGGTGACAAATTTTACAATAGTCTGCTATCAACTGAACACCACAATGGCTCTTTCAACAATGCAACTTAATCAATATACTTCGTTGCACATTATGCAACACATTAGTGTTGAAACCTTGAAACTTGTTATCAAAATGAACAATATTCAAAGAACGAAATAAAAACAATGAATTAATCATTTATGCAAAATACCCATGCAAAATGACTTACTGATTCCACATATCAATAGTTTTAAAACCCTCCAACTTGATAAAAAATGGAGCCAAACACGATAATTAGAAGTGCAAGGTTAGGGTGCACAACTAGTGGGTCCTCTCCCCTAAAACCCTAGTCAAAACCTTATTTCTAGGTTGTAGCTTGCCAAATTAGAGAAGTGAAAGGGCAATACCAACAAGGAAGAGTTTGGAGGAGTGAAAACCCATTGTGCCAGGGAAAGCAGTATAAAATGGGGAAAAACATTTGAAAAATGGCTAAAAGTGATGAATGGTTGAGATTCATTTAATTGTCTTGCATTGGTACATACACAAGATAGCCATCAACACACTTTTATAGGTAGCCTCGTTCATAGTGGGAATGCCTTTGGTATAAAACTAGTTTGAATAAAATAAAATAATTGGAGACATGTTATAAATAAAAATGTTCATGGAAAAAAAAAAACCTGGAGATTGATATCTCCCGATCATTTTTCTATAGATGTATTTACAATATCTATACTAGTATTTCCCCCCATATGCATGACTGAGTTAAATTTTGAGGGATTATCTAATATTTTTATTATTTCCAACTATTGCCTAATAATTATCCCACTTGCATGACTGACACTTGAATAGGTTATGAAAATTTTGGTTATTAATGTTTTTAGCAAGCCCAAAAACATAGCTGATCTTTTTCTAAAGGAAGACATTGGATATATGAGTGTTTGTTTCTCTGCGTGGGGAGGAGACTGTTATTTTATCATTTGCATAGTCAACTTATATTTCTCCCATTTGTAATGGCTGACAGTTAAATTTTGGGGGAGAGACTGATGATGTATTATTTGAACCACCACATAAAATGAAAAATTGATCTTTGTGTCTCCACATCAAAATTTATTAGTTGAAAATTGATTATGAAAATGTAAAATAAAACAAACGAATAGCCAATAGCAATAAGCTTTTTAAATTTAATACTCACCAAAGCTTTGTCTCTCATCAAATTTTGCATTGAATGAGCCAAACTGAAAGTAGGATATTAGAAAAAATATATATTTAAATTGATTAGTAGAAAAGTAGGCATCATAAAAAAACATGATTGTCAAAATATTAATATGGTTTAGCTAATGTTCTACAGTCAGTCATATGTTAAGGTGACAACCAATGGAATCCATTCTGACACAACAACAAAAATAATGGTGACCTGCACATAAATACTTCAATTAGTATTTAATGCCTTTCACAATTTTGTAAACCAAAATATTTGTTGCTATATAGAGATTATCCATTCAAATATAAATTGACTTTAGAAAATACCAACTCACTGCAATTGCAAATATTTCAACAACTCCATTCATTACATCTCCAAACTTGGTCTTTCCTTCCTTAAACTTGCTAGTTCCTGATGCATCTTTTGTATGATCAGTAAAGCATCTAAACAAACGAAACACAGTCAATATACGAAATGCATGAAAGTGATAAAGATAGATAATTTATAACTAAAAAGTCAAAGGTACTCTAATGTACCTTATCGAAAGAATAATTAATACAATAACTACAACTGTGAGTTCAACCTTACCAATAAATGTGGCAAGACCATTTAGACAAACCTGTTGTAACAAGGAACCATTTTTTCCATTCAATTTATTTGAGTTTGAAACTAACAACATTAAATAGACATAATGAATATTTCATCAGTCGAAAATGTCTAGGATAAACCTATAGTGGAGTTTCCTCCACATTATCCTTTGATATACTTGCCATTAAAATAGCCCACTCGGTATTTAATCATACTCTAGTAAAATATTATAAGCCAGTAGAATTTGTCAATTGATTAATCACAATCATAAAGCATAACAACATTTTTTTACATAAACACTTACCAACATTATTCCATAGCCATCTCCTACCTTACATCCAAACATCATAAATGGATTTTTTTGATCTTTGTGAACCTACAACCAAAATGGTGTAGTTATAGTTGATGACAATGTCCCAACACTTTGCATCAAAAACTTATATCTATCACATTGCAAACAAACCAAGGAGGAAACATAAGAGAGAGTGACATACATATTCTCTTTTCCCATTCATACTGGATTCATCAATTGACAAGGAATGTCCTTCAATTAGAATTCCATTTGTAGGGACCTGAAAAGAAATTAATAATGATAAATATATAAGAAAATAATAATCTAATTTCCAGAATTGACTATTGAATATATTGGATAATAATGTTAGGCAATTTACATATATACCTAATCACGAATATCTAAAGGTAGAACACAGCCAACAAGAAGATAAAAAATGGAAACTTTAAATCTTCTCCCCCCTTGGATAACCTGAATAGGTAATGCAAAAATATTGTCAAATCAAAGAGACTAACAATAAAAAAATAACTTGATGAATTCATGAAAATAGCAATAATAAATACACTTGCAATTGAATGTTCCTTTTTTCTTCATTCAAATTTTGGAAATGGAGAGATTTTCGGTAATCACTAATTGTTGCAAATTAGAAAGAATAGGCACACACTTGTTTGTGAAATACAACAAAATTCTCAACAAAATAAATTCCCATATGAATACAAATTCTTGAAATAGTTTTCCGCATCACATAAATGTTATTGGAGAAGATCATAGGAAAGAAAACTCTCTTAAAGAAGTCATATTACTTGAGGTAGCTAAAATTTGTTTGCACTCTATATAAAATTTGAGACTTTAGTTTTGAGTTTTTAATTCAATTTAAGAGATCTTAATCTTTATGAGAAATATTCTCTATAAAGAGAAAGTAGCAAGCACAAAGATGAACAAAGTATTGTGCCCTTAGCACACACACCCTGTTCGGAATGGGGACCCTCTTTTCTTTCGCCTTGTTGGGTCATTTTTGTCACCACCTCATTTTGTGTGCCCTCCCTTTTGGCATCTCAGATGGTCAATGTTGCTTTAAGGTCCCACCATAAGTTGACGATGCCTTCCCCTTTTAATTTTGTTGTGTTCTGGCACCTTGCGGAGTCCCTCTGGCAGTTTGACCTGCTAGCGGCCCCGGGCCTTGCCGGGCCTAGGCATTCGGGATTCCCTTGATGGGTTTCCCTGTTGGACCTACCATTCCCGATGGTGTCTGCTTCACATCCTCCTGGATGTCAGGGTCTAAACCCCCATTTCCCATTTGCCAGAAATTTGTGGAAGTTCCGACGGCCGTTTAGCCCTTTGGACCCCAAACCCCAGAGTTCCTCTCCCGGGGTTCCATCTGTGCTTCGCCGTCTTCCACAGAAAACCTCTGGCGGTGTCCTGCCTTTTGGGTCCTACCACCTTATTTACTCACTGAAATCTACGGGAAACCCTGACTGTCGTCTGGTGTTTCGAGCCTGAACATCTAGAATTCTGAGTTCAAAATTTTGTGATGGTTCCGCTGTCCATGACAATGAATCTTTGGTGGAACTCTGCCCTTCGGGCCCCAATTTTCTCTCCGCCACCACTGTTCTGACCTGAAATATTCAAAGCGGCTGACGTCCTACGCCTCCCCAGCTATCAGACCCCAAGTTTCCCACCACCGTTGCTGATTTTCAAACTCACCAACGTTTTCTCTCACTGTACCTACATTTAATGGGGTCATTAACTGTGATTAGGGGTATACAAGACCCACTCCGACCCATCATTATCACTTGATAGATTTGCAAAGCGATTGGAGAACCTACTAGAGGAGCCCACCCTCTTCGACATCTTCATGTTCATCGCCCTCATCATCACTTTATCGATCGTAGGTGGATCGCACATCTCCTAGCATCACGTGTTTGAGGTTGGTTTTCTATTCGCCCTCCCAAGCATTGTTTTCATGATTTCTAAGGATTTAAATGAATAGCAATCATCGAGAAGGCATGAAAGTAATAAAATATGGCATCGCGCACAAAACCCATGATTTGAAAACTTAGGAAACCTTCTAGGGTGCCCTCATGACCAATCCGGAACCTTGCCTTGCCGCGACTGTTCTTCCTATAGAGAAATCATGTCCTTTGGCCCCAGGGCCTGTCTTCGCCATCCAAAACCAAATTATGAACCTTACTACCGATGACAATTTTCTCCCTTCGAGCCTGGCCCATTGGAATTCCTCGATCGAAAGTCAACCTGGATTCTGTCGTGTAAAAATAGCGAACTCTATCTACCCCTCCAACCTCCGGGGCCCACCCTTCTCCTTGCTGTGGGCATTTTAAAGATTGATCGGGCACCCTTCGAGTTCATGGATCATGCCCTCTAGAGTTCCTCTCAGTTTGTGCTGTGGTTGCCTCTGAGTTTCTGGCAGAGCCCCGCCATTAGGGCCCCGGGCCTTCATTTTCCGATTGGAGTCCTGGCTAAACTCAGAACACCTTTATCCTTTTCGGGCTTCAGATGTCGGGTCTCCGTGCTTCCTTATCTGCCATCTTGAGGGGAAATTCTCGCTCGTCCCTCCGAGCTCTGTGCTTCGCCCTTCTGTCCGCTATGGGGGTGAAAACAAGGTTTAACGGTGCACCCCTCGGTCGGGTCCGGTCTTGCTTCCGGCTGTCGGCATGACTTCACACTTTGACATAACCTTTCGTTGACCCCTTTCTTGACGTCCTTCTGACCTCTGGGCTCTGGACCACCATTTTCCCCTAGGATGTCACTTGAACTTAGAATCGCCCACATTCCTGTTGGGCTCTGGTACCCAGGAGCCCTGTCATCATCCGTCGTTCCGAAGGGAAATCCTCGCCCGTCCTTCCGTGCATCGGACTTCGCCTTCTCGATCGCCGGTGAACTAAGAAAATGAAATCAAAGCGGCAGATGCTCGCATCGGGTCCGGTCTTGCCCCTAGCTGTCGGCAAGACTTACGGATCTCGCCAAAACCTTACCCTGTTGGGTCTTAACTATTGGGATGCCCCTCCCAGACTTGCGTCCAACGATAGCTATCGCAAACGGTGAAAGATGAGTGCTTTCTCGGTACCACCGGCCCGAATGTTCAAAAGTAAAACTAAACTGCTAGCTGCCCTTTGACCCACCAAACCTTGAATCCTAGAGTTCCATCTTTGGATTTATGTTTTCTGTCTGCCATTCCAAATTGCCATCTCTAGACAGCTCTTTGGCTCGAGACTTCTGGATTCTCCTAAACTGATCCAAATGAGCCCAAATCTGGAATCTAACTTCGACCCATGTGCTTAATTTTAGTCCTCTTGATTGTGAACCTCTTGGAATACTAAAATTTGACCGAAGAGAGTCTCCAGGAGCCTTCCGCCATGTTTTCCCTTCCAAATAGCATTCTTGCCAAGGAAGTCTGATCCTTCAGGCCCGAACTGTCCAAATGCCCTTAATCAAAAGATCAATAACATCTGGGGATAAAAGGTTATGTTTTTCTTAATTGATTGTTCAAAATAGATTTTGTTTTCAAGGTGTCAGCTAACATGAATGCTTTTGTGATCCATTGTGCTGACTATGCCCTTGTTTGTAGAATATATGGAATTGGGTGCAGGACCTTCAGGGGCATCCGCCAAGAAGGACAAATGGAAGAAATCAAGAAGGACCCCTCGAGGGAAAGAGGACAAGGACCATATGAAGTATGAATTCCAGGGCGAGCCTCTCCACTCAAAAGTCAACATAGATTGGAAGATCACTAACACCAACATAGGCCAAGTTGATATTGATGAATTCACGCAGAGGGTATGGGTCAATCCAATGACAAAGAATGCAAGATTGATAAGACAAAGTGGAATAGCAAAGGCTGTTGGATTCCATCGATTCCTCGTGGCTCTCGAGTTGGTCCTGGCTTGTCGGGAGGCATATCAAGTCGACACAAGAATGATCATTGATAGAGAAGGCAATGTCCTCGTAGACATGTCACTTGAAGGGATCACAAAGACCTTCCATATTCCCACATTTCAAGAGATGGAGGTCCCCACCATAGAAGAGTGCCATGCAGCATGGGATGATAATTCGGCAGGCTGTAAGAAGTCAATAAATCTACATTGGCTCAAGGAAAAGTGGGACAGTGCTGCAAAGGTTCCTCAAGAACTCTTCCATAGCAATTTCCATGAAGATTACCATGACTTGGTGACCATGTTGAGCAGGGTTATGGGTCTTCTTGTGGCCGCCTACTTTCACGAATGGATGGTATACTTCAAAGAGTAGATTCTTCATGGAAACAAGGACGTAACCACAAAGACTTCATTTTACTGGGGAGGAATCATAAGCAACTACTTCCATGAGTAGTTTGTTAACATAAAGAAGAGCTCCAAGTTCTATATGACTTCCTATCTCGTCTATTCCTTGGCGGATTGAAGGTAGTATAGCGAGTTGTTTGTGGCACCTAATCAGGAGCAGGGGCGAAGACTCAAAGCCTATGATAGGTATCCACAACTCCAATACCAGAACATCAAAAGAGAATACTGTAGAGTAAACGATGCCTTCATTGGCCATATTATCAGAATAATTTCCGGAGACTTTGAGAGGAGGGTCTCCCACAGTGCCAGGGCATTATTGAAATAGTATGCCTTTCTTTTCATCCAATATTCAAAGTTCACATACATCCATGCCCAGGGCTTCACCGAAAGGCCAAATAGGTTGCCTCGATAACCCAATGACCAAATTATCCTTTTGGAGCTTTCTCATATATCCAAGACCTAAAAGCAATTTTCAATAGCAAACACATAGCAGGGATCTCCTACCCCATGACCCTTGGCTAGGACATGTACCAATTGCAAACTTCCCAGTGTGCTGGTAACTCCGAGAAAAAGCTGAAGGATTACCACTTCTACCTACACACTGCTCGCCCACGGATGGACCTATATGGTCATGTCAGAAAGGCGCTAGGGCTGAGGTATGCCCATCTTCACCACATTGAAGATTTCTAGGCCGATTGCCAGGATGACAAAGAGGTATGCGCAAGGCACTACATGTGAATGACTATACAATTTGTAAGAAGGGTGCAACCATTCCCTATACTGGACCAATTCGAGGAAGATGAGGCCACCATAATTCATCCCAAGTACCCTGCAATTGCCAATCTGCCAATACCAACAATAGGCTAAGACGAACAGGAGGTCGACAACTTGGATACCATAACCTAGCCAATCTTGGTTCATACCAAGGAGTGGATCAATGGGCAGGTAGCTTAGTTAAAGAGGCAAGGAATAATTTTGACTTATGAAGGGCTCAAAAGTGAGCCAAGTGCCACAAAGAATGTTGCTACCACCACTTCAATTGGTGGGACCTCCAAGTCCCCTCCAGTCACCAGGTCCAAGAAGAGAAAAGGGACAGAAACTGAACAGTCCCCAGACCCCAAAGTCTATGCAAAGAAAGAAACGAGAGGCTTGCCTCCCAAAAGGCTCCAATAGGCAGGGAGCACTGCGGAAGAACCCTCAACCCAAGAGGGGGAAGCAAAGGGTATGGATCAATTGGAGCCTCTCTTGGCTCTCCCTGCCCCTCCTGTTGCACCACCTACCTCCCTGGCTTTGATTGTTGTATCCCCGCCGGTAGTGGACATTTTTGTCCATCTCGCCCCTTCGCCTCCGACCGAGTTTGTAATAGTTATTGACTCCTCTTCCGCCATGACTACTCCCCCTTCCTCCATTGCCATGTCACCAATCACATCACTCCCTCTGGCAACAATAACGACACCTATCCCCACTACCACCATGCCTGAGGCTCTCTCAAGACACATGCAGAATCTTCCCCCCAAGCTCTCCCAGATCCTAATGGATCCAACTCTCCAAGTAGCCCTTGCACAAGTCCACGCTATTGCTTAGCCTTCACAACCACCGACGGGGCTGCCAAGTATTGAGGCCACCATGCTTATCTCTAAGGAGTGGGAGGAACGAGAGCGAGAAGCCTTGAAGCCTGTCGAGGAGGAGGCCGATGAATACCATGAGCAACCAGAGTACGAACATCAAACCATCGACAGGGTGGCTTATGACGAGGAGGGAACGGGCTCTTTTAAGAGTGGGGACAAGGAAGATAGCTCCAGTGCTAAGGTAATCATACAAACATTTGATGATGACCTTGAGGAGGAGAAGGAACAATAGCTAAAAGACACCGAGGCAAAGGCAGAAGGGTCACCCCCTGATGAAGAAGGGTAGCCACCAGAAAAAAAAACACCAAGAGGATTTACCTGAGGCTAGAACCCATGTTGTTAGAAGCGCCAAGGCTGAGTATACTGAGGAAAGGAGGGAAGAAGAAATAGCAAGAAAAGAGAGTCCTGTGTAGCAACTATCCACTGGGCCTCCTATAAAACACCTCGTATTCGTCTAGGACTCTGATGAAGAGGAGGGAGATGCTACCAGGGAGAAATGAAAATCCCCAAAAGAAAAAGGAGAGAAAATATTGGACTTGATCGAGAAGGGCAAAGGTGACCATGATTCACCCAAGGGAAAATCTGCTATGCCCGAGTCGTTAGAGAGGTAACTTGAAAGAAAAACCCCTGTGCTGAAGGACCCAAGGGCAAGGTTAGAGGCCATCTTGGCTCGAGCCCAAACCATGACAAAGAAGGAGAAGAAGCCCAAGATCCGATCCAGGGTAACGATGGATGCTTCCAGGTCTCAAGCGGCACAAACAACAATGCCTACAATTGGCTAGGTTGGGGTGAGTTACAATATCTCCACCATCAACTTGGGAACCACCACCAGAGAGTAGAAAGTCGGGAACTTTGAGGAGTTAGTGGCTACGGTGGTACATTTGATAAAATAGGATAAGATCTCAAAGGATGAACTCAAGGCGCAGGTGGCGGCCTTAACATATTATATACAACAATGGTCTTCAGTAGACGACCTACCTACCACATTCTTAGCCGCACCTCAGCTGCTATCCAAGGAGCAGATCGATCAGATGGAAAGGAGAAAGAACTTGGAGAAGACCACAGAGGACTGGTTCCAATGAGTCTTATATATCAGAAACATGGGAATTAGCTGGGCTGTGCGAACAGCCAACAAGTTCTTAGACCTATTGCAGTCTTTGGAAGGCACAAGGAAGCTCTACACCAACTTCCTCGTGACCTATGACTTTACCTTTCTGAGGATCGAGGCTAACTTTTAGTTGCTAGAAGCCACATGTGAGAAGGAGCTTGCATGTAAGAAAGACGATCACTGGCTAATGGATGTGTGGCGGTGAGACTTGGATAACTGGAAAGAGAGGCTTGAACAAATCATGAGAAAGGTGGATTCGAACATTGAATGGATCAAGGAAATTAGAGCAAAATGTGCCCAGTACCATAAGATGATGATGGAGTATGACATGCCCACAATGCAAATGGATCCAGAGAAGATCAAACCCTACTTCCAGAAGAGGATGGAGGATGGGATGTCAAGTGAGATCATGGTGGAGTTCATGAGTTTCACTGCTCATGCCTTTGATCAATCAAAGCTATTCAAGGACTAAGGCTCAAAATATGATGAAGATTGGAAAAGGCTGGAGGATAATGCAAAGGAATGGAGCTACCAGGTGCTGCGATATGAAATCATTGAAATAGACAAGCTCCAGGCGGTCATCCTCAAGTTCATAGAATACACAGCTTCTAAGAGGTAGGAGGACAGCCCCATCAAGGATGAAGAACTCCCTAAAGAGTAGCTATAGTAAAAACAACAATTGGCTAAAGGAAAAAAGTGCTACAATGTCGTCAGCAAGAGGATGAAATAAGGAAAAGACAATGTAATTTTAAATTGTGATATATTGGGGGGTAGGTGAAACCCTATTTTGTAATGAATCTTGGCCACACAATAAGAATTAATCTTGGCCATTGATTGAATCTTTTGGGCACTATAAATAGGGCTCTCCTCTCATATGCAAAGGGAGTTGAGTTGTTGTAAAGACATGCTGCAGAAACTTATAAAGAAAACACATTGAATTGGTGCATTTTCTGAGTTTCTCACATGTTGCTTGATTCAATCTCCATTATTAGATGTTTGACTTAGACTTTATTGCTGTTCTAGTTAGCTATTTCTTGCTTTGATAGATTTTAGGAATGTTGTCTTCTGATCATGAAAACTCCTACTATGTTGATAACTTCTTAGCCCATACTTTTTTGTTGTTTGCTGATGGTAGATAGCTGTGTAAAGTTAGCCTGGGCTTGAATTCAAAGCTGCTCCAAAACATTTATCTTTGATTCATGCATGTACATGGTGAATGAAGGACAAAGCATTTGCAGACCTTAGAAAATAGCACAATTTTCATGATATTGTGAGATCTCTGGTTAAGTGGGATGTTTTAAGAGGCTATCCATTATAGGAACTCCATTGTCACTATTCACAGTTAATTGCAGATTTAGGAACTTTCATTCTTCCTTTCCTTCTTTCCCTTTTTTTTAATAACTGACCTATGCTAAGGTTTATTTTGACATTGTAAAGCCAAATCCAATGACAAAATGGAGTCCAAAACTGCTATTTGAACTTACAGCCAATGCATAACAACTCTCCTATCCTAATAACTCCATTTCAAGATCCAACTTCCTATGCTTTCTAACTCATCCGTAAGTCTGCCTTGTGATTCCAACAAATCACATCAAACAATTGAGATATTCCAAGCACTGTCAAGACCTGACATTAGACACCTTGGGATAGTGTTCTACAATCTGATTGTGGAAGATTGTCCTTCAAGAGAGGTAGTGCACCTATGCACTGCCTGTGTTGAAAAGTGCATAAAAACACCATCAACAAAATTGGCACTAGAAGGAGGGCTTGAACTGCTGGGAATACCAAGCTAAGGGTTAAAAGTGAAGCTGAATCAAATTGGATCATTCTCCCTGGAAAGATTTCAAAGAGTTTTACGGTCAACACCGAACAAGGGAGAATTTGAAGAATTACAACCTCCTACAAGGGCAAAGCGAGTTAAAGGAATTATTGTTTCCTCTTCCTCTTCCTCCATTCCATCCGCCTCCCTTCCACCCTCACCTTCATTCAGCTGGCCTTCGTCTTCCACCCAACCATCTCAAATTGCACTTGCACCTCCTATCTCCAAAAGCCAGGGGATTGCTCCTCTCCTGGCCCTTCCAGCCTAGGGTACAGTCCTAGATTGTTGTTGTATTGCATATATAGCCCCAAATTGCTATTTTCCAATAGCAGATACCACCTCCGCTACTCTCCATGGCCTGGTTAGCACATAACCCTTCGCTGATACATTTCGCTGCTTACCATGATATGCCTAAGAATCTAGAGGGCTTTTGTTCAAAGTTTCATCCGCACGACCTACAAAGGATAGTTGAGGAGCATATCAAAATATTTGAGACAACAATTACTAAAATGCAAGTTGATCACGAGGACATTGCATGTTGCCTTTTTGCACATTCGTTGGGGGAAGAAGCCTTTTATTGGTACATCAACCTTCTGAGGGGATCTATCACCTCATGGAACTTCATAAAGGATGCCTTCCTACATAAATACAAGATCCCCATCAGTCCTTCAGAGCTTTATCAGTAGTTTTTGTCTGTTCATAGGGAGATAAATGAACCTATTGGATCCTTCAATGACTGCTTTCATCATGCATTTACAAGGCTCTAGGACTTGTACTTGCATAATGATGTTGTGGCTCTCCCAGTATACTATGCAGTGTCAAACAACCTCACATTGGCCTTGGTGAAAAGGATGCACCCACCACTCACTACCTTGGTGACTACTTATACGGAGGTCATTGCCGCCAGTGCAAATTTGGGGTAGAATATCTCCGGCCTAGACTACCTTCTTTGGGGCCAGTAGCTCATCTGATGTAGATTCAGGGGCTTAATCAAGCATTTGCTCATCAAACCCCTCTTATGAACCAAGTACCTCAGTTTCCTAGGGTACCACATCTAGGGTAGCCACTAAATTATGTGCCTCCTGCGCCTTCCTATTTGCAGCCCCAATAATAGTATAACTATCTTCAAGCTACTCCACAACAACAGGCATATTCTCAGCAACCCCAGGTGCCATTGTACCTATCAGGACTAGAATTTCTTCTAGCTTATCAGAATCAGCTGATAGCCCCGCCCACTTTTCTCTAAAATCTGGCACCATCACCTAGGAGCGGGACTAAGAAAGATAAGTTAGAGGAGCTGACTGAGATAATAAAAAAAATGTCCACAGAAATGACGCACCTAAAAAATTAGAATAATCAATTATAGGCCTCCTAGCATAATTTCTAGGCCAATCTTAACTGAGACAACCAAGACAATAGGGACAGTAGGGATAATAAAAAAGCAAGCACTTCCTCTGGGAAGAACTATGATGGAGGGCAAAACACCAATCAAAATATAGAAAGGAGACCTTCTCAGAGGCAGAATCACACATAGAACATAAGGCCCAATAATGGAGGTGTCCCTACACCTTTCAACCAACCAGAAAGCAACAAAAAAATGACCAGTGGAGTATACCTTATTGAGGAAACCTTGTTCAGATGGTGTCAGATTCACAAAACCAGCATACATTTCAAGTTGGATTGCTCCAAATTCTAGATAGCTACTGAAATATTCCAAGTAGAAGTGCAGAATGCAGTCGATAATGCTAGTTGTAGGGACATCATCCCATCCGAGCCATATGATTCCCCCTATCTCATGGTTAATCAAGTGTCATTTCCATGAGGTGACCGTAATGAGCTTGAAGTGGAACCTGCTCCAGTTGAGGGTGAAGAAGCACAAGAGGTAAGTAATGAACAAACTTTGGCTCAGATTTTTGATTCAGTAGATAATAGTCTGATAGATGAAGAGGAGCCAATTGTAGATGAGGTCCACATGTTCCATCAAAGGTCGACTCGTTACTTCCTTAGGAATAGACAGGCGGGTGGACCCTTTACAACTTCTACCCCACCAAACAATTTTTCCACTCCGCCTGATCCTAATGCTAACAACAACCGCGGACTCCCCCATATACCTACCCAATACCTCAACAAGAATGGATCTCAAAACTAGTCACAAAATCAACCTCAAGGCTAATCCCAAAATTTGTCTAGTCAAACAAAAGCCCAACCTCCTATTTCTGCCATAGGCCAAGCTTTTAGTTCAAAAATTGACCAAATGGGTGAATATGTAGTAGAAGAGTTTAGGAAGGTAAAAATTAGTTTGTTAACCTTTGAATTACTCAAAGTCCTTGCTGTAAGGTATACCTTCTTTAGGGTTCTTAATGGGACTCCATCCTCTAATATAACTTTGGAAACATCAGCCAAAAGAGTTACCTTTGAAGAGCTAAGAAAACAACCAGAGATACAGGATAATACTGGGAAAAGGAATGATGTTCCTATGAATCAGTCTGCAAGTAAACAAATTGAAAAGGAACCAGAGCAGACTAATAGGAAACTTCCCAAGGACCAGCCATTTAGGCAGACCAAGGATACAGGTAGTGATAAGAACAAAGGTCAGATAGCTCACATGGGCATGCCTACGGGCATCTTCCAGGGGAGACTGGAAACTCCCCCTTTCCTGACCACCATTAGGATCTTTGGGAAGAACTTGCATAACTTCCTACTTGATTCGGGAGTGTCTACCAATGTCATGCCCTTGGTAGTATGCAAGGCTCTTGGCATCACCCACATGCCTTCAAGGAGGAAGGTGACCCAACTGGACAAAACATAGATCAACATTGTGGGTGAAATAAACTGTATCCTAAGGCAGATTGCTATAGATCCATAGATACAACAAGTCATTGATATTCAAGTGGCTGACATTCCCAACGCATATGGAATCATCTTGGGAAGGGAATTCACTAAGGCACTGAATGGATATACCACCACAGACCTTTCTCACATGTGGCTACCATGGAAGGGGCTACCAAATCAAATCCGTATTGACCGTGAAACCTGTATGAGATACATGATCATGAAGTACAATAATATTAACGAGGTGTTGTTTGCCAAGACCAACTTGGAGAATTACCATCCTTTCACCTACCAAAATGAGGTTGAACTTAAGGAAGAGTGTGTAGATGAAGTGTTCCTGGTGTTGTGTAGTCCTTCGACTGATTCTACACGAATGCCCCTAGACACAGAAATGTTGATAAAAGCTGATGATGAACCTGATAAGGACAACAACTAGGGACTATTTAGTGGTTTCCAGGAATTCATGGAAAAATGCGCAAGGGATCAGCTTAGTCTAGGGATCTCTAGTTACCAAACTGGTGCAGGGTTCACAATGCTGCCCACTCTGAGTTTGATTGTTGCTTGTGTCAAGCAGTAGTTGCACATGTTAAAAAATTAGCTGCTCCTTAGATAGAAATACTAAAGGAGGCACCATCGGAACCACTTGTTGATAACTACATCAAGCTAGAAAATTCTCCTAAGATCACAGAGCCAGTCACCCGGCTGGAAGGAAGCAAGAACTCAATCAAACTTGAAGACAAAAAACCTTTCACGTCTTGGACACTCTGATTTGATGGATCTAAGTCTAAGAAAGGAGCCAGAGCTGGGTTTGAACTCATCAGTCCAATGGATAAGACATTTCTAGCTTCCCATAGATTGTAGGTCTATTGCACCAACAACATATCAGAATATGAGGCCTTGGTCCTTGGCCTTTTCATGGCCTTGAAGAAAAATGTTAAAGTACTACAAGTTTTTGGGGATTCTGAACTAGTGGTTAAATAGGTCAGGAAGTTGTATTCTTGTTATGATAGAAGACTTACAAACTATAGGCATAGGGTTTGGAATCTCTTAGAGGGCTTAGATGCATTCAATATACAATTGATCCCTCGTACTTAGAATCGTACAACTGATGCCTTGGCTCAAGCAGCCAACACTTTACAATCCCTCTCTCTGTCTGGGCTCAAGAAATTCATAGTTGAGTTGACATCCATGCCATTGGTCCCAGATAATGTTACCCACTTGCAAGTCTTCAATGATGATAAGCATATCCTTCAATTCATCACAAGTTCTGATGTCTTCATAGCTCAAATAATTGATGAAGCTGATCCATAGGAAGCTGAACTAGACATAGAGGGGGTTATTAACCTCAAAACCAACATGATCCCCAAGGGCATGGTTCAGTTGGAATGCATATTTGACTAGGACCAGATCAAAGACCATAATTAGCAAACAAAAAATGAGGCCATAAGCAACTAGTGTGATGCTCACAACCTTGAGACAACCGAGGAGATCAAGAATGTTTTTATCAACAAGGTGTGCATGCCAAAGGAAAAGAAGGGAATAACGGATGCATTGCAAAGGTACTGTGATGTGGTGGCATGGAGCTACAAAGATTTAAAAACATATGAAACTTCTATCATTACACACACCATCCCTCTTAAGACAGAAGTGATGCCATTCTACTAGCGGTAGCGCCCTATCAATGCCTTGTTAGAACCTGTCATTTACAAAGAGGTGCAGAAGTTTCTTTTGGCGAGAATTATTTATTCGGTTAGGCATTCCACATAGGTGGCCAACTTGGTCTTAGTCAGAAAAAAGAATGGGGAGATTAGATTATGTGTAGATTTACACAATCTGAACCGCGCCTCGGAGAAAGACAACTATCTAGTACCTTCATTGGATGAGGTGTTGTAGATCATCAACAGCTCTCAGATGATGTCTTTCCTCAACAGATACTCTGGGTAAAACTAGGTAATGGTATAGTGTGAGGATCATCACAAAACAACATTCACCACTTAGTGGGGAACGTTCGCATACAGGAGAATTCCTTTTGGGCTCATCAACACTGGCACTACCTTCCAACATGCCATGGATATCGCCTTCAAGGACCTGATTGGAAAATGCATAATCATCTATATGGATGATTTGATTGTGTTTTCTAAAAGGCGGGGCGATCACATCTCTAATTTATGCAAAGTATTTCAGAGATGCAGGGAGTTCAAGGTTTCTCTTAACCCTAAGAAGTGCATTTTTGGAGTGACTGAAGGCAGATTGCTTGGGCATATCATCTCAGAATAGGGAATCTCCATAGATCTCAAACGTATCGAGTCCTTCCTCAAAATCCCACCCCCAGGCAGCAAGAAAGAATTAAAATCCTTTTTTAGAAAGATCAACTTTGTCAGGAAATTTATCACGGGTTTCGCGGAGATTGTTAAACCTCTTAATGCTATGTTGAAACAGGATGCCAAAGTTGAATGGACACTTGACACCAAACAAGCTTTTGAGGAAATCAAATGTGCCATCACCGAGGCGCCTGTGTTAGTCAACCCAGATTATCTGAAGCCTTTCTACATCTACTCATTCGCTTCAGAGCATTCCTGTGCTAGCATGTTGACCCAGAAGGATGAGGAAGGAAATGAGAATCCGATCACCTTTATGAGTGCTCCCCTCAAGGATGCTAAATTGTGATATCACAACATTGAAAAGTAGGCATAGGCTCTTGTTAGAGGGGTGAGAAAATTTAGACACTACATCCCACGCAATAAGGTGTTTTCCATTGTCCCCAACCCAGTAGTAAAAATGCCACTCATGGAAAATGAATTGGGAAAACGAAGAGCTAAATGGGTCACCCTGCTCCAAGAATATGACATGGAGATCCAACCAATGAAACTGGTGAGAGGACAGGCACTCACTTGCACAATTGCTGAAACAATAGCAAAAGCTGGACCCAAACTCACTGTGCAATAGTACCAGCTTGAGGATGTCTCCCTCGGAGAGTGATACCAGAATGTCATCTATTATTTGCTAAACCATAAGTGTCCACTGCACCTACAAGGAGTCCAAAATCATGCCCTTAGATTGAAAAGCAATGGCTACATGCTACAGGGTTCCATTCTTTACAAGAAGAATCATGAAGGCGTTTATTTAAGACGCCTTGGCAAGGAAGAAGCGGATCGAGTCTTAAGAGAGTTTCACAACAAATTTGGCATGGGCCATGGTTCTGGTTCTTCCACAGCACATCAAATATTGAGAGTAGGGTATTATTGGCCAACTGTATTCAAAGATGCCCATTGCCATATTTGTTTATGTCACACATGCTATATCGCTGCCACCAGGGAAAAGAATGTTGCTGTCCCACTACAACCTGTGCTGGAGGTAAGGCTGTTTGCGCAATGGGGTCTCAACTTCATTGGTCCAGTAAGCCCTCCATTGTTTGTGGGACATAGGTACATTCTTACCACTACTGATTATTGTACTAGGTGGATAGAAGCAATAGTATGTAAGCAATGCACAACTAAAGTAGTTACTAATTTCTTAGAAAGTTCCATTTTAAATCACTTTGGTTGTCCTTATGCTTTGGTATGTGACAATGGACATGTGTTCACCTCATTAAAATTTTCTAGTTGGACATTTTACTATGGAATTGCCCTTAAATTCTCATCCAACTACTACCCCCAGGGCAATGGCCTTGTCGAATCTACAAATAAAAACCTGATTACCATGATAAAAAAACTGCTAGATAGGAATCCCAAGGACTGGCATACCCAGCTCTGTTTCGCCCTTTGGGCCGACCACACTCACCATAAGGCTACCGTTGGCGATTCCCCATTCCACATAGTTTATGGCCTGGAACCTATATTTCCTATCCATCTGAAGATTCCTACTCTTCAATTCATCAATGATTTTTATGAGGGAGGAGATCATAGGGAAGCTCGGTTGGCTGAGCTCTTGCATTTAGAGGAAGTCCGAGACTGTGCAATAAATTTTTTTTCCAAACATCAGGGCATAGTTAGGAGATGTTTTGACCACCGAGCCAAAATTAAAGCCTTTAGGATTGCAGATTTGGTCTTGTATTGGGACAAGGCCCATGAAAAGAAAGGGGGACACAACAAATTCGATAAGCGCTGGTTTGGACCTTTTCAAATAGCTGATATTTTGGGAGACAATGCCTTCTGCCTAAAGACCTTAACTGGTGAGAGCGTCCCATTGTTGGTCAACGAACAACACCTGAAGCAATACTTCTAGGCTTGAGCTCGTTCGAGCTCTTCTTTGTGAATATTTGTACATAGGTTAGGGTAGATTGCTTTTCTGGTGTGCTTGCATCTTTTGTTTTGCATTGCTCTTTCATTTTCTCCCTCCCGACAGTTTTTTTTTGAAAGTTGTTTCTCACCCCTTAACGGTGGCCGTGCTTGTTCGACAAGCGGTTTACTTTGTTGACCATCATTTGTGTTCTTCGACTAAACATTCACTCGCGACTATCAGTCTTTGAAAGCTATCGTGAATGATTTCTTTGTTTAAACTCTACTCAAAACTTGACCCTAGATTAGATCTTTTTACACACATCTCAGATCTCACACAAAACACATCATAATCATTTCTAAAGGACTGTGCCGTGGTTGTTATGACACCCTAGTGAGTGAAAAATATCAAGTCTACTCCAATGACCACTCCAGTCTCAAACCCATTATAGGCTTTAGTGCTTACCTGGTCGAACTGAATGATAAAAAAGAAATGAACATTGAAGGAAATATCAAAGCAAAAGAGCAAAAGGATTCTTAAAAATAAGCAACCGTATAGGTGTTCTGGTAACTCTACCAAGGCTATGGACACCTAGCCAGTAGTAGAACAATATTCGTGAGATTGCAGCGACAACTCCATTGGGGTTATGGACGTCTGACTGGCAGCAGAGCAATGTCTAGGTTACCTTTGGTGTTAGATGATTTATGTAGCTTGCTTGGTTGAATTGGTAACCCCGGTCACTATCCCAAGGAGAGGAATGAACTCACTACACACACTTCTGAGATGTCCTGTAAACTCACACAATTAAGGATCTTGTTCCCCCAGATTCACCTTTGGAAGCCACTCCCAGTTTATGAAACTAGAGATTCTGGGTCCTGAATGAATATTTATCCTTAGAACGCTCGGGAGTGTTCTCCAGTGGACTCGCCATTTGTTATGCCCTTATAACACGCCCCATTCGGAACGAGGACCCTCTTTTCTTTCACCTTGTTAGGTCATTTTTATCATTGCCTTGTTTTGCGTGCCCTCTCTTTTGGTGTCTCAGATGGTCAATGTTTCTTTAAGGTCCCACCATAAGTTGACCATGCCTTCCCCTTTTAATTTTTCCATGTTCTGGTGCCTCGTGAGTCCCTCTGGCAGTTTGACCCTACCAGTAGCCCCGGGCCTTGCTGGGCCCGGGTGTTCGAGATTCCCTTGATGGGTTTCCTTGCTAGACCTGCCATTCTCGACAGCGTCCGCTTCGCATCCTCCTTGACCCCGAGGTCCAAACCCTCATTTGTTGTTTGCTAGAAATTTGTGGAAGTTACGACGGCCATTTAGCCCTTCGGACCCAGAACCTTGGTGTTCCTCTCCCGGGGTTCTGTCGGTGCTTTGCCATCTTCCACGGAAAACCTCTGGTGGTGTCCTGCCTTTCGGGTCCCGCCACCTTATTTACTGACTGAAATCTGCCAGAAACCCTGACTGCCATCTGGTGTTCTGGGCCCTAACATCCAGAATTTTGAGTTCAGAATTCTGTGATGGTTCTGCCATCCACGATGGCGGATCTTTGGTAGAACTCTACCCTCCCAGCCTCGACTCGGTCTCCGCCACCGCTGTTCTGACCTGAAATATTCAAAGCAGCTGTCGTCCTGCACCTCCACGGCCGTCAGACCCTGGGTTTCCCGCCGCTGTTGCTGATTTTCAAACTCACCAACGTTTTCTCTCATCGTACCTGCATTTAATGGGGTCATTAATTACAATTAGGAGTATAAAAGACCCACTTTGACCCATCTTTATCACTTGATAGATTTGCAGAGTGATTGGAGAACTTGCCAGAGGAGCCCACTATCTTCGACACCTTCAGGTTCATTGCCCTCATCATCACTTCATCGATCGTAGGTGGATCCCATATCTCCCCACATCGCATGTTTGAGGTTGGTTTTCTATTTTCCATCCTGAGCATTGTTTTTGTGATTTCTAAGGATTTTAATGAATAGCAATCATCAAGAAGGCATGAAAGTAATAAAATATGGTATCGCACACAAAACCCATGATTTGAAAACTTAGGAAACCTTCTAGGGTGCCCTCATTACCAATCCGGAACCTTGCCTCAGCTCGACTATTCTTCCCGCAGAGAAATCATGTCCTTCAGCCCTGGGGTCTGTCTTTTCCATCCAAAACCAAATTATGAACCTTACTGCCCACGACAATTTTCTCCCTTCGAGCCTAGCCCATTGGACTTCCTCAATTGGAAGTCAACTTGGATTCTACAGTGTAAAAACAATGAACTCTCTCTGCCCCTCTAAACTCTAGTGTCCCCCCTTCTCCTCGCTGTGGGAATTTTAAATATTGATCGAGTTCCCTTTGAGTTCATGGATCCCACCCTCTGGAGTTCCTCTCAGTTTCCACTGTGGCTGCCTCCAAGTTTCTGGCAGAGCCCTGCCATTTGGGCCTTGGGGCTTGATTTTCCGATTGGAGTCTCGACTAAACTCATAACACCTTTATCCTTTCTGAGCTCTGAACACCAGGTCTCCGTGCTTCCTTATCTGCCGTCCCGAGGGAAAATTATTGCCTGCCCCTTTGAGCTCTAGGCTTCGCCCTTCCATCTGCTGTGGGGGTGAAAACAAGGTTGAACAATGCACCCCTTGGTTGGGTTCGATCTTGTTCTCGGCTATGAGCGTGACTTCACACTTCGGCATAACCTTTCGCTGACCCCTTTCCTAATGTCGTTCTAACCTCCTAGCTCCGGACTGCTGTTCTCCCCTAGGATGCCACTTGAACTCAGAATTTCCCTCATTCTTTCCTGGCTAAGGTACCTGGGAGCCCTATCATCATCCGCCATCCTGAAGGGAAATCCTCACCCGTCCTTCCACCCATCGGACTCCGCCTTCCCGGTCGCCGCCGAACTAAGAAAATGAAATCAAAGTGGCAAACACCCATGCCGGGTCTGGTCTTGCCCCTGGCTGTCGGCAAGACTTGTGGATCTCACCAAAACCTTACCTCACTGGGCCCTAACTACCGGGCTGCCCCTCCTGGACTTCCGCCAACAATAGCCATCGCAAACAGAAAAAGATGAGTGCCTTCCCGGTACCACCAGCCTGAACATTCATAAGCAAAACTAAATTGCTGGCCGCCCTTTGACCCATTAGACCCTGAACCCTAGAGTTTCATCTCCAGATTTTCATTTTTTGTCTGTCATTCCAAACTACCATTTCCAAATGGCTCTCCGGCCTGAGACTTCTGGATTCTCCTAAACTAATCCAAATGAGCCCAAATCTGGAATCTAACTTCGACCCACGTGCTTAATTTTGGTCCTCTTCATTGAGAACCTCTTGAAATACTAAAATTTGACTAAAGAGAGTCTCTGAGAGCCTTCCACCATGTTTTCCTTTCCAAATAGCATTCCTGCAGAGGAAGTCTGGCCCTTCAGGCCCAAACTATCCAAATTCCCTTAATCAAAAGATCAATAACATTTGGGGATAAAAGGTTATGTTATGCTCAATTGATTGTTCAAAATAGATGTTGTTTTCAAGGTGTCAGCTAACATGAATGCTTTTGTGATCCATTGTGCTGACTATGCCCTTGCTTGTAGAATATATGGAATCAGGTGCAGGAACTTCAGGGGCATCCACCGAGAAGGACAAAGGGAAGAAGTTAGGAAGGACCCCTTGGGGGAAAGAGGACAAGGACCAGATGGGGTATGAATTCTAGGGCAAGCCTCTCCACTCAAAAGTCACCACAGATTGGAAGGAGATCACCGACACCAACATAGGCCAAGTTGATATTGATGAATTCACGTAGAGGGTCAGGGTCAATCCAACGACAAAGAATGCAAGATTGATAAGACAGACTAGAATAGCGAAGGCTGCTAGATTCCTTCCATCCCTCGTGGCTCCTGAGTTGGTCATGGCTTGTCGGGAGGCATATCAAGCTGACACAAGAATGATCATTGATAGAGAAGGAAATGTCCTTGCCAACATGTCACCTGAAGGGATCACAAAGACCTTCCATATTCCCACATTTCAAGAGATGGAGGTCCCAACCATAGAAGAATGTCAGGCGGCATGGGATGATAATCCAACAGGCTGTAAGAAGTTAATAAATCTGCATTGGCTCAAGGAAAGGTGGGGTAGTGCTATGAAGGTTCCTCAAGAACTCTTTCATAGAGATTTCCATGAAGATTACCACGACTTGGTGACCATGTTGAGCAGGGTTATGGGTCTTCCTACAGCCACCTAATTTTAGGAATGGATGGTATACTTCATTGAGTAGATTGTTTGTGGAAACGAGGATGTCACCATGAAGACTTTGTTTTACTGGGGAGGAATCATAAGCAACTACTTCCATGAGTAGTTTGTCAACGTAAAGAAGAGCTCCAAGTTCTATATGACTTCCTATCTCGTCTATTCCTTGGTAGATCAGAGGCAGTACAACGGGTTATTTGTGGCACCCGATCAGGAGCAGGGGCGAAGACTCAAAGCCTATGATAGGTATTCACAGCTCCAATATCGAAACTTCAAAAGGGAATACTACAGAGTAAATGATGCCTTCATTGGCCATATTATCAGAATGATTGCTAGAGACTTCGAGAGAAGGGTCTCCCACAGTGCTAGTGCATTATTGAAACAATATGTCTTTCTTTTCATCCAATATCCGAAGTTCACATACATCCATGTTCAGGGCTTCACCAAAAGGCCAAATAGGTTGCCTCGATACCCCAACGACTGAATTATCCTTTTGGAGCTTTCTTGGCAACTCCAACACCTATAGGCAATCTTCAACAACAAAAAATAGCGGGGATCTCCTACCCCATGACCCTTGGCGAGGGCATGTACCAACTGCAAACTTCCCAGTATGCTGGTAACTCTGAGAAAGAGCTGAAGGATTACCACTTCTACCTACACACTGCTCGCCCATGGATGGACCCATATGGTCATGTTAGAAAGGCGCTAGGGCCGAGGTATGCCCATCTTCACCACATTGAGGATTTCTGGGCTGACTGCTAGGATGATAAAGAGGTAGGTACAAGGCACTACATGTGAATGACTGTACAATTTGTAAGAAGGGTGCATCCATTCCCCATACCAGACCAAGTCAAGGAATATGAGGCCACCATAATGCATCCCAGGTACCTTGCAGTCACCAATCTTCCAATACCAACAATAGACTGGGATAAACAGGAGGTCAACGACCTGGATACCATAACCTAGCCAATCTTGGTTCATACCAAGGAGTGGATTGATGGGCAGGTAGCTCAGTTAAAGCGGCAAGGAATAATTTTGACTTATGAAGGGCTCAAAAGTGAGCCAAATTCCATAGAGAATGTTGCTACCACCACTTCAACTGGCAGGACCTCCAAGTCCCCTCTAGTCACCAGGTCCAAGAAGAGAAAAGGGACAGAAACTGAACAATCCCTAGACCCCAAGGTCTATGCAAGGAAAGAAATGAGAGGCTCACCTCCCAAAAGACTCAAACAAGCAGGGAGCACTATAGAACAACCCTCAACCCAAGAGGAGGAAGCAAAGGGTATGGATTAATTGCAGCCTCTCTTGGCTCTCCCTACCCTCCTGTTGCACCACCTACCTCCCTGGCTTTGATTGTTGTATCCCCGCCGACAATGGATATTTCTATCCATCTTGCCCCTTCACCTCTGGCCAAGTGTATAATAGTTATTGACTCCTTTTCCACCATGACTACTCCCCCTTCCTCTACTGCCATGTCACCAATCACATCACTCCCTCTAGCAACAATAACGACACCTATTCCCACTGCCACCATGCCTGAGGCTCTCTCAAGACACATGCAGAATCTTTCTACTGAGCTCTCTGAGATCCTAATGGATCTGACTCTCCAAGCAGCCCTTTCACAAGTCCTTGCTACTGCTTAGAGTTCACAACCACTGACAAGGATGCTAAGTATGGACGCCACCATGCTAATCTCTAAGGAGTGGGAGGAATGAGAGCGGGAAGCCTCGAAGCCTATCGATGAGGAGGCCGATGAGTACCATGAGAACCTGGAGTATGAGCACTGAACCATTGATAAGGTGGCTTATGAGGAGGAGGGAATAGGCTCTTCTGAGAGTGGGGACAAGGAAGATAGCTCTGGTGCTAAGGTAATCATACAAAACTTTGACAATAACCTTGAGGAGGAGATGGTACAATAGCTGAAAGACACCGAGACAGAGGCAGAAGGGTCACCCCATGATGAAGAAGGGTAGCCACCAAAAAAACAACATCAAGAGGATTTACCTGAGGCTAGAACCCATGTTGTTAGAAGCCCTAAGGCTGAGTATACTGAGGAAAGGAAGGAAGAAGAAACAACAAGAAAAGAGAGTCCCATGCAGCAACTATCCGCTAGGCTTCCTATTAAACACCTCGTATTCGTCCAGGACTCCGATGAGGAGGAGGGAGATGCTGCCAGGGAGAAAGGAAAATCCCTAGAAGGAAAAGGAGTAGAAATCTTGGCCTTGACCGAGAAGGGTGAAGGTGACCACGATTCACCCAAGGGAAAATCTACTATGCCCAAGTGGTTAGAGAGGCAACTTGAAAGAAAAAATCCTGTGCTAAAGGACCCAAGGGAAAGGTTAGAGGCCATCTTGGCTCGAGCCCAAACCATGACAAAGAAGGAGAAGAAGCCCAAGATCTAATCCAGGGTAACGATGGATGCTTTTGGGTCTCGAGTGACACAAATAGCAACACCTACGATTGGCTAGGCTGGGGTGAGTTACAATATCTCCACCATCGACTTGGGAACTTCCACCAGAGAGTAGAAAGTCAGGCACCTTGAGGAGTCAGTGGCTACAGTGATACATTTGATAAAATAGGATAAGATCTCGAAGGATGAACTCAGGGCGCAGGTGGCGGCATTAACAGATTACATACAGCAATGGTCCTCAGTAGATGACCTTCCTACCACATCCATGGCCGCACCTCAGCTGCTATCGAAGGAGCAGATTGATAAGATGGAAAGTAGAAATAACTTGGAGAAGACCATAGAGGACATGTTATGATGAGTCTTATACATCAGAAACATGGGAATTAGCCGGGCTATGCGAACAACCAACAAGTTCTTAGACCTGTTGCAGTCTCTGGAAGGCATAAGGAAGCTCTGCACTGACTTCCCCATGACCTACGACTCTACCTTTCCAAGGATCGAGGCTATCCTTCAGTTGCCAGAAGCCACGCGGGAGAAGGAGCTTGCATTTAAGAAAGATGATCACTGGCTGATGGATGTGTGGCGGTGAGACTTGGATAACTGGAAAGAGAGGCTGGAACAAATCACGAGCAAGGTGGATCTGGACATTGAATGGATCAAGGAAATCAGAGTAGAATGTGCCTGGTACCTTAAGATGATGACAGAGTACGACATGCCCACAGTTCAAATGGATCTAGAGAAGATCAAACCCTACTTCTAGAAGAGGATGGACGACGAGATGTCAAGTGAGATCACGATGGAGTTCATGAGTTTTGCTACCCATGCCTTCGATCAATCAGAGCTATTCAAGGACCAAGGCTCAAAATATGATGAATATTGGAAAAGGCTAGAGGATAATGCAAAGGAATGGAGCTACTAGGTGTTACGATATGAAATCATCGAAATAGACAAGCTCCAGGCAGTCATCCTCAAGTTCATAGAATACACCGCTTCTAAGAGGTAGGAGGACAACCCCGTCAAGGATGAAGAACTCCCTGAAGAGTAGCTACAGTAAAAACAACAATTGGCTAAAGGACAAAAGTGCTATAGTGCTGTTAGCAAGAGGACAAAATAGGGAAAAGACAAAATATAATTTTAATTGTGATATATTGGGGGGTAGGTGAAACCCTATTTTGTAATGAATCTTGGCCACACAAAAAAATTAATCTTGGCCATTCATTGAATCTTTTGGGCACTATAAATAGGGCTCTCCTCTCATTTGCAAAGGGAGTTGAGTTGTTGTAAAGACATGCTATAAAAATTTATAAAGAAAATACATTGACTTGGTGCATTTTTTGAGTCTCTCACATGTTGCTTGATTCAATCTCCATTATTAGATGTGTGACTTAGACTTTATTGTTGTTCTAGTTAGCTATTTCTTGCTTTGATAGATTTTAGGAATGCTGTCTTATGATCATGAAAACTCCTACTGTGTTGATAACTTCTCAGCCCATACTTTTTTCTATTTGCTAATGGTAGATAGCTATGTAAAGTTAGCCCGGGCTTGAATTCAAAGCTGCTCTAAAAAATTTATCTTTGATTCATGCATGTACATGGTGAATGAAGGACAAAGTATTTGTAGACCTTAGAAGATAGCACAATTTCTATGATACTGTGAGATCTCTGGTTAAGTGGGACGTTGTTTTAAGAGGTTGTCCATTGCAGGAACTCCATTGTCACTATTCACAGTTAATTGCAGATTTAGGAACTTTCCTTCTTCCTTTCCTTCTTTCCCTTTTTTTAATAACTGACCTATGCTAAGGTTTATTGCACATTGTAAAGCCAAATCCAATGACAAAATGGAGTCCAAGACTGCTGTTTAAACTTATGGCCAATGCATAAAAACTCTCCCATCCTAAGAACTCCATTTCAAGATCCAACTTCCTATGCTTTGTAACTCATTCGTAAGTCCGCCTTGTGATTCCAACAAACCACATCAAACAACTGAGATATTCCAAGCACTGTCAAGACCTGACATTAGAGACCTTGGGATAGTGTTCTACAATCTGATTGTGGAAGATTGTCTTTCAAGAGAGGTAGTGCACCTATGCACTGCCTATGTTGAAAAAGAAAAATCTACATGTAGAAAAAAATCTTACTTGTAACAAAAATTACAAGAATAATAGCAAAAGTTATACTTCCACCATCATACCACCCTTCCTTGATGCCCTACATGTTGCAAAGTGAAAAATGGTTACAAAACTTCACTGTTTTGAAAGAGAGGAAGTTTTAGCCATATCATTAGAAAAAATGCAAAAGGAAAAAAAATACTATGGCTTACTTCAGTCTTTATTTGAAACCCGAGTGAAAAATCTGCACAAATCATTAAAATTACTAAAGTCATGTCTTGACAAGCTTCCCATAGAAAAACCTAAACACCAAAGAAATTAACAATCATTACAATAACCATATATATCAATTCCATAAAGAAAGTAAAAAAACTCACAATAAGTATAAATGTTATTGAAAGCATAATAAAGTAAAGATTACAAAGAAATTGCATGCAACCTTTTGGAGATATGTATTTTCCCCATTCGTATTTTGACATCATAGCAATTCTTTAGGGTTTTGTTTAATACCCTTATCAACATCAGTGTTTAAGTGTTTTTCTAACTCCTTTACCTATTACCAGTTCAATTTGTTACAACCATAACTACCTTAAGATAAATTTCCATGAAAAACATAATGACCAATATTACCATGTGTAGATCATTTTATTTTCTTACCCCTCCTATCCATTGTAGACCATCAAAGTATTTATCTCTAATTATCTGAGCAAGCTTTTTTGCCTCAATTTCAAAGCCCTCTATGGGATTATCTAGAAAAGGAAAGATCTTATATGCCTCAACATCATATGGTGTTTTTATTGTTGTCAAACCAAAAAATGGAAAAATAAAAGAACAAATTAAAATGCACTTGGTTTGCAAATCCTGCAATAACAATCAAATTAAAATGCACTTGGTTGACTAGTGAATGCTGATTCAGATAGGATAAGATAATAATAGTAATATACAAGAAAGCCCAAAATTGGACCATCAGATTCTAAAAGAACAATGAAAAGTAAGAAATAGCGAGCAGAAGAGCAACAAAACTTTATTAAGGAGTGCATTCAACAAAACGTATATAAAAACAAATGCTGGAAAATGTACCTATTTAATAGCAGTGGTTGGATGATTAAAACGACAATTACTGCCATACCTATAGAATCTAGTACACATGTAGTACCCACAATTAGGTTGATTGGACCTTTTTGGGTAGCCACTAAGTTATCCCTCTACTTGTAGTGACATTTGCAACATAGATTATGCATTCTCAAACACATAAACATCACCTTAAAATTTCTCAAAACATCATGAGGAAATCAAACAATACTTATATGGACATGATTCTTGCTTCGTTGAAGCTCAAATTAGGACAAGATAGTTGAGATGCTGGGGAAGTAAATCAACGAGAATTCAAATCTCAGAAAGCAATTGTTAGCATCAAACAATTGAAAGCACAATTTCCATATAGAAACTTAGCACATGATTAACATTAACACTAAACTTACCCCTCAAAGTTCCTTCACCACAAGACAACGCCCTAATTCCTTTGTCATTATCATCTGTCACTTGATGGCCTCTCCAAATAGTAGAACCTTGTCTTCCTCAGGAGGACTTCAGTGGGAGAAGCTACCAGGGTCAGTCTCATCTTGATCAAATGAAAGAAAAAATAGAAAAAATGATTCTCTAAATCTCTACTATAGTACCATATATCCATTAATGCCAATGTTTTTACATGTCAAGATCCTATAAGTGGCAGCTAGGGAAAAGTCTAAAAAACAACAATTTTTTAACAGATTACCAATAAGATCCTTGTAATGATACAACATCATAGGGGTAAGGGAAAAATAACCATAGCTAAAATTTGGATGGTTACAATAAATTCAGTGTTGGTAAATGTATAAACTACCACATTAATTTCCCAAAAGAATATGAAGAATCCCTACAAACCATTTTGTATGAAAGATGACTAAATATGCTCTACACCCCACGTACACCTAAAGCAAACCAATGAGGTTATGGAGAATAAATTAGAAATTATCATATGTTTCTTCTTGGATTTCTTTAGGTGTGACCAACTAAATCTCAATGTAACAAAAGGAAATTATTCTTATTTACAACCCCACCAACTAATATTCCCATAACTATGCTACATTCAAGGCACATGAAAATCAAAGAGAGTGTTGTATGTATTCATCTATAGTGCATGTACTTATATCAAATTAACTGTAGTAGGCTTTGTAATAGCACATATCCAAATCTATAAGTGCATTGATCATTCCCATTACTATCCCTATCGTCATGCTAGATTCAGAGGATTCCCAAATCAATCATAGGGTTGTGAGAATTCATTTACAGTGAACATACATACAAGTATTTTTTTTTTATATACATAGACACATGAATGTATTTAGATGTACATGCATTAAATATATGCATCCATTTATGTGTGCATAAGCATTAAATCATTTAGTTAGGAGAATATTTTAGTGGTTGTACCTAATGCCAGAACAAAGTCAAGTGACTTGCATGTCTAGCAAAGGGACAAAAAAGCTTACTTGGAAACCTTCCATTGTAAATTTCTAATATGTTTAGAATTGAGGTGGAAATGAAAAATCCTCCTTCTTCCAAGATATTATGAAAACATTCTATTTAGTCATAAATGTAGTGACACTGACAATTTCCTTAGTACAGATCCTTCTAAGATTTGAATAAGTGAACTCAAGTCAGGCGTACGTCCATTTAATTCTGATATATATGGCAATGCATGCAATGTGGATAAATTCCTACAACTGTCTAAATGATTTGTAGAATGTTTTGTATCCCACACACAAATATAGAACTATACCACTTGAGAGAACAATTATAGATGAAATGACCACTTATGAGAAATAGATCACCAAAGGAGGACTTGAGTATTATCAATAATAAATATACCATGCCCAATTAAAAATCCCATAAGAATAAAAACTTCTAAATAATTTGCACTAATCTAATAAATGCATTTAATGACAAGTATTGAGAAAACATCTAAATGTGGCATGGCAAAAATTCTAATCACTTAAAAAGTAAGAAGAATCTTAGGTGCATAGTTATCCACAATGAAAATAAAAAATAGACAAGCTAGGCTTATAAGGCATCACATGCACCAAAAGTTGTGTCAATCCAGAAGCAAGGTTTAGGTGAAAGCCCCTCGGCTGATGTGCTAGCATCCACCCTCTTTATGGTAATAATATATCATAAAGGTTCTTGTGTGCTTTGTAAGTGCACTTGTTATTATTACCAATGTACATGAGTAAACATCAAAGAATGACTCAACAATTATTAAAATACCACAGATAGTTATAATCCCACAAAGATGATTTCTAAAGGGGATATATGTTATATCAAAATCATTAACACTTGCTGCAACCAATTTGAATTGGGTGTGCACCACAGATAAATTCCCATAACCCTCTAATTGATTCAAAAAAATGCTCCAAAGCCAACAAAGTGAGAATATAATGATGGGACTATACATAATATACAATGTCAGAGTTTGATTTTTTTGGGATTTATGTTTGTCATTCATTGATGACCAAGTACCATGACTACAAAATGAAACTAAAATTAACACATTGACCATAGAAGCACCATATCCTTAAAATAATCAATGATATTGATGCTTGTTGCAGCTATTTTGGGTTGATAAAGCAATGTGGATGAAAACCTACAAACTATGCTCTACATGGGTAATGCTCTAAAAATATGTAAAAATGGGACTGTACTTCAATTTATTTGGGTATCACAGGATCAAAGATGGGTATATATATACATGCATATATACATGCAAGTACACACATACATGCACTCATATATATAGGTATATACAGAGACATAGACATTGTAGGCATGTGTTTAACTTTATATATAATACATCATATATACGTGCAAGTACACACAGACATGCACTCATATATACACATATTTATAAAGAAATAAACACTGTAGGAATGGGTTTATATACAATAAATCATATATACATGCAAGTACACATAGATATGCACTCATATATACACATAAAATAGAGAAATGGGAACTAAGGACATGTGTTGAAATATATAATACATCGTATATAATCATATGAACACTATAAAAATCTATTGACACAACAATACATGAAAACACATATATAGAGATCTCCACACATAAAATTATACATGCATACACAAATATAAAGAGAGATAGATACAATGAGAATTCATGCATATATAATATGTAAATATATAGTCCATATATACACACATTCACATATAAACAAATATGTTAGATACAAGAGAGATCAATGCCTTTGATCCAATACATGCCCAAATCATTCAACTGCATTGGGTACACCCAACTAAATTCAAGGAAAGCATGTGTTCAAATATTGGATCCAAAGGGTTCCAATTCTTGGGTATTTACTTAAGTCAAAAGATGAAATATGAAAATAATCACTTGATCGATCCAGAGCATACCGAGCTTGAATTAAGAGCAAAAAATACATAAATGCTAGATTCTCTACATATCCAACAAAAAACAAACTATAGTTCCAATGGGATTTAACTCTTTAAACAATATAAGAAATCTTCCTATCCTCAATTCTATTTTTTCTTTATGGCTTTACTGGCCGACCCATCCCTCAACATTCATTCTTCATAGATGAAGAATTAAACCCTATCAAAAGCATCAAATACCCATTAATCCCTTAACACCAAGTAGAAGGAAATTAACTCATATATTTATCCTCTAAAAGGACCCATCAATTGGGGTTTGAAATCAAGAAACATAAACTAGTTCTAAATTTTCACTCTAGACCCAAATTAAGAAACATATCAAAATTGAATTCAGTAAAATTAAAAAGGTCTACTCTGCATGATAATAGATTACGTTGTTCTATAGAGGGCCTTGCATTCCTTCCTTGTGCTTTTAAACCAAACTCTCCTCTCTCTTGTTCTGGGAAAATGGCCTACGCCCCTTATCAACTCTTTCTTCCTCGTTGATCGGGGCTTCCCTACTTTGGCTGTGACTAAAAATGGTGGTAGTGCTTGTTTCTAGGGTTTGCAAATTTTAAAGAAAGTATTTAGAAAACCATATAAACCTAGAGTTTTTAGAGTGCATAAACATATCCAAAACCTCTTAATGAAACCACAAGTGACTTACCTCAAGGTTCTACAAAAATGGCATTCCATGGCTGAGCCCTAGTTGCAAAAGTAGATTGATAGAGCAGAATGAGGGAAAGTTGCTCTGAGTGATCCAAACGCTCAGATAAAAAAGACTCAACCTGTAGGATTCTAAGAAGTTAAAGCATTACAAAACATTGAATTTTGATTAATATGCTGCAATGAAGCCATGCATAAATCCTGAACCTCCTTGTGGCTACTCGAAACAAAAACCCCAAATTGGTTTCCTTTCCTCTTCTGCTTTGAAAATGTGTGCCACCATTCCCCGCATGTGACCACTGTAACGACGCTTCAGTTAAAATGCCTCCTTTCATATTATATTTAGCCGCAGATAGAGAGGCTAATGGAGAAATGTACAACCTGGAAAACTCATTGCTTTCCAGTGCTGATAAATGCTATTTTGACTAGGCTAATGAAATTCCCAACAAAACTTCAAACAAAATAGCCTATCGGCTAATTAATGAAATTTAGAACCAATAAAAAATAATAATTTTCAAGACAATGTTGATATTTCATTTTTTTTAATACAGACGTCTAAATATTTTAACTAATTTTTCTATAAAATTCAATATATTTTGAAATTCTATTAACTAAAATTTGTGTTATATCCTTCATATTGTACTACGTGAACATTTTATTGTTGTGGTTGAATTATGTGAAAATGACTCCCATACCTAATACTGGTGTTCCTATTGGCTGGGCTTATCCGACACACTCTAAGGATACACTCCTTAGGTTGTCGGGCCCACAACCCCATTCAGCTGCACATTTCCTGTCATCTTTCTTGTTTTCATTTCCTTATTTGCATTTGTCGTTCCCATTCCCCTTTCTATTCATGTCTACTTGCTACCCAAAAGAGTGTCTATTTAACTTTTTAATCCCACATGCCTTGCGTGAGAAAATGCAAGGGATAAGGGGATTATAAAATTTGAGTTCATCCATGAAATAATGTATAAAACAAGGATTAAAAAATATTATAAACAATTTTTTTATATTTAAAAATAGTCTTTCATTTTTTGTGATATCAATTTCGAGAGCCACAAATTATTAATAATTAATAATATATATATTTTTTATATTATATTTAGGGGGTCACAAAAAGAACAAATCTAGTTACATCAAAATGTACAACTCAAAAGAGGCTAGGCCTCACAACAGGAGCATCATGAATCTACATATCAAAAGGACCTATACAAAGATACAAGAAGGAGACCAAAAGACTAGTGTAAGATATCATCATGGGTATCTACCCAGGCAATCCACCCCATAGATCCCTCCATCCACACAACATTTTTCTTCTCCTGGATTTGTGCAAGCATAAGGAATTGGTCCTTATTGGAGTTATTGTTTTCCTTAACCTCCTGGTTAAGCATTTTACAAGTCTTCTCGAACATCTGTAGGTTATCCATATTCTCCCTCCAAACATATCCATCTTTCATCTCATAGATGAAGAAAGTGGCATATCCCGTCTTCAAGAACCTTTTGAGCTTTTCTTTTTCAATCAACATAGTAGTATGAACTTGCAAGAAGATTTTAAAATATGTGAGTTTTTGAAAAGACTCGGTAAGAACTCTGGGGTTGTTTTGATACCTTTCCTCATTTCTACATTTCCAAATCTGCCATAAAATATTAGAGGAGAGAATGTTCCAAAAAAGATTAGTATCTTTCTTAAGCCCATCAATATGCCGAGTAACAATTTCAAGAATATTAATATTCATAGGATAAGTGATACCAAACATATGCCAAATTTCCTTAGTAAAGATGCAGTCAAAGAGATTGTGTCTACCAGACTCAGGTAATCTGTACCTAGGTTACAGCAATCAGCCGCAGAGTTATCTTTTCTAATTAGGAGCCTATCAAGAACTAAAAGCCATTTAAAACATTTTATCTTAGGCTCAGTAGGGCCTTTCCACAATATATCAAAATATTTCTTCCAAGAGTAGACGTCAAGGGTGGAGTACCAAACAAAATTGACATGATCAATGATGGCATCAGAATGCCCAATCACATTGTAGATGTTTTTAGCTTTGATTTTGGATATAGTCCATATGGAAAGTAGTACGAAGGTCCCTAGTAGCTTTAAGAATCATATTATAGGTTTTCTTCTGGGAGGCCAGGATATCAAAAATGCTGCTAAGATCTTCCCAACTGATTATCTTATCTTGCTCAAAGAGGTCAACCAATTAAGAAATTCCCTTATTAGACCAGTATCTAGCAGAGCAGCCTTGGGAGAGGGTGAGAGGTTTGCCAGATGAGTGTAAGTTCCACCAGATGGACCTTTCACCATAGAGTTGATTATCACCATGGAAGGCCTTATTAGTATTATACTTCCTGACATGATCCCAAGCTTTCCATATGGATCTAAAGACAGTAGATCCTTGTACAACAATAGGAAAGTTGCCAATAATCATATCATTAAAGGGCATATTCTTCCAAGATTTTGCATTTTTGGGGAATCCCTTTTCTATATTGTTCCTAACAAGGATCTTCCATGGATCATTACCATCCATAGAGTGAAAAATCCATTTGGCGGCAAGGGAAATCCCTTGGAGTTTAAGATCCTTCAAGCGTAGACCCCCAAGGAGCTTATCAGTATGGGACCAATCCCATTTAGCAGCATGCATCTTTCTATTTCCTTTACCATCATACCAGAGAAACTTCCTGACAGCCTTTTGTATTTCCAAGATTTGGTAATTACTGAACATCCAAGCTGAAGAATAGTAGCTATTATAGGAAGAAAGAATTTGTTGGTAGACTTGAACTTTTCCAGCCAAGGACAAAAATCTGTTGTGCCACTTATCCAACTTCTTAGTGATGTTATCTTTAACCCAAGACCACATATCCTTAAGGGAGGGTTCACTAGAAAAAGGTATGCCCAGATATCTCACAATTTTATGCAGACCTCCCCATTGAAAATCATAGTTTTTAAACCAATCAGGCGGCTGCTCATCCCATCCAAGACATATAGATTTGGAGTGGGATAAACGAGCACCAGAAATAGTGCAAAACAAATTGAGTTTGTTTTTCAGAGCTTCAAAGTTCAGCAATAGCTTCAAAGAATGTAATTGGTAGTTTATAAGCTCTTCATTATTAGGGAGATATATGCCCCTGATAGTAGGGGAGATTGAGTTATCTCTAAGAACGTAATACAGGGCATCAAAGGAAATAACAAAGAGGGTAGGGGCCAAGGGGCAACCTTGCCTGATGGATCTACCAAGGGGGAAGGAATCTGAAAGGGAGCCATTAACATCAACTTGGGAAAAGGAATCTTTGAGCAACATATTAACCGAATTGTAGAAAACACTAGGAAATCCAAAGGCCTCAAGCATCATGGATATAAAGCTCCATTCCACCCTGTCATAGGCTTTTTCGAAATCCAGAAGAAACATAGCAGAATTTTGCTGAGAGTAGTTGGCCCAATTCATGGCTTCCCAACTGGTAATCAGATTCTCAAGAGTATAGTTTCCTTTAATGAAGCCAGTTTGGGTACAACAAACAAATTTGGGCAGGATATTCTCAAGTCTTAGAGCCAGGATCTTGGCAAAAATTTTATAGGAGACATTGAGGAGAATGATAGGTCTCCAATTCTTAATGAGAGCTTTGACCCCATCCTTGGGAATCAACTTAATAATACCCCTGTTGATGGAGCTACCCAGGGAACCCCTAGCTAGGGTTTCCGAGTAGATATCTTGAAGATCTTTGCAAATCCATCTAATATTAGCCTTGTAAAACTCTATAGGGAGGCCATCGGGCCTAGGAGCCTTGTCATTGTTAAGGGAGTTAATGGATTTTTCAATTTCCTCCAAGGAGATATATTTGGACAGTAGGTTAGCATCTATAGTGGAGATCATATTAGGGATAAGATATCTACACTGATTTCTAAGGGAGGAAGCCTCCTCTAAATCCTCAGAGACAAAAAGATTTTGGTAAAATTTAGCAAAGGCCTCTTTGATGTTGTCAAGGTCAGTTATTTCTTGATTATCAACAATAATTCTCTCTATAGTTTTATTAGACTGTTTATGCTTGATGAGGTTAAAGAAAAATTTAGATCCACGATCACCAAATTGTAGCCAGTGAGCACGAGATCTAATTTTGGTGCCTCTAGTTTTAACTTGCTGGTGTTGTCTAAGGGCTTCCTTCACATTAATCACATGGGAGATGAGATCATAGTCTGAGGGATTGGCTTGGATGTTAGTTTTAGCTTTCTGAAGGTTAGAGGAAAGATTTTTTTTGGTAAACCTATAATCTTTGGCCCTTTTTTGGCCAATGGTTTTTAACAAATTCTGCCAGGTGAGAATATTCATGTTCCATCTATCCATGTGAGAGATGGTGGGAAAGTTATTCCTATTAATGAGCCTAATGAAATGAATGGAAACAAGAGTATCCTCATCTTTAAGAAGGCTAGTGTTAAGGATAAACTTGGGATTGGAGCCTTTGCTACGCATAGGGGAATTATTAATTCTAATACAGGTGGAGATAGGATGGTGGTGGGAGAGGGAAGTGGAGGTAATGAGGACAAAGTTACCTAGGTTATCAGGAAAAACAAAGAAGAAATTTTTATTAGCATAGAAACGGTCAAGCCTAGAATATATTCTAGAGGGACCTTGTTGGAAATTACACCAAGTATGCCATAAGCCAGGGTTCGTGTCTTTATTTCTAGCCAAGGGGTCAAAGAAGTGTTAAGCATTTTTCATTCTATTCCAATGAACTTTTTCTAGTTCTTTCCAAGCAAATGGAAGACCACCAACTTTGTCCTCTTGGGATTCAACCATGTTGAAATCCTCTCCCACAAGCCATGGGATATTAGGGAGAGTAGCCAGCTAGTCCCAGAGGCTCGCTCTCTCCCTAAAATCATTTGAGGCATAAATGGAGCATATGCCAAAGACATTTTTATTGTAATTAATAGTAATCCACATTGCTCTGTTACAAGGGGAGAGACCATTGTTAGTGATATAATTCTCCCATCTCATGTTAACCAGAAGTGCAACTTCACCCCTGCCCCTAAGGTGGTTAGTATAGTACTTGATGGAATCTTTCCACACGAAGTTAAGATTGGATTCAAGAATGTACCCAATAGCTTGAATCTCTTGCAACATCAAGAAGTCCATGGATTTACAGGTATCTAAATACCACTTAATAACAAACCTCTTGTCAGGGGATTCAAGCCCCTTTATGTTCCATGAAATGTAATTCATGAGGGAACATGCGGGGGGGGGGGGGAACAATGGTCTGCAAACCCCACAATTGGGGCCATATCAACAGTAGGGATATCCCCAAGCTTCTTACTGGAGGAGTTCTTATTTTTGGAGCCCAAACGCCTCCCTCATCGTTTTGTTGTGGGGAAATCTCCCTTGAATTCATCCTCATTATCTGAACAAGTAGGGGATAGGATATCCACATCCATGGTATGCTTTGGATGGAGAATAATGGAAACAAAGGAGTACTTGCAGGCAGGGATGACCTCAAGAAAACAGTCATCACTAAGCTCTCTGAAGATCTTATGAGGGAAGTTCTGGGGAGGGGCTGAGTCAATGCGACTGTCAGAGAGGTCCTTGAGTATCAAACTTGTTGGGGGGGGAGAAATTTTTTTTTCTTGTGAGACGGCCAGGATGGGGTTGTCCGTGCTGGAGGCTAGTTGGGGATTGAAGGACAGGGAGCCTGCAATAGAAGAGTTAGCCTGCTTATTGGTCCTTCGTCTACGCTTATTGGAAGTTTTGGCCACGGTTTGGAACCTTCCATTTTGAGTCTCATTCACAAAGGACAAGGAGTTAGCCGAGATTAAAGCAAGGGAAAGGGCAGTAGGGATGGATGGGGAGTTGGAAGCCATAGCAAGGGGGGATTAGTAGGCTCGGCTAAATGAGGGGTTTTGTTCACCAAGGATTCCATATTAGGGTTAGCAGTATCAGTGGATTTTTGGAGAGGTGAGGGCTAAGCCAACATTGGTTTTCTCTTTATGATGAGGCAGTCCTTCCTTAGATGCCCTTCTCTTCTACACAAGAAACAAGCATTCAGACCCCCAAGAATTTCAATAGGACAAGAGAAATTGTCCTCAGAAATGTTAATGTTAATATTAGTCAGAATTTCTTTACTAGGATTCAATGAGATAAGTATCCTGGCATCCATATGAGGAACCAATCTCATAGTGTCATCCATTCAAATGACTTTACCAAGTGGTTCAAGCAATTGGGGAAGGAAATACCACAGAAATGGTGGGATCTATTTAACCAATATCCACTAAGGGGCTGAGAGGGCAAGAACTTCCTCATGAATGGCCTCGGGAGACCAAGCCAGGGTGCGAAAGGAGGTAGAGCCCATGGTCCAGTACTATTTTTTAAGAACTTCAGCTTGGGATTCATGATTAGCAAAGAAAATCACATATAGACCTTTTTGAATTTTACTGCAGAACGAAATATGGAAACCAAGTTTCAGGTTCCAATAGTTATGGAACCAATCATCTAAAAATTTCCTAGGAGGGCATTTATCCACTTCAACAGCAAAGAAGAAAATAGTAGAATTCCTTAATCTATTTTTTTCCTTCACAATTTCAAGAAGCATTTCTAGATTAGGAGAAACGGATAAAGGTAAAGGAACAACCTCATTGTTCTTACTAGATTTGCAGGCTCCATGAACACTCAATAAGTTAAACCTTGCACTCGCGTCAATGGCAATACCAGAGTTAGCAACCACCATGGAGAGCGATTTGGGTCTTGCAAGCAATGAATTGTTTGTGGGATTAATTATGCTTGGAATGTCAAATTCCATTGATTCCCTAGGCACAACCGAAGAGGAAATAGGGTGTACGGCCTTTGCCGAGTGGCAGAGGGAAGAGGGAGAGGATGCATTCATAATAAATGCATTAAAAGAGAAAAAAAAGGAGTGAGCACACCTGTCAATATTAATTTAAATTATTAAATAATAATCAATAATAACAATAATTATTGATTATTAAAATTATGAATAAATTACAAACAACCCACAATTCAATATTCCAAATTTTGACAATATGATTTATGATTTTATTAGAAAGTGATCTCATAAAAATTGATCTATGATTTTATTAGAAATAGATAGTGAATAATTTTTTCCATAGGAATTAAGTGGAGTATATAAAGCAAACAAATGAATGTCAATGACCCTTATTTTGAAGTAGTTTCGTTTGTGCTCCTTTCTCTTTGTCATCTTAGTTGACTATTTTGAAGCGATCAAGGGTTCTTAACAAATTGTAGTCATTCAACCAATTGAATAGCTTGGTTAATGAGGCTTGACAAAAGAAGTGAAGCGTTTTTTATATTTAACATCATGCATGTGGAATGAAGTGTGGTGGCAATAGTCTACCTATAGTTGAATCATACATGAAATTTTTAGAATGATTTTTTTAAGGCTTGATATTAGAAAGGCAAGGGTTATTTTTAGAATTTTTCTTGAGCTTCCTAGGGCCACCCATTTATTACAAATTGTTTATATTACTAAAATTCCCCACTTATAAAGCATGTAGTAAAGATCATATTTCACAAATGAAGAGCACATCTTGTTGAAAGTAACCATTTGTAAAATAGACCCAAAATCATGAATTACTAAAACTCTTCATGGCCTAACCAAGGACTCAACCATATCCTTTTATCCTTACCTACCACCTAGATACTTTGAGTTATATACTCTTATTGACTTGGCATATATTGACATTTGTAGCTATCTTATACTTAAGTGACAAAGAGATTTATTTGATACTTAAATGTTCCTTATCCATTTTAGTTGTCTTTTGATTAAAGAGTTTGATCTAACATCTAATACCATACAACAATTCCTTCAAGCAAATACAATTGGCAAGTACAAAGCTAAATTTCATAACCTTCATTAACATCCATGTTGGTTGTGTCAATATGGGAACTTTGGAATGGGGTATGGACATCCATCAAAGCATAATGAATAGAGTTTTTTTTTCAAATTTTGTGGTTACAACTACCTTAGTAGTATCATCTAATTCTACTATTGTGGGCATATCTAATATGAAACAAATCTAAAACTTGATGGGAATCAATATATGGTAGAAATAAATAATCATGAACTACATTTATTTTTCTTGTCTTTTCATCTTTGTTCTCTATAGGTTATACCATATAATATGCTATTTCTACTAACCTTCTCTTTAGTTTGCACAAATAAATAGCTTGACCATTTAAATATGAGATAACTACAAATACAAATCTAACATGAAACATGAAGTAGTAGTACATTGTGTGCAACCCTTTACACATTTTATAATACCCTTCTCCCTTGCATTTTATCACCCAACAAATGTGGGGGCACTGTATATTTGTTGCCAAAAAAGTGATGTATTTGATTTTTATCCCACATACATAGCTACATCTAATCTTGTTTGATTATCTTGAAGAGAACATGGTTCACAATATTTTCAAATGTTGTGGTTAAAACTACCTTAGTAGTATCACCTAATTTAATTGTTGTGGAAATATCTAACATGAAACAAAATTTACAACTATCTTGAAATAAATCTACAATGGAAATAACTAATTGTGAACTACATTTATTTTTCTTGTATTTTCATATTTATTCTCTATAGTTTATACCATATAGTGTGTAATGACTACTGACCCTCTCTTTATTTTACACAAATAAATCTCTTCACCACCTAAATATAAGATAGCTACAAATAAAAATATATGCTAGGTCAATAAGAGTAGATGACTCAAAGTATCTAGGTGGTAGGTAAGGATATAAGGATATGGTTGAGTCCTTGCTTGGGCCATGAAGGTTTTTAATAATTCATGATTTTTGGTCTATTTTACAAATGGATACTTCAACAAGATGCATTCTTCATTTATGAAATATAATCTTCACTGCATACTTCATAAGGGGAATTTTAGTAGTATAGAAAAATTTATAACAAATGGGTGACCAGGAAGCCCATGTAAAGAGTCCAAAAATAACACCTATCTTTCTAATATCAAGCCTTCTAAAATTCTAAAACTTTAATGTTTGATTCAACTATAGCTAGGTTATTTCCACCACACTTCATTCCACATGCATGATGTTAAACACAACAATCACTTCATTGCTTTTGTCAAGCCTCATCAACTAAGCCATTCAATGGGTTGAATGAACTATAGTTTAGTTATGACTGTTGGTCTCTTCAAAATAATCAAACAAGATTAAGGAGAGAAAGGAGCACAAACCAAACTACTTCAAAATAAGGGTTGTTGTGTGTTCATTGGTTTACTTTATATACTCTACCTAATTCCTATGGGGATAAATTATTCACTATAGAAATTAAAGATGATTGACTATCTACCCAATATTGTTTTGTGTGTTTTTAAAAAGAAAAAATCTATAGCTTTATGAAAATTGGTACATGCTAATAGTCAACTTATCTTATTTATAGCATTTTCTTAGCTTTGTTTACTAACGAATTTATAAGGTAGAGGGTAACATGATTCTTTAAAGTGGCTACTACATAGCAATTTATATGTTGCAAGTATTGCTTCCATTCTTTGTATTTTTTATATTAGATGCACATTTTTTTATAATTAGCAAACTCTTTTAATGTCTTTCCTATTTGACACAATGCCTCAAAGAGTTGTGATCTCACAGATGCACTTTGAAATTTTGCATTACTACCTTCATAACAATCTTTCAATTAGTTTTAGTGTCTATTATGTTATATTCAATTAGAAACTCAATTGTAATACCTTGATTTAATCATCAAATTGTCATTTGTGTGTCAAGTTTGTCAAAATCCAAAATGATCAATTTCTAATAAATTATAGATATGTTGTTTGTTTTTAATTTATTCAACAATTTTAATTTTAAATAATTAACAATCAATAATAAATTTATTATTGATTATTACTTAATAATTTTAATTAGAATTGTTATTTAAAATTGATTTTAATTATTAATTTTTTATTATTTGTAATTATTATTTTTATTTCTAATAATTATTGATTGTTGATTAGTTTGTGTTTTGTAATTAATAATTTATTATTATTTGTAATTAATTTTTTCTTTTGAATAATTATTGATTGTTTTATTATTATCTACCTTTTTTCAAAACTAATTCTTATTCGATATGAATTATTAACAGATTTATTTTTAAAAAATAAAAATTGAAAAGTTAATTTATTTATTTTTAATAATATTAATTTTTAATAATTTATTGTTTGTAATTATTAAAATCTTAAAAAGTTCAAAAACTAAAAGTAATGAAGCGTTATATTTATTTATTTTTAATAATATTAATTATTAATAATTTATTGTTTGTAATTATTAAAATCTTAAAAATTCAAAAACTAAAAATAATGTTCTAAAATTGTTTTTTAAAGAAAAATAAAGATTTTTTTATATGTTTTGACCATAGTTTCATGCGTTTGCTGCAAATAATGTATTGAATTCAGATTTTATAATTGCCTTGTCCCTTGCATTTTCTCACGCAAGGCATATGGGATTAAAAAATCAAACTCTTTCGAACAGTAATGTAAAGATCCATCAGACATTACAAGGCATGTTCGTTTGCATAATTGCCAATTAACTTTTCCGGACAGCAGCCAATTCCACAGGTTTTAACAAGTTTTTATACCTAGCTTCCACAGCAGTATAATGCTGGAAACATGACTGAAACGGCCCCAAACTGAGGACGCGAACGGAACTTAAACGGGAAAGGTGACGGGAAATGTGCAGCCGAATGGGGTTGTGGGCCGGGCCACCTAAGGAGTGTACCCTTGGGGTGTGCCGGATAAGCCCGGCCATTCCGGTCCAGAAAATAGAGAGGCACAACGCACCATCCTGATACTGGAGGAATGGTTAGGTGAGGCAACCGCAGTTAACCGGTTCGCTCATGTCAGATAGCCTTTCTCATCCAGTCATTTCCCCTGGTTTGTTAAATGCTAATTTGAATTTGAAACAGGCATACTTAGATAAAATCAAATCGTATCGTCCTCCCTCTTCAATGGGACTGTCAACAAAATCGTTTGTGTACAGCAAAATATGACTACGTACAGATCACGCAGACTAATTCATTATTTTGCTGGACGCCTTTATGATATACAAAATGTGCCTGACGCCGTTGTCGTGTTGGCAGGTTTCATGCCTCTGAGATGGTACTGGCGTTGGAGCATTTGCAGAGCGTGGGCATTGTGTACAGAGAACGTGGAAAAACATCTTCTCTACCAAACGGACTGTAAAACTCAGACGACCGCGACCGATGAAAACGAACACTCTCACAGAATATTTTTACAAAAGATTTTTTATTGTTTTTTTATAGCACACCAACAGTATTGGTGTTTTATAGCGCACCAACAGTCTTAGAGAACATAACTGAATGAATAGAGCTCCTATGTGCAGAAATGTCCGAAAACAGAACTATAGCTCCTCCAAGAAATCCCACACACAGCACGGCATATGGGTAACGAGGATCATGCTGGAAGACGTCTTTCTGCGCACCTTACATTCAAGGCCGACGGAATGCTGTAAAACAAAGATGAAATAGCTGGATCCTAACTTTTATGAAGTAGGGGTATAGAGCTTCTTGTCAATTCAGCGGGTTGGAGTGGCGGATCATCGTCAACATTACAACGAGAATTTTGAGCATCACATATGTGCTTCAAGATCGTGGCGAGTGCAAGGAGATGTTCGATTGGGCTAGGATGAAAAGTCGAAGTTGAAAGGATGAGATATATATTTGGCATCTTATTATTATTAACGGATAAAACAAAAGTATAAAAACTCCTGGTTTGAAGTTGAAAAGGGTGAGGTTAACAAATACTTCATTGTTAAATAATACTTGCTCATATTAAGAGTTTTGTCATAGTGGGGTAGTATTGATGTTTGCTCTAGGAAAATTCACTGTCAGTAATTCATCAATGGAAAATTTATGGTCAACAATTCACCGCTACAATTTGGCGTGGTGGTGAATTGTTGACAGTAAGCGCCGTGATGAATTGTTGACGGTAATTTTTCCCTCGATAAATTATCACGGTGAATTTGCGGTATGCGGTATGCGGTATGCCATCGATGTTACATGCAATATTTATGAGGTTGAATATAGAAGGGTTTTTTTTGGAACGTCAGAAGCTTCTTAGAATAATTTAGTGTTTGCTGTAACAGTTTTTTGTTTTATTTTTTTCAGCTCTACAGCTGGACCAATAAAAGTGCTCCCATATGCTTCCTTCAGCAGCAGAAATCGTGGGTTCAAAGCCAACATCACAATTTTAGCCTTAAACGGGGAATGTAAACGCCAAACAAAATGATGGTGGCAGTATTAAAGGCATCAGTTGCAGAGGACCCAACGAACCATTGACAGAGAGATCGAATATGGCGACATTGCCCAGAGAGACACAGAATATGGCGACTCTTTGGTTTCTGGAAAAGATGAAAAACACCTCTCCTTTTTGCATTAACTTTAAAAAAATATAATTCTTTATTAGTAGGCTTTCTCCAAGTTTAGTTTTCACTTGTCTGATTATCACAGTCTTCGTAAGTTTTTTAACCCAATGTATTTTCTTGCTTTTCCCACCGAAAAGCAGAGGAAAGTATAGAATTAAAAAAAACTTAGTAGATGTTGATAAGTAGGAAGTATTATCTACAGTTTGATTAGTTATGATATTATTATCAAGATTTATTATGTAATTTTTAATTTAAATTCATTGATCTATGTTTCATGAGTAATGGTTCAAATGAATTCATTTCTTTTAAGAAAAATGAATGGTACTTAACAGTCATTACATCTAAGTAATGTTCATAGGGATGAAGCATTGAGCCTTCCCAAGAGGTCACTCATCTGAATACTACTCCAACTAAAATGCACTTAATCATGAAGATTCTCAAATATTAAATCCGTTTTACTTGCTATCTCATTTGTAAAACTTTCAGCAAAAATTGTCCATTTATACTTTATTTTGGTAGATATTTTTATAATCTATTCAATAATTTAATATACTTCCATTTTTATTTTAAAAGAAACTTCACAATTTATGAAACACAAAATATAATTGAAAAATTATATAACAATTCTTCAAGAACATTTAAAAAAACATCCTTTTATTTAAATTTTTACTTTTATGTTTATATCTATATGGGGGACCCAACATGTTAAGATTTAGATAGAGGCTAGCTAGAGAGTGGAGACTAGAGAGTGGAGAAGAGATATTATGAGCTATAATTGGCAGTGGGAAGAGTCTCCATTCCCTGATTTCTTAGAGGGTGATACTTCTATCTTTTACCATTCCAGCCAATACTTTTAATATTGGCATTTTATCCCCTGTCACCACTTTAAAAGAAAAATGGTATAATATTTGGAACTAACTAAGAGTTTTGTCTGCTTGAACTTCACTTGTTGCCTGTTAACAAATACCGTTTATTTTGTTAGATAGTGTAGTTTGCTTAGACATTAAGACTCACCAACATTGATTTTTAAGCAGAATGCTGCTGCATTTGATGCCCTCAAAAATTCCAGGAAGATTAAAAACAAGCAAGACATGAACATTGCTAGACCAAATTTTGAGTTGAGCAAAACTAAAAGCTATATGTAACAGCTTGGATGGTACAAATTGGGTTGTAAGCCCCTTGGCTTTTAGCAAAATAACATGAGAGATATTAATACATATTTGTATAGAGAAAAATTGGCATCATTTTGGGATACAATAGTTGGGATGGTGGAGAAGCACCAATTACCCAACGACTTACAATCCCACAACAAATGGATTAATGCTGGCAAAATACTGTCAAAATACTCGTAGAGCCTTTGGACATTACAAACTACTGTCAAAATGATAGCAGCAAATATGGAAACAGAGAAAAATATAGGAATCTTTCGAGGGATTTTTTTTTTTTTTTTTAAATTTGAAATATTGCAATTGAAAGTATTATACAATACTAATTCCTTATGATATTAAATTTGATTTTTAAAATGTTTTTTCTAATAAATTAAATTATTAATTAAAAATAAATAAATCTATATTCTATTGTTAAGGGAATATATTTAATTTAAACATAAAAATTAGGTAATAAAATTTATAGATATTTTTTTTTTTAGGAATCTATTGGAGGTGAGGCTGATAGGTACTAGGAAAGTATAACATGAAGATGGTTTACAATTAGATTATAGTTTGTAAATATAATTTTAATTTTTGGTTTGTTTAGTTTAGTTTTTAATATTCTCTCATTTTTTTTCAAAACTTTTAGAATCTTGGAATAAGAAGTACAAACAAAATTAATTATCCAAAATAAATAAAAGATTATTTTCTAAAAGTTAAGATGAATAAAAAAAAAAACCACTAATAATCAATCTATCACAAATGAAATAGTTGAGTCTTAATTGACTACAAACACACAATCAAATTGATAAAGATGGTTGAGACTTAACTAGCTTTGCATGTAACATGATGATGTTTAGGTGTAATTCACTCTACTTGATCCAATCCTAGTTTTTGTTGTGAAATATAAAGCTATGGAGCTATAACAAACTAAGACATGATGTGCACTTAATTCTAGTTGGAACATACACCTACAAAATTGAATTCTACCATACGGTTTTGACCTAATATCTAGTTTTTAACTTTTAATGTTGCCTCTAGTCCCCTTTACTTATGACCTTTAGAAATCTATTCACCTTAGCTATCTAAAAATGGTGGTTCTTACAATGATGTGGCCCATCCTTGGGTCAACACATTTTGGACCACATAAAAATACCTATTATATCTCTCACATGGAAGAGTTGAGACTAACTTTTGTGGTCCCTATTTTGTGGTGACATGTCATATGTTGGATTAATCATGCATGTTGGTGGTATCGTGTAGGGAAACTTGTGTGTCCTATGTGCTATTGTCTAATGGGGCACCCCCATACATCTATATTGAGTGTAATTTCTCTTTCAATAAAAATTAGTTATTTCTTTTAGTGCAATCTATTTGTGTGTTATCTTGTCCCATCACACATCCTATTATTTACAAATGCCTCAATGATCAAGCAATTTCTAATTTCAAGGATTTTGTCATTTTGTTGGAATGCTTCTATTGGATGTTAATGATTAGATTTTTTGATGGTGTATTAATTTTAGAGTCAAATTATGTAATGTTTGAATTTATTAAGCTTCAATGGATGATTATTCTTGTGGAAAATGACACCTTGTTGATTTGGAAACCTTCTGAGTGTAAACTTATTTTTACAACTTACTTATATCCTATATTGAAGCACGAGTGGCATATGTGTTATATAATTAAAAAAAAAACTAGTTATTTAAATGGGTTGGTGGTCTAACTAGTTAATGTTGGACCTAAAGATGCTCATAGATCTATTTAAGGTATTAGGTTTTTGATAGATTCATAAGTCAATTATAAATATATAGTCTATGCACATATTCCAAGGGTTGGGAAAAATAATATAGTTAGGTTTCACATCTTGGTGGTTCTTTGTATTATTTATGTATTTATATAATTTAGTTCTTTATTTATACATATTCAATCCCCATTGTCTTCATTTTTTTTTCTTGCATCATGTGCTCTAACTCCTAGAGGTGAATTTGTGAGAGTTTCTTTAACCTACGTGTTGTGTGAAAGGTTGTTGCATTCCAAGTGAACCAATGAGATGGTTTTTAAATTAGAAAGAGAAAGTGCAAGAAACCAATGAGAAACCCATGTCATAAATCTAGCTAATGTGTTTCAAGATATATTCAATCTTAGATTGAGATTATCAAAATTCCATAGAGAAGAGGTCATGTGTTGATAAAGGAAATGAACAATTATGAGAAAAAATATTATGATACATAAGGTGACAATTTGGACGTAAATGATGTTGTGGAGAACATTACAATAGAGGAAATATTTTCTATTGAGTTGGTGAGGGTAGGAATCAAGAGGTTAAAGTTTCATCTTCTAAGCTATTTAAGAAGCTTAAATCTAGAAGATTTGATTAACTAGATCAATTTTTTCACATGCTACAAACATCAAATGCATTGAAGAAAATGTTTTAAGGTAGCATAAGTTTTATTCTACTTGTTGTGGGGCCAAATCAGCAATTTATACATGTATGGTTTTGTGGGTTTATGCTAGGAATGTCATATTTCACATCCCAACATGTCTAATCATTCTAGATTACATTTTGTTGAGGCTTTCTTGTAAGAGACATAAGTGCCAAAAAGTGGTAAACTTTAATGAGTTGTTTTTCAAAAACTATGGCACCTAGAAATGTTATCTAAATTTGTAGGGTCATGTAGGGTCCCTCCATAATAACCTCTCAAATTTTTAAACTTGAACCCATTTGGCCATGGAAACAAGTTTTTAGACGTTTCAAAAAGCATCATATGAATTTACGAGAAAGTTGCCAGGTAGCATAATTTTGTTTTGTTTGAATTATGGGGCCAAACTGATTGTTCCAAAAAATATAGGTGGGTTTTTTTACACTAGGAAAGGTCCTATTTTGTACCCTAACATGCCCAATCATTTCAACCTATATTGGGTTGATGCTTTCTCATACGAGCCCTAAGTGCCAAAATGTAGTAAACTCTGAAGAGCTCTTTCTAAAAAATAATGACACCTAGAAATGTTCTATTTGAAGTTATACAGTCATATAGCGTCCCTCCACAATAACCTATCTTAAATTATTTAAACTCAAATCCATTTGGTTGTGGTGACAATTTTTCACTTGTTGTAAAAGACATCAAATGCATTGAAGAAAAAGTTGCAAGGTAGAATGATTTTCATTTTGTTCATTATGGGCCCAAATTTCCAGTTCCAAAACATCTAGGTGGATGATTTTATACTAGAAAAGGTCCAATTTTGCATGCAAGAATTCTCGATCATCACATACTTTATTATGTTTGCACTTTCTCTTAAGAGTCCAAAGTCCCAAAAAGTGGCAAACTTTGACTGGCTACTTCTCAAAAACTATGGCACCTAGAAATGTTTCACCTAAACATATAGGGTAATGTAGGGTCCTTGCTTAATAACTTATCTCAAATTTTTAAACTTCAATTCATTTAGTCATGGAAAAAAGTTTTCACATGTTATTAAAGAATGAAATGTATTAAAGAGAAAGTTGCAAGATAGCATAATTTTCATTTGGGTGAGTGGTTTTATGCTAGGAAATTTCCTATTTTGTACCCCATCATGCCCGATCATTCCGAACTACATTGTGTCAGTGTTTTCTCTTAAGAGCCCTAAGTGCCAAAAAGCGGAAAAATTTGATGGGATATTTCTTAGAAATTATGGAACATATAAATGTTTTGTCTAAAGGTACAAGGTCACATAGGTTTCCTTCACAATAACCTCTCTTACTTTTTCATATCTATAAGTCGTTTCACCATGGTGAAATTGTTTTAGATGTTGCAAAAAGTGTCAATTTTATTCAATAAAAAGTTATCAAGAGGTATTTTTATATTCTTCATCTCATGAGGTAAACTAATAATTCCAACATATTGGGGTGGGTGGATTACTAATATAAGAAGATTCATTTTTGAACCCAAGCATCTTGATCCTTCTGAGCTAAATTAGACTAATAAAATTTCTTACTTGAAACATTGTTATCTTCAATTACTAACCCTTGAAGGTCCACTTGCCTGACTTAAAGAGGGGTTTTTTTTCAAGTAGAGTTTGATTTCAAATAGAATAGGTCCAATTTAGTTTTTTGGTCACCATAGGTCTCTTAAATGCATGATATTTTATAGTATTTCATGGTGGATAGGGTTATCTTCAAACTTTGATGGGAGGTATTGTTAACCTTTGTTTATTCAAAGTTTATCATGAGTTGTAAGGTCTTTGAGTGGGTTATTTTAGTTTTTTTTGTTTTCTATGTAGTCTAGCCTATCTCATAAAAGGCATTATTTTGTTTTCTTTCTCAAAAAGATGCATTAGAAGGGTCATTATTGTCTTCTCACACACTGAGTAGTGGCCAATAATTGATCAAATGTTGATAAAGTCACAAGAACTAATGACCCTTTTATCATGTATCATTTTTGGAGGGAGTCTTATGTCAAATTATCAATACATCATATTAGGGTTAGGCTTCCATCTTGGTTGCAAGTGTAGCTCATTAACCTTTTTTGGATGAAAATGATTAAATTGAGGTCTTCTTTTATGATGAAAAGATTGAATATTCTTTATTTGGCCCATCAAAAGTTTCCTTACTTGAGTTAAATATAATAGTCTTATTTATAACAAATAATTTTGAAATGGACAATTTGATGGTGATCAATGACAAGGTAGTGGCATGTTTGATAGTGGAAATAGTAAGGAAATGCACATCAAGAATCATGGGACAACTTATGATAAAGATTAAGGGACACAATCTTAGGGAAGTATTGAGAGAGTTTTTCATAATGAAAAGGATAGATTTGTAGAAATGTGAAGAGTAATAAATGGATCTATACCTTTATCATCAATACATAATAGTTACCATAATAAGCATCGTAAAGAAATACTAGATGATAAGAGGTAAATTGCATTTTGAAGAGAAGACAAGTAGTGCCAAAATAAAAGTAAATGGATAGTGTAAAAGACTGCAAAAAAAATTGAAAAGGATGAAAGAGTTTTTGTTTTGTAAATTGTTAACATGAAAAATAATCCATAGAAGGTATTTAAACCAGCACATGATGATAGTCATCTCTATGTTTTAAGTAATTCATGAATAATTGAAAGGACAAGCAAGTAGGGGCACCACTTGGAACACCGTTGGAAACTCAATGTCCTAGTTAAGAATTAACTTTGATCCACATTTGGAAATGATTACTTATCAAATTTAACATCCAAATGACAAATAGATGACCTTTCTTCATAGGCTATTATCTTAGCTTACTTTTAGTAGTGAAAGGTGGAAAATTGTATGGCTTCCCACCTTTAGGGGTTTAGGACCTAAAAGGGGAAATTTTCTCAACTTTCACTCAAGAACAAACCCTTGAGATCTCAATGCAAAAGAGAAAGAGATCTTGCAAGAGGGTTGTCCTAGGGGCTGAATATGATCTAATGAGGGTTTGACCACCAAGTCTAAACTTGGAAAAGATAATGAAATACAAGATGTAATACAAAACCCTAATTGCATGCAAACTAACACTAAATGACCTAGAAAAGTGAATGAAATAGTACATAAAGCTACAAAATAGAATGTGTGCACTTGGAAATCTGGAAGTGGTTGGATGGAGGTTTGGAACCCTAGAAAATCATACTTTATTTCTGATTTGGACTCATTCACCAAGCTAGGCGAATTAGTCTAGATTTTGGAAAATTGTGCAGGAACATGAATCTTCCAAAAGGGTATCTGAATTTGAAAAAAAATGAAATATGACTGGAACTGGGACTCATTCACCAGAAGTGGAAAATCACTCCATTTGGGCTTTTCTAAAGATTCAAAGGCTAATCATTCTCTTCTTTGTCTGCTTTGTCCTTCCTGATTGGTTTTCAGATCTGAATCTCTGATTTGCAACCAATAGGTCTTCTCCTATGTTCTCCAAGTCTTGATGACAACTTTTCTCCAATCATGATGCTTAGGAAATCTACAACCTAGACCTAAAAATCACACACAAAGGAGAGGGAAAAATGTTGTTGGATTAGTGGATAGGGGTCTTCCTTTGTCAAACCCTATTTTGGAAATCAATCCTTAAAATGAATTCAAATATGAACATGGAGAATGATGAATGAAAAAATGCCAATGTTGTCACTCACCAAACCCTAGCAATAAGGTGTTGCAAATATGCTTGAGATGACTGCAATGGATGTGGTTCTTGACTCTTACTCGAATGATGTTGATATTGAATGAAACACTTTCTTGAATCATAAACCCTACATCATAATTGTTACCACAATAAAAAACATGATGCATAAAATCCTTTACATGATGATTAATGCTTGAATGCTGCTCTAGAATGCTTGATAATCTTCCCTTGAATGCTTGTTATATTGCTAGGTGAAAATATGAGTGAAATAACCTTTTATTTATACTCAATTATGAAAGAAAATTTTAAATTGTAACACTACAAGCCGACATTAGATCTAGGAGAATAAAATACTGCCAAAATTTTGAATTAATTTTGATTTTGTGCCACACGGGACTCATTCACCCAAGGTGGCAAATGATTCCCACCAGACATTTAATGTATGGGACCAAAAACCAAAAGTTCCTAGAAATGTGTGAAAACAGGTTCGGGGCCAAAAGATCCAGGTGGGACCCATTCACCCAAGGTGGTGAATGAGTCCTAGATAAATCAATTTGGGCCACACAAGCCAGAGACACTTGAATTATGATTGGCTAATGATTGGTGTTGGGATTATCCTCAAAAAGATGTAATAAATGAGGCTTGTGGATGCAAAATAGGACCAATTAAAGCATAAGAAAACCCAATTATTAATGAAAAGCCTAGAAAAGTGTGAAAATGTGTTACAACACTCCAAATAAGGCAAGATTAAGGTTTATTTTTATTAAAAATATGTTTATTATGTTTAGTAACTAATTAATAAAACCTTAGAAAAGTGTGAAAGTGAGTTACAACACTTTAGTAAGGTACCATTTAAATTTTTTAGTTCACAAGGGCCTAAGACCTAATGTGAATGTGTCAACCACATTACAACACTAAATCTAGGCAACATTAAGCCCAATTCACAAGGAGGGCCAAAACAAGTGTGAAAATTTCCCCGACAACATTTTTTGACACTACAAGTAGTATATCTTTGGGCTATATTTAAGGAGATCATGTTTAGTGTAACTATGAAATAGTGGATAACTAGAAATCATATTTTATCTTCTTTTAGACTAGTGATTATTTTTGAAAATTGACCACTCATTTAAGATATCTACCACTTATGTCTAAATGGAAGACTATTGCACTAAAACACCAAGGGAATTTAACATAATTGAGAAAGATAGTA